>CM045724.1:7225000-8425000 GCA_024703675.1 Drosophila nebulosa | reverse complement strand
TGACATTGCATTGTCTTTCATATCGGTTATTCGAGTACTACTAAATTTGGTAAATCGTTTGTATTTATGGCCCAACGATTCAAGGCTAAATGGAATAACAATAAAACGCTTTAAGTCTAAGACTTAGCTATTAAAAATTAATTAATTTAATTTCATTGGTTAACTTATTAACTTGGTAAACAAGTTTAGGAAGATAAAAAGACATTAAAGGGTTTTTCGACTATTATTGATTACCCAAAAAGTTAACGATAGACAGCAATAAGCTAAGAACTTAATCCTGTTTATTAAATAATTTCAATTATCAATTTCGTAATTTTTCCTTCAGTAGGTCATTCATTAGATCACTCAAGCTGACCTCTTCCTCACTCTCACTTTAGAGCCATATAATGTCTTTTTGATAGCATACCCAAAATGATTGAACCAAAATAAAAGTTCGTACATGGCCGAGAGATGAAAAGGTGGAGCCTTCTGGTAAAGTTTTTTTTTTTTTTTTTTATAAAAATGCCTGGAATTTTTGTTAATTTGTAGAAGGACATTTTTTCGTGTGGCTGCCTTTTTGTCAAAAGAGAGAGAAAGAGAGAGAGAGAGAGAGAGCGACAGAGAAACATGAGAGATCAAGAGAGCAATATATACATACATACTTAGGAACCTGCCGATATCGAAATAATATAAAGAAACTTAATTAAGTCAAATTGTTGAGACACTTTGGAATGTCAACAAAAAATAGCTAAACATTAATCGATTAATCAAAAGAGCTAACTAAAATGAACATATTTTTCGATTTTCTGTTATGTAATGTTATGTTTCATGGATCGTTTGGAAAGTGACCTATGTTTGATTTTCAAAAATTATTATAAAGTAAGTAAGAGCTTATTTGATGCCAAACCAAATAAAATTACAATGCGGTATGCTAAATCTGGATTAGTTTATTGAATTGATATAAAATCTTTCATTTTGGTTGAACATAGACTTCAGAGTTCCTTCTTTTGTTCTAAAATCTCAAAAGGTATTAAACGACTTATCAATTTCTATAAATATTTTTAAAAATTTGTTTCTGAAGTCTATTCTAAATTTTAAGTAAATTGTAGAAAAGAAAAGATTTCTATGAAAACTGAAACTTGCAAGTTTCTTTTCAAATTGAATAGAATATTTTCAAGTGCCATTCAAAAAATTCATTTCCAAATCGTATAAATTAATGGTGAATTATTATACAATAATTTGGAGCTTTATTTGTTTATGCTATAAACATTAATCCACTTGGACAAAGGCTTTCATTGATTCATTTACTTTTTTGTTACTTTGTTTCATTTAATGCTCAAGTAAAGAATTTTTGTTTACTTTTGCGGTGCTTTTTTTTTTTTGAAACTTGTCACCACTTTCTTGGGCAATTTGTACGTATTTCGAATGGCATAAAAAAAAAAACAGCGTTAAAAAATTCTCGTAGGTGTTTAAAGCGAACACTTTTGAGATGTTTTTGTTGTTTTTGTTGTTGTTGGTGCTGCTGGGACTGGGAATCTCTTTATGAAACGATCGATCGACAGCGAGTCTCCAGAATTGTAGTTGTTGTTGTTGTTGTTCCTGTTGTTGGTGTATTTTCGCAGTTTACTTTTTGGACATTAAAACATCCGTTTACATACTATTCCCATTAGCACGGGGCTCTTGTCTTGCTGCTGCTGCTGCTCCTCCTCCAATCGTTGTGGTTGTCGTCGATCGTCTTCGATGTTGTTGTTGTTGTTGTTTTTGTTACTGTGTTGTCCATTCCAAGCTCCAATATCGAAGAGGTTGCTGTCGTCTCTTGTCTTGGACACGCGACAATCTGTTTTTTTTTTTTTTGGCATACCTTAAAACATGGGTTAGTTGGGTATACCCTGACCAAAATCGGAAGCCTTTCTTTGATTTCGTAAAGAAAACGCTTGAAATATAGAAAAGAAAAGAAAATTTTCAAGTAAATGTTGTTGATATGGAAAATATTTAGTGCCTTAGATAACAACATTTGCTATTCCCAGAGGTGGTGAATAGTTGGTTACAGAGTGTTGCCAAGTCGATGCCATTAACTTGATATTAATATTGATTTTTATGAACTTTATTTTGTTGTTCTTGGACCTTCTTTCTTTGTCCTGTCTTGGCTTAGCTTGGTTGTAGCCTGGTTTTGGGGCTAAACAAAAGCAAAATTAAATTGTTATGAACACAAGTTTTCGATATTTTCAAGAAGGAGAGAGAGGCAACCATACTTAACACATTTTTATGGCGCGTGCAGCGGTAGCGAGCAGATTTTTCAGATACTTTTCTTACTACACTTCGATCTTTTGTAGTAAATTTAGCCTGTTTATTGAATGCTGTCTGACTCAGTCGAATTGGAATTTTGAGGCGCCCTAATAAAAAGTTTTTTGCCATATAATATATAGCCCTCTATATAGACATAGGCCATATTATTGTTGTCTGACCAGACCTAATTAAATATCAGTGACATTTATCGCAAGTCTCGTGTAGCTTTTTGCCGGCCCGCTTTTAACGATAGCTTCCCCCCCACCACACCTTTGACCCCCCCTACGAAAAAAAAAAAAAAATGCCTAAGGGAAACTCCCCGTCATATATAAATCACCCAAAAAAACCTCAAATACAATCCTCAGTGCTCGCTCTTTCCTTCTGTCCTAAAAGAGAGAACCCACCAATAAAATCGTTTGGACTGTTCAGGAATGTTTAATGATGTATAAAGCATGTTAGAGTTTGAGTTTTATCTTTATGGTGGTCAAAAAAGAAACAAAACCCCTAAGGAGAATGACAAAAAATTGCCAACATAAATTGAATATAGAAGAATCTTGAATACACTAACCAAATTAAGTTTTCAATTTTACATAGAATTTGTGAAAAACAACTTAATAAGCCGTTAAAACCAGAGGGAACTTATTTTAAAATATTCTAATAATATTTTTCCCTTTTTTGGTATGAAATTTTCACTAATATTTTTAAAAAATTAACACAAATGCTGTAATAAATTAATTATTTGCAAGGTTTTTTATTTTAATGATGACAATTTTTATTTCAATACTTTGTAATCAACTAAATGGATAAGCTTCAATTTGATAACTTAAAAATCAAGATAGATGTCTAGAGAGTATTTTAAATAAATATAACAAAAATAAAAAAAGAGGGGCACCTTAACAAATTTGCCAAAAAAATTTGTCTCCATCGCGTTTTGAATTTATGGCGTTCGATGTTATCAGTAACACAAAAAAAAAAAAAAATCTACAATAAAAAAAAGACGAAACTTTTTGATAGCTTGCCTTTCCCCCCTTTATTTGTCGTTCCTTCTGTATTCAATCTTTTGGTTTCTAGTCACTGCATTCTTGTTGCTAATTAAGTGGAACCTTCCTCTTTATCGCTTAGAGATACGTTTTGGCTAGCAAAAGTGTGCCAATCGGTGTGAAACGAAAGAAAGTCTTCCAATAATTCTGTTGATAGGCCTTATCAGCGTCATAATTTTGTGGGCGGACAACATCAAAAATCAAATATTTCTCAGTTTCTGCTTAATAACTAAATAACTCTTATCGCCAGAAGAAAAAAGGGAAACTACTGGAATTATGTTTTCAACAAATTACAATTCTCGTGTATTTGAAGCTAATCGCAATTACTTTATGATCATAGGGGGCCACCTGAATTATTTTTTGTGAATTTGTGATGATGTAAGGAATTCTTTTTTTGGAAAATAAATTGTTTGAGGCAATTGTCATAAGAAGATAAGAATTTCTAGAAGCCCAATTAACTTGTATGAATTATGGTGAAATGTAGAATGACTGAGAATAATGAGTGATTCACGGATAATAGTTGAGATATTTAAATATTGCTAAAAGACTTTAAATTTGCATTTTCTGGAAGACAACACCACACATGAACATTAGGGTTTCTGATTTTCGGTTCCAAAAAATTTAATGATCGTGGATCCTTGTTGTAGAGTATCTCTCTGCTTGACACTTTCTTCGTGTGATTCCCACACATTATTTTCATTTTTAAGCCACCCAAAGGATGAGTAATAATCATTTCCTTGACCACAAAATCCCCTTCAAGCCAGGCACACACGCACATGTCATTAACCGGAACTATGAGTTCTTACAATTTCAATAAGCTACGCACACACATCGTAGTCAGAAATTGATATTTCGCATTAGCCTTAACAGCAACAAGTTGTCCAACAATAGCAACAACGTCTCAGTAAATGACACTGAAAGGTGTCAAAGTCAGGCCAGGTGCGTGGGACCCAAAAGATATTGCAGTTGCAATCCGAAAAGCGATGGGAAACCAACTTCAACTCCATGTCGGAAACTCTGACTCTTGCATTGAGCCATTAAGACAAATGGGTTAAAGAATAACAAACAAAAGCAAAAGCAAAACCTAAAAGGCAAAAGTAAAGCTCCAAAGCCAAAAGAGACAAATGAGGCGGTGACTTGAGGCCACTCAGACAATGTGTTGACACGCTTTTGGCTCAGATTCCGTCCACACACAGTCACCGACGAAGATCTGACAAATTGTCAGCTTGGACAAATAGGTGATGTACGTGAGCGAAGCAGCTTGTACGTGAATTGGGTGATGAGAATGAAAAAGAGGTCTGAAAATATTGGAAAATTCTTAAACGAGGGCTAATACATAGGAAGATTGAACTCAGCGCTTAAAAGGAATTTAAATCTCTTTCTTCCTTAACAACATTAAGAATCTTTGTTGTTTTACATTAAAAAAACGTATGAAACATGGACTAAAGTTTTATGTGATTTTAAAAACTTTTAGGACAACCCTCGCTAAACATTTGTCTAGATATGCTTTATAGTCCTTCGATCTTATACCAATTTGTTTTTGGCCCACCATCAAACAAGACACAAGAAAAAAGAATTGTAAGGAGCAGGGGAAGCGAAGAGAACTGATTTCAATCTTGATCTTGATTTCAGATCGGCTCTTCTTTGATCGAAAAACAAATTCCTTAACTTCCCCAAAAGCGAGAGATAGAGAAAGAGAGACGACAGAGATAGAGAGCGACCTCAATGTGCGCTGAATTGTGTAAACAAGCTGACTCCAAACATCCACAACATCATCAATTTCTCGAGTCCAAGATCCAAAGGAAAATTATCATAGCAGAGCATCTGAGTTATATGCCCTATGCCACATCCCATCGACCTGTCCCTGCCCCTGTCCCTGCCGCCTGTTCCCCAATGCGTAGCCGTGCGTTGTGTTGTGTGTCCTGGCCTCCGATAATCAGACTCACTTGGTGGCAACTCCCCAGTCCAGCTTAGCCTCAGCTCAGATCTCGCTGTTGGAATATTTCAAGCGAAAATCGCCCGGGTTTCATTGCGTATCGATTGACGCAACTTTGAATCTCTTTTCTCGTTTTTTTTTTTTTTTGCCTTTCAACAAATTGACTCGACGATAATTGAAACTGACATGTGACTAATCTGCACCCAGAGAGCGAGAGAGAGTGTGTGAGAGAGCGAAAGGGGGGGAGAGACACAAGTCTTAAGATCGGTAACTGGTTGCCGGTTTTGGACTTACTTCGACTTGTGGTCTTTTCGGTTGACACTTTGGGCCCTGGCTGTGGAGTCTGGCTCGAGTCAAGCCAAGTCGAGTCTCTCGAGGTACTTTAGCGCACATAAATAAATTTTCAACTTTTGCCGGCTACTTTGTTGGACATTTTTCTGTCTGTCTTTTAGATGCGATTGCCTAACATGCGGGTTGATGGCTGGCTGCTTGGCTGGCATGTGGGTGGCTTACGGCGGCATTATAGAAATTGGTAACTATTTCTTTTTTTTTTTTTTGTTGTGTCGTTTTTGTCATAGCTTTTTTACCTTTTTCTGATTATTATTTATGCGACATTATGATGAACGTGAGTGAGGTGAGACAACAGACAAGGCGTCGGCAAATCGATTCCTATGATCATAATGATGACAAAGACGATGATGAGATTGACTATGTGGGAGCTGGGATAGAGAAGGTTTTAGCTTAGGCACACAGGAAACTCCGCTAACTAGACAACATTAGAGAAAAAGGTTGGTGTAATATTCTAAATGTATGTATGCAAAACTCACATACATATGTATGTACATAGATGCATACATATGTATGTACATCTATCAATCAGAATTAGTAGATACGTTTATACGCTTTTGAATTTCTATTATGACCCCACAAATTGATAAAATCTTCAGCATAACTGTTCAGGGAGAAATATTTGCTAAAAGAAATTTACATAACTGTAAGAACATACATACATAAACAGGACCATCAAGAATTAGTACAGTGGAGGATTTACCCAAAGGCCAAATTAGGCCTGCGCCTAGGGCCGCTGCATGTTAGTGGTGGTGGGAGCTACAGTAGGTAGCGGGTGTTAATATATGTCGACGACTCACCCTGCACGTTCGCCTCTGAAAACGCATATGTATGTATGTGTGCTTATGTGTATGTCTTTGCATAAAACATCTCGCTTTCATTCTTTTTTTTCTTATTCTTATCAATCAAAAAGGGAGAGAAAAAATGTCTTCGCTCCCACCATTACTACAATAACTGTTAAGCTACGATCAAAGTCTCTCTCTTTGGCGCTCTCTTTCTATCCCCAATTAAATTACTACCCTCTCTTCATCTTGTTCAGTATGAATTCGCCGCTTGTGCGATTGTCACGCAAAAATTATCAATCAATTACAAGTGTATAATATTTGTATAAATTACCGTTAAAATGTACGTTGTTATAAAGCTAATTAAATTACCTTTCATTTGATGTAAAAATAATATAAAAATCAGTTAATTATTTGTTGCTTTGCGAATTGTAAATTTCTTCATAGCCGTCGGCGTCAGAATTGTGTTTTTCGGTTCGCGTGTGTGTTAATGTGTGGGTGCAAGCAATTGAAACGTGAGAGAAACCATGGAGCATAAACGTAGCAAAGAGGGGATCGGACATCGTTTGCATATTTTTAGTCTGTGGCCCCCATAATTACAAATGTTGCCTACGCCCTTGCGTGAGGGAGATAAAACTGTGGGACAGAGCGAGTTTAATTGCAAATCGTGAGGTAAGGTTATGATTCTTTTTATTGAAGCAAAAGAGATGAAACCGTTATTAGGTCTCAGTGTTGTATGTACAGACATAACGCTTATTTAATCAAAAGCGAAATATTTTAATAAAAGGTGAAATAATCTTTTTTTCAGTTGTGCTTTATTTGTAAAGAATTTCTGTGGCCCCCATAATTACAAATGTTGCCTACGCCCTTGCTTGGGGGAGATAAAAATGTGAGACAGAGCGAGTTTAATTGCAAATCGTAAGGTAAGGTTATGACTCTTTTCATTCAAGTTCTTATACACACATATTTTTTTGTAGTGCAGTCAAAGCAAAAGAGATGAAACCGTTATTAGGTCTCTGTGTTATATCTAAAGACATAACGCGTTCTTAATCAAAAGCGAAATATTTTAATTAATGGTGAAATAATCTTTTTTTTAGTTATGCTTTTAAACTCTTTATAAAGTTTCTTAGTATAATTTTGTTCAATTACTCAAATGATGAAATCAAAACTAGATTGAGTAAAGAACAATTTTGTGTTTAAGAAAATAGTGGCTTTGAAATACTTGAGGTTATATAGTATTTGTATTTATCGTCATCATCATAAGTATGAAAAGGTTTTTTATGACCACAAAGTGTTATGAAGATTCAGCTAATCTTGTGTTTTTGTTTTTTAAGGATAATCTTTATCAATTTAAAGAAATATCTTTGTTTCGACATTTGCTTATAAACAGCAAAAGCATTTGGCAGTTTGTCTTTTCTTTCTGTCCAACCCAATTCCAGATATAATAACCGAATCCCAAACCCAGATGCCAGACTGGCGTCTCCAACGGAAGCAAAACCACAGGGGGTGGGCGTGGTGACGGTGGCGACGTCGTCGTCGACGTGAGTAGGAGACACCTTTCGGTGCCAGACCAAAAACCAAAAAGCACAATTTTAATGAGAATATATATAGTATTTTGTGTAGAGATGACTTTGAATTGGACATTGTGTGCTGGTTCGGCTAAAGTTCCATGAATTATCCACAAAAAAATCTTGGAGGAGGTGGTTTGTAGTTCCCCCTCCGAACCCCCAAAATAAAGAAAATGTCGTTCACACAGCATGAGGCGAGGAATATTCCCCCCTGCTGTTGGGTGATGACTACTACTACCAGGCAAACTACTGAAACAGAAACAGAAAACAGACCCAAAAGCTCTGATCCAGCATTTATATGCTCATCAATAAAAATAAATCTTTTTTAGAAACCACCAACGACAAAAAAATTTAAGGTCATAACAAAAAAATATTTCTGATTATGTGAAATTAAAATTCGGGAGAGAAGACGAAATAAACCAACACTCGTGAATCCTTGACGCAAAAACAAAAAAAAATGAAGAAAAAACAAACATTCAAACATCGGCTACTGGATTATCCGAATGCCAACTGTGACAGGCGAAGGAACTGAGAACTCCTGAGCTGAGCTGAGCGGAGCTGAGAGGATCATCGTCACCACTCAGTATTCGGCACTCTTGGGGTGTCTTGTTAACATATCAACATCATGTCGCACTCTGCCCACAGATTCTTTTTTTTTTGTTTTTATTTCGGTTTTCATCTTTCTTTGTTTCGGTTTCTGTGTGTGTTTTTTTTACGATTATGATTATTTTTTTACCGCCACTGCTGTGGTAAGGCGCCAATGCTGCCTGCCTGCAAGCTAATTGGGTATTACTTTTTTATGCCTGAATTGTGTGAAGAAATTTTGTTGTTATTTTTCGCCCTCTTCAGCCTGGTTAAGCCTTGACATTTTGACAGCCAGTTAACTACATATGAGAAAGAGAGATACAAGCGCCATCTACTTAGAAGAAAGAGCAAATAATAAAGCTATCAGATATGCTAATTTGGATTAAAGTGAGACTAAACTATATATCAAACCAAAACTATGTTAGAGCTTTCCTCGCAAATATGAATCAACTTTTAAATAATTGAATTTTCTGTTGATTAAGTAGGATAGTGAATGAATGATTAAGTTAACTTACCTCACTACCAAGTTAAGTTACCTTTACTATCCTCATTTCATGATTTTTGGGGTTTTTGCCGGTATACGACTAATTATGCCAATTTTCAAACAAATCACTTAACATTTTGCATATACACAATCTTGTTAATGTTTCCTGGTTTCTTAACTTTGATTTATATGGCAAACAAATGTATATGGAAGTTTCCAAAGACACAATGAAACGAAGAAATAACTAAATCAGCTAAGAGTGAGAGAAGATTTGGGAGTCAAATCTAACGGCGAAACAAGTTCATAATTCAAAAGACACCAAAGAAATCAAAACTCTTCTTATCTCTATCTCACCTACTACTCGCAAGTCCAAAGTCATGCATAATAAATTGTTGTTTTTTTGGAAAGAAGGCAAACAAAATTTCGGCATGTCATAAATTTACGTTATAAATATCACATAGTAGTTGGTCTTCACCCTCGCGGCAGCTTGCCGCTTGTCTTGTCTAACGATAAATAACAGTTAGGAGCTTGTACCTTCTGTATAACGC
This sequence comes from Drosophila nebulosa, assembly GCA_024703675.1. Taxonomy (NCBI): domain Eukaryota; kingdom Metazoa; phylum Arthropoda; class Insecta; order Diptera; family Drosophilidae; genus Drosophila; species Drosophila nebulosa. The sequence goes on along the minus strand of CM045724.1, from coordinate 8,415,444 downwards.
AACAGCAACAACATTAAATCGAATCCACTCGTCGTTGTGACTGTTGAAATTTTTAAGGTGTGACCAGAAAATATATAAAAAAAATCCGAGCGAAACTCATGATTTTTAAAATTAACATTTTGTTACCCTCTGTGCGATGCGTAAAAGGGTATATTGAAGACAACCAAATGCAAAAGAACCCCTTACAGTAGGCATATGCAAAACCCATTAAGTACTCGTGAATTCCTTAAAAACCGTGCAATTTCAACACTTGAAATTATCATTGTTCTTAGGATGCAATTTCAGCAATTGAAGTTATCATTCTTAGGATGGCATAAAATAAATAATAAGACTAATTTCACCAATTGCCATAGATCAAATGGTATTTGTAAATAAATTTAAAAGAAATACAAGACTCCTACAAGATAGTTAAATAGATTGCTGAGAGATCTTATAAGTCTTAAGTTCAGTGATCTATCGATTAGAAGTTTTTTTTTTTCACTGAGTTTGGGGTATTAAATAGTCAACGCCTTTAACAATACAGCTTTAAAGCCTGAGCATTGGATACAGCTGCTGGGTTAGAGGTTGGTTTTAAAGTTTTTTTTTTTTTTTTTGTTTAACGAACATAAAACGAAATTTACAAATTGTCTCCAATACAAAGAATCTCGATTCATAAGGGCAAACAACATAGACATCATTGATCGAAGCTGCAAGTTCAGAGTCGCCTCCGGTTCGAAACTCATCTTTTGCCCCCTCTTCCATTTTTAAATTGTTGCAATAAACTCATCAATAAATTGCCGTCTGATTCGCATTGGCCGCTGGTCAATCTATGACGCCAATCGAGGAGACCAACGACCAGCGACGACGAACCGACGCCGACGCACTTTTCGGGTGGCGTTTTTCTTTAAGTGGATTTGTGTGTTTTGGGGCGAGAAAAATGTTTATTGTTTCAACATTGTTATCAATTTTTGTATTTTGATTTCTAATTTGTTTACACACGCGCAACAAAAAACAAAAAGCCACAAAATTATTGTCAGCTTATTTATGGCTGCAACTGTCAACCGGAAAGAAGCCAAAAACCCAAAGAGAAAAAAGAGAGAAGTCCCCCCAAAACACACACACACACAAAACACACTGAAAAACCAAGAGAAGACGAATAAAAATGTGTCCATCCTCACATTAGTGATCATTCTTTTCCACACTTCTTTCATTTCTTCGGAGTCTCTGCCCCCTCCCTCCATCGTTTTGATGGTATGTTGTGGACTCTTATCTTCGGCTGCTGACCAAAGAATTTGTCTCTTCTCTTGGGATTTTGTCTCCGAATTTCGCTTGAGAATTTATTAGTACAAAGAAGTTGAACGTTGGCATCATCAATCAGGTTGAAATCGGTTTTAGACAACAAAACTTACGATATATACAACATTTTTCACGCTTCCAACAAATTAATTAAATTTTGGTAGCCTCACGATGACATCAACTTGGCCCAAAATGAGAGAAAGGATGATTCCAGAAAGCAACCGAGAATCTCTTACTGATTTTGTTTATAAATATTTATGTTGGTCCATAGTTCATGCGTTCATTCAATTGACGACCTACATTACGCAGGGGGCAAGGGTAAAAGTAATTACAAGAAACTAGAAATTTTAATTGAGACACACTTACGACGACAACTTCGTTTAAGAGCCATTTCCAGAGTCATGCGATAGCTCGTTAATGGTTGCCAATCCTCCTGTTTGCATGATGGCAATGCCGGTTCTTCAATGCTACATTCCAAATAGTCCAACATTTCGAATTTATCTTGGGACAAAAGTTGCGGCACAAACTCTTCCAAAATATGCAAAAATGGCAAATTATCGTAGGCAGCAGTTGGCTGCTGATTGGGTACATTTTGCGAGACAAACATTATGCCACCGCGATGTAAAGTGACAACACCAAAACGATTCTTTAAAAGTTTCGAATTGAATGTTTCCGCTAGCCGTCTGGCCAGTTGAATCAACTCCGAGAATTCAGTTGACTGTGTCATGCGACTAGTAGCTCCATCATAAGCCGCCTTTATGTCTTTGTATACCAAAAGACAAGTGTGCAATATCGTCATGCCGTAGTGAATGACGTTAATGTCCAAGGCACGTTCCATAGTTGCATTCAAAATGTCACCAAAAGTCTCATGGAACTGAAAAATACAAAGATTATAATCGGGGCTATTATGAACTGTTTTCCTTACCCTATGAAAGTGCTGAAAAATAACGCAAGCCCGCATTATGGGCATTAAATTCAAGGATACCAATTTGCAGTAGCTGCTTAATATGCGTCTTTTCAACTGGATTTCATCGAAATCAACTTCTGCAGCTTCTTCAGCAAAGTTTTCGAATACATTTTGCATTACAAATTTATCAAAGAGTTCGTACTCCACGATAGTCGACTGGTAATGCAAGGAACGAATCGATTGATTAGTATTCTGTAGCAAGTGATCTCCAAACAGTACCAACAAGTCACAAGAGAAAGCAAAGGCCTAAAGATAAGAAAAAACTTATTAATTCTAGATCATGTTTTGAATACTTTACTTACATCGGCGGTAACACTTATGTTTGAATTATTTTGCATGAGTTTGAATGAGGTGCATAAAAAGACATTCAAATTTTCTTTCAATCTCACGCACAAGTCCTTTACATCCATTTCATCTACAGCCAATGAATTAACTTTTTTTAAGTTCCAACTGAGACTCAAATAGCCAATTTCCAAATGAAGATTCAGAGTTTCATCGCTTAGATTGGGTAGATCCTGCTGCAGTCGTGAACAAATTGTATCACCTATATGCCAATTCCCAAGATCAAAATAACCATACAGAGAGGATAGAACACGTAGAGAGATTAGCAGGGAATGTGTTGGACGATTCGAGTTTTTCCAAGATTGATATGCGGTTTCGTAATTGTTAATGGCCCTCTGCAACAGCTCCTCACTATGAACAGTCGTCGAGGGCAACTGATAAGCATATTCCAGAGCTGCCGCAGCTGTGCGTAATACTAAAATGTTTTCATTTTGGAACATGATTTGCTTAATTGATGCCAAGAGATGAGCTAGTTGCCCACGATTCTCGTCTGTCGTCTGGTAGTGCGCAATATTGAAATGTTGTGGAAGCTCTAAAAGATTTACTAGGTTTTGACAGTGATTAGAATGATGAGCAAGTAGTTGAGACATTACTGGTGCCAGAATACTTGTAACCAAGTCCTGAGCCTGTGCTTTGGATTTTCTTAACAAAGTCTTGGTATATCGTCCTGCTGGAATCTCTCCGGTTATAGCTTGTTCTACACCACGTCTTAGAATCTCAATCAGCGTTGAGGCAGTCGCTTCATCCAGTTCTTTTTGAGTTAACATTTCAACCATAGTGGACCAGTCCAAAATACATACATTGACGTCAAAAAAAGCATCCACCAAATATGCAGCATGTTCGTGTTGGCCAAATTCATGAAAGAAATCAATCATTGTGCGAATATGAGAAATCGGTGCCAAATTCTCATCTGTTAGGCGCCGCCGTTGAAACATTTTGGCGGCAGCTTTAGCCAGGCCACGATTGGCAGCAAATATTAACTGTTCGATAAGCAGATATTGCGATTCGTCCAGCATATTCGATGAAGACATGGAGAATTTCTCCAACAAATTAATTGCATGTTCGCCCAATTCATTTTCATTATCCAGAGCAATGGCCACTAAATCGTTGATAAATTTCTTTCCTTCTTGCAGACAGCTTTCACGTAGTACACGCATAGCATAGAGCTGATTTAAAGCCATTAGGCTACATTCTCGAACCTTGCCGCACTCATCCCGCAGTGCTTGGAAAATGTACTCAATATCTTGAGGCTTTAGAAAGCAATTGGGATAACTTTTGAACCATTCATAGTATTCTACTAGGCAGAGATAACGTATATCATCGACAACATCACGAGAACGCATTAGAAAGACGCACTGAAACATCTTTTGCCAGAGACTTTTAAGTTTTTCGTACTCTATGTTAGTTAGATTCATCAATATGGTCAATATTTTTAGACCTGAAGGAAGGGAGGATCTGTCAAGTCAAGTGAAGAAAATGTAGATACTTACTTACCTATCATAGTGCTAGTATGCCTAAAAGCACGTACTTTCGATTGCGAACATGCCATTATAAAGCCAGTCACATGTCCAAGGAACACATTGTCGTTTATAATGGGAGTGCAGTCTATTGCTCCAAAAAAGCATTTCAAAAAATTCTTCACAATTGCCAAAAATCTAGATGCTGTTTTCTTGGTCAGGGGATAGAAAACACTTTTCTATCAGAAAATATACGATTAGAGGGATTAGCTTACTTAAGTTCTTAGTTTGAATTTTACACGCATACATTACAAAACTGTGCAGTTCCGGCTATTAATATATCTGTATAATCCGATGTTAATTTAGTCTCTTGGGGCAGTTTATAATGACTGCCACTGGCCTCGATCACAAATTGCATAAAAGCCACAAAAGCATCATTCGAATTATTTTTATACCGAGCGATCCAAGCTGCAACAATGTCCTGCAAAGAAATGGATCTTCCACTCAGTTAGGATTCAGTTTCATCATATTCGAATACAAAACTCACCTCACTACGCATATTCTTATCAAAGGCTTGCTTAAACAGGCTCTTGCCATTTTCTTCGGATGGTTGACCCATGGCATCTTCTTCATTCTCATCCGAATCCTCACCTGTATCGTGGTTCGCATCTATATAGTCATCATTTAACTCGTTGATTTCCTCATCTTCTATGATAAGATTTTCTGATGTCACTGATATATCACTCGCTTGAATGCTCATTACAAAATCGCAAAGATTATTTTTAGCTAAAATTAATAATTAATGCAAGCACTACGTGACGTTCGAGAAGAAAACTGCAAAGGAAAGAACTAGTGTTGCCAGACTCATATAAAGTGTGGGATTTGATTTGGGCTGGAACTAGTAAACCAATGATTCAGTTGAGGAACTAGTGCACTTGTTTAATTTCATTTTTTAAAAATGAACCGAAAGTGACAAAAATACTATACATAACTTCACCATTCTGTTTTTGTTTTTAAATTTAGATGCATATGTAGAACGATAGTTTACATTAAATTAATTATTAAAGTGGAATATATAATTGGTTTCTATTATAAATTTAGTTTCAATTATGGTAGTGCCCTATGATCCAAGTTTTGATTTTTAAAAGATCTGGAATTTTCTTATTAAATCTTAAGTTGCTTTATGGGTAATGTGTTTGAACTGCTTAGAAATGTATAAAGTTGCGTTAAAAGTGTGTGAAACAATGTTGTGCCATTGACGCAAGAGACCATAGATGGGCGATGAGCTGAAGATCCGTTGGGGACCTACATAAGTATGTGTAGTATGTTGCAAATAGGCGGCGCTGAGTAGGTGAGTGAGTGTTAAAGGTAAATAATTTTTACTGCACTGCAAACATCATCGTCTTCGCTCGTCGCTCGATGGTCGTTCGTCTGCAAAGTTGTGTTTGGTCTTTTGCCGAAAATATGATTTAACTAAATTATTACCTGGAGCACACCTTAAAGTAATACAAAAGCCCAGGCCAAAAGCAAGTCAGCCAAATCCAGCCAGCCAGTCAACCAAGCAACCAACCAACCACCAGCCGGCAACAACAATAAAGGAAACGCTTAATTTTGCATTGTCTTTTTGAGGCTCCCCAAAAAAAAAAAAAAAAAAAAGCACAGAAAAATGAATGCATGCAGTGTTTTTTGTTTTTTGCCTGGTTTTGGATGCACCTTAACCAAAAAAAAAAATATATATATCTTTAAGCGGGGGCGAAGGGCAAACGGGGGAGTGGCACAGAATAGCTTCAGCCACAGCAACAACGCGCACTCCAGTCACAGCCCCAGTCATCATCATAGTTGCGGCTGCTGTTGCTCCGTTGCCCTGTTGTTGTTTCCAATGTTGCTGGCTGGCTGCTGAGCTGCTGCTCGTGGGTGGGTATCATACATTTGAGTAGAACGCCTCTATTCGACGTGCTCATGAGTGAAGTGAGGGCTGAAGTTGAAGTTTTGGGGCCCGCTTGCTGTGCTCAACTCTGCTGCTCTGGAGTAAACGCATCACCATCATCATCACAATGTGCCATCAATAAGTGGTAACAGCGTGTGTTGTTTTTGTACCTAGGTTATTTCTTCCAATATGGGTATATTTTGGACACAAAGGGCCTTAGCATATCCTTTGAAGACGAGAGAGAATCAAATATGTGGAGAAAGGAAGAAGGATAAAGCTAGGAAGATCCTTCTACCAAACTGTTATTGGATCTTTTGTTATACTTAAGTTCTGGTGCTTTCTTTTAAACCCATATAATATTTTGGTGACCCCGACGTGATTTAAAGTATATTTCCAATTTAAAGTATAATTAAGTGATCGTTTCCAATATAAACTATTACAGCTCCTAATGTCAGCTACATATATGATAATAAGCTTATTTTGGTGAACCCATCGGGATGTTTTTAGTGCATACCTTTTTAATTGTTGGTGACCCCGACGTTATGTTATCTGAAATTAAGAAGTACACTTTAGTCGTATATATTTTATTGGTTGTTATTGCCATAGCCGGGCGCGTACCCGAAAGCTTTGGCCTGGCACATTCGTGAGTTGGAACGTCCATCAACGTTGTTGTTGTTATTGCTGTTGCTGTTACTCCAACGACTCTGACTCCGATCATAACTTGAAGTTCAATCGCAATGCCGCGGGCCATTTGCCGTGCCTTAGTGCCAAAGCAAAGCCCAAAGATGAGGCCATAAGGTACAACAGAAAGAGAGTGACTGAGTGAGTGAGAGAGAAAAAAAGAGAGAGAGAGAAAGAAAGAATCAATCGCCCACGTTTATGAATTGCTGCGGCGGCGCCGCCGCCACCAGCAACGGCAACGGGGCAACAGCAATGTGCAACATTTTAGCCTCATCCTCGTCGTCGCCGTCGTCATCATCGACGGTTCTCTGTGTCTGCCTTGCAACCACAAAACGTCGCCACTTGCGCCTCATAAAATCGCAGAGAAAAGAAGAAAAACCTCAAAATAAACGACGAAAAATAAGGGCTAGGCACACGCGCCTGCGCTTGCCCTGTCGAAGACTGAGTTTCTTATTTTTTTTTTTATTTTGTTCCGTTCCTGCTGCTGCACCTTCAAGCTGAATGCACTTTTTGGCCCTAAAACCCAGCGCCACCTACGCTGATTTTGGTTTTCTTTTTGTTTTAGGTTTCGGTTTTTTTTTCGTTTTTATTTGTAAGCTACAATGAAAATGTAGCGTCCATTCTTGCGACAAATATTTCAACACAGTCTTCGACGATTCTAATAGACCGATTTGTCAGAGATCAGATTACATGGTTGCTAACGCCCACATCCGGTTAAACTAAAAGATCTCGGACATGCACTTGGACTTGGCCTAGCGTCCAAGCAGCAATGAATGAAAATGCTCGCATGCAAAGAGTTGTTCCTCATTCAAAGTGTTGAATGAATAGTTTGCTGTAGCCACCAATCCAGCGAGTGGACATAATTTATTCACCAAATAGCTACAGTACAAAAACGGGAAGTCTATTGGAATTTCCGTTATCGAGAGCAATTACATTATTGTTGGCCTTGACGTTGTAAGCTTCATCATTTTGGTGAAAATATCAATGTCAATTTGGTTTTTGTGACCCCAACGTGAAAATATCAATGTTCCTTTCCTTTTCTTTAAATAGAGTCAAAAATTTAGGTAAACCCCCCAACGAGATGCTCTCATTGTGAACATCAATGTTACAAATTGTTCTCCAACTTTGATTTAATTTTCCATATTCTCTATGCTCCCTTTGCATCCAAAAAAAAAATATGAATATCACATCAAAGACCAACAAGTCAGATTTCAATTTGAGATATGCAAAAAGTATGCAAAATAACAACAACAAAGATTAAAATCAAGTTACTACCGTAGCCCAAGGCACAATCTCTATGTAGTCGGAGAGGGAGGAAAGGAGGGAGAAGGAAAAAATAGTTAGGGTGGGCAGAGATAACGTGCAATAAACGGCAATCAAAACGAAACTTCAAACATTAACGCGCTTTCAACCCGGCTCGATGCTTATTTAATTATCGCAGCATGGTGGCCAAATACCATCCCCTCTTAAAACAAACCAAGAATAAAACGTTGAGGCCATTAATGGCAACTGTTTGTGTAATCTATACCCATGCCACGCCCCTTCATCCACCATTACCAGCAACCCATAAACGAGCAACCCTCCTGAAAAATGGGGTGCGAAGTGAGCACAAATTATTTAGCTAATAAACAAGAAAAATAACAAGCAGGATAGGACCTTCACCCCAGCAATTTGTCCCATGTCCTACCATTGTCGAGTGCTGATAAGCGTGAAATATCTATGTCCTATCTGCATGTCCTGTTGAGTAACGGCACTTTAAAACCCGACCCGTTAACTGTCAACGGCAGCAGCAGCAGCAGCAGCAGGAGGAAGAAGAGATGAATATGAAGTCGGGATATTGTTGGTTACATGCTTGGTTGATCTTTCGAACGGCTTACGTAACAAAATAATTGAGTCGGAGCCTTCGAGCCTTCGAGGAGTGCATCTGTTGGATTTGGGTATGAAGTTTCGTTGGTTTCTGGTTGTGTTGTGTGCCTCGGCTTATCGCTCGTCTGCATCGGCTGAGCTACGTCTTTTTTTCTTTCTGGTTTTCTCCCTCTGTTGATCAATTGAAATTTCATTTTGATATGGGCCTGCCGCAGGCCAACCAACCATTCAAGCATTCGCTTATTTCCTCGTCGCCTTTCTCTTGATTTATCTAGCTGTCTATCTGTGTTCTGGTTCTCGATGTGAAAATCTGTTATTAGGTGTCGTAATCGTTGACATAGACTCAACCTAATTGGGCATAAAGTGAGCGCCAATAATGTCACAACTGTCAGATTAGTTATAAAGTTTTTGGGGGGCCCATGAAATGGAATGGATTCAAGAGGAGAAATCGATTGCTAAAGACATGTCAATGATATTTCAGAAAGAACAGCTTTCAGGTTAGGATAGGCTAAGTACATACATGTCAATCGTTCTTCTTCTCGTTTTTTTTTTGTTTTTTCGTTGAGGAGATAGAAATTGGTAAACTTTTGTTGCCTTATTTATAACCAACTTCCTTTGGACTTTCTTAAGAACTCTTCCGACCAGACTTCAAAAAACTCAACCCGCTCTCTCTTATATGTAAATAGCCAAATAGCAGAAGAGAGTGCGAAGGTAAAAAGATTTCACTAATGGCCTATTAATCAGTTGCCTAAACAAGCGCCCTAAAGAAACCCGACTAGTTTAAAATAAAATAGAAAAAAAATCCCACACATTGCTAATCCTTAAGTACATAAACGGAATGTAAAAAAAAATGAAGAATTATCTAAAAAACCTCTCAGCCAAGCACTCTCGGACCCAAAAAGTACTCGACGAACAAAAATATGTCACATACTAAACGGAAATTTACAACTGCAGCGCGCGGGGGGCTATTACAACACCTTGACAGACGCTAAACTCGATATTTGTTGACAAATATTAAGCAGAGCGGAGCGGGGAGTGGGTTTGGGGTTAGGGTTAGGGCACTCTGACTCCGTGCAAAGCAATCTTGTCAAGTATATTACGTTAATGACAAATTGCCGGCATTTAAGTCTTTGATGTGTGTGTTTGTTTGATTGTTTTTGGTTCTAATCATGCTCGGTCTGCCGACGACGAGGTGGGATTGGGTTAAACGGGTCTGCTTACAGAAGGAGCTGGCAGCGGCAGCGGCAGAGGCAGAGGCAGAGGCAGAGTCAGAGACGGAGGCAGAGACAGCGGCAGTTGAATTGCTTTGCAAATGATTTCGTTTTAATTTAACCGCGTCAGTCTGCGCAGTCCGCAGTCAGTCAGTCATTCACTCAGTCAATTAGCTGGACGAGCTTATCAGTTTCCAAAAAGTCATATAAACCAATACACATACATTTGTGTATATCCCTGGACTATATATATGTATTCCGTATGTTTGTATGGGTGGAAGATAAGCTCATTTCCACTATCTGATGGTGGGCTGTGGTGTATGTATCCAAAGTGTGAATACACCGTAAAAAAAATGCGAGCTTTTTGCAACTAATGACAAAAGAGTGACTTTAAACGAAGCCAAAAAAAGGATATGCTTTATCTTGGAAACCCAAATCGTCGAAATTCGAATATATAATAAACCGAAAACTAAGTAAATTTAAGTTATTAGTTACAGTAAACCCTATAATTGATTATCCAGCACTCGATATTCGTTCTCAAAAAGTCAATGTTTTGTCTTCCAAATTCTTTTAAAGTTGGCGACAATACTGAGATTATTTCTATAAGGTACTGCATCGATTTTTAAAGTATCAAAAATGAGAAGTTCTTAATCTTAACAACGTAAATCGTCAAGAACTCGATAGCTCGCAATCCAATTTCTTTCAAACTTTGCAAAATGACTTAAAATTCAGTGTAAATTAAGCAATCGTCAAGAAAGCGTTGACTAATCAAAAAGACAAAGAAAAATATTACGAATCTGTTTTTTTAGAGAAGTTTTTAGGCTTAAATGGGGACTATTGTAAGAACCAAAAATAAATTTTTTTAGTTTCCAAAATTTTGTTTCACTGTAAGTGTGTGTGGTGGGTTTTCCGTACATTCGTTTTTTCGCTGTATATTTGATGATTGTGTTGTAGTACACAAAGCGACGCGGCGACTGCTCCGTGCTACGTGCGGCGGGCTTTGTCAAACAAGCCGTGGGCAAATATAGTACAACACATCTCAAGAGAGAGAAAGAGAGAGAGAGAGAGAAAGAGAGAACTGCAGACCACCGACCAACAGCGACCTTCCTCAGTATTGCAGTCAGTCATGATCATCATCATTTGCTCAACTCGACTCAACACTAAATATAACATTCGTCGCATTTTGTTTGCATTTGCGCCCCGAGTGCAATAAAAACTCCAAACCGACAACCGATATGGCTGGAATATATGTACATACCATATACCCCTCTATATATAGAAGTAGATGGTCGGGTGGGGGGGTTGGTGAGGTGGTTACCCACAAAACGTGAGAGACTGAGACATTGGGAACTGATCTATGTTCTGTCCCTCTCGCTTTCACTCATTATTTGACAAGAAATTGCCCCGTTTTGGGGGCCCGACGACGTCGTCGTCGGCGGCAAAGTGGGTACCATCCAATAAAATCTAATAACCACTTGGGAAACTTGTCAACGTTGTCTCGTTGTATGTAGTTTTCGTATAAGCAACGTATCTCTATTCACTCGCACGATTTTCGGCAGCTTTTCTTCCACACAAATTGAGATTTGGCATGCCAGACACATAGTCTGTGACACTGCAAGTAAGTAGTAAGTAAAATCTGTCTGCAGTTCCACAAATTTCAATTTTAAGAAGCCACCACAAGCTACACAAGTGGCTAAAATTCCAGATCCCAAAGCATCTACCCATGTTTCCCATGTAGTTTAGAGTCTTTTGGTTTAGAAAGATGCTAACACGTTGTCACTAGGCAACCTTCTCGCTATCTTTCTGTGTCTAGCATGTCTCCTTCTTCCACATGAGATGTACATATAAAAACATTTACGATACGACACCTAATTAGGCACAAGAACGCCGCATAATTTACGTTTCGTCAAACGTTTTGCTGGAGCTAGTAACTCGTCCAACCCATACTCATACCCATACCCATAGCCATACTCATACCCATATACCCGTAGCTCGTACTACATCAGCGCAAAGCAAACATGAATTCGTTCCCTATTGAGGTAACCGAGGGGGCTGACGTGTTTGGGGGTTTGGTGTGTTGGCATACATCAAATCATAAAGCAAATGGTGCCGACAACTAACTGGCCAAAGCCAAATGACCAAACGACAGACAAACCATGACATTTACATTCACATTCACCCAAAAAACAACAACAACAACAACAGCAGCAACAACAACTAACCATCTCAGAGAAGAAGAGAACGTTCCGCTTTTTGCGTTGGTTCCGGGAAACGCAACAAAATTTCACAAGCACAACGAACTGAAGAAAAATATCTCTCTTCTCTCCCATAGGTAGTACACAAACTTCAAAGAATCCAAAAAAAAAAAAAACAACAAAATATGAAGAGCTTGAGGTGCCACGCCTCGAACACTAGACAACAACATTGTTGGTAGTTGATGCACTGAAAAAAATGGGAAACAAAATTTCTTCAAGTAATGTTTACGCTGTAAGATTGCTTCTTTATCGAATGTAATAAACAAAGTTGAGAAAAGAATTGTCGGAAACGATCGAAAAGACTAGAACTTGGTGCCTTATTCAGTTTGAGTTCGAGTTGATGGATAGATGAGAGAATTTTGAGGGTCATTTATTTGTATGCCGTCCATATCTGCCATGATTCTTGTCCATGGGGCAACGGAACCGATATATTATTTTTTTGAACAAGAAAAATGGTTTTCAACAAAAAATCATTAATATTTTAATTGATATTTTTTGCCCCAATCACAACGACGAAAAAAATTATCTCCTTAATATCTAAGGGCGGCACTTTTGGCAAATCTGTATCTAAATAAAGAAATAAAATAAACATAGAAAAATTTATGAACTTTTAGTGTTACAAGAATTTTTCAATAGTTTGTTGTACAACGTGTCGTATGAGTGTTATTGAGCATGTGGTAATAGTTTACTATTTCTTCATCTGTTTAGTAATGTATTTTTTCAAGTGTTGAAAGTTGTTGATGGGCTTATTAGAGTTAGTCAGTTCTGTGTTGCTTTTTTTTCTGTGGTGGTGTTGCTGTCTGACATCGTCAATGGGGCGGTGCGGAAACCTCAAAGCGAATTTAGTGCGCTGCTCCACTCCCCCAACCACGGTCCGCCTGCCTGGCAGCCTGCGCTGCGTTTCCCTTTATGACGACAATGCGTTTGCTGTCATAATTATTAGTCAAACACAAACAATGAATTTCATAATTTTCCCATCAATATAAGTTCATGTGGATGGGGAAGAGAGTTGAAGTTTGGAGTTGGAGTTGGAGTTTGGAGTCGCAGTTCGAGTTTTGGTTGTTGAAAGTGTTCAAACATCCGCTTCACCCGCACGCGCCGATCCAAACGAAGCGAGGATGGAGGATGAAGTTCAGGATGGATGAAAGGATGAGGATGAGGATGAGAATGAGGAGGATGATCTGTGAGTCTGGAAATGAAGCCGTCGCGCATAAAGTGTGAAATTGCAGGCAATTCGCAGAGCACAAAGGAACGAAGCAAAGGAATCCATGGGACCCTAATGGCTATAGATGTGTCTTGTGCTCGTTTCTCCTGTCTTTTCTTTAACAGTTTTTGTTTTTTTTTTTTCCCTTTTTCAACTGGAATAGAACAATATCCGTGCAAATATTTGCAGAGAGGCAGCAAACAAGCGTCACAGTTCGAGACCTCTTTGGACCATAATTGTTGTTTGATCGTTGTAATTGGTTTGAGTTTGAGTTTGGGTTTTGAGTTTGGGTATTGGGTTTGAGTTTGAGTTTGGACATGGAACAGGAAATGCAGCGACAAAACAAGGTTCAACCGTTTAACGATTGACAAAGATCTTCAGAGTTGTCTTTCGGCTTTTGCTTTTGAACTCTCTTTTTTATATCTGTGTATATATGAATACACGCTACAAAAGTCTGAAAAACAAATGTATATACAGTTTGGTCAGAAGTTTGGAAAGGAAATTATTTATCATTTATATTTATTTTTATTAACAGTAGATTATTAATCGAAATGGGGACTGGGACTTTGGAAAATAGATCATACTTATGCAAAGAATTAGCCAGATCATCAAAGATTTGAGCAATGTAAAGTGTATTAAAAAACCGGATAACTAAAATGAATCTTGGAACGCTTTAGTAAGTTTTACTCGGTTTAAAGTCCATAATAAAATTTTGTTGGCCAGCTAAAATCTGTCTTGGCATATGGGGTCTTGGTGGACATAAAACAACAAGAATCTTTGGAAATTTTTCTGCCTCTTATTTTGGGCTTTCGAAATGGTGAGCTATGTGTGAGAGCCTTTTGTGGCAAGAGGAACATTGTGGGTGGGCCAAAGCGCCTGCTCGACAAGCTTGTTCTACATTGTTTGGCTTAGAAGATAAGAGCCTAAACGTGGAAACCTGGGAACAAAAAAAAAAAAAGAAACACAAAACACAGGGAGAAAAAAAAAACCAGAGTACTCACTTGGGTTACCCAAGCCTTTTGTCTTGCCTTCTTGTTGCCGTTGTTGTTGCCCTTGTTGATGGGTGGAAAAAACGGTGTCTACCTTTAATGGTACATTAATTGCCCTTGTTGGCACTTGAGTGATAAACATCGGTACAAATATTTGATTTTAGTTCGCTACAAGTGTGTAAATAGTGTAAACTACAAGACAACCCACACAAATGGTAAATGGTGTGAGTTGAGTTCATAGTTCCATGTGAGAGAATTCAATAAATGATATGCTTACAAAAAAAAAACGTAAAAGAAGGAAGAAAAATTTCAATAGTTAATTAATTTTCTTCCGCTGAATTGAAAACGCAAATGATTCACGAACTTCCGTTTTATATTATCGGCAAAACTGCTAAGGATACTTTATGAATTGATAATGTGTGATAAGAGCATTTAAATATAAAAGCCTATTAGTTATGTAGGTTCTTGGTATGTTTATTTAAGTTTTTGTTCACGAAGCATTCTTTTTCTGTAATTAAACAAATTCCTGAGTCGGTTAGAAAGTGGACGCAGTTTTTATAATTTGACATCATACAAATTAAAAAACTGAAAAAGCTGATCACCTCCTGTCCCCTCGCTTTGTTACAGTTCTTTTACTTGTGGGCGCTATATGGTATATAGTGCACTTTCGTTCCATGGCTTATATATCTTATAACGATCCGATTCCAGCAGTTCAAGAATTTTGTCTACCTTAATTAAAACAAAGTTTTAATACCAATAATCGTTCTATATGTAATATAGAAAGCGTATAAGTGATGAAAACAGACTCATATTGATACATCAACCTGGCTTTCATGCTACTCAAAAATATACACTAATATAGGACTAATATAGTCGTAAACCCCTTCTTCTCTGAGTTAGAAACATTTTACCATTTTTAGTTTTCCCCCTGATGGGATAGGCAAAGTGATTCCATTTGTAAAGTTAAGCTTCTAGTCATATTACTAATTTATAATACTAAGACTATAAAACATAGAGAACCCCTTTCTGTACCTTTCCTTAGAAACAGCAACCACTAGGTTCAACCTTCGCAATTTTTCCCCTGCTTCCCAAACCGATAAAACATATTTGTTGTTTATATTATGTATATATTTAATATATATTTTCTAAACTATATCATGAATTCAATTTAAAAATAGAAGTCGACAATTTGTTTCTTAACTTAATTAGACATATTCAATATTTCTTACCATAAAGTCAAACTTTGCAAACTTAAATTAAACTAATTTTACGTAATTTTAGAATGTAAGCTGTGAGCAACTTAAAGGCAAAGTAAATAAGATCAAAACACAGATCAGAGAGACATTTATTATTATTATTTTTTTTAGTTAATTAGTGGAGGGAATCTGCCAATGAGATTTATTATATAAAGAAAGTGTGTGAGAGAGAGAGAGAGAGAGATGCTATACCTAGAAATATGATCAGTTCAATCGCTAACGGCCACCAAATCCCGCGATGAGACAGTTTGTGTTGTTGTAGATGAAGCTAGATTAGTTGTTGTTGCAGTTGAGTTAGCTCCAGGAATAAGCAACAAATCAGAGGAGTTGGAACTAGAATTAGTTGCAAATAAATCACCAGCGATGCCAATGCCCATGCCAATGCCGCCGCTGCCACCACCAACTGTGGCCGACAAATTGTGGGTCAGACTGTGACGCCGGAGATCGCAATTGCGTCGAAAGACCTTGCCGCAGGATGCGCAATTATAGGGTTTAATGTCCGTGTGGGTGAGTAGATGGGTCTTGAGATTCGAGCGCTGATTGAACGAGCGATTGCATACGGGACACTTGTGCGGTGATTCTTCCATATGGAGAATTTTATGCACTGCCAAAGTTCGCGACTGGCAGAATCCTTTGCCACATTCGGCGCACTTGAAGGGCTTTTCCTTGGAGTGAATGTATCTAAAAAACGCAGAAAACAAAAAAAAAAACAAAAAAAAGGACAAAGAAAATGAAAATGTAACCTCCTCTACCTCTCGAAGAAGATAAAAAATTTACCTACCTATGATCCCTAAGATGATCCTGCCTCCGGAATGCCTTGCCGCATATATCACACGAATAGGGACGCTCATCCGTATGGGTTCTCTCATGGATCAGTAGATTGTAGGACTTGGTAAATTGACGATTACAAAATTTGCAAATGAATTGCTTCTTAGAGCGTTGAGCGGCTGCAGCGGCGGCGGCTGCTGCTGCTGCCGCTGAAGTTGCTGCATTAGAGTCCTCTGTCCCAGCAGCAGCTGCTGCCATAACCGACATTTTGTCCTGATACATCGTGGCCTGGAGTGAAGAGGATGCATTCGCCTCCGTTTCGGTTTGCCCAAATGCCGATGGATTGAACATGAATTGACCATAGCTGCCATCTAAATCTCCCGCTTCAAAGGAGAGAGCATCGTCACCATCGAGCAGGGGAAGATCTCCACATTCCGCAGCCAATTCGGCGGCGCAATCTAAGGCTGCTTGTTGATTGGCAGCCACAGCAGCAGCTGCTGCACTCACTGTACCAATTGATGGTAATTTTGTCCTATTTGTTGTTGTGATGGGAGTCGTTGGGGATGTGACGTTTAACTGGGTGGTGGGCGTGGCTGTGGATGTGGCCGACGATGAGCTGGATGAGCAACTCGACTTGAGTTCTATGCTGGCAATATCAATTAATGTAGGTAAAATGCAATTATCATGGTCATTGGGACTTGTGTTGCTGTTGTTGCTATTGTTGTTGTTGTTGTTGTTGTTATTGCTGCTGCTACTGCTGGTGTTGCTAATGTTGTTGTTGCTGGAGTTGTTAAAACGAAATACATCGGACTTGCCAGTTAAACGCTGTAGGGTCAAATAGGATTCCAATGCTTGCAGATTAAGGGCAGCTGCTGCCGCTGAATTGGCTGGCAAAAGGGCAGCTTGTTGCAGACTGCTAACCATAGTGCCTTGCAACGATAGAACGACAGCAGCAGCAGCTGTTGCTGTGGCGGCAGCAGCCATGGCAGCATTATTCGATTTGTTGTTGCTTGAAACGGGTGAAGTGGTTGCGGATGTTGAAGATGAATTTAAGGATTTACTAGAGGATTCTGGCTTAGATGATGTTGCTGATGTTGTTGGAGCGGCTGTGGATGGTGCTGCTGCTGCTGCTGCTGCTGCTGCTGGTATGGTTAAAATTTCATCTGTAGCTGTTCCTGTTGCTGTTGGTGATGATGATTCTTTGCTGGAGCTGTTAATATTGCCAATGTTGTTGTTGTGATTGTTGCTGTTGCTGCTCTTCTCATTTGCCTTAGCGGCACTCAAATGCTTAACTGCCTCCATAAAAAGTCCGGCAAATGTATCCACCAGGCACACACAATCACAGCAGGATATCAAAGTTGTTCAAAGTTGTTGTTCTCGTGTGTGTGTGTGTGTGTGTTTGTGTGTGTGAGTGTTGTGTGTGTTTGCCCTCTGGGGCCCTCGGCAACAGCGGCAGCAAAAGATGCAACTTGTGTTTTTGCTTGTTCCTGTTATTTCTTTTTCTTCTTGGTCGTTGATTTTGTTGTTGTTGTTGTAGTTGTTGTTTTATTGTTTGGCGCACCTACGCAGGGTTTTTGCGCTTGCACATGAATATTAAAAACCACACGCCATCATAAATCACGTCTTAGTCACGCTTTCAAAAGTCATAAAAATCGAATTTGACGTACGAAAAACAACAGAAAAAAAACATATACACACAACCAGCATATATGTATATACACACACACACACACAGAAAGTATAAACCAATACCAACAACAACAACAAATTGGCAGCTCGTTGGATTTGGTGGCCAGTGGTCAAAAGGAGCCACGCTTTTGCGGTTTCTTAAGCCTGGGCACACGCAAAGTGATCAATTTCGTCAAGCGATTCTCCTTAAAGTTTATACACAAAATTTCCACTGATCTTTAATAATAATTGATAAATTTTTAGACGAATTGCCTTCGAGTAAGTGGCGATCCTTTTGTTGAATTTTGAAATTTCTTTTAACCAATTAGCATTTCTATGTCTATTTCCGTTTCCGCTTAACACTTCCGTAAACTCTACGTATTTCTTTTTCTTCACATTTGCTTGCCCACTTCCTCTTCTTCTTCTTCTTCTACCTCTTTGTCTCTTTTGCGCTGATCAGCCGTCGCGCTGCACAATATTGGTAAAAGATCACGGAATAACTAAAAGTCCATTGCTCTGCTGACGGTGCGCGGACCGTCTTTTACGCTCACTTGTTGCTTAAACAAACATCACAACTCTCTCGCTCTCGTTCTCTTTTCCTCTTCTCTCCCTCACTCTCTCACTTATACCAAGAAACCTTAACAAGAGAACCCAAAAGAAAGAGAGAGAGAGAGAGAGAGCCATCATTTTGAGAGAGGTAGGTAGGAGAGTCGAGTGCCAGGTGTCAAAAGGTGCAAACATGTTTTCAACATGATCACCGATCTCTTGAGTAAAAATTTTCAAATTGAGAGTGTGGGACAGAGAGGGAGAGAAGGAAAGAGAGAGAGAGAGAGCGTGAAAGAGAGTGAGACAAGATCTCCCACACAAACACACACTCGCCAACGATCGGAAACCGGTTATTGGCGTTTGATTTTTACTGGATTTTGAGTGGGTGTTGGAGACTGAAGAAAATTACTTTGGGGAGTTGCTTCTCTCCGGTTTCCACCTTCTGTTTCTTCTCTTCCTCCGCCGTCTCCTTCTACCGACCTTACCTCTCGCAATTTGCAATTTCTTATATGATTATTTACTTATTTGTCTAGAATTGTATTGTTTATAATCTTTATCTGTGAATTTCAAATGCTTCGCCATCATTACTTACGGTTTCACAATTTTAACCTTGAGTTAGGTCATTAGAAATCAAAAAGAAGTCAACTATTAATTAGAATATAATTATTTGGCTTAAGTTTTCTAAAAGGTTCATAAGTTTAAATTGAACTATGTTTATTTAATGTCAAATAAGCAAGTTCTTAAGCGCAAAGGAACATTTTTCTTTAAACACAAATGTTATTATTAAAATTTGATTGGCTATAGTTCTTAAGAACTTGAGTTAATGGCAGATAAGGAAAGCTTCTATTTTAATTTCAAAAAACTTTAATTTGCAATTTTTTTTTTGTGAAATTTCACGAAAGTTCTGACTTTCGAAATTTTATGCTATTTGAGTTAACTGTCTCCTAAGAAGCAGACTGTTAGACCAAAAAACATGGTTCTTATTAAGTATTCGGGATCAAGAAAAGTTCTTTATTCATTTACAGGTGTTGGATATTGTCTAAGTATATTTGTTTTGATTCACTCTCTTGAAAAGGTCTCACTGCTTGCCCAGTTTGGTTCAGTGTATGAACCTGTTTTTTTCCTTTGCATGCAAATTATAATTTGCCATTAGTCAAAGCGTTGATTTCTTTCAGGCCCCGGGGCACAACCCCTTAAACCAATTCTTCTAGCACGCCCCATGCTGTATTGCAGCTGCAACAATGCAACAGTTGAGGTGAGTCCAACTTCAACTCCATCGCCGAATTCAAGACCAAGTCTCCAAGTCGCCAAGTTCTCCGTTTGCAACTGTCAATTATTTCCTTATACATAAAACTTCTCGAGTGATGTCAAGGACGGAGCGGGAGGGGGAGGAGAGAGAAGAAGTAGTGCGGGGGGGAGGGAGGGGGGAGAGCACTTTTAATGCGCTAAACGGCGCAGGTAAATGACCAATAATCATGGGAGCTGCCTCAGCTATGGCTTCCAGTTGGTCAGCATTCAAAGCTCCAACTCCAGACTGAGTGCAATTTATTTTTGCATTAAATTGCAATTTGGTCCGACTGAGACTGAGCGACTGAGCGACTGGGAGACTGGAAGACTGTCTGACTGAGCGTACAAGTGACCGTACGAGCGAACGAACGACTGTTGCACAGTTTTCTTTAACCATTTATACAGATATTATCATGATTAATAATGCACAAACATGTCATATGCTCGTTTTGCTCTGTGTTTGATTGGAACGCATTAGGAGGACTCCAATTGAAGGGGGAGCGGGATGATGATGATCAAGATTTGCCTGAATCTCACGGTAGCAATTATGTCGCTTAGTATTCACCTCCTTCTTCGTCTCCGTCTTCTCTTCACTTCGCTTTTTCCCCGCCAAAAACTGTGTCCTTCTTGATTGTCTTGAAGCGGCGCCATCAAACGATCACATTCCTTAAGCGTATTGACACAAGCTTCCTTTAAATGACGAAGACGGAGTAGTGAAGGGAAAGATGCTGGCCAGGTTTGGCTTAATGTCGTTTATATTTCGATAGTCGCGGTTTATTTTTGCTTAAATGTGCATTTCCTGTGACTCTGCCGCCGTCGCCGTGTCAGGGACACGATCCGCAGAGTCAGTTTCAGTCAGTGAAGTCCCCCCAATGAGAGCGTTGTCTTAGTTGGTCCGCTCATCGGTCTGTCTGTCGTCCGTTCCGTCTTGTCCGTCTGATCTGTCTCAAGGCAAATGGTACATGATTTCAAATTTGAAGTACCAGTTTACATAAAGAAGGCTAGCTACAAAATAAACCAGGCCTCTCTTTCATCCCTACCCACACTCCCTCAGATCCTCGTCAAGGTCCACATTCTCAATGTCTTATGCACTGGGAGAAAGAAACGTTGACTTTTCATAAGGAGCAGAAGAAATTTTTTAAAATCTAAATAGGATAGTTTGAAAAGTGTTTAAGATTATGAAAAGTAAATGGTTATCCAAGTTTCAGCTAAGACAAATGAAAGAAAATTTCAGTAAATTCGAAACTTCTCGAGATTCCTAAATTGTACGTTTTTGACTAAGTTAACTTCAACTACAAGTTTTAGTTCTTTTATAGTCAAAGTCCAGAAATAATCAATTTGTCATTTCGATCAGGAGATCGACAAAAATACTCGATATTGATTAAGTAAATACTAATTTTTTTAAGATCAAAGTTCTTGCTCACTCCTATGTTTCTTTTAGTTCAATGAATAAATTCCAAAAGTTGTAGGAGATCGATAAAGTTCTATCATTCAGCTCAAGGAAGCAGTCCCAAAAATTAATTTCCAGTCAATTATTAATTTTAGTAGATCGTTGGCAAAGCTTTTCAGCCCTGACTTTTGTTTCAGTGTATAGTAGGTCTCTCTCTCTGGCAACCATCTGTCAACCGATTCACAATCGCAGGCGCGGCGAGGATCGGCAATAAGAATGCGCTAAACTTGATTCCTTATTTTGCGAGTGAGCGCCAAGCGAGTGCGCATGCGTGGGCTGGAATTACATGATCACGATCAGCGATAAAACTTGATGTTGTACATAGTCCGGGCCAGTCAGCCAACCAGCCAGCCAGAGAGTGAGTGAGACAGCAAAGAGAGGGAAAGAAAGAGAGAGTCACCGGGTTTCATATGCATCACAGAGTCAACAACAAAATGTCGCAAAAAACAACAGAAAAAAAAAAATTGGTAGAAAAAAAAAGAACAACGGGACACCGACAAACGATCAACACAAAGTCGTGTCAAATTATTGATTGCTGTCTTTTAATTTGATTTTGATTGTGATCGGTATTAATACCCCAACCCCAAGTCGAAACCCTGTACCCTTGCCACAGCACTAAATCCATTACTAACTCCCTCTTTTTTTTTTCCTCATCTGCTGCTTTTGCTTTGATTTGTAGCGACACCACAATTCGGGGATCCAGATGGGAGATCGTGACAAAGAAAAGTAAAAGTCATAACAAACGCACAGCACAACAGATGAGATAAGAGATCTGAGCCATAGAAGATCAGCTGACTTTATTTTTTCTTTCTTAGATTTTATTGGGTACAAGTAGTAATTACTGATGGGGGTTTCTTTCCAGGGAATAACAACAATCCAGCCGTTGTTCCACTGTGTTCATTAGCCGCAGGCGTTGCCGCTGATTGGACCTGAAGAGAAGACAAGAAGAAGAAGAAGTAAAATATAAAAAACACTAATCCCTGACGCCGACCGTCAAGATTAGTGTTTCTCCTCTCTTTCTCTCTCTCTCTCGTTTTCTCTGTCACTCTCTATCTATCTATTGCTCTTTTTTTTCCTGGTAGTCTCCACATTGCTGGCACGCACAACCCGCAACAATTAGACGAAGATCTCTTATCTCTTTGAGGAATTGACATATCTACGTTTCGTTCGTTGGGTGTAATATGATCTATTGGGCTAGACCAGGGGAACCTCGCTTGATCTGCTCTTTTGAAGGTTACATTTCCTAGTGACAAACAATGGCAATGGAAATCATAATTACACTGGATTAGAAAATATTAATATTTTTCTGTTTTTCTGTTTCTCCACTCTTATTCGCTTTGATCTTTTTCCGTTGGGCACTTGAGTGCTTGCCAAAGGCCTTTGCCATTGTTTATATAGATATTGACATTGGTTCTTGAAGTGATTCAAAGCCAAACAACACATAAGCTAGTCCACGAACCAAAATATTTGAAATTTGAAATAGGAGATGGAAAATATTGAAATATTATATATAATGATGTCAAAATAATTTCCACATGATAGAGGTCAAGGCTAATTATAGGCTGTGGGCTTACTTCTTTGGTTCCTTCAGTAATTTAGTTGCAACATTTAAGCTTATAACTGATACGAGATTTTGAGCTTTTGATCAGTCCTATTAATGGCCACTTCTGCACTACTCTTAAAAATTTCAAAGCTTAATACATTTAGATAGATTTAGAACAGTTGTGAAATTCAATTTATGAAACGAATTTCGCAATATTATGAAACAGTTGCCAGACGATCCGGTTGGAATACAGGATTTAGCCGCTGGAAGAGAAGAACGCTGTCAATAGTGAGATCAGAAAATAACAAATAACTTAACTAAAGGAAATCGCACCAGAAAATCCCGCTAGAGCAATTCAAAGTTTACCTAACGCATCTGAAAGGCAGTTTTAGAGAAAGTTTTCTTCTGATAATCTTACAGGTGCTTATCTTCAATTTTGTTCTTCTATTGCAATAAAATCGTATTTTTTTTTACGTTTTGATATGGCAAATTCCAAGTAGATTTCTTTTGACCCAATGTGAATGTGGAATAAATTGAAATATATTTCTTTCTCACGTAGTCGCCTGTCATTAGCTCAATCAGAGAAAACGTTAAAATCGCATTGCGCATCA
This sequence comes from Drosophila nebulosa, assembly GCA_024703675.1. NCBI lineage: Eukaryota > Metazoa > Arthropoda > Insecta > Diptera > Drosophilidae > Drosophila > Drosophila nebulosa. The sequence continues at coordinate 8,392,141 of CM045724.1, read as the reverse complement.
ATTTGGCCATTTAGAGTAACAACAACAACAACAACAAAAGCAAAAAAAACAGAAAAAACACAACATTTGGCAAGCCAATAATGGATGGGGAAGAAAGAGCTTGGAGACGGGGGAGAAGTAGTGACCGCGACATGCCTCATGCCTCTTACCCCATGCCAGCCATGCAAAACGAAAAGGTTTTGACTTTGTCTTCGGTCATTCATTCAGTCATTCAGTACGTCAGTTTGTCCGTCCGTTCGTCACTCACTCAATAATTCGGCAGTCGCTTGTCTTCTACTTCAGAGTCTCAACTTCCTTCTACTTCTACTTCTGACCGAACAGCGAACCTGACCGACAGCCGCGAGAAAATTGCAACAATTTGCCATTTGTTGCTGTTGTTATTGTTGTTGTTGTTATTGCATTACAATTAATTGACAAACGAAATAACGTTGGAAATGGAAATTATATTGAACTGATTCCCACGACACAAACCCAAGCAACGCCTTGGCCAGATGGTTTCAATTTGATTGTGTAGGAGAGAGAGAGATACTCAAACTTTGCATTCGGACACGGGTTTGGACTTGGCTTTTGAACATATTGAAGGCATGCAAATCATTCATGGAATGTGTGTAGAGTGTGTGTATGTGTGTGTGTGTATTACTTGAGAGTAGTTCACATCTCACACTGGGAATCGGGAATCAGGAATGGGAATGGGAATGGGAACAGGAATGAAGAATTCGAATTGCAATTGGCAGTGGAAGTTCAGTGTGATGCATAATCACTTTGGACGGGATGAATTCCAATTGCAATTCCCAAAATTTACCCAAAATTATGAATTAAAGTTCACTTTTGCTGTCGGTGTGTAAGCATGTGCATGGCGCCAGGTTAAATAATTGACGAGAGGGGAAATAGCCATATCGAATGTGTTCAATATCATTAACCAAAAATAAGTTAAAGGTAAAGGAAGGGGTTTCCTAATATTCTATCTTTGTTTATATAGGTAACTTAAATTTTTTATAGGAATGGGGATTACATTCAATACAGGAGACAGGAACCCTCAAATCTTCAAACTTCTTCTTTGCGCAATACTTGAACGACACCTAGGGAAGCATAAAACTTCCTTTTCCTTTTATACATTTACATTAAGCTTGCCGATCGATGAAAGCAATTAGCTTAACTTCTTTCTTTCTTTTAAAGATTAGAAAACTAAGATACTCTTCTACTTCCTTTCTTCTCTTCACTCAGACAAATATTAATTGCATTCTGATAGTCAAAGACAAAACAATTCTAAATTAAGGATTATTAAATATCATTTGACTTACATATCTGTTGGTAAGACCAGCTTGAAGTTTAAGCTGAACTTGATCTCTGTTTATTACACCGGATATGACATAAGTAAAGAAAAAAAAGCCCAACTGAAATTCTATATTCAAATGCTTGACCAGCATAAGAATAAGATACCATAATACGGGGTGGGGAAGGGGGCGTATACGGTATATTCCTTTTTCATCTGCTTATGACTTGGAATCGTCGTCACCCCCCTGTGGTGTCTTATGATTATTCTATTGGCAACTCATTTCCTGCTGCTGCCTGCATTCACTTTCAATTTCTCAATGCTCACTGAGTTTACGGACTATAATACCTTTTTCTTCTCCACCATATACATAAGATAATACACAAATTAATATAAAATGCTGTCTGGATGGCTGTTGGTTGGTCGATTGGTTGGTTGGTTGGTTGGCTGGCTGGCTGGCTGGCCGGTTGGAGGAGGCCTTTAATCATTTTTAGAGCCAAAGTAGAGCAGACGAAACTGAAAACCCCCAGAGAAAAAGCTGTAAAGCGTGGCAAATATACGCTTAATTGGCTTGCAGTCACTGGCGAGCTGCCTTGCAATAAAATGCAAATTAAACCCCAAAGAAACCCACCAGAGAAAGAGCAGGACAGAGAAGCACACACAAACATACACACACACACACATATACAGAGTGTGAGTAAGAGGGAGAAAGAGGGAGAGAGGGAGCGATCGTTCAAGGCCTGGCTTAAAGGCAGGCAGCATATTTATTTACTTAGAACCTCCTGCTGTGCTTCCGAATTAAGTTTAAGCCCAGAGGCTAAAAATGCAAAATGAGTTTTACTAATTTCCTTAAACTTGATGGACAGCCAGACCAGCAAGCGGTACCGACAGACCGACGGCCCAGACCCATGGGAGATTATAGGATTCAAGCTTGCTCTGCTTAACTGAATCTTAATTCCTGCATAAATCGATTTTAAATGAGATTTTTTTTTGTTTTTGTTTATTTTTTTTTTCTTTTTGGTAGGCATTATCAAAAAAATGTTCCACTTGGATTTCCTCTTCGTCCGCCATGGCTTCTTTTTTCAGTAGCCTAACGTAAAATACTCCTCCTCTTTCTTTTTGGCTGACCGCCGAAAAAAAAGAGTGTGCAGAAAAAAACCCATCTCACTGCAAAAAGAAACGCCTGAAGGACGTCCGTGTATGTATTTTTCGTGTTGAAAGTGGGGCGTGATCCGTTTAGCAGCGCCTTCATTTCTTTCCAGTATGCAAAGTGAGTTATGACTTGAACTTGGACCAACTTCAGACTCCAGACTTCAGTCTCTCGGGTCTCTGCAGTCTCTTGCGAGCATTCTCTTCTGGGCTTTTCTTTTGGACTGGGGCTCGTTTGCATATTTTAGGCCACCGTTTAATTAAAGGTTTGGAAACTGACCGAAAACCGAATTTGAAACCAGGCACGAGCAGAAGAGGCCTCTTCATAAGAAGAGAGCCTCAAGACTCGCCCATTCAACACACTTGAACATATCACATACGATAATAATATACGAGTTTATGTTATATGCACGGGTCTGAAGTGCGTCCATACGGTAGAGAAGAGACTTGTTTTTTTTCTTTTTTTTTCTGATGTCTGACCACCGCCTCAAGAACCTGACAAGCTTTTTATTTCCCTCAATGAAAATACACTAGACAAAAAACCTAAGCTTCAGTTCAAGGCATCGGCAAGTTCTCGTTTTGCTTATTTTGTGCAGTGTAATCTTTTGCATAGAAAGTGTCTATTTTATGTTAGTTTATTATGTCATATCAAACCTAAATTGTTATAATTGCCACAGAGGACGTAAGATATTTTCAAAGGATCTCAACCTATTGCAAGGTATTTTCCCTTAGTCGGTATTAAATTCAGTTGTATCAGTTTTCTTTATAAAACCAAAAGTTGAATAATATTTTTTTGCCAGAAAGTGGCCTAAGCTAAGATTTGTAAAGACTATTGGCAAATTGTTAAGAGCAACCTAGGTTTTCTCTTTTCGTATCTCATTCCGAGAGCTTTTTTTTTATCTATTTTGGTGAGGTATTAATTTTTCCAAGTGTAGTCTGCTATGTGGGTTAGTACACTAAAATGAACTCGTCTGTTATTTTAAGCCTCATGATATTTCAAATCAATATATACATAACATATAACTCTATTGTGAAGTTTTCTCGGAAATGAAAACTCTTTCTTGGGGTCTTTGTATCTGCGGGTTCTGGGTGGCTCCTCTCTGAAATGAAAACAATAAAGTCAAATCAGAAAAATATAAAAGAGAAGAAGAAAACAAGTTGGCCTTAGACGAAGACGAAAGAAAGCGCAGCGGTAACTAAAATATCATATCGATCGGGCTATTAGAGCTGCTTCCCGGTGTGCATTTTATTGTCTAAGACTCATAATTTATAGGCCAAGCGACACCTACCAAAAAAAAAAAAAAAAAAAAAAGAGAAGAGATGAGACGAGACGGGGAGACAACAACGACGACATCGAACCTGTTTATCACACACATTAGATCGGACTTAAGACTCGAAACATTCAGCTGCTGCAGCTGAAAACCCATGTAACCTCCAATCGGCGTGGCCGTCACTTCACACACCACACCACACCGCACCGCACCACACCGCACCACCTTTATACACATTTTACTTTGTAAGGCAACGTGTGTGCGCCTTTTGTTCGCTGCTCTATAAATTCAAGTGGATATCAATAATAAATTTCACTAATTTCTGTCATTCCACTCAACCGAAACTCTTTCTCTTACCCCTCCGACCCTTATGGCATTCTGTGTTCGTTGTTGTCGTTCACGCTATTGTATGCCGCCGCCTGTACGTCTGTGTGTTAATGTCTTGCTTTTAACCACTTCATTGTTCGGGCGTCAAAGGTTAAGAGTCTCTGTCTCCGTCTCCGTCTCCAACTCCAACTCCGACTTCGAGCTCTGACTTCAACTCCGACTTGGACCAAGACTTGGTCTTGGTCTTGGCTCTTGGTCTGCAGCGCCGCCAGCCACATCATCGCCCTCGCCCTCATCCTCGTTCTCACTATCATCCTCAATCCTCATCCTCACCCTCGCCAATCGACGAGAGAGCAAAAGATACTTTGCCTTTTTTTTTTCTTTTCTTCTGTTGTAGTTATTTTTCTTGATTTTTATTATATGGTTTTTGTTACCCGTTTTTGTATTTTTGGTCTCTCTCTTTTACTGTGGAGTTTCTGTTGTTGTTATTTATCTTTGTATTATTTTCCATTTTTATACACATCATTTGATTCCATTTCATTTCTTTTTATTTGGCTTCTTTAGTTGTTATTGTTAAAACGCCCCGCGAAACTCATTGAGTTTTCAATAGAGAGGATGATGGATTAAGATGAAATGTTATGTAAAATAAAAGATCAAGTGGATTGATCGGCATTGGGACGAGAAAAGCAAAACAACAATACGGGAAATAAAGGCAAACATTTTATTTTCAGTATGGGAACCGATCAGGATGAAAATAAAAAGGAGACTCTTTGGAAACAGCTTTTCGAAGTGAAGTCAAATAAGCTTACAATTCCAAAACGTTTCTGATTTAAGTACAAGAAAACCATAAAAGAAAATTTTCAAATATTTCAAGAAGGTCAAAATATTCTTCTAAATATTCTTCAATCAACAAAGTACAGTAAACTTTTTTTAAGAATATTGTTAAAATTGGTTCAAAGTTTAAAGCTGCTGGGTGGGCTATAAATATGATAAGCACTGTATAAAAGTAATTCCATCTCAATACTTGACCTCATAAAGCTTGTTTTTAAGCTTTAGTAAATGCTGCACCCGACCTAAAATAGCCAATAAATTGCAAAACCTTTTCTATAGATTAATACAGAGAAAGCTTGTGAAGAGATCGCACCTTTTAAATTGATAATCCTTTTTAATTTTAAAGTTTGTAGGGTTTCAATTTTCGGTCAAATGTTTAAGTTATCGAAGGAATAAAGAATATCTACTTCATAGCCAAGCTTTTGAAAATATATTATCCAATTACTTGATCCTGTTTAGCATTATATCTACAAACTTTTTCTACCTGGATATTCTCTATGGTCATATGGATTAGTAAAATTATTTTCCAAAATGCGGTTTAAGCTTGTGAAGCGGAAATTCAGTTACGATACGATAAATTGAACTTCTTTGAAATAATGTTGTTTTTTTTTCATATTTTTTTTTTTGGTTTTTGGCATGGCGGGACCATGACTTTGCACGCTTATGAACTGCGACCTTTTTGTGTTTTGTGTTATTTGCTGACTGGACCGACTGGTGCCTTCTGTCTTTCCTTTAGCTGCTGCCTCAATAAAACGCGCAAAATTAAGTATTCAAATTCACAAGCTGCTGCGAAAAAAAAGCCTGGCAATTTTGCCAAACACGATGACCGATAATGCCCGGCAATAAAACGAATGGCAACTGAAATCGCACAAACTGGTAGTTGGTTGAGGGTTTAGTTTGGGGCTTAAACCTTTTAAACTTCAATCAAAAATTTTCTCGAAAAGTAGAGAAGAAGCAGGAGGCGGAGAAGAAGAGAGAGCCATAAGCCACATAATAATATTGTAATTTTGGGCCATTCTCGAGAGGACTCGATTCGATCCATTGGTTGGATGCCAGCACGTAAACGTTTCACATGAGGCTACTACCAAAATTGCCAAACATTTTATGACCATGCGAGAAGAATTCCTTCTTCATCCTTGCATCTCTCTCTCTCTCTCTCTCTCTCTCTCTTTTTCTCTTCTCTGGGATGAAAGTCAAATTGGCTTGGTGGCCCATTAGTCTTGGCGAAAATCATTTTAAACGTTTTAGTGGCGCGGAATCTCTTCGGTTTATATATGTATATGTATGTTTGTAACCTCTGAATTGTTCCCACAATTTGTTATGTTATTGTTGTTGGTTCTCGATTCCAAAGAATCCGTTTCACGATACGAAAACCCGCTCTTTTTGTTTGAAAAACAATTCGATTAGAATTGACTTCTGTCGAATCGATCGATAGAAATACTTTCACGTAATGCCCCGGCTCTAACAATAAGCCACATTAATTGTTTGCCATTGTGCTCCTTATTTTTCTTTTCTTTTCTCTTTCCCCCTTCCCCTCTTCCTTTTCTTTTCATCTTTACAAGTGTGTCTGCTCTGGTCTTCTTTACCTTTTTATTTTTGCCTCTTTTTTTCCCCTTCCCTTTCATCATTTTCATGCACATTGTGAAGTGGTTAGATAATCCATTGTTTACGGGGTTTTATTTTCGTTTCAAAAAGAACAAAAAACACACACAAAATACAAAAAAAAAAAAAACGTTTGGTCATCCAAAGATGACCAAAAAATTTCAAGTCCCAAACAACAAAAAAAAAAAAAAAGATCAAATTCGTTGCACGCTTTTGTTGTAATTGCAGTTACTTGGCAGACAGTGAGGCGCATCACAGCCCAAAAAAATATACAGATGGAAGATCATAAATAAGTTGAAATTACTTAAACTATTAATTGCCAAATGTGTTTTTCACCTAATGGCAGAGCTACTGTAAGAGAAAGAAAAAATGTAGAATAATAGGTACATAGGAAGAGAAGGACACAAATTTAAACTCAAAAGGCAATTGGTTCCAATTGTTAAGGACTTGCTAATTGTATTTTGTAGAGTCCTTCAAAAGTTCTTCAATTAGATATGTTGATTCAAATTTCTTTAAGGATTAGGAATTAAATTTTAAAAATGTAAGCCTAATTTTGATTGGGTAGTAGAATGATTGGAGAGTTTAAATATTGTTAAGCTTTTGCTTCGTCAACAACCAGGCTAGAAATCCTAATAAGATTTTTATAGAAAAAGCATTCGACGAGAGAAAAAGTCTGACTTTGTAAAAGTTTCGTCATCTATTTTTTTGTCACTTTAAATTATATTCTTTTATTTAACTGCTCAAATTCTGATAAAGACGAATCTTTGTTTGAGAATTCGTTATCCAAATTGTGGTTGCGCTTTCTGACACCGAATTTAATTGACATGTTTTGGCTATTGACAACCATTTTTAACAACTCTTTCCATTTTAGACAATGCATTGTGTCTAAGTAGCTACTTACTTGATCCTTGCTTGGTTTCCCTCTCTTTTTGTTTTGGGTAACATCAATTTGTTTTGGGCTCAAACCTTAATTTTTTCGGCCCTTTTTTTTTTTGATGGAGCCGATCACCTGATTTATGCCTGACCCACCGCATGAGTTCATATATCATTCCGGTGGATATGCTATGTGTGTGTACGTATATATCTCATCCATCAGCTGTGAAATATTACTACTCTTCAGTCCCTTTACAAACCCCCTCCACCCCTCTAACTAGCTCTGTTCGTCAGGCATACGATAAATAAATTCCAATCGCCCGGCTTCGATTGATATTATCGTCGTGGGCCACACAACAATGGCGAAAAAAAAAGAAGAAAAATAAAGAACCGAGAACAGAACAGAAAAAAAGTGACGACGATAGAAAATTTATAGCCCAAACCACATAGCCGACATTGAACATGGACCCATTGGAAATGATATCCAAAATATATACAAGTATATACTCATCTACGTGAGTTTTAGTTTTGCTTTTGTTAGCCTTCTTTTTTTATACATTTTTTAGTTTAGGTTGTTGTTGCTGTTGTTGTTGGGTTGTTGGCTGGTTTGATGGCCAATTAAAATGGGTTATTAAGTGCGACATTTCTGACTGATACTGATACTGATACTGTCTGATTGCCGTGTGTGGCGTTGGATCTGAAATCTCTTATTCTGGCCATAAACATCACAAGTATATGTGATGTATATGAAGGAGCTATAAAGTAGTTAAGTGCCCCCTCTGAATACAGAGAGCGGGTGAAAGAAAGAGGGAGAGGAGGTAGAAATAATATTATGGTAGCCAAAACGTTCCAAATGGAAGTTGCGTGTCTCTGGAAATCAAGAAGCAGCTGGAAAAGCAATGGAATGAAGTGGATTTTGAGTCGGGATCATCAGTTAAATGAAATGATTGAAGCTGAATTGAAGTCTTTAGTCGACTGCGATGGACACGCAACCTAACAATTGGCCAACAAAACTGCCAGCAGACACTGATAAGCTGTCAATAGTTGGTTGGAGGACCAAAAAAAAAAAAGAGAGAAGGACCGAAAGACTGAAGACTTACTGTTGCTGCCAGCCTTCATTAATCACAACAGACAAAATTTCTTTGGAAAATATACTATAAGAAAAAAAAAATTGCTCATACGCCGCGCATTCGTCTCATATATACAAAATGCAATATCACTAATTTATGAAGATCATCAGCAGCAGCAGCACCATCGACATCGACATCGACATCGCCGGCATCATCATGATCATGAGTAACATTATCATCCTCGATCCTCATCGTCGTCGTCGTCATCCAGCTGTGTGGCTGTCGAAAAGCTCATCATCAGCTTGGAACTCTGGCAAACTCCTCCAACTCCAACTTCGTAACCAACTCTAGCAACAACTTCTCCGGCAACTGCTGCTGATGGTGCTGCTGCTGCCCGCCAAATGGAATGTGCAACGTCATTATTTTTATGATTGTTCAGGTATTCATTTTACAACAACAACAACAATAACAACAACAACAAGACACATACTCCTCACTCGCCGTACACACAATATTTTCTTTAGTCAATCGAAAAGTTGTCGATGTGACTTTTATATGCCACTCAAGTGTTTCTGCCCCAATGTTGCCGATGTTGTCCATGTTGCCCATGTTGTTGTTGCTGGTGTTGCTGGTCTTGCTTGTGTTGTTGCTGTTGTCTATCAGCGGTGCGGGTGTTAAAGACCATTGAAGACAATTGTTATTTTTTTAATATCATTGTTGAGGCCAAAATGGAAAAAAAGAAGTTTAACGTTTCCTCCAACTACTCTCAGTCAAACTTGGACTTTACTTTCGGACTGATCTTTCGATATTATTATTATTATTATTGTTGCTGTTGTAGCTGTTGTTATTTCTTCTGTTATTGTAAGCCATGTCTAGTGATATGATTTCGCATTGTGTTTTTGTGCGTTTTCAGAGAAGGCCGCCGCCGCCGCCGACACCAACACCGACAACAGCCAACATGGCCAACAACTTTGCCTCCAACGTTGTCAGAGTTTTTATTATTTAAGCTTAAGTTTCGTTTATTTTGAATGGTAATTTAAAGTAAACGATATGATCTGATAGGAAAAAGGGAATATGTACACTGTCGGTCATTAGGTTAAATCACACCAATCTATGATACATCAATTTCTGCTAAACTAAAAAAGTTAAAATTTGATAATATCTAAGATTGATTTACTCTTGTTTTTAGGTGCTTAGCATTTTAATTTGTAACATTTCACTGAAGATTTTGTAAAATAATTAAAATAATACGTATACACATCAGCAAAGAAAGAGAGCAGTGAACTACTTAGAAAGGGATTTTCCGAAATTAAAAAAGAAATTAATTTAAAGCATTCTTCATGATTGAAAATAATATATTTAATGCAATGAACGGGATTGTTAAAGGCTTTTCGTCGATGGGCCTTTTCTTATGAAGCTTGCCCCCAAAAGCAGGCAATGAAATTTTTACTACAAAGTATAGTATTTTACATTGGCTATATTTTCGATATTGTTGGATCGATATTGGCAATTTATATTTCATTGAATTTGTGTAATTTATATTTCTGAACTTTGCTCAAAAACCTTTTTTGATAACCGCATTATATTGACGTTCGAACGGGTCAATCGATAAAGTTTGAATATTAATGTTATCAATGACATACAATGCGGGATTTAATCAATGAAATCTATGACAAAAAAACGTGTTAACTAATCGTCACTTCATTGCCATTGTCATCTTTGGCACTCAGAGGCAACACCTAACTGTTTATAATAGCCATGAAGTAGACTCTTTGTCTACCAGCCAGCCAGCTAATGAAAGAGTCTAGTCAATTTAACGATTTCCCCCTTAGACTTAACTCAACTCTGAATGCTCGTAAAACAAAAAGAGCTTATCGGACAAAAGGCGAGATTTCAGTTTTGGAAAAAAATGCAAATCAATGAAATTGATTGAGACCACCCAAAAAGATAAAACAAAAACTCAAACTCAACAACAAAACAACAAGTTAATTTGCATTTGCATCATCCATTGAACATAAGAGATCGATCGATTGATCGGATCGTATACCAGTTTTCCAATAAAGTTCGTGTTTGGTATGGGGCCCCAGTCAAACCAATTCTAAATTAATTGTTTCTTGATTTAGTTGAGCATTAAAATAAAAGACAGAGAGAAGGAAAAAAAAAAACAAAAAGAGACGCCTCCGACATTGCTGAAATTCAGTAATCAAAATAAATGTAAAAATCAAATATATATAAAACGAGAGTGAGAAAGAGATTGAGAAGAGTAAAAATTTAGACATTCGCTGATAAACTGAAGTCATTGCTGGGCCAACAACACAAGCAACAACAACGAAACTGGCAATGAAACTGCCCACACAGAGAGCCAAATGGACAACAAACACCACACACAAAGTGTGGTCAATGATGCTGATGATGTGGATGTGGATGTGAATGTGAGTGTGGTTGGAGATGATGATGATGATGATGATGACGATGATGGTGCTGATGATGCTGGTATCCAATGCTACAGCATTGCCTCCAATTATCAAGTGTGAAAACCAGCGAATAACAAATTAAGCGAGTGATACCATCCAACTGAAATGTGGAAATGTATTGAATACGTGTGCTTGCTTTTGTGTGTGTGTGTGTGTGTCTCTGTGAGTGTGAAGAGAGGTAGAGAAATAAGGAGACAAGACAGACAAGATTGTCCCAAAACACAAATCCATACTCGAACCCATACCCAAATGCGAACCCAATCAAAACCATTGGAGGACAGACACTCGGCACTGGCAATGAGGCACCACTACTCCGATATCAGTTTTATGGGTGGCCCACATGTCGTGGGCCATAAAGTAGAAAATTATCACCTTTTAAATTGAAGAATCCAAACAAATTGAAACGGATATCGTGTTTAAGTGCTATCGACATCACTTCTATTAGCCAAAAGGAAACGAAAGGCAAGGGAAACAGGGAGAGTGCAAGAGTGCGAGAGATGCGTCTGATGACACCCAACCAACCAGTCTGCAGCCAGTTACATGGACTACTCCTCATCCACTCCACATCACCTTATCCCAGGCGACAAGCCAATTAAAAACATAAAAAAAAAACTACACAAAAACAAGCAAGACTCTGAATGGTTTAGACTAGAGAATTTAAAGACGATGGTTATATACTCTTTTTTGCTTTACAGATCCAAAAAGCCTTTGAAACTAGTTTTTTACTTAACCAGGTTTTATCGATTATAGTTTAATCTTAAACAACTATTGGAACTACTACATTTCGGAATTTTATACACATGAATAGAATAAGCGTCTTCCAAAGTAGTCTCTAAAATTTTAGAAAAGCTTAGGAAATAGTTCATTCTTCTTCCATATAAACTTGATAGGTTTTCTCATACGACAAAGTAATTGAAAGAATGCTTAAATGATTTAGGAACTAGTTTAATACTCCATAATAAAACATTATTCCAAAATTCTTAATCATAATATTTGAAAACTATTTAAAGAGAAAGAGTGCTTAGATACTCATTTGATTTATGATTCAGACTTTCAAAAAAGACCAGAACCAAATGTATATGCATCATAAGTATATATGGTAAGGTCAAACATCGTGATCATATCATTATACCTTCTCTGTGTCTCTCTCTCTCTCTCAAGTTTGTGTAGAAATGCGTGGGCAATCGATGTTTGAACTTCTTCTAGTTCTTCCTTCGGGTTTTCCAGCGTTCCCATTAGCAGCTAGCCGCACCGAAATGGCAAAAGGTGTAGGACGCTTTTGAGTGCAGCATCAAATTCGCAGCTGGATCTGGTTGAAAATGGCTAGAAAGGGAGTTGAGGGGGAAAGTAGGACCCTAAACCACAATATTTGATTTGTTCGACAGTTGGCAACGGCATTGGGTTTGCGGATTGGGAATTGGTATCGGCGGCAGCAGTTGGCAGTTGGCAATTATGCCAACATTATGTGGACAGTTGACAGAAGTTGCAAGTGATTTGGGTATGGATTTCGCTATGAACTCTGGGGTCCTAGTCTTAATTGAACTACCTACCAAACCATTGGTAGGTCCTACATATACATATATCTACCAACCTATCTACCACCTGCCTTTCCTTGGCAGTGATCAGTGATCAGTGGTTTAGTGATCAACATCAAGCCTCGGTAAGCCTCAGACTACCCTTCTCCCCGCCTAACTTCTCAACCCATCTCACTGGTCGCTCTGGTCTCGCTGGTCTCGCTGGTCGCCGGTCGTCGTCATCGTCGTCGTCGTCGTCCATCGACCATAAATGCTCGTCCGTGGGAAATGGCGTGTGCCCTCGAGCGTGTGCCGACCAATTTGACTCCTCGCGAACTGGAAAAATACGAAGGTAATAATTCACAAAAAAATATTTGTAGAAACTAAACTTGCATGGGAACAATCGTGCTCGTTCGCAGCGACGGGACGCGACGTTGATTTCTCGCAAAGGGGGAAAAAAAAAAATCGCAAAGCATTCGGGGGAGCAGGCAAAAAGCCGCAGCCAAAAGATGCGGACATGAACACGGATGTCGGTGTGACTGTGTGTGTGTGTGTGTGTGAGATTGTGGTGTGTAACTGTGTGTGTTATAATGCCAGGGCTGCACAGTATCCATAAAAGATGGAGTCAGCTTTTGGGGCGTGGGCTGTGAAGTTTAAAAATGAGTGAGAAAATTGATTTGGAATTTCCATTCAATCCCTCATTTTGTGCAATTTTTTGAGTGATATTTATCTGATGAAGTGTCTCTAGCGTGATCTGTTGGTAATATATTTCACTATAGTTTTCCCGAAAATTCTCCATTGTACATACTTTGCAACCTTTGGCCACACTTGACTCTTGACTACCAAAGCTCATTGCCACGCCACGCTTTGTGGCCAACAACACGCCCCCGTTTATGTCCCACAAAACAGGGCCTTCCCCCTGTTCCTTTCCCCTGCCCAGTTGCACCTTCTGCTGCCTTCTGCCTTCTGCTGATCAGGCCGTAGAAGTCAAGAGAGTCAGCCACTGACTAAGTGCGAATCTGTGGCGCAATCAGTTGACCAAGTTGACTGGCATAGTTTCTGAGGGGTTTTTTTGGTTTTTTTTTTTCTCGAATTTATTTCACCAGTCCCCAGCCATGTCGAGGCGATCATTGGAGCGACCGGTCAAGCCACGTTCGCAAAAAGCAAAAGCTGATGATGATGATGGCGGCGGGGCTGCTCCTGCATCGGCTGCTGCTGCTGCTGCTGCTGCTGCCGTTAAAGAAGGCGAGTAGGTGGATCGTACGTTTGCTTACTAACTGCCGTGGTCAAAATGTTTATCAACTTTAATATTAAATTGTATGCTCAGGCCAAGGCAATGCCAAGAAGTCAGGAGCGCTAATGTCAAGCCCAATGGCCCAAATTGAAAAGCGAAAAGTTGGTTAGAAATATAATTATCTGATTCATAAATATGTAGATATAAGCAATTATACACTCATTGTCACTTGACTAGGACACCCACCTTAAGGGTTTTCTGACAGCTTGAACTTTATGTTTATTTTTAAATTAACTTAATTAATATAATTTTAATAATAGAAAGTTATAATGTCAAGTGGGATCAGTCTAAATGAAAATTTGTTTAGCAAAAATGATTTTAATCAAGTGGCCAGAAGTTTATATATAGAAAATATGCAGTTTTGGAGAATGTTCCGTAAGGCAAAGATGCGCAGAGATTTGTGTAGAACATGCCAGATTATGAATTAACCTTTACAATATACAATTAACTCTCTTCCTCAAAGTTATTAAAATGAATTAACTAAAATTATTAATTTTGATCAAGGCTTGTTTAATTCTTTTTGCTTTAGATCTCATAGTTTGACTACTTTAAGTATTGAAATCCCCCACTGGTTAGTTGGTTGGTTCATGCTGACCCTTTCGACTGATTCGTTCGTTCGCCGTAAAGCACGCCGCCGCCGCCGACCAAGTCGAAGTCCTACCAACTGACTAACCGCAACGCCCTCGTCCCGTTTGCCTTGGCCAGCCTACTGTGCTCCCCTCTCTCTCTCTCTCTCTCTCTCTGTCTCTCCTTCTTTTTCAGACCGCCTCCACTCGAGTCCAGTCCACTCGAGTCCACTGGACTTGCCTCCCCACGTTTCGACTCGCGTCTCCGCGTGCAGCTTTCGTGCTGCATATGGCCTGCGGCCAAATTTGTCGCACGTTGAGTATTTTTAAACCATGAGAAAATCCTTTGGCGCTAATAGCCCGAATTCCTTGGGCTTAACATAAAAATCGCCTCTTGGGTAAGATTTCTGGCATAATCATGTGAAAATGTAGAAATCTGTCTAACAATAAGTTCTAAAAAGTTCTTTCCCCTTCCTCCCCCAATTATGTGTCCATCATTTAGCTACTTTTTGTGTGTGAAATTGAATTCAATTTTTAATTGCTAAAAAAATTTGCAATGCCAATCAAACTGAAAACAAAAAAAAAATCAACTTAAACCTCTTAATAATTGTTGTTAACAAATTAACGTAGAAAGCGCAACGAACCGAACAAAAAAGACCTCTCCACACAGCGGGGACATCATCATCATTCGTATCATCCAAGTCGTCGTCGTCGTCGTCATCATCGGCACCCACCCGAAAAAAAAAGGTAGAAAAAAAGTTATGTCGATTGGCATGACGACGCAATGCCCGAGCCCTGATGATGAGTTCACAGACGACTTTGATGCCAAGGGACACCCTGGTGTGACCAAAAAGCGCAATGACCACCACATCCCAGCCAGAATCCCCATCAGAATCATTCGTCTGAGCCTGGACCTGGTCATGGGCCTGGCCATGTGCATGTCAGAGGCATGTAAACGTGAATAAACATAATTTGTGGGCACGTTCGGCCAAACGCCAACGCCAACGCCAATAAGCCCGAGTACTGCACTACTGATAGGAGTAGGAGTAGCAGTTGGTTAAGCGAGGTGCTTGGCGGGGGTACAAACATATGTAAATGTCGGGGCGTTAAATCGGTGCATCCATAGAGTCAGACAGAGAGAGAGAGAGAGAGAGAGGTAGAGTAAGAGCGGGGGTAAGAGGGAGAAAAAGACCCTAACCGTTTATGCCTATGAAATATAGTTGCACTGGGGTTTTGTGATCATTGTTCAGGAACTTGCCAGATCTTTACATTTTTTAACCAGAGGCTTAGTCATAAGTGTTTCTATTCTTAGAAAGGGGTTCACTTTGATGATCAAAACAAACATAAGCAGGATCAAGACAGGAAAAATGGAAATAAATTGGTAAAACAAAAATAATAGATGGAGTTAGATTACGCTCCCATTTTCCCAAACATATAGCACTGAAATTTTTAGCGGTTTCTAATGTTTTTAAAGTTTTAGGTTCAAATTGAACTCTATATAAAAGAAAGAAGAAATCGATCCTATTTAAATTGTATACAAATTATATGTTTAACTCTCACATTATGTGTTTTTAATCCAGGATCTGAAACCTTCAGATCATTAGATTTACAGCTAAAGCCCTGTTATATTTCTTTATGTATACGTTTCCTTAGAAAAGACTCTAAGCAATAGAAGAGTTTAAGTGGAGACTCATTTGTATAGAAAAAAAAGAACCTCTTTTCTTTTGAAATAAATAAGAACATTTAATTGTCCTGCAGATGAAATCAATAAATTATGCAGCCCTTACAATTTGGCTAAAAAATAAGGTTAGGAGCTCGAAAGGCTTAATTTAGTAGCAGTCCTGTATCAAAAGTTTCTAAGATGTTTCAGAACTTTTAAGAACTTTTCTATGTTTTCTGTGACTCCCTTTTTGGGAACTTAATTATTTTAATGTGCTGCCTCTGTGAGTTGTAGGTGTTCTCCTGCCTTTATTTCCCCGTGTCTTCCTGGCTGTGTATCTCTCGCTCTCTCTCTCTCTCTTAATATTTCTTTAAAGATTCACATTCTATATGATTAATGATGGCCCTGGCTACGGAATTTCAACATAACTACTTTGTGCTCAGATACAAATCGTTATTACACATTAAATGTTCCCAGTGAGTGGTTAATCAACACAGTCAGCCAACCAAGCAAAGGGCGGAGGAGGAGAAGAAGCACGTGAAGTGCGCTGGAAGGAAGGGAGGGGAATTGAGGGAAAGGGTCCCTGTGTCTCTGACTGGGTTTCTCCCTCTCTCTCTCTCTCTGGGGGTACATTGGGTATATGTGAGGCGGTTGTAGGCTTTTGAACTGGTGAACTGCCAGCGTGTAAATCAATTGAAAATAATTTGTTACTTTTAATAATAAGTGAAAGAAGCTGCGAGATGGAGCTGGAGATGGAGATGGAGCGTGGGTTTGAAGCTTGGGAACCTGCCTGCTCAGCTTGTAATTGATCATGTGTTTTGTCTGCCGTGCGTAGGAGAGAGCGATGAGGAGATGCTGAGACGGAGACACAAACAAATAAACAAAACATCAACAAAACAAAACCTTCATCGTTGACTGTTAAGCCATAATCGATGAAATCAATCGATCATCAGTCTAAGAGCACAGGAGATTTGCCTTTTGTTTTCACTTTTAAATGAATTTCTGTTGAAAACCCAAGCCAAGGTTGGGGAAGGCGAAAAGTTAAGGATATGGCCATAAGTTCAAAGCTTGTTAGGTGGTCCAAGCTTTAAGTAACTGAAATTCTCTCTTCTCCTCCTCCTCCTCCTCCACCTCCTACTCCTCCTATCTTTAAAATGCTTTAAAGAAGAGGTCAAAAAATGGTCAACAAAAGAGTTGTCAATTTGGGACCATGGTAGATTTTCCAATGTTATCTTTTACCACAACAAATGCCGTTTCTTTTCTTCGCTTTTGGGTGCGCTTCAATTAAGACCTCCCATAAGAGAAATAGAAACTGAAACAGAAACTGTCTAGTCGCTGCCTATAAAATTGATCGCTCTTTTAACCACCTTGAAACGAAACAGATAGAATGGAAGAAAAAAGAGGACAACCAAACCGTACCATGTGATTTGAGCCTGGTGATAAATTCTCTCAACTAATTGACAGTCCCTTCTAGAGTTTCCACTCTCTTTGTCTGGGCATAGAGAAAAAGAGAGGGTAAAGAAGATTGTTGGCCAAACGATAAGCATGTCAACGATTAAATTGTTCTTAAACAACTTGGGACTGGCTTCTCGCCTCGCACCATCTCGTTGTATCCCCTTTGGTCTTCTCGTCTCCGTCTTTTCCAATCTTTAGTAAGTAAGTTATAATCGAAGCGACACCTTTTTAGCCCAAAACAAAAGTGTCAAAATAGTCGAGCCATAAAAATGGTTAAGAACACCCAGCACGTTGACAATGATCAGTCTATCAGTTGGAGCAGGAGTCGGGGGGGAACTGAGAGCAACCTGCATGTTTTAGTCAAGTGCTTGGGTTACCTTTAAGTTGGAGGCACAGGTGAAGTGGTTTTGTCTGTCTGTCTGTTTGTAGTATGCCTTTTGCCTTTAAGTAACTACGCGTGTAAATTAAGTGCAATTAGAACGGCAATCAGTGTGACACACTGAACACTAAACTACTGTGTGTAAAGTGCCACCCCCTCACCTCCCTTCTTCCACTGCACAATCATACTTTTCTCCTATGAAACGTCATCACACACACATGAGAAGAACTCAAAAAAGCAAATAATTTATATAGGAACTTGGAATGAAATGTCTTCAGTAAAACTAGGAAAAACTTTAGTTTATCAACCAAAACGCTTGTATTTGTTTGTGTTGTCCCCAAGAGCTCCGAAATTTTGACACCTTGTGTGATTCATACGGGTACATAGATATAGATTAATAGATTTACAGACCTTTTTTTGTGTCGAAACAGAAAATAGTTTAAAACGACAAAGATCCTCAGAGGGTCAGTAAAGATATTTCCTTGTTTCAGTGTTAAACATAACATTTTCGAAATATTGAAATAATTTTCATCTCCTCCTTACACATGTTGAAACTTGTTTCTAGCATTGTAATAGATAAATTAACATTTCAGTTAATTAACGTATTACTAGTTGAATATTTTATTGGCATTTAATGTCAATTTGATTTATGTATATACAATTTTGCAATATTCTTTCTTTGTCGAATCGTCGAATATTTTCACTCTTTTGAGTTTCCAATACTAGATGATCAAATAAGTGATCATATATGTACACTCGTATTTCCCAATCACATGCGTTAAGTGCCCCATCAACAATATTATTACTATTGCAAAAGGCGTCGGCATATCAAAAATCAAATAAAGAATGTAAAACTACAACAATTCAAATGGCTGGCTGACAATCTCTAAACAATGTACAATTATGAGAGACAAGTTTTATTTTTATAGATACATTTTTTGGGCTTGGCCGGAGCCACTTGACAACTGGCAACATAGATAGACAAGTCAGACAAGTGGCTGGCTGGGGTTGTCATCGTCATCATCATCATCATCATCATCATCATCATGAACATCATTCACATCATCCACATCATCCACATCAGCAATGGGCAAGTTGTCTCTCTAGACGATTCAATGGCCTAAAATCGATTTGCAACGTTTTAATTGGACAAGAGACAAGAGTGAAGCAACTTCATTTGGGCCAGGAAAGGAAAGATCAATTTTTTTGTCTACACATTTACTTGGCCACTTTTCTTTTTTTTTTTTTTGGTTTGGTTTTTGGTGATTTCTTGGGTGGTCACAAGACGGGGACGGGACGAACGTGCTCGTAGCAGCTCATTAAAATTGTAGGCCCAGCAGGAGCTACTGCAAGAGAGAGACCATAAGCCAAGGGGGTGCTCCTGTAGGCTCACTTTTGGCAGACGTCCTGCATATCCTGCATGGCCACTAGAATTTACAACCTAGATGGGATGTAGATGTCGATGTCGATGTAGGTGGAGTGAGGGGAGGATCCTGAGATGAGATGCCACCCTAGTTGCGGAACCGATGTGTTTAATTGTGGCCCAAACACACTCACAAAAAGGACACACATCAATCTGACAGGATAACACACACACACACACTCACACGCACACTCTTGCCATTGTCATGTCCTGCTGTGACTTTCACAAAATATTTTGGTTGGTGCGGATTCCTTCGTGCCCATGTGCCCTGTGGCGAAGTGTTGCAAAACACTGCCAAGGCGAGAGACCCTAAATGTAGGACAACAGAGCGATAGAGGGACAACAAGTTCTACGGTTGACCAAGAGGAGATAAGGTTAAGACTCCTAGCTGAGCATTTGGCCAACCCACTGGCCAAAACTGCTGAGAGCTGCAGGAGATAGACAAACCTAAAGCCAACACCAAAAAAAAAAAACTAAATAACTAAAACAAAAACTGAAGGTAGGCCCTTGCAGGCGGGAGGGCTCGCTCTGGATACTTGTCAAGGATATTTCTTGTTCTTTTTTTTTTTTTTTTGTGAATGTAGACATCAATTTATTTGAATGCAAAATCAATTGTCTATGGCCCATTATTGGCCAAGAGAATAAAGTGAGATACGAAAATCGAATGGAGAAAATTGAAAATCGACCAGCAAATGAGGCAGCAGCGGCAGCGGCAGCAGCTGTTGTCCTGACCCGAGCCGTATCCTTGGCTCCTTTTGGCATGCGGGCAAGCACACGTCGTGTCTCAATTAAAACCGAAATTCCTGAAACAAAGATGCAAGAAAGATTCTTAGTACCGAATAGAGCATAAATTGAAATAGAATTGAATCGAAGCAGCTAGCATTTTGAATAGATTGAAAGAGAAACAAAACCTCAGACCTATTCTTTGCCATTTGGCACGTTCCTTTTTCGTTTTTTTTTTTCTCTTTTTGTTATCTGTATTTTGAGTTTTCTTTTGTCCAAAATTTGGACCACACCCCAACAACAACAAAAGACCAAAACACTAACATGAATTGAATTAAATTCTCATTGAGTTCAAATAAATTAACATTTTGCCATTTTGACATTTTCATGTTTCGATCTTTGCCTTTTTTGTCCCAAATCTGTGGCATCTTAGGCATATTAATAGAGTTGCTTAAAACATATATTAACTCTATAGTTAGACAGTATCAATAACAAAAACTGATTTATGCGATTGCTTAATAAATTTTGACAGCTGTCAGTGCCCCAGATGGGCAATCAATTGGAAGTTATAGTTATTGCTATTTATGTATTGTGGGTGTTAAGTGTGGCACAATCAACACACACACACACACACACACACACAACAAAACGACAACCAAACAACAAGCTTACCTATAATTAAATTATGTTTATTTCAATATGATATGCAAGAAAAATTTTATAAAATTATTTGCCACTGAAATTTTTACACCAGAAATATGTTAAATTTAAAAGGGGTATTA
Source organism: Drosophila nebulosa (assembly GCA_024703675.1). Taxonomy (NCBI): domain Eukaryota; kingdom Metazoa; phylum Arthropoda; class Insecta; order Diptera; family Drosophilidae; genus Drosophila; species Drosophila nebulosa. The sequence goes on along the minus strand of CM045724.1, from coordinate 8,371,475 downwards.
AATAATTTAGGCTCTGAAATTCCTAATAGAAACCTTTTTTTTGCGTAGTTAAACTTCAGCTGCGCCTTTATTTTTCTTAGATAAATAAAACTCGTTAGAAATATCGTTTCATTTGCTTATATGACTATTTTTATTTCCTGTTTTTTTTCTGCATAAAACAATTGCCAAAGGAATACTTGGTATCTGTATTTTTTAGTTGACTACTTGGACTGCACCCATTTTCCTTAGAGACATAAAAAGATTATTAAATTTTTCTACTTATCACTCTATTTTTAGTATACAACTAACTCTTTTTATTACCTGCTATTTTTTCCTATGGAAATGACTGGCATTCTTTTGCGTAGTTAGGTGTAGACTTTTTATCCAATGAATCTAAATATCCTTAGCAAACGAAATTATTGTGACCAAACTGGACGCCTTAAAACGAAAAGAAAGAAAAACATTTGGGATGGAATTGGGCCTATCTCTTGCTTGGTGAATTCACCAGCTTAAATCAACTAAGGTGGCGACTAATTTTTTATATGAATATAGCAGTTATAAGATATAAATAGAAACGTACATATGTATATACGAAACAAACCCAACTAGGAGTGCCATTTGGCTTGGTAGTTTGCTTAACTTCATTTGTGGATAAAAGATCTACGAATTTTTTTGGCGTTAGGAGACTTTAAATCAATCAAGCTGAAATGGACATTGCAAAAATTTGGCAATTTATCTATTAAAAAGAATGAAATGCAGATTTTTCTCCAGATTTAACATTTACTTTTACCCATCGAAAAAACAGACAATAATAATTTTTTTTTAAATAATATATTTTATTTGTACTTAACTAAGATAATGAGATCGTTGTGACTTTGTGAATATATATATATATATGTATATACATTATATATAGAATAATGATCTAAATCAAAATTAACACTTAAATTGTTTTTTCCAAGTGAACTCATAATCTGCAACATTTTTGGTTCGTTTTTAAGTAAAATGAAAAATTGTAAACAGTCTTTGATCTAATAACCAAGAGCGAGGATTGTTTAATATGTTTCGGTTGAGGTTTGCGGTATTTTGCATACTTGTTTTTTTAAACTATTATTACACAAAACAAAATGAACTATTTAAGGCTATAAGGTACATACAACATAAGCTATATACATAAAATACATAAAATTAAACTATATATGGTTACAGTAACATATTGAAGACATGTTCAATTGTTGTTAATTGGTTTCATTTGTTGCAATACTTTGTTGCTTTGGCATTTTCCGACATTGAAGGACGACGACAATTGGGCAATTGTACGACCTTTTTTGTTGCACTAGCTTCTAATGACTTCATCACTGGGTGCGCAGAGCGAGAGCTGGCCAGCTGAATGGCCGGAGCTGCGGTGAATGCTGGCAGAGAGCGGCTGTTCCTGGCCAGGCATTACCCATGCCTGGCAGCGGCGGATTCCAGAACTTTTGTGTTCCGAACACGACAAAAAAAAACATAAACCAAGAAGTGGATTGTTCGATTGCTTTATCTGCTCATGATCTCATCTATGGTGAAACCCTGACGCTTGGGTTTCTCTGTTGCTGGAGTAGATGAGGCAGAGACTGATGTGGCAGCGGAGGAGGAGGAGAGATCTAGAACTGGCTGGTGATGAGGATGCGAATGTTGATGATGATGCGGCATCTGTAACTGTTCCCCTTGGCTCGTGGTCAAGGGTTGAGTTTCGGATGCCGATGAGGTCTGATGATGGCTCGCCTGATTCTCCTTTGAGCTGGCCTGCTCGCTGTGACTCTGGAGATGGCTCTTGAGATTGGCTCGCTGATTGAAACTACGCTGGCAAATGGGACACTTGTGTGGTCCCTCCTCCAAGTGGGTGACCTTATGCACGGCCAAAGTGCGCGACTGGCAGAAGCCTTTGCCGCAATCGCTGCACTTGAAGGGCTTATCCTTGGAGTGAATGTAACGGTGATCGCGCAGATGATCTTGCCTTCTGAAGGCCTTGCCACAAATGTCGCACGAGTAGGGCCGCTCATCAGTGTGGGTTCTCTCGTGGATGAGTAGATTGTAGGATTTGGTAAACTGGCGATTACAATATTTGCAAATGAACTGCTTCTTTGGGCGAGAGCTGCCGCTTCCGCTGGATCCACCAGCACCGGCTCCGCCACCAGCTCCACCTCTGGGCAAAGAGGCAAAGTGACGGCCGGCAGCCATGGCGGCAACATGCAGACTATGAAGACCCGTGGGAGCTCCAGCTCCGGCATAAGGACGTCCCGTGTGATGATGATGATGATGATGGTGGGCCGCATGGTGATGGGGCAGATGATGGGGCAAGTGGTGGCCAGGATGTTGATGTTGTTGTTGCTGCTGCTGCTGTTGTTGCTGTTGTTGTTGATGATAGAGAGCGGCATTGCGTATCCATTGGTTCATTATGTGTTGCTGCATGGCCACATGATCCGCTTGACTGGCCTGACTGGCCGGATAGACTGGATAATGCTGAGCACTGGCCGAGTGTTGGGGATGCATTTGAAGCCACAGTCGATGTTGCTGTTGCTGCTGCTGCTGTTGCTGCTGTTGTTGCTGTTGCTGGTAGTGCATGTGTCGCATGGGGTAACCATTGGATTCCACCTCAACAGGCAAACGCCTCTGCGGCGGCTCTTCTGTGGGTGTATGCGGCGGTGTTAACATTGGGGATAAGCTACCCTCACGCTCCTCTTTAATCACAATAAAATCGTCTTCGGCAAAATCTAGAAATTTAAGTAGAAATTTAAAAAAAAAGAAAAAATTGTAAGTGATGCAATCCGTTGAAAGAGACAAATAGTTCGAAACAGTTTAAGCCATTTAACCGTCGGTGAAAATTTACCTTGTTCTCTGCTTAAATTCAGTTCGTCATCGACTGTTATATTGCTGATGGGTGAGGCCGATGTGGAAGACATTATTCCTTAGTTGTGTTTTGGTAAATTTTCTCTCGTCGAAATGCTGCACTTTTCACTGAATATTCTGTTTTGGTTTTTACGTCTTTTTCTCGTTGTCACTTTTTTGTTTTCTTTTTTTTTCCACGCGCTAATCAAACGACGTTCTTTCTACTTCAACGTCTCGACATGAACTGAATTGGCTTGAGGTTGAACTCTCTCCGACTCAAACTAGTGAAAATCGGTAGACGAGTATTCGCTCAGCTTGCTATCTCACTCTCACTCCCACTATCTCTCTCTCTCTCTTAATCTCTCTTTCACTGTGTGTGTGTGTGTGTGTGTGTGTGTGCGTTGAGTGAAGTGACTTCTGGCTGCTGGCTGCTGTTGCTGTAGCTGTGAGTAGCGCTCGTTAATAACTGAATGCAACTGACGACTTGCCGACCGGTTTTGAAGAGAAGCGGCAGCAGCAGCAGCAGCAGCAGCAACAGCCACACAGAGCTCAGAGACCCGGAGAGACCAGAGCCTCCTCCCTAGCCAACGGCAGCGACAGCAGCAGCAGCAGCAGCAGCAGAAACAGCGGCAGCTGTTGCTTGGTATTTGTTGTTGTTGCTGCTGCTGCTCGACGGGGTTGAATTTATTTGGAAATGGTAGATACTGGATCCACGCCTACCTGCCTAGTGAAGCTCTCCGATTGGCTGCTGCCGTATCTTTTTGTTGCGCGTGTCCATATGTAGTCCATGTAGTATTAGGATGATGATGGTACGTGGTCCGGGTTGAAAATTGGGTTCACAATCGGCTTCGGGTTTGGGTTTGGGTTTGCGTTTTGGATTGTTGGGGTCTGTCTCTCTGCTGCTGCTGTTGCTGTTGCTTCTTCTCCTTTCTTCTGGGCAGTAAGCAAGCGGAAACTGTTGGCCTGATGGTCGGACGCCTTGTTGCTGCCGCTGCTGTTGCTGCTGCTGTCGCTTCTGCTGCCGTAGCAGCCCGCATCTGCATTTTACGTCCAATCCCACCCAGACTCTTTCACTCATTCGTTGCTGCTGCGCCCCAGGATATTGTAATCTATTGTCCCTTTTTGTGTGCAAAAAAAAAAAAAAAAAAAACTTTTCTCTTTTTTTTGTTATTGTCGTTTTTACTTTAATCTGAAATTCAATTAGCCTCATACCAAATGACGAGTGAATGATGGCATTCAAATGGAGATGGAGTTGACTATGATGGCATGACGCCATCCAATGGACAATATTTCACAATTTATCCAGCACATAGAATGTTTAATATGGACTAAAATTGTTTTTAAAGGGGTTTTGGCTCAGGTTTCTAGTTGAATAAATTCGTTCAAACATTTTTTCAGGCTTCACAAATTGTCTTTAATGAGTTTTTAAAACTAATATTTCACGCTATTTATCGGTTATTTAAAGGTTATTTCTTTAATTGATTTCCAGCAAGCAGGTGCAATTTTTCAAGTCATTAAAAATTTCAAAAAGGTGTGAGTGAATTATAAGGAATTTGTCCTCATGGTGAGATCAAAGATAGCAAGAGAAAGAGACAGGGTTGTTGGATTTCCCAAAATCTACAGGTTTACTTTTAAAAAAAAAAAGAGTTTTATAGAAAAGTAATTATTTAGACCAAATTTAGTTGGGAATTGTAAATTAAAAGGTGTGTTTAAGTGCTAAATAAACAAATTAGAAGCACTTATTTAGTGAATGAAAGTTAAGAAAGAAATTCACAGGACCTATATTGCTTAATTCGAAATTATACTGCATAAAATGGTTTTTTAAAATATGTAGTACAAAAATTGTTACCATTCAACTGTTATAAGTTTTTAAAAGACCTTCAGTCCTAACGATAATCTAAAATTTTTAGGGAATTTGAATAAATTATCCTTAAAATGTTATAAACGCGCCTGGTAAAATAATGCCGTGCGCTTGCTTAAAGAAGAGTTTTATTTCTTTTATTTTATTTATAAAGCGAGCATATTCCTCGGATCCTTTTTTACTGAAAATTCCATAGAAATTATATATTTGAATTAAATTTTACAAAAATTGGCACAATTTTTTCGGACGCCATCTACAAACACATATTTTTGTAGTTTTTGATGTAAAATAATATCCTTTTTCATAAGGATCCTAAGAATAAATCAGTTTGAGACTCAATAAGGTTTATACGAAAGATTTATAACCTGTTACGAATTTTTTGCGTTCATCGTTCTTTCCTATGAAAGAGAGACATAAGAAATATGCTAAATCCGCAAAAATCAAAAATTTTGATCGTACTTTAAAAAACAATCAAACTATTTAACAATAATTCTATGCTCGACTGTTGGTTTGTTTTAAGTCAAATCCAAAAATCATCAGTTTCTGTTTAAAAGTCAACCAACAAATTACGAATGACTCGTTAATTATATAAAACTAACAAAAAATTGGACAAATTTTCCCATTCACAATGGGTTTATCCACCATTCAAATGAGTGGACTCTTGCGATCAGATGACATTAATCTGTAGAGGATTTGGACTAGGATTGTTGGGATTGACTTGCCACTGGGAGAAGCCGCAACGCCGACGCTCTTAGCCAATTAAAAAATATTTACATAACCAAATAGGATTTGGTTATTAGTTATTTGGACAAATTTTCCCAAAAACCAAAGAGGAAAAAGAAATGTGTGTGTGTGTGTTTGTGTGTGTGTGCCTAGTGCGGGTTTCCACGCACAAAAGAGTCAGTCATGGAGTCGAAAAAATCACCGCGAGTCAGCGCTATATCCGGCGAATAGCTTTAGCATTTGTCGCATATCGACGCATGGCACCGACGACATCAATATCGAGAGCCTATTGACACGGAGCAAATATGGGCGGCGAAAACTTAGTTGGTTCCCGACTATTTCAAAGCGAGTCGCGCGCAGTAATTAACATCATGTCATAAGTGTACTAAAACAAATAAATAAATAGATAAAACACACAAACAACAACCGAAAGAGACAACAACAACAACAACAACAACAACAACAGCAAACACACATGAGAAGTCACCAGATGAAAGAAGCGAACCGAATAATTCCCAACATTCTCTGGCATTGACTTCCTGTCCATGCGTAAAGGATTAACTTTTTCCAAAGCCAAACACACATGTCCTTTTGGTCCAGTGTAGAGAAAGAAACAGAGATATTGAGAGATGTAAGTCTTAAGGAAACGGAAGGAATGCTGGGAAACGGAGTCCTTGTCGAAGGACCTGCTTCAATAAAGAAGTCATTAGGCCATAAAACCATAAAAAGGAACAAACTCAGCAATTTCCATGCTCGACATTAGTAGCCTGCCATTGTTCCTCCTCTTCCTCCTCCTCCTCCTCCTGTCCCATCTCCTCTGAAGGGCCTTGGCCTTCTGAAAAAAAAAAACTACAAAAAATTATGACAAAAATGTAGAGCGTAAAAAATATAACAACGAGAGCAAAAATCAACAGGAAAAAAACATAAAATCTAATGTCAACTTCTTTTCTCTCTTTATTTTGTTTCTTCTTTTTTTTGCGCTGAACCATAAACGACACTCAAAGCACTTCGAGGAAGACCTTTGGGCTACGAGGCTCTCTGACCCGGTTTTTAGTCATTTTTTGGCCATTATATTCAAATATGCTTGTCGATTTCTTTGAAAAAAATTAGATTTTTTAGGCCAAGTGACTTTTGTCTTGTCAATTTGCTCGAAATGAACGAAAAAAAATGAAGAAACCATTTACCATCTGCCCAAAGTCAGAGGTTTTTTCCGCACTAAAAATCTACACAACAATTTTTTGTCTTACTTTTAGGGGGCAATTGTCAGGGGTATAATTTAAATTGAATTGAAGGCAGCAACAATAACAAGAGGAACTCTGTAAAAAAAAAAATAAAAATAAAAATAAAAATAAATTGTTGGGCGTGAGTTTTTTTTTTATCAGTGGCCTTCGAAAGATATTTAAGGCGCATTAGGTATAAAATTCTAATGAGGGAGACAAATTCTTTAAGGTGAATCATAAAAAAGAACTTCAATTACGATGACTTCTCAATTTATATAGTTAAATAAATTAATAAACAAATTAGAATCAAGCCACTGGAATGTTTTTGTAACTGAAAACAATTCAATGAAATTAAATCTTTTACTCAACTTTCAATCACAAAAATATGTTAAGTGGAGGAAATTCGAGTGATTACTTTAACCCGGAAAAAATGATTGTTAACATCTCTAAAATTGTGATTTCTATCTATCTATCGTGATAAAAAAGAAAACCTATTTTCGGCTTTGTTTTTGGCGACTAAAAATGAGAGTTCCAAAATATATCCACATTTATCCTTTTGTTTCGGAAAGAAAGAAAACAAGGCTAAATTGTGTACAACGATTATATTTCCCTACTTTTATCTAATTTAAAAAGTTTTTCATGACAGATCTAGAAACAATCTTAAGTTAAGACCAACAAAAAGTTATTAAAAATATATGTATAATCAATAGTAAATAAAATCATTGCTTAATGAATACCCAATTCGTACTGCATCTAAAAATTGATTTCAAAGCTCTTTGTATTCCATTGAAAGTAAAGAAAAGTAGTTGCTTAGCAAACTCATTTGGGGGTACGTTTCACAGCATAAAAGTTGAGGCAGCAGCAGCCAATCATATTGAATATCGATTTCTCCATTTTGCATATAGCCAAGTTTCTCATGGGGGGAATAGAGGACTAAATATCTTCTTTCCAAATGATGCTTCTTTTTCAAGGCCCTCGGACTTTGCGTCTGGCAATTTGCAATTTCATGGCTAACGAGAAGGGGCACAACAGAAAGAGAAAACAAAACAAAACAAAAAAAGAAGAAGCGAAATGCATTTGTAGCCAATAACAATTTGCAATCTGTGGAAAATGCTTCCAATGAAAACTCATCAAAAGTTGAAGAAAAAGTCGCGTAAAAATTGCTTCACATGTATGGACCATGGATGGATGGATGGATGGATGGATGGATGGATGGATGGATGGATGGATGGTTGGTGGATGGCCATCGTCGTGGCTCGGTCGTGAGTCCTTGGCAATTTGCGTTTATAATTAGGTAAATATGCCAAAATAAACCATTTTCGTGGGCCATATAAACAACAAAAACAACAGAAAAAAAGGGCAACGCGAAAGTCAAGGCTAGACAAGGCGGACGGGTGCAGAGGTGGGCAATTGTTGCGATTTGTATTGCTTGCGAAAAGTATCTAAACATATCATAAAACGTGTCACGCCCGCGCGACTCTCAAAAGGACATCAAGGACGGGAATGGGAATGGGAATGGGCCTGTAATATGAACAGAAACCAAAGGAAAGCAAAACAAACCATCGGGTTCAGTTCAGTTGGCATAGATGGGCAGAAAAAGGGGTGTACCCTTTAGCAGAGTAATTAAAAAGGGGTGTTGAGCTAGTAGCCCAGGTAGGCAGGGCCAGAGAACTCCGAGAAATAGTAAACCCTAAAACCCTAAACCTAACCCTAACGCAAAACCTAAATGTTACGCTGAACTTGCGGTGGGCGCGACGCACTTTTACTCCCTTCATATTCTCTTTTCGCACACAAAGACACTCACACACACGACCAGGCGGACGGTACCTGGAAGGATTAGGACACATCTAGGATATCTTCCACCTGACCTTGGCTAGAGGATGTCCATGAGGATGGCCTTTTGCCCGCGTGTGTGTGTGTGTGTGTGTGTGTGTGTGTGTGCGAGTGTGGCGAATCTGTAGACAGAATTATAGCAAAGGGTTTGCCGAGTTCACTTTATTTGCTAAAATAATTAGATTAATCCTTTGACAAACTTGACTTTTCTGGTCATATTAGTCCTGCAAATGAGTCTCGCCCACACTGGCAAAACACACCAGAGTAAAGGAGGGGAGGAGGAAAGGAGTGCCGTGAAAGGGTTTCCAAAAAGGGTTTTCACAAATAATTAGATTAAGCCTTTCACCAACATCATCATCATCATCGTCATCGATATCCGCTACGGTTTTCAAAAATACCAAAATAAACCTCCTCAAAAGGACTTGCAGAAAGGCATAGTTAAGCGAATCAAATAAATATTTTTTTTTTTCAGACGAAAAGAGACTTGAAACATCCAACAATATCTGGATACTACAAGATTTAGTATAAAAATTTATTATAGAATCTATAAAGTCAAGAGCCCTAGCAGCTAGTTAAAAATATCTTTAATAGTTGCGATTAGTTGGTTACATATAAATTTTCCTTTTACCATAAATCGGATTCTTAACAATAACAAAGATCATAAACGTGCTAGAAGTTAAATAAAAGTTTAGTCAGTTTAGCTCTGTAGATTTTTATGGCCAAATGAAGTTAAAGTAATTTTCCCAAAATATTTAATCATTCATTTCTATCATTTAGATAAATCTAATACATTATGCTATTTTCCAATTAAATATGAAATTTTTGGTTTTACTTTGTTTCCTTTTTATCCATGACGACAATTTTTTTTTCAATTATAAAACAGATTAATATTCCATGTGCTGTCTATCTAAGAAAACATTTGCTGAACATTTGGTATTTTGACTTTTTCAAAACCTTAAACGAGTTTAATTTCTTTGTCATATATCAAAACTCGATAAATCAAATAAATATGGAAAATAAAATGCAACATAAGTTATTCCAGTTTATGATGTAAATCTTTTTTTCCAATCAGTTGTTTGAGTGGCTTAAAAACTACTCTCAAACATATAGATAAATTTAAAAAACACTTGAAAATTTTGGGGTGAAAGTTCTCACCTCATTTCCCTGGGGATGCTTTCCTGTGGGAAATATTTTCAAATGCATTTGATTCATATGTAGTTGCGTGAGCAACCAGAGAGTCAATACGAATTTTAAAAAACGATTAGAAAATTTTCATCAACGTTAACTGATTTCCAAATTAAAATCTTAGAAAGGTTTTTAATTAAACAATTTGATTGCTTTAGAGTTGAAATATAAACTAATATTATTTATTAGCAAATAGCAAAAGATCGGCTCTACCTTTCCGACTCCTCTATTTTTCTTAAGTTAAAAGTTTCGCAAAAATGTAGAAGCCCAAATTTTGGAAATAAAAGAAAAATATTTTGAAAATTTAATACTATGTAATGGAAAAGTATTAAATTTTCCTTCAATATTTTGTTTCTACGAAAACCGCACATTTTCACATTTATGTTTCGGTTTCTAAAATCTGTCAAAACCGAAAATCCTTCGATATACGAGGGAGAGAGAGAAAGATAAGAGCCATGCGGTTTCAAGTAGCAAATTTAGCTTACTGGTTGAATTTGGGATACTCCTCCCTAGAAATCCACAGGGATGCCACTTGAGTGTTTTGAAAACTATTTACTACCGTTTTTTTTTTTCCAAAGAGTTCTACGAAAAGTTCTTACCAAAAACAACGAGTCATAAAAATGCAAATGCAATTGGAAATGCGAGTATCCACAAGGACCACACAAAATGATAAATTGTAAAGTGATTTTCATTTCGAAATGTCTGGCAAAAGATCTGCCTGAAAGTCTATAATTTCGGATGCCAAAGGAATATTCCTGTCGACAATTAGTCTCACAGTAAAAATGTAAACAAAACCCAAAGAGGAAGATGGCGTGGGATGGGGGAGGGGGGCAGGGGAGAGGGGAAGAGTTTTCATCATAAACTCAAAGAGCAAAGGATTTGCGTATCCGATTACCAACTCCGATGTAGAGTGGCTTGCTCTGGTTTTGTGCTCTTGGGTTCGTTTTTAGAGTGAAGGGGCGCGACCCGTGTGATGCGTTATGTAATTTATGTGCATAGCGCCGCGAACACTCAAATTTTGGAGGCACTGTAAACACTGGCCTCTAATAATCAGCAACAAATAAGCAACATAGCATGTAATCGGAGCAAAAGAATGAAACACTTGACACTTGGCAAAGTGGCGCTCAAGGATCTTTAGGATCCAAGGACTCTCCTCTTGATTCTCTCTCTCTCTCGCTGATCTCGGTTTTTTTTTTTGTGGGTCGCACATGTTTTGCTATCATAAATCATCAAATGTTATGGGTGCGACATGTCATGTCGTTTTCAAAACGCATTTTCACACTTTTCATCGGCTAGTAATTTGAATACTTTACAAGTCTTCGCTGGAAAAGAGAAAAAAAAAACCTTAACATAAAGGAGATAGAGAGAGAGAGAGAGAGAGCGAATATCGAGAACAACTGATCATTATTAATTATCTACACTTGTCTTGGATTTCATCTAGTTTTTTGTTGGTCTCCCTTTTGGTCTGTAAGTGATTGTAAGTGATATGAAGATCATCTCGATCAATGGGTGGGCTCCAGCCCTGGCCATGGCCCTGGCAATCCATTTAATCGATTAATACTCACCTTAATTAGACAGAGTTCCCAACCCCTAGAGTCGACCCCAGGGGTGATATTCAGCTAATTGAAAAGACAACGGCAACAAAACGTTGATCATGCTGATCGCTGATCGTTGATCAGTGATCGGGCCACGCATTTGTTACCAACGAGAAGAGATGTATGTGAAATTCAGCAGGCGGCCTACCTACATTGAAGTCAATTCAATTAGCCTCCAAGTGATCAATAATTAATCAAAGCATCGTTTGCCTAGGCATTCATTGAACGCTCCACTCGATGGCTCAATGGCTCGATCGCTCAACGTTTTTGATTGGCCGCCTTCGCCTCATTTAGACTCTGCCGACACTTGGCTAGGAGTTTCTCCCTCCGCGCGCGCGTATGTGTGTCCCTACCATATCCGCCATATTGCTAAATCACAAACGCAAATAAAGCATAAAAATAAAAGAGAAGTTTACGAAAAAAAAAAAGAAAAGGAGAAAAAATATATAAAAATGGAAGAAGAAAAAAAAACACACATAGACGGCAAAATATGAAAGTCAGCATATAAAGCGACGTTTATGACAAGCGTGTGGCGGCTAAAATCAAAGCCAACTCGCTCCGTCCATACGCCGCCCGTCCGTCCGACCGCCACCAGCACCGCGTCCATTCGTCTCCTCCGCTGCAGTGGGCTCCGTTTGCCCATCGTAAAGGTGTCTTTAACCATATTGTTGTTGCTGTTTTTTTTTATTATTAGATTTTTGCGACATTTTTGGTATGCGTGAGTAAATGACTGAGCGAGTGTATGTGTGTGTGTGTGTGTGTGTTTGGTCTTCTGTTATCAGTGTGTGGGGTTGGTTTTTATTTTTATGATCGCTCCACAGTAAACACACTGTGAGCCTGAAAATGCGGCATTCACTGTGTGATGACTGACGCTTGGGCGATAATATCCACACACACACACACACACACACACACAAACACACACACACACGAGATAAGAGAGCTAGGGAAAAAACGCGATATCATATAGTATGCGCCGCCTACCTCCCATCCTACCAAGGCAAGGGCAAATGCAAATGTATGTATAAGGTAGCTACAAGCCGACAAGAACAACAACAAAGACCCCACCCGCCTCCCCAACCACATCAAGTGGGAGGAGTCTACTGTCAAACATTGTGTGAGAAACTTTTCTCTTAATATCCTTGAAGATGGAATGACTTGAATAAATAGACAAATTGGACTAGAAGAAACATTAAATAAATAGTCTTAACCACTTAGTTTTCATTTGTCGCTGAGTCATTAGAATACTTGTTTGACATTTTTTAAATATTTAAAGATAATTTAGAAAATTATATTTTTTTTTGACGTATGTATAAATATTTTATATATAAAGTTAGTTACTAAGATAAACTAGAACATCTCTAAAGTAAGCTAATAGCAAACATTTAACATAAACCTCGGCAGTTAATTCATTGGTTAGACATCGGGCCAAAATGTACTTAACTCATTCAAATTACCAAAAATCTAACGTTTACGTAAATACATAATATTGAAAGTAACAGATGAACTGACCCCCCGAACCTCCAAGGATCATTTGCATTATATTAATATTATGTTTATGTGTCTTGATGTAGAAAAGATAGATGCTATTCTGGCTGAAACAATTCAAAGATATACGTCATTAAAAATTAAATGATAATATCATAAAATAATATATAATCATTTAAAAATCAAAAATATATCCTAAAGATGCAAATTTGTATAAACAGACAATTAATTTATATAATTCCATGTGCCTAAAATCGTTCGACTTAGTATTAGATCTTAATCTTGGTTGCGAGCCTCAGCAAGCCCTAAGCTTGTGCTCCTTTTTATTTGTAGCCTGTTGAAGATGAATATTTTGAAGCCTACATTTATAAAGAAGCGCCACCTATCTTTAAAGATCCTGCATATATCAGAATGCTAAATTTAAGGGAAGGTTCTCGTAAGCTTTATTCTTTAGTTAAACACTTGTATATTAATATTACTCCTTTTAATATTATAATATTTTCAATCCAAAGTACTCTTGTATAATTTCAGATGGTAAGCGAAAGTAGAAAGAAAATTTAAATAGAGATTGCTGAGAGTATGGGTAAGTACCATTTATTAAACAAAGTCTTAAAAGCATTGAATGCATTATTTTAAATTTATTACCAAATCTAAAACATTTGAATATTGAATTTTTAGTCATTATCCCTTTAATAATCTGCCCTATTTACCCTAAGTAGGAAAATATTCGTTTGTTTGAATTTTTTTTTTTGTTAGCAGAGATCAATTAGATGATTTTGACATTGAGATTTCCGTTTTCTCACCGGTTCCATTTCCAGAACTTCCTTTATTATCTGTTTAGTAGGTGCTAAGAACTTGATTTGTGCGCCGAATTTCATAAGAATCGACAATGGGTCAACGTCAGAGCAAACATTTTCTGTTCATTTGTTTGTTCATTACTTGATTTTGTTGTACAGTGGCGAGGGGTAGGGGCAGAGGCAGAGGCAGGAGCGGGCGTGTGCTCAATGCAAACAAATGGAGAGGACGGAGGCTGCGCGCACGCGCACTACCCAAAAACCGGCTAAAGTCGAAACGGAAGGGCAAAGATGGGAAGTCGTAGAGAAGGGAAACGGGAATGCGAATGCGAATGGAAATTGGGAACTTTGAGACATGTTTTACACGTGAATTACGATGACAAAAAAGACGCCGGCCGCTGGCTAGCAAAAGGCAAATGCGAAGGCTAATAAAACAGGCAAAGTGAACTAAAGTGAGCTAAAGTGAAGTGAAGGTGAAGTTCGTTCGATGAGCATAAAAATTGGTAGATGGTTTGTCCTTCCACGCGACGTGTTTTATGAGCTTCAGAATGCGCGCTTCACGTTTGTTTGTGATTCGTGGAAAACATTCAATTGATACGAAATTGCTGCAATATAAATCCAGTGCTGACGATCTCAGTGTGTGTGTGTGTGTGGAGAAGAAGAAGAATCTCTGATGGTAGTGTATGTAGGTAGTACAAAGATATAACTAAAATGCGGCAATAAAACCGTCTATGTAGGCGAAAAATTCTACTACAAAAATCTTAAGATTCAGGGACGCACGCGTGGCTACAGCCACAAGAGAAAGAGAGAGAGCGAGAGAGCGAGAGAGAGAGAGAGAGAGAGAGAAAGAAAAGCTGGCGAAGGTTGAGCTAGGAGTTCGTTCCATTGCTCATGCTCAACGCTTACAATGATGTTGCAATTATTGAACCTTCTGTATTTTCAAATTTCCATCATTAATAACACAGGCGGAGACCAAGGTGAACGACGACGACGACGACGACGAACAGCCAACGGAACGGAACGGAACGATGTGATACTCCGCTGTGACCATTAGCGAGTTTCGGCGGAATACGCGTGAATTCGTTTTGTTCGCCCGACGACGACTCACTGAGCGCATCAATTGAAGGCAATACGGGATACGAGGGAGAGAGAAATTTTTTGTTGGAATGCAGGTATAAAATATATATATATGTATATATCTCAGCAAGGAGCCGGTGCTAGAGCATAAAGATCACCCATAATTATTCATCTTGGGTGGGGGGCCCCCGAACACTCTGAGCTTAGCTCAACTCAACTGAAAACTGAAGGAATTTTTCGCCTTGGACCGACCGCTCACTGTGTTTGTCAACGCAGATGCTAATCACAACATTAGTTTCCCTGCGATCCTGCACTTCAGAGAGATACAACTATATCGAGAGGCATCGACTGAGAGAGACAGAGAGAGAGAGAGAGACATCTTAAGAGATTTAACAGATTTGGCACGCCTAAATGTCTTGGCTAGTTATGGGCTAACCTCTGATGTGGGCCCCCCTCCTGTGGCCCCTGCACCGTGAACCTTATTTCAAGGCCAATAGAAAATAATTGCAACCATTCGATTTCAGTTATTTTTGAGTATTTGCCCAAAATAGATAATTATTTGTAACTATTTGCCAGCTGGAGAGAAAGCGAGAAACTGCACCAAAAACTGCGAGAAGGTGACGAGCGTTAAATTTTGGGTTAACCAGGCAAATGTTTCACAATTAGTTGCACTTTAAATTGAGTGATTAAAAAATAAAAAAAAATAAAAACCATCACAATTTTAAACTAAACTTGTCAGTAAATGGCCTGCAAAAGATTCATTTGTTACGTAGGCCAAAACAGTAATTTAAAAAGGCGAATAAACAATTTTATAATTCATCAAATATAATCAACGTATAGAGAAACATTACAATCAGGGTTTTTATTTAAAATTTAATTAATTTACACTTAACTGAAAAAAAACTAGGGGAGAGACCTTAGAAAAACCAAAAGAAGCTGGTTAAATTTGGGGTTTTTGGTGCCTTTATACTTCATACTTCAAACTTGTTGGCGGTAAAGATAAAGCTGAAACAACTTTTGATTTTTTTCATCATCCTTTTCTCATTGTCTATAGCTCCTAGATAGAGAAAAATAAATGTAGGTAGATAGATTTAGATTTTTAAAATAATATTTATGACTTATCTATCTTGGCCTATAAGAACCTTTGTGGATTTTCTTTATTGATTTTAAAAGGGTTTCGCATGAGATGGGCTTAAAGAAATCTCTTAAAGCAGTTCAAACTACCGCACTGTCTTTTCTCGATAGCTTCTAGTAAGTTAAAATTTCGAATTAAAATTTGTTCCTCAATCTATGCACGCATTTGCCTTAAAATAGACAGAACATTCCTTTAAAAAATTAAATACAAAGTCATCTTTTGGAATACAAAAAACTCACCAAATTTTGTCTACATTCAAGTCTTAAAATGATTATCTAAACCTGCAGTTGTCCAGTTACCCAGTTCTGTTCGCTCTATCACGAATGTTGTAAGATAGTAACAAAAATACTCAGTAGCAGATCGAGTACTAAGTTATATGTGTTTCTTAAAAGTATTTTTGTATTCGTACGGGTCTCTACTAACCGTTTCTCACGTAGTCCCCGTAGTCTACCCTTGAACATAATTTTGTCTATCTATTTGTCTGACTATCAGTTTGAGTGCCAGCAAATCCCTTAACAATGTGTTTTTCTTTCGATCTTAGACATTAGTTATCTGTAGACTAGTTGCCAAGTAGTTAAGCTCTATTCGAACGCCCACTTTTTAGTTGCATACCAAAAAACGATTGAACAATTGATAAGCAGTTATCAATCGATCCAGCTGATCGATCGGTGAAAGCAACTTATATCAGACAATTTTTTGCAACTGAAGTGGCAGCATTCGAGTAGCTTGTGTGTCGTAAGTAAGCAGGAAACTGCAGCTCGAAATGCAGTTGCAGTCAACTGTCCAGCACTTGACAAATTTCTAGCCATCTCCTCCACCTTCTGCTGCTGCTCCTCCCGCCTCACTCAGGTCAGGGATTGAAACTGCTTCGAGGGTCCGAGCTACCCGTCATTGTTGTTCCATCCATTGGCACGAGTCTTATTTGCCTTTTGTGTTGGACACATTAAATTGGTTCGTCTGTCCCATATCCCCTTAGATGCCCCCCCCAATCGGGTTTACAGCTGTCTATTTGTCTGCCCGCTGGGCACACATGTCTCCTTTGGTCCTCTGGTCTCTATCTCTGTCGTTTGATTGCCTACTAATCCCAATCATTGATGGTCTCCAACGTTTTCTCATCTAGACAGACAAATGGGCAAACAAATATCCTTTAAATGCAGCCAAATTGGATCATAACTCGGACGAAATGCGAAAATCTGTGCAAACAGCGCATTAATTAAGTCATCCTGCAGTGAAAGGACACACCAACGTCCACGCACCCATAAAATTGAACAAAAAAGACCTCAAGGCTGGTCTTGTCACTGCTGGGGTCATCGTAATCGGTCAGCCATTAAAATATGTTTGCCTCAATTGCGTCATGGATCGGGTCCACCAGCAGATTGTATTTCGCACGGAAGAAAATTTCACAGCAAAGTCCTTGCCCGTTAGCTAGCAGGGAAACGTAGAATTGAAAGCGAAACAAGCTTTACACGACCAGGAAAATGTTACTTCACAGGACATTGAGCAATTTTAATTTAAGAGCCTGCAGGAGTCCATTCAATGTCCTTTTAATAATATTTTTCCAATTTCTGTAGTAGGAGAAATATCTGGTCAATATTGGTAACAAGTTACTATCAAATCAAAAAAGTTTGTACGATCAAACTGATCAGCAGAGGCTTTATTAAATAGAAAGTGTGATAATTTGTTTAGTTTTCTTCTATCTATATCCTTGGACACAGTCTTTCTTCGTTTTACTAGACTTTTTATTGCAAGTTTGAAAATTTCTTTTTGCAATTTGTTTCTTACATTAATTATAAATTTATATAATATGTATGCTGGTCAGTTCTGTCGAGCATCTAGAAACTTCAGAAGTTCATTGGCAATGCGAAATAATTAATGAATTTCTTTTCAAAATTCTCATAGGAAACATAATTCTTATAATTTGAGCCCCCCATCTTATTTGACTGACCCTTCTATGTATGTATTAGCTGACGATACGAAGCAGTTTCAATTTCTAAAAAACTGCTCACAATCAGCAATCAGCGTCAGAGCGTGTGTTTTGTGTTATTGTTTTCTATTTTATATTGGGGGGGCGTCAGAGCAGCCATCGAGAACTACCAATGAACCAAAAATAATTATTCCCATGGGCACCTACTTATCGCCGTTCGCGGCAAACACTTAGCCTCTGCCGTTGCTGCTTTTGCCTCTCTTTTTTTTTTGTTTTTTTCCTTCTTTCAATTTTAATTGCTCTGTGTTTTTGTTGGTCGGCAAGAGAGAGAGAGAGAGAGTGAGTGTATTTTATCGAAAAAAACACTTAACTTTAACGCTGGTCGTTATCGAGGCGAACAGCCAATCGTCTGTAGTCTACATCTACATACAATTGTGGGAAGTGGGTCGATAGCACGCCCACACCCACAGCCACAGCCACAGCCACACTCATTCCCATGCCAACACTTCTAACAAGCCATCATCATCATCGTCATCATCGTTCGATGTGCAATGTGTACAATTTGTTGCTCTCAGTTAGGCTCTGGTCTCTGTTTTCTGGTGGCCACTTCACTAATCTTTCCGGACCCGGGCAAAACCGCAATGCGAACACAAAGTGCACACTTGACAGACAGAAATTGAGGGTGAAGGTTGGAGATGGAGATGGTGATGGGGGAAAGAGGGGCAGCTGCTGCAGCTGCAATTGCAACTCCCTGTAGATGTTGCATGCCGCTTGTCTGCCAATTACAAATTATTAACGCATTGCAATGAGACGACTGAGACTCCATCGCTTGAGGTACAATTAACGCTTACTTACTACTGTCCATTATCTCTTGTGTTTAGTGTTTTGAGGGCGTTTTCTTCAATTCAATTGTCGACGTCCTTGTTCTCGTTCTCAAACGTGTTATCTATAACTTAAGGCTTTTTTCAATTTGTTTGTTGTGTGTTCAATTACATCAAAATTAAATGAGGAATCAATTTAAGTATTTAGTGCGAGGAACAAAAAATAAACTTATTGCCTTTTATGGCCAAAAATTAAACCTTCACAACTAATTAGCAACAAAAAAAATGCTTTTGAGATGATGCTGTCGATCATTACGTATTATTGGTTAATAGATTTTTTTTACAAAATACTAAGGCCAATCTAGATATAAATAGTTACATTGCAAAATTCAGTTTTATAACAAATGCGTTTAGTAAGAAGAAAATATACCTTCATTATTTTACTTTTATCCGCTCTTCAAATGATTGAGAAAAAATAAACATACGGAACACTTTAAAACGGACTATATCTTCATGTGCAATCGATCTATAGAAAACTTTGTTATAAATGTGGAAATCCAGTGACTAGCAAATTTTGCTTGGAACTTTCTTACCAATGTAAACTCAAACTATTATTATAAATGATTATAAAGCCAGAACTTATATTTTAATTAAATCTTAAATTTGTTATTCTATTTTCATCCGTTAATAATAATTTGGCACGTTCACTTTGTTTTAATTTAATTCCGATCAAAATGATCAAAATGATTTGATATAATGTTCCCCAGACAATTTCAAACAAAGACCTCTCTATCTCCTTCCCCCTCATAATCTGTTACGAATAAACATTAATATATATATATTCTATATATTCTAATTATGTCTAATCAAAGTTGGATTTACATAAAAAATCGAATTGTTTATTTGTATATCAAAGACATTTGTGGTTCAAACGAAGAACAAGAAAGCCTAAAAGTATGCACAACATTTTGTTTTCAAGCTCTGTTAACTGGCTGTTATTTTTTCAAATCAGATTTAAGCAGTGCTGCTCTTTTGGCTTTTTTTCCTCTAAATTTGTCTGTAAATGGTCGCTCAAGGAGAATTTGGAACATTTTAATGTTTTTGTTTTGGTTAATTTTAGCATAATTATAACTTAATATGCTAAATACTTTTAAGTTTCACAGAAAAAGCCACAAAAGAAACTTTGTTAACGACTTCAGTAAATGTAAGCTTATTATGCATCACTGTCCACTGGGGCATCAAATAGCTTTTGAAAACTTGGCGTTATTTGCATTAAGCATACGACAAGTAATCCCTAAAATAATTGTTACCCAAAAATTGAGCAAATTTTGCCATAAATTCTCTGTTATTTGCCCATGGTAACTTGCTGAACTGGAACAATCGCTTGGAACTGGTTCCAGTTCGTCATTACGTGCAATTGCCTTTGTACTTGCAGCATGCAATCTAATCATTCTGTTTAAACTCATTCGATTAATAAATCAACAATCCGAGGGTGTGAACAAATCCAACCCCTCGCTGCTCGCCGATAACCCCTTCCGAAGACCCTTCAATTCAAATTAGATAATGAAAATGTTAGTATTGCGTCGAAAGTGGAGGAGTAAAGATGAGCGCTTGGAAATGGCTAACAATATTGATTACTTTGTGGTTGAGTCTCGGTCACGGATTGACGGGCAACATTCTGGCCGTGTATCCGCACTTTGGGTTCAGCCACTTCAAAGTGGTGATGCCCATATTAAATGAACTGGTGGCACGTGGCCATCGCGTGACAGTGATCTCATATGTGAGGAATCCGCAAGCCAAATATGAGGAGTTGGTCATTGCCGACAAGGATGAGGATCAGGCGAGCACCACCATCAATGTGGTGCCTCTCAGCGAGCACACGCCCACACGTTCGTTGTGGGTCCTCTTCCAGGAGTACATGAGTCTGCATCACGAAGGGCAAGAGACCTGCGAGAGACTCTTTGCCAGTGGCCATGTCGAAGAGATCCTGAACCGTCATCGGACCACAGAACCATATGACCTACTACTCACTGAATACTTTAATGCCGATTGCCAATTGGCCATTGCCAAGATTTTGAATTTACCCATCATTGGATTGAGTACTTGCGCCCTGATGCCCTATTATTTCGATCGTATTGATCTGCCAAATACACCCTCCTATATCACATCGGAATATATAGGTTTCGCTGCACCTCTAAAATGGTCCGAACGCTTAGTTAACTTTGTCCAAGCCAAGGGATTGAGTCTTCTCTATAAATACCATTCAAATAGAGCGGATAACGCCTTGATTAAGCGGTATCTCCATGTCGATGTGGATGTGAATGAAGTGGCACGTTCCCAAACTGCTTTCATATTGGGCAATCAGCACTATTCCCTGATGGGCAGTCGTCCTCTGAGCCAGCAATTTGTCGAAGTGGGCGGAGTACACATAACACCAGAAGCAGAAAAGGAACTACCTACCAGAATTCGTGAATTCCTAGAAGAATCGAATACCAAAATCCTCTTCATTAGTTGGGGTTCCATGGTCAGGGCATCCAGCATGGAAGATGATAAATTGTTGGCCATATTAAAGGCTCTTGAGGAACAACCTTTGCGTGTCATATGGAAATGGGAAGCCGATGATTTACCTTATCGAGTCGATCCCAAAAAGTTTCTCTTGGTGAAATGGGCACCACAGTTGGCTCTTTTATGTGGGTATAGTAGACATTTATTATCCAAACTTCTTCTTAACGAGCTCTACAAACTTTAGGCCATCCCCAAGTGGAACTGTTTTGGTCTCATGGCGGTCTCTTGGGCACCACCGAGGGTGTTCACTGTGGCAAACCCATGCTGGTCACTCCCATCTATGGCGATCAATTCCTAAATGCCTTTGCCGTCCAGAATCGTGGAATGGGCTTGAAATTAGACTATCAACAGTTGAGCAGGGAAAATCTCATTAAATCTTTCACAGAATTAAGTAAAGCAAGGTAGGATGACATTTCAGTCAAAATGAAAAATCTTTCTAAAGACTTCCTCCTTATTTGCTTTTTAGTTACTCGATACGTGCTCGTGAGATCTCACAGATCTTTCGTAAACGTCAGCACACTCCCTTGGAATCGGCAATTTGGTCAATCGAGCATATAGTCGAAAATGGTTTACCGGGTGCCCATTTATTGCAATCACCTGGCATAGAACTCAATTGGTTTGTCTATCATTCATTAGATAGTATAAGCTTGATGCTGAGTGCCTTAATGCCTCTTCTGCTCGGTTGGTTTTATCTAACTGGCTGGAGTTTTAGAAGTCTTCTGGCATATTTATTTAGATGGAACATTTAGTGGAAAACCTAGCAGGAATTGGTTTCCTTTAAATGTGTCTATCTGTATCCCATATCTTTAGCATAGCGATTAGTCGTGCGGAGTTGTTTCATCTTTTATTATGCCTAATTCTGTGTGCCCTACCTCAACCTTTACTCAGTTGATCCTATCAACGACTCTTATGACATAGCATTAAGTTAAAAATCGAATAAAAATATATACATATATACAAAACGAAATTGGTTTATCCTATTAGTAGCGCAGGCGCAGCATGCAATCTCGTCGACATTCCTCATAAGTTAAAAAGTTATTCTTGGTCGAGGCACAGCCTGTATAGTAAAAACTCTCACAATTTCCTGTATTCGCATTGTAGGCATAACGCAGTTGTCTACCACGACAGAGACCAGGAGCCTTTGGCTGGCGACAGGCTAAATAGAAAAGAGCAAAACCATAATGTCAGTTTCTCAAGTTCGAATCAAACAAATTATTTACCTATCAATTCCTGTCCCAATTGCTGCTCATGCGTTTGATTCTCAAGACTTGGCAATCCATGGCAAAGGGCCGACCACAAAAGCACTATAACCCACAATTGAGGCTCTTTTAGCCACCTCATAACTACCTTGCTACAGTTCAATTCAATTTAATTTAAGCATATATATTATTTTGTTGGATCAGCAGAAAAAAAAAAATGTTTTTTACACAGAGACTCCGATCTTTATGCGGCAATTTCACTTGCTCAACTGCTCTTGTGAGAATTTTCAGACAGATTTTTCTTGGCTTGTTTACAAAGTTTCTCGTCGAGCTCACGTAGTTGAGGTTTTTGCTTTTTCATTTTACTTGTCAAGTTCTTTCCGTTTTTCGTCTTTGAGTGAAAACGTGTTCTCAAAGTCAAACTCAAATGTAGGAAATAACAGAAAAGGTAACTTAAAAAATTAGATTTTTTAAGAAAAAGTTTCCACAATTTAAGCCATTTTAGCTCTTCTTTGACCAGTTACTACTAAAATATTAATTGAAACTTGAAAACTTTTACAACTATGCAAACTCCAGCGATATATAATTTTAATATTTTTTAAATAATTCGTTGCATAAAATTTGTTTATTAAAATTCTAGTTGATTTGATTTTGTTTGACAATTTGAAAAATAGCATATAGTAGAAATCCGTACTAGATCTAGGATGAAAGATTTGCAATGTTATAGAAACGTTTTTTTTTTTTTTTTGTTTTTTTAGTATGCAATTTGAACAAAATGTTGTTATGATTGGGCTTTTTGTCATTAATAGAGATATGAATAATGCTTAGAGGACTATAAGGCAACCCGATTTGTGTAACAATGATATATAAATGTATATAATATGTATAAAAATATGTTAAATATAGTTATATAGAAAATAATTTTTTACAATGCACTTGGCCGCTACTTAAAATTTATATATATATATATATATATATATCTGCACATATATATACATATATATCAATATGTATTCCCAATGAACTAGACAAATTACTCACATTTTCCATCTTTTTGCTGGGCTTAATTAGTTGTAAACTCGTTAATAAATTCATTGTGTTGCACATTCCTATATAGATGGATGTATGTATGTATGATTGATGAGTGTGTTTGTGTTTGTGTGTGTGTGTGTGGGGTTCTGCTTATTCATTATAATTTTGGCCTCAGGGACCAAGGGAGACTTTTCCTTTAAAGCTGCTGACTGTTGCTTTGGCGTACATATGGCGCACAATTAAAGATCAATTTTTGTTTTTGTTTTAGCTTAGAGAGAGCATTGTCTAGGAAACAAATTTGTGTGTGTGCGTGTGTGTGTGTGAAAACTAGAAATCCTTATCCCATCCAGTGACATCATCTGGCGGAGGTCCCTCCGGATCTGGTGGATAATCATCAAAGTTTGTCGTATCAACCACACTTTTTACTGTCGGCTTTATGGGCGGTTCCAGTGTGCAATTCTGCAGTCCCCACCAATAGAAGCCATCGAACCATCTGTGGGAACAAAAATAAGAGATTAGTGTGGGGTGAAGTAAGGATACTTCTGCCTCTACTTACTTATGCTTCTGTATTTCACTTATGCCGCCACGTTGATAGCCCAAACGTTCAGCTGGATTATCCCGGCACAATTTCTTGATCAAATTGCTGGCATTGCGTGTGATATTACGTGGAAATTCGATGGCATCGATGCCCTTAAGTATAATGTTGTAGGTACGCATGGGATCAGAGCCAGTGAATGGAGGGGTTCCTTTGAAGACAAAAAAGAAGATAAATTTTTAAACGCTGACTTATTTTAATTTAGTATTCCCTGCTTACCTGTTAGCAACTCAAACATTAGAACACCCAATGACCAATAATCCGCACTAATGTCATGACCCCGATTCAATATCACTTCGGGTGCCACATATTCGGGTGTGCCACAGAATGTCCAGGTCTTGCGACCTGTCTGCAATTTCTTGGCAAAACCAAAGTCCACCAACTTCACATAGCCCCGCTCATCGAGGAGTAAGTTCTCTGGCTTCAGATCCCTATAGATAATGTTGCGCGAGTGCAGATAATCAAAGGCCTCGACCACGCAGGCTGTGTAGAAACGCGTGGTGCCATCATCAAAGTTGCCCTTGTCCCGAAGAATGGTCCAGAGCTCTCCACCCAGACAGCTCTCCATGAGCATGTAAAGATATTTCTTGTCCTTGAAGGTCTTGAATAGTTTCACTATAAACTGACAATTCGCCTCGCCCATTATCTCCTTTTCGGACATTATGTGCTGCTGCTGGCGCGTCTCAACAATTTGCGACTTTTTCATCTGTTTCAGGGCAAAGGAACGTGAACTATCGCCATGCGTTTGAACCAATTCGACGCGACCGAAGCCACCCACACCCAATGTGGCAATGACACGTAAATCTGTTAGATTTAAATCACGGAATTCCTCATTAATTCTGCAAGAAAAGAAAAATGGGTTTTAATGATGGGTATATCTTTGGTGTTTTATCTCCTTCCACTTACTTTCTACGCTCGAGGGCTCCTTCATCATCGTAGCGATGTTTGATTTCATCTAAACTCGAGATTAACTGATTGAATGTCTCACGATCAATGACCAAACAGCTGACTCCCTCAGGTGATTCGCATATTATGTTCGCTGTGCGCAGATCATCTCTGAAATACAACAAAAATTAGTCAGGGAACATCTTTTGGTTAATTCTAGAAAAGAATCTCTACTTACCCCTGCAAAGCTTTTTCACCAAAGAAATCTCCTTTGCCCAGCATCCTAATGAATTTCTCCTCCTGTGTATCCTGCTGCTTAATGGTTACTCGCACCTTGCCCTTGGATATGATAAAGAAGGTATCACCGCGTGCTCCTTGTCGCACAATATAATCACCGCGCTCATAGTGAGTCTCCTCCAAGACATCCGAAATTTTGATCAGTGTATCATCGGGCAAGTCTTTGAAAATTGGCACACTAAAAGAAAAAACCAAAAAAAAAAAATTAAAAGAATTATTATGGGAGAAAAGGCATTTAATCTTCAATTAAACTAAATGTAGAAAGTTAATTCTTTCAGTGTATTCACTTCTGTTATCATTACCATCAAATCTCAAACAGTTAATTATAATTCAAGAGCCAATCTTCATCATCATCAAATTTAACTACCAAAATGTGTGCACTTTCGATTTTCATTTGAGCCAAGTGCATTTCGATTAGTTTTTCCGCCTATTCATGCTTAAATTTCATCTATAACTATAGTCATAGTACGAATAATCATTATATCTCCACATAGAGATTGTCGGCTGGAAGCTGTCCAACTGGTGAGATGGTAGCTTCAAGGCATGCCCAAACCTCTATTACAGTTTTGAATGCACTTTTTTTTTCTGTGCCTTGGCCAATTAAAAGTGATTTTAATTTGTTGGTCATATAGTCATATATCCAAGTGGCAGGAAGAGGAGAGGAAGAAGAAGAAGAAGAAGAAGCTGAAGGAAAAATAGCCAAACTGGTTGCTAACTCTCTTTGAAGAAAGAAGAAATTTCTATGCGTTCGTTGACGTCGTCGCAACGTCGGCCAAGTTTTACTTGAAGTTGGAAGTTGGAGATGGAGTTGGACTGTCCATTTTTGAGACGTTGCCCACACATCATATGGACGCCCATGACCATGACGAGGCCCGTCAATGACGACGACGACGTCGGCGATGAGATGCCATTGCCCATACCCATTGGAGAAAGTTACTACTACAACAATCCTTAAGCAAAGCGTTTTTCGTTGCTCTTGTTGTTGTTGTAGTCGTTTGTCTGATTTTCATTTTGTTGGCTTTTGGCGTTATTGATATAATTAAGTGCAAATGAACATTAATAGCAGGCACCTGGCTGGCGGGCAGATATCTCATTGAATTTTTGTTTTTTTTTTTTGTTTTTTTGATAACTCACCTCTTGAGGAAGTCCGTGTATTCGGCCTGCCTGATCAGGCCAGTACGCATCATTATTGTTTGGAAACATTGTCGCTCAATGGCCCAAAGATTGCACTCAGTTATGGCCGTAATTGTCGCCGTCCTCTGGCAATTATATAGAATGGCCAATTCACCCAAAACTTTGGCTCCCGAAAGGGTCGAAAGATATTTGCCCTCGCGTGACACCTCAACGCGACCATCTGCAAAAAAAAAAGAGGACAGAAGTAATTTAGTTTTTATTAATCAAGTAAATTAACTAAAAGATAAGCAGAGGAGAAAATTAGTACAATCTTAAAACTAAATCCAAAGTAAAAGGATCGTTTTTCGAACTCAATAATATTACTCATACGCATATATGATATGAATTTAATTATTCTTAAATCGCTTATCGATCAAATTATATTCTTACCAGTTGTTTGTCTATTTTGTGTAGTTTCTGAAGTTTGATCATTTTGACGACTCTTTGAGGAGGTCGCTTGATCTTTGAGATTTCCGGTGCGCCTTCGTCGGGCATATGTGTGAACAGGTACAATGAGTCTAGGACGAGGTATGGAGAAATTCTCGCCATTGAGATCCTTTGAGCTGCCATTACTGCTGGCAGTGGGTGAAATAATTCTCTCAGGGGTGACTACGCCTTCCTCTGATGGCTCCTCTTTCAGTTTGAGCTGTTGCAACGTCTGCTCCAAGCTGTGACGTCGCTCAGCAGCGTTTCTGGTGGAATAAGTGGAGGCGGAATATGTGGAAGGCATTCGTCGGATGGTGGCATATCGTTGAACCACACTGGTATTCGATCTGCTCAATGATGTGGGAGGCTTGGGCGGAGGTTCCCTGGGCGGTGGCCTGAGTTGAGGTTGCTGGCAAATGACTTCTGCTTGAGCCGCCAAGCCAGAGCCGGCCGAGAAGCTTGAGTATTTGGATGAGGAACTGGGTGGTTTCGTAGTTGTGGCTCGCATCGTTTGTGAACGGCGCACAAGCGACGGCGGTTTCATTGAGACTTGTTGACGTGGACGCGGAACTTTGAGTCGCTCTGTGGGATCTAAAACATAATGATTCACACCGGTTGGAGGTAACGATGGTGGTGGCTTCTGTTGCTCCTCATCATCTTCCTCTTCGGCCACCCATCGATTGTCCAATTGTTGCTGAGGCAAATGCTGCAGGGCCGAGGGGCGATAACCATTCAATTCTTTGATCGTTCTCACTATGCCATGATCTTTCGTTTGCTCCAATTGCCGTATATTCTCCAAGGTCATTTGATATTTACTCAAAGCGGAGATGCCATCCAAGAGAAAGCCGCTGCCCGCATTGCTTGGC
Source organism: Drosophila nebulosa (assembly GCA_024703675.1). Lineage (NCBI taxonomy): Eukaryota > Metazoa > Arthropoda > Insecta > Diptera > Drosophilidae > Drosophila > Drosophila nebulosa. The sequence goes on along the minus strand of CM045724.1, from coordinate 8,343,934 downwards.
TGGCGACTCAGTTTTAGCGATGAGGCCGAGGCCGAGGAGGCATTCGATGAGGTTGAGGAAGAGGAATTGACTGCTGCCTGTCGCAACCAGTTGGCCTCATATAGGGCTCCCATGCCATTATGGCTATCTAGCGATAGACTGGCGTCCACCGCTTTGCCCGGATAGTGTTTGATTTTCATTGTGGCCAAAAACAGGGAGTGGATGGAGGCGGGGATTTTCCCCTAATATATTTCGACACGAAAATTTCACTGTCCACACTACCCGACGACGACAACGATGAGACGTGCTTTGTTTTCTCGATTTGGATATATATTTTTGTTGTTTTCTTTTTTATTTATTTACAGTCTTTTTTTGTGTTTTTTTTTTTTGCATAACTTGCCATGAAGAAATTAGCTTTTGGTATTGTTGACAAGTTGGCGTTTATTTATTTATATATATATTTATATATATATATACATATGAATCTCATGTGTTGTCGAAACTTTCCATATTCGTATTCCCCCTTGTGCTCTATTTATATATAAATTTGTCATAACAATTAATAACAATTTGGCTTTAGTGCAAAATGAATGAAAATGAATGAATCGTTTTATCAACAACAAGTAAAGAAAAAAATTACTTAAGTCTATGGTAGGGCTAGAGAGGGAGGGGGCTTATTGCGATAGCCAAGCAATAACATCAGCAATAACAACAATCGACCAAAATGTGACGTAGTTAAACGACCTAGACGAAACGCAAACGCGAAACCGAAGCAAAAGTTGGAGACAGAGACAGAAAGTAGAGCGTGACTAATTCTTTACAAAAACTGCGCTAAATTTATGCTAATTGCCCAGGTAAACTAGGCATAATGCAATAATCACTAGATCAGATAATCGAATGTAATAATAATAAAATTATGAGTAACTCAAGAAGATTTGGGTAAAAAGAGTGTGTCATCTGGTAAAATGAGGTCAATATCTAACAAATTTTCGCACTATGGTTCACTCAAAATCTTAACGAAAAAACGTTTTATATACCTTATAACATTATTTGGGAAACAAGAAATCAAATATTTAAGAATGCAATAGAATATATTAAGTTGTTTTTTGGCTTTTGAATGCTTTTTTACTCTTATGGAACATTTGCATTATTTTTAAGCTACATTTTCTAGGGCATAAAGAAAAAACATTTAACAGAAAACCCCTTTAAAAAATTTTTGGTAAATTCAAAAATTTATTTTTAATCCTATGGCTAAACGGTTTTCATCTAATTAACCAATTTGTTTATATTTAAAAGACACAAACTCCTAGAGTTTCGCTTGCAATGAGTTCGATAATAAGAACAGAGCTGAATACTAAAACTAAGAAAAATTGTCAACAGGTTTGAGGAAAGTTTTGCACAAGTATTGCAAATGGTTAAAATAACGAAACCAGGTTTATGAATTAAACAATTTAACATTTAAATCAGGTTATTGCGCTTAATGACAATATGTTCTCTTGATATTTGCATTGGTTAAAATATTGGGTTGCTAATTAATAGAGCAACAATCTAAATTAAAGGAAGTTTCAGTGGGTAATAACTTGTTTAACAAGTTCCCTAAGGTTAATCGCTTATAACCATTTTAAGAATGAAAGAAATAATAAATAAATAAATTTGTTAATATTTTTATTTGTCGAACTGTAGATGAGCAAAGTTCCTTTGATAACTTATACAGTAAAAAATAACTATTTAAATCGCATTGCTTTATTTTATATCGTTTTCATATCGTAATTAATTTCAAATTTTGCTAATTACCACCTCTAATTTTTTTAATTAACTTTTTCTTGTTGCTGGCGGCTGGCTAAAAGAACACGAAATTTTGACCTTCCATTAAGATGATCAATCAATGGGAAGTTCAATTGTATGGCCTACCATATTTTTTCATGTTATTGAACTATAAATAATTTTTGTTTGTTGTTTATGTTTTGTGATGAGAATTGCTGACATTACTATATATAGGCAAATAGCAGATAGATAGAGGCCGTTGTGTTATCAATTTTTTCAGCCATGCAGATAAGAAAACGAAAAAAAAAAACAAATGAAACAAAAACTAACATTTTACAGAAATCAAAATTGAATGGAAATTTTGCGTTTTTTTTTTTCATTCATTCAGCAACAGGTCGAAAGACTCTTTGCAAAAGATCAAATGCGGAAATCCGTCATGGCAAGTTGGTGCCCAGATATTTTGCAATAACTCCGCTTCGGCCCCAGCCGGACCCCAAAACGCACAAGGTCAGCCGGTTAAGACTTGACGACTGATTTGAATACAATTCAGCAGAGCGAAAAAGAGGGGATATGATGGAAGAGAGGGAAGCGGTGGAAAGGTAAGGGAAGAGTGGCAAGGCAAGAATTTGCCGAGTTGTTATATCGCTTTTTCCATCTATATATATATATATATATGTATGTAAACTCAACGGTCTCTGACAACGCCTTGGAGCCAGGCCAAAAGAGTCGCCAATTAAAATCAGAGTTAGTCACAGACTTTGCCTACATAAGCCAAGGGCATGAGCTACATCATTTGTTCAAACAGTTTGTAATTATATAGACAGACACACACACACGCACACAAATAACTTTTGTCTGACTTCAGTCGCCCCCATGCCTCTCTTTATCTCCGTCTCTCCTTTGCACTTCTTCTACCTTAATTTTCAAGTCCAAAAATTCCATTAAATTAGTCATACAAATCTGACCGCATTTTGAATTTAATATTTTTTTTTTTGTTTTGTTTTTTTTCATGTTCATTTTGTTTTTTTTTTTTTTGTAAATTATAATAATAAATATTTATAGCCCTCATAGTGTTTGTATTTCTGTTTGTCTAATGCTAATGAAAGTCAACAGAATAAAGAAAGTTATAAGAAGAATGGGGAATGCTGTGAAATGCACAGAGAGAAAAAAATATTGAAAATTATAAAATAAAATATGCAATTTTTTTTTAGGACAGCTCAAAATAGAATAGCTATGAGAGAACATTTGTGTTTTAAAATGTAAAGAACAAATATTTATAGGAACATTTGGGGGCCACTTTTAGGGCTCAGTAATTTTGGTTTTTCTAGTAGTTTTCGAGTTTTTTTAACTCCTTTGACACTTCTCCATGTCTCTTTAATTATTCTCCATTTTTTTTTAAAATTTTTTCAGTGTATAATCTAACATTTAGATAGCAGTCAAGCAAGTTGGAGGTTTGGTTTTGGCTCATTAAGCAGCTGATATTTGCAAAAAAATCTCGAAAAGAGATTTGGCAACAGCAATCAATGGGATCGCATCTTCAACAAAGTTAGATAGAGATACATATGGCATATAGTATAGATATATTGTGTTAAATGCAAATATATCCAACTGGATACTTGACCTTGTTGATATTCGCCAAAGTGATCTTGACTTTTAAAGCGCAACAGAAATCTTTATACACCAATAAATTTCCCATTCAACTGATAAGCTCTGGAATTCTATGTGGATGGATGGGTAAAACCACATTTCAACTAAAAAACTGACAGCCGATCTCCCCCTATCTCTCTCTCTCTTTCTCTTTGTCTCTCTTGAATTGATTGATATGAATTAAAGCGCTTCAATTGGAAACCTGATCATTATTATCATATCGTCGTCGTCATATCGTCTTTTTGTTTTTTTGGTCTTCAAGGGAATTTTCTTCAGTTCAAAGAAATTATCTCTCTCTCTCGGTTTTCCAAACATGTGCTGGGCCACGAAAGAAAAAGATTACTTAATCATTCAACTGAAAAAAGTAAAGCCCCAACTCATTTAGCATGACAGTGAGAAGAAAATAAAAAAAACACAAAACCAAAACAAAACTTAAATGAAAGACAAAAAAAACTTGTATTTAAAAAGTGAGAGTGCCTCTTGGCTACGCTCCAGCAATAACAACAACAACAACTAGTTAGCTAGTTAGACTAAGTAAGCATTTAAAACAAATGAGTTTGCGTTGAGTATTGAGAGTTGACTTTTGTTGGTGGAAGAAATCAAATAATAATGAATTCAAAGATTAAACACAGTTGTTTTTCGGGGTGAGGCAGATTTCACACGATTTCTATTTTTCGTTGAGCTGATTCTTTCCACAGTTGATGATGATGTCTTCCGCATTTTAAGTGAATTTCTTTTCGCCATCTGATATACCTGTAGTAATTCTAGCAATCACTTTAACATTCTTTCACGAGTTTTGGTTATGGGGCTTTGGCTTTATGTTTTGCAAAAGTAGAAGGAGGAAGAAGAAACCGTTTCATATGGTTTGTGCTTGAAATGGGTATATTGACTTTATCTAGAATTTTGTTGCAAGCTGAACTCTGTTGGATGTGCTGAAAAAGGAACAGTTTTTTTCTGAACGTTTAAAAGGTTGATAATTTTCAAAAAATCTTATTGGATAAGCAGAATCTACTCTCCGAACATGATTCAAGAACTAACGTTAAATCTATCGATCTTTCTTCAAACTTTTAATCGAATAACATTTGCTGTCAATTATCGTATAGTTTTTAAGCACAATATTTTCTCAATTTGCTAAAGATTTTCGATAGACTCAATGGAACTATCAGATTTTGCGTCGATTGGCTTCAATTAGGCAATTTTAAATCGAAACGTTTATCGATAAATCGGTTGATCAGTTATTTGCTATGATTTATTTGGATCGAAATTTGTTTTTGTATAAATATTTGATTGAAGATTGATTGTGATCCATAAGTTAATAAAAACTAGAAAAGTTTTTTGGTTTAGAAATAGAACTCATTTAGAACTGAGCTCTAAAAACTATAGTTCAAATGATTATAACTCGTTTTTCAATATATTTATTTGGGAATGAAAATACGTATTATAAGCTATTTCTTATAAAGAACTATTCGGTTAAATTATAATTTATGGTACTGAGTTTAGAAGGTCAATGTTGAATTCTAAAGAAATGATCGGTTCAGATTAAAGCTAAGCTGATATATGGAACGAATGTTTCGAAATCAGTGAATTTGCAAAGTGTATTGAAACTACTGTGCAATTGTAACTAACTTGGGCCTCTATTTTTTTTTTTTTTTTTTTTTGGGTTTTTTTTCAGACCAATGACCGACAAAAAATACAACAATTTCAACGGAACGACGTAAACAGCAGCGCGGCCCAGACAGACAATCGGACAGATGGAACAGACAGACAAAAAAAAAAAACCGGAATTCTTCAAGTGATCTTTTCGTTCAATCGAAACATTTTGCTCTTTTTGCTACCTTCGTTTTGTGTCTCTGTCTGTTACACAGTCTCTTTGTATATCTGTCTGTTTGTCTGTCTGTTTGACTGTCGATATGTTTGCTACGCCTACGGCTGCAAGTATAGAAAGGAATCGAGACTTGCATTAACTAAAGTTGGTTTAGTTTAGTTTCTTCTTCTTCACACATTAAAACACTTTCACTTTTTTTTCACCCCCTCTCTACTTTGCTCGCCTCTTTCTTTTAAAATTCTTGCACAGGTTTTTTTGTTTTTGTTCGATCCTTGTATGAACAAATTTTGTTGGTGTTGAAGTTTCGTTGTTGTTGTTGTTGCTGATGTAATTGTGTTAAAAATATTTTAATTGTTCGGCTTGGGTATTTCTTCTACTTTTATTTTTTTGTTTTTGTGGTTGTTGTTGCTTTTGTTGTTGTAATATTCAACGCGCGTCGAAGCGTGCATACATACGAACACTCACACATTCACTAGCACAAACAACACATACACAGCGTATGCAAAAAGAAAAAAAACACAACAAACTACTGCAACTGCACAAAGAGACGCATTTATCGTGAGCGTGGTAGCGGCGCGGGCGGGGGAGGTGCGGTAGGTTGTCGGGTGGTTGGTTTTTCGTTTTATTCGCAATTCCGTGTAGCTAAGCGCGCAGGCGCCTCGCACGTTGTCTCTGTTACGCGGTCCAACAAACGAATGAGACCTGAGATAATGCTCCGTTGCTTATGCTGGTTGTGATTTCAAGTGTACCACAAGAAAGAGAGATAGAGAGAGAGAGAGCGAGAGCAAGCAAAAGAGAGCGAGAGCACAGTGATAGTGGGAGAGATTCCAAGTACTAGCAGCTGGCGGCTGGTTCATATATTCGTAATTTGCTTGTGGGTGAGAGAGCAAAACTCTACGAGAGACCGAGAGATGGAAAAGGATACATAGCGAGTGAGAGCGGAATTGGCGAACAATTCATTATTGAGGTAAACAAAAACAAGTGAAGCTGATGGTTGGATGTACTAGGTGTAGATTAAAGGTGGCCTATAGACGACTTGCAAATACACTACAATACTGAAACTTCTCTAAAATCATTATCTAAATGAAAAAAAAAAAAAAACCAAAACAATGCTGAATTTGAAATAAAATGTCACTTGACCATTATTTTTAAGTAATTTATACTTTCCTTGCTTGTGCGTTTCACATATGCTTGTGCATCAGTCTACACACGCAATTTATTTTAACCCTTTCACGGGCTCGCTATCCCAACTTGATTGTACTTCCTTCTAACCGAAAGGTATTTTTCTTTTATAACCTGATTTGACTGCATATTTTGGTAATTCTAAATTTCTCTTTTAAAGTTACTTGTTTGATTTAAAAAGCATATCGAAAAAAAACCCTAAAGTTTAGATAGTGTAAATAGATACTTTAAATAGATCTATCTGGTCCCATACCTTTATCATCTTGGGAAAAATTTGGCATAAAAATCTTAGAAAGACATTTCTAGATAATTTTTGTTTGTCTTTGTTGCCTTTTGAGTACAAATTTTCGCTTATCGTTTCGAATGATAAACTGTATTAGGGTTTTGATTTACAAATGCAGTATTTAAGTTTGATTGTGCTCATATATAGTCACGACTTAAGTTAAGTTTTTTTCATTTGGTTACAGTTTATATTTTTCAAATATAGCTAATGAAAGAAAAACTAATTCGCACATATGTTAACCATAAAAATGTATATGAATGGTAAAAGTTTATATTCATTTTGGCAATTAACATTAATTACAATACTTTCTTAGTCTGTACATTCGAATTCGTTCCAAATCGAATGCTCTGATAAATCTAATAAATTCAAGCACACGCGAACATATCAACTCAATATATGTACATATACGTAAGACTTTTGTCTAATCAACAATTTACTTAAAGTTTAGTATTGGATTTTTTCTTAGCTACTGCGTCATTGTTCAAGTTTAGACTCCAAGGCAGACAATCAATTGAAGGAATCAGGCACACGCTTTGTTATCTCCTGCTCTCTTTTTATAGAATATAGTATTTCTATTTGTATAATCATCAATAAACTTTACCCCATTTCCTGTGCATAGAGTATAAACCGAAACTAAATGACCCAAAACCCACAAAACATGTGTGGAAAAGATTCACACAGTGAGAGCAAATGTGAGGGGAATTAGTGGAGAGAAGAGAGGAGAGCAGTGTATGGAATTCGAGACCTAAAGACAGCTGCCGTCCGTGACATCTGTTCCTCCAATCGGGTAGCGGGTTATGAGTGCCGGCGAGGTGAGGTGAGAGTGTGTGGTGGATGGATAGATGAATGTATTAAGGAAGCAACATGCTGCATGATTGAGGAAGCAGCATTAAGATAGTCTTCCTTCTGTGCAACTCATTCTTCTCATAGTGTATAATTTGGTTGTGAATTTTTATGATATTTTTGTTGGTTTAGTGTACACACACACATCACATCTAATGCAATTTACTACACTCTCTGACGCAATTAAAATGCTAACATTAATACGTAAATTAAGTCGCTGACTAAATTAACACAAAAAGAGCAAAAGCAAAGCGAAAAGCCGCAATAAACTTGTAGAAACCCGTTGAACCTCAAACCCAATCCCAGTCCCAGCACCAGCCCCAGCCCCAGCCCCAGACCCAAACGCCTTTTGCCGTGCAAATATTTAAAGCAACAATTATTATACGACCCAAGCAACAACGAATGAACGAGCAACGAACAACAAACCAACTGAACAAACCTAAGCCCCAAGCACACCCAGAAAAAAATCTAGCAAATAAAACTGAAAACGTGCCAACTTGAAAGGAAAACTCGTAAACTATTTGTCTACTGACATTTTGCTATATGGCAAAAGGCATTTTGCTGCCTGCTACCCTCTACTTCTCTCTCCTCCCCTCATGTAGATCTGTGGGTGTGGCACACACGTGCACTTAGTGCCTCACTGTCTTATCTGCCACAACTAGTTGCACGATCTCCAGAGTGGGCGATCGAAATTCAAGACGTTCAAATGCACTTCAGTTAGCATATCTTTGTCAAATTCATTGCATACTTTGCGGGTGTGCAATCAAAAGACGCATAAATTACATAGCATACTTTAAAGGGAACAAGAAGTCCAAGTTTTGATTCAATCGCTTTAGATTAAACTAAATTGTACCTACTACAATTGTAGAACAAAGTTTAATTTAAAATTTTTGAATGAATTCGAAACTTAGTCCTTAAAAAGTAAAGCCTTCTTCAAAATATTATGCAGGACGACCTGCTAAGCGAGACCTTTATTATAGCTAACGATCCTTTGAACCTTGTTCCCATCTTTATCTATTTGACATTCATAAATTACTCTCTACGGCTGATCTTAATTATTATTTATTGTGTATAACAAATGTAAAACTTACCTTCCATCACATATACAATGCTGCCGACATCTCCTTCTTTGATTATCAGATTCTTGGCTGGATATTTAACTGGATACATGCAATCGACTATTTCGCGAATTTGCGCTAAATCCAAATTCTTCATGAAATCGTTATCCAAAATGGCAGCTTTGATAAGCTCACGGGAGCTGCAAGTAATAAATGGGCAAATCGATAAATTAAATGGGATTATTTTTTCTGTCAATTGATTGGAAGTACCAAAATGAGGCATGAGCCTCTAACTCTGACTCCAACTCTTAAGAATTATGAGTTGCCTCTGACCAAAAGGCCAATTAATTTTCATGCTGACATATATAAATCGTTTTATCTGGTTTACCAGTTTTGGCTTACATGAAAATTCAACAAGTTGCCGCCGATGCGGTTGCCGTTGCCGTTGCAAGTAAAAATTGTTAGGCCACAATTGATGTTGGCATGCGCCCAATCGACCGATATGAAATTAATACAAATTTGAAAATTGTATGCTTTGGCATGACACAGTATAGTCTACCACCCCTCAACCCCAAACCCCCCACACAACAGACAGAGGGTGCTTGCCAGGGTTTTATAGAGGGGAGAAGAAGAAGTTATGTTGCCAATGCCTGTAAATGTCAAATGGCTTTATCTGTCAGCGTATTTGACAACTTGGCCCAAGCCACATGCAGAGGCAGACGCAGACTCAGAGCTTAGCTCAGTCTGATTAATTAAAGCTACACTGAGAAAAGATTCCTTGTTATATGTAGGCACTGGCTAGATTATGAGTTACATACATTCACCAACAACCGAAACAAAGCTCTATGCCTTCTAACATCGACTTCAAAGGAGAAAACGCCTTGTTGGCCGCATATTACGTATACGCATTGTGTGCCAGCTGGACTATCTAATAATATTGAGGAACACATTTTGGCATATTTTATTTAAAGCAAAAATTTAAGGACCATATTTAGTCGTTTGCTTTTCTCTTCGCTTCCCAATTTTTAATTTTGTTTTTTTTTTATGGTATGGGCCAATGAACCAACTTAAAAATAATTCCACCATTTAAAGTTAAAGGTAAACTGAAAAAAATACTTTTACATTCATAGGTAAACAGAAAAGTAATTTTCAAATCGATTTATCTCATTTTAAAGCTAATTGAAGCTAATGAATTTGCTTTTTCTCCTTTGGCCATGCCAATTTTCCCTTTCGATTTAAAGTTTCCAAATTTTTTCTCAGTGTATTTACAGCCTCCAAATGAGGCATTAAGGCGTTGCTAGGCTGTCGTCGATAATATTTTTGTTTTCTTCGTTTTGTGTTTTCGGATAGATTTTCGCGCGTTCACCCAATTTGTAAAAGACATTGCGCATGCTCAGAGGCACTTAAATGAAGTGAGAAAAGTTGGCTACCAGATTGCTCCGACCCGCCACCAGACAACAGGCAGGCAAAATATGTCGGCGCAAAGATGATGAGTTCAAATTGGAGTGGGTAGAGTCAGACGGAGCACCACCACCACCTGTGGTGCCTGTTTGGCAGGTGGTTGAGTTTCTGTTTTTTTTTTTGTGGTGTTTGGTTATGGTGGGTTATTTTTGGGTTACACCACACAGACAACACTTACAATTAAAATTTAATAAAAACAAGTAAACGATATTCAAGTCACGACTCTCTCGCGCACTAGGAAGCGACCAGTATTAGATTTCCCCCCACAAACGAGTTCTCGAGCAGAGCATACAGAGATACGATACATAGGTGCCCCGGGGCGTTGAATATTTGCACCGATTTTTCGCTGTTTTTGCCATTTTTTTATGCGTAAATGCGTTTCGATGGAAGCAATGCAGGCAAAACAATTAATAGCCTCAATTAAGACCTACGGGGCGAATCACTCTGACTCTGTATCTGACTCCCAGGTTGTCGCAGTCGGAAGCTATAACCATTTATATATGACTATATTTGTGCGTAAATTTGAGTATGTGTGCCAAGGCATCGACAGACATCGACTGCACCTCAATTGCCACCTCCCCAGAGATAGATCTTACTCTCTAGAGAGCGAACTGAACGTTTACCTAGATGCGGGTGCGTTGGTTTCAGCGGAAACACAAAAATTGAAAGTGCAAATAGTTATTAAAGGCGTCACACACACACACACACGCACACTCAACAGGAGAGTTGACAATAAAACAAAATGACTTGAGGCATTTGCTCTTTTGATATTCCAATGGATGACTGGGTGGGGCCTGGTTTGAGATCGAGATATGCCTGATATATTCAAACTGCAGATATGAATATGTCTACGAGCATATTCACTGTCATTTTAGTGGAGGACAATCAATGCCTAAACTGTCAGCCTATAAATTGAGTGTTGATTGCTTGATAATTTGATTGAAAAAATTTTAAAAATTTAAATCGATAATAATTGCATTTAATTTATTAAATTATTATATAGTTTAACTGCAGTTCATTGAAATTAATTCTCATTTTTATAAAAATGCAGTAAAGTTGAGTTTATTTTTTTTTCTTTTAATATTGAAGACAAAAATACTTTAAAGAAAATTCTAGCTAGAGGTTTGTCGTACATTTCTACGGACCTTTAATACGAATTTAGTCTAACCTTGACTATTCATCTATATAATTATTTAAATATTTAACGGATCTAACAAAGCTATTGACAATTTTTAACTGAAGTTATACGAGTACAAAATAAACCTGTTTATATGTCTAATAAGTTGATTAATTAGGTAAATTAATAAGTAAAGTATTAAATAGTTGCAAGAGACTCTTTCTTTGTAGCTTTCTCACTATTTTGGACATTGCTAATTTAATAATTAATTCATATTGTGATACTCAATCAGCTGTGTTTGGACCCCTAACTTACACCATTTTGGTTTAGCGTTATAAAAAATGTATTACGATTTTTATTCATTTTTCTTTCCAAGCAAATTTGTCAATAGTAAAAATAATATATTCGTTTCAAAATCGAATTGCTTTTTTGGTCGGTAGAATGAAAAGCAATTGCCCAAAATATTTTCCATTAATTTTTTAATAGACTACAAACATTTATGACTTAATTTTGGTGGTGCCATTAATAGACGAAAATTTTCCTTCGAAAGTGCTTTTCGTTTCTGAATATTTTACTGCAATTTTGTGCTTGAGAAATGGCAGAGAATTTATAGTTAAAATTATAAAGCCTTTACAACTATAAAAATAATTCGCTAACAATCCTTAATCCTTAGTCATCAACTGACTTTTGCATTGCACTTTGAACCACCAAACAAAATCAATGTATGAATCAAATTCTGTTTACCATTTTCATTGCCTGTTTGCATTCAATTAGTTGAGTTCTTATCTATTTGTCTAAGGTCTGTCAGCGCCTCCAACAATCAAGAAATTTATATCTACATAACGTAAACTGGTTTTATATTCTTTTATCGCCATTTGTTATCGATAAAGTGCAGAAGTTTATTTATTTGATTTTGCCAGCATTTGCATTAGTCTGTGCTGTCTTTTTGCCAGCAATTTTATAGCAAGTACCTACACGACCCCCTGCAAATGGCAATTTCGGACAATTTTTTTTTTTTTGTAGGCATTATTTATTAGATGGCCACGCTGAAAGCTCCACACCAGAGCAGGCTCCACTTTGGAGCGGACAGTTGCGTGGTGTAAAATTGCCCACAAGACATGGACAACTTCAACTCCCAAGTCCCAAGTTTTGGCCTACGGCGCTTTCGATTTATGCCACGCAAGTGTCAAAAAATGTCCTGTTGCACACACGCAGTGCTCCAAGCAAGTAACCCCATTAAAAAATCTAAATTGTTGTTGGCGGCGATTTTATCTACGTATATATATTTTAGTTTTATTTTTCTGATTATGTCAATGCAAGTTTGCAATTTTCTAGCAAAGATTTCGAAATTCTCTTCATTCTTCTCCACGTGTCGCTAATAATTTTTTATTTTTTTGTTAACTGTTTGCCAAGGAGAAGAAACATAGCAAAATAAATATTTATATTTTTATGTTTTCCCTTTTTTGTGAAAACAAAAGCACAAAAAATACAAAGCGCTGGCATGACTTCCAGTAAGTGTGAAAAGTGTAAAGTCGACAGATTGGTTAGGCCAACCCACGCATTTTCACAGAACGAATTTCTCGTACATCTCTTTTCTTCTCTTTGTGGTTTTTTTTGTGTTATAAAAAAAAAAAAAAATTATTATTAAAAAAAATATATACGAAATGACGCAATGAAGCGTGCTCCCATCCCCAGTTTGGCTGCCATTTGGCATCGTGTCTATGGGATGACACCGATCAAGGCCATTATTTTTTTTTTAGCAACTGTCAACGGGCATTTTAATAAACGCATTTCGGGGACAGGCGACAAAATGGCACAGACAGAGAGACAGAGGCAGAGACAGAGACGCAGTGCTGGGAGAGGGCATTGCTTTCTATATTGATTATAGATCGGACTGCCTGACGCTAATGCTGATGATTATCGGCAGACGACTACCATATAAATGTCGGTGTATATAGGTAGATTTATGTGTATATATTTTTATACGATTCAAAATAGCAAAAAGCGAGCAGCAGCAAAATGAGAAATTCAATTTAGTGTAATCAATTTTGTGTTCCCATTTGCAAAATCTCATTCAAAAGCATAGGAAACATTTATCTTTTGTGTTTAGAATCCAAAAAATAATGACAAATTAAACAGAAAATATATTTTAAAAATAGATTTCGTTTTAATGTTTTGAAAGGTTGAAGCTTTTGAAATTGTATAAATATAAAATAATGAGAATGTAGGAATTGCATAAAGTATTATTAACAGAAAACCATGACAAATAATTGGCTGTTGTTTAACGCGTTTCATTCTCATTGTTTTGCATGGGATGTGGAACACAAAAACGATTGAGAATCAACAATGATAAAGAATTATTAGTTTGTTGTGTCTTTGCTTGTTGTTCCATACGTACTTAGTATTCTAAGGTATATTTAGAGCTGTATGCAATGTTTTGTTATTTTATTTCACTAATTGCTAGGCTCTAAGGGACTTTCAAAAGAATAAATAAGGTACACAAAGTTTTAATGAAAATGTTCCATTCTAATTATTTCATGAAAATCTAGTTAATTCTATCTTTAAGAAGACTTTTACGATTTCTATTGTTATTTGTTTTATTTTCTCATCAGTCTGTTCTATTCCACTTATCATGTTGCTACTCTGGTTCACTTCCCACTCCATTCCGTTTCGTTTCAATAGTTCAACCCAATCTTATTTTTGTCTAATAAATACTAGTTTCATTTCCGTCATTCCACCAATTTCACTGATTGAATTTAAGGCTAAATCGTAAGTGAGACCATCATTCGATCCATAATCACCCGCATTTGCATGCTTATCATCAATAACAATCTCAATCACATCGCATCGAGCAAAACAACAACAACAACAACAACAAAATACAACAACATTGTAGCACACTCACCGCTCATCCTTATCATATTTGGGAAAGCTGACATGCTCCAATAGCACCGATGATTCGCTTTGCGGTTCCGCTGATATGCCCTGAGCGCGCTGTCGTTGAAATGTTTGACCCGATTTCCGTGTGGCTCCTGTGCCTGTACTTGGTCCCGGACTAGTTCCACCTGCTCCACCCGCTCCCCCTGATCCGCCACTGCCTGCTCCAGTGCCAGCACAACCAGCCGCACTGCTTCGACTGAATGGGAAGACACTTTGAAATTTATCCAAATGCGATTTAAGTTCAGCGATTTCATTATCCTTAAACTGAAGGGATCGTTGCATTTCCTGTATTTTCAAATCCTTTGCCTGAATAATCTGAATGAAGCGCTCCTCCTGTGGTGTGGCAGCTATATAGGTAAGTGATGCCGATGGATCCGCCATACCCACGGGAGAGGGAGTGTCGGGCGTACAGGCCGACGATATGCGTAGTCCCTGCATTTGCTGAGCCAGGGCTAAGGAATTTGGTGGTGCTGTGGGTGAATGACACGCTGGTGGTCCCGTCGGGATGGGCAGAGGTTGCGTAGTTTGCGGTGGCGGTGGCGGCTGCTGTTGCTGCTGCTGCTGCTGCTGCTGAGGATGATATAGAACCGGACTTCCTGTGGCAGTATAGAAACCCTGTGTCTGTGCCTGCAATTGCTGCAGCTGCTGGTAACGTTGCTGCAACTGCAATTCCTGTTGATGCAACAGAGTCCTCGGATCCGTGTGAAGCTGTTGCAGGCTTCCACTCGGTGGTGTACCATAGATTAGTGTGTGGGTTAACACATCGGAGTGGGGCGGCGGTGCCGGCACTAGACGTAAACCCGCTGAGGTATGCTCCAAACCCAACAGACCCAAATTCGTAGCGGGCAATGTGACAATGCCCGTGCCTAAAAGCTGATTCGGATTATTGTTGTTATTGGGGTTGGATTGGCTGTTGTTGATAACGAGGGGTCCAGCACCGGCGTTGTTGTTGATCAGCCCCAAGTCGCTGGGAAACTGATGATAGTTGGCATTCGGCTCCTGTTGCTGCATACTGATGGCTCTTCGTAACGGTGTCGCTTCGCTCGGATGAGATTTTCTCGTCGTCGTTGGCAGCGACGTTCGTTGATCTTCGGCGCTGCTATGACGACGATATAGACGCAACGGCAATTGAGAGGGCGTTTGTATGGGTGGTGCTATCTGCGGTGCTGGTGGTATTGGTGGTGATGTGGCGGGTGTGGCGGGCAATTGTGTTATGTCCGGTGGCTTGGCCTCGCTTCTGTTATTGATTATCGCCGGTTGCAGTTTCTGATATTCCGCATAGAAATGATTACTAACTGTCGGTTCTGTTGATGCAGGTGGTGCGAGTGTTTGTGCTGTGGGTGGTGCTAGTGGCGGTGCATCTATTTCTGATATGAAGCTAGCACACGGTGGTTCCTCATTGGTTTGACTTTGGCGATTTGTGGCTGGCCGCTTTGTGGCAAAGCACAGCCGATCAAAGCAAAAACGCATCCAGGCGGCCTTCAATATGAACCGCCGCCAGAAGGAATTTGTTTACAAGACGGAAAGAAGCCCTAAAAAAAATAAAAAGAAATAAAGAAAGCAGGTAAAATCAATAAATAGTATCATGGGAATAAAACAAAAATTTATGAAATATCATTTAGTATGGGGAATATATATATTCAATCTAATCGCTAAATAATCTTGGCTGTCTCAACTGATTTACAATTGACACAGGGAAATTCAGAGCAAAAGCTGACTAACTGAATGAATGAATGAGCTCTTCGGGAAAGGAGAGTGTTAAAAATAAATGAGAAAGAGAAGCAAGTGGACATTAAATTCCAATTTATAGGCTGAGAACCTAAAGACGTAAACTAATGAGAAGTGGAGAGGCATTTTTTTAAATATTAAACAACTATTAAAAGTTGTTTTAATATTTTAAGGTTAAAACTTAGAGTTTAATACTCTAATTCAGATTCTACCAATGACCTTGCCTACTCAACGCCAAAACCAGTTGGGAATTATAACTGCATATGCAAGGTAAAGTGTAAACTAGAGTTTAAAAGGTAAAATTATTATTTTTAAAATCGTTCTTAGCATATTTCTTTAAAGTTTTGCTCAATTAGAAATATTTAAAGCTAAGAGCCAACGTAAACTTTTAATAATTCTTAATTTTGAGTAAATTTCCGGCTTTATAACACAAAGATAACACCAATTTGCTCCCTCTCTCTCACGCTTTCTCTCTCTCTCTCTCTCTTAATGGAAAGACAATCGCATAGCTAAAAGTGGAACCAAATTGTGTTGTTTTACTGCTTATCATTGAGTTCTTTTTTTTTGGGGCTTTTTGGATATACGCGGAATGGCACATTACATGACTTGAATGTCTTTATACGACGGTCTATCTGAGCTAACATGACAGCCGCGCCTAGCAACCCCTTGTTCCCTGATAACACCTCTAATAGAACTTTAAATGCCAAAAAAAATAATGAAAAGAAACCACAACTTGGTAAATAAAACTGGCACAGACAACTTTTTGACATATTTTTTTTTTGTGTTGGCTGCTGCTGCTGCCGCTGCTTTTAGCCACGTTTAGACAATAATTCAAATAAGAATGAAAGAAGCTAAAAATAAAACAAGTTGAAAACCTAAACATGGCCTGGGTAAGTTATAAACAAATAATATTAAAAACAAGAAGACAGAGAGAGAGAGAGAGAGAGAAAAAACTATAAACAAGTGTGTCAGGTTTTTGTTGGGTTCTAAGCTGAAGAAGAACTTGAATGAGTGGGCAAATTATTTTTACCGAGACTGAGTAAATGAGAGAAATAAAGATTAAACTAGTCAAAATATTAAAAACAAAAAAAAAAATGCTGCTTGTCATAATAATCCTATGAAAACGTGCGTTCTACTTGGAAAACTAGACCAAAATTATTTATAAGGGCAATCCTGAAGCAAGATTTACATAAGCTTTGTAGGGTTTTTATGGTTGCTTATCATTGTAATAGACTTTCGGGGACATCTGGTACTTTCTGCCCTGAACTCTAGATGGCGCCCAGCCGCGAGATTCACATTGTTTATATGGATTTAACCCACAACCGGGACTTCCCACGACTAATAAGACATAGCTTTGTTTAAAATTAGTTTTCATAACAATCGATTGCAAACCAACAATTAAAGGTGTATCCCTTGTAAATGAAGTTACATCAACAATCACTTGAGATCTGTATAAAGATCACTTGGAATTATTTGCACTATCATCACCTTGCTATATATTTATATTATATAAATGGGTTAATGATAAGATAGATAGATTTGAAGAGATCCGTTTATGATGCGATATTGCGAAAGCTGAGTGGATCCCACCTTGGTTTTTCGGACGAGAGACACTTGACTTGGAAGGAAAAAAAGTAAAACTAAAGATCACATTAGATACACATTAACATATTAATGATCGCACAGACAAACACAGCCGACACGACACGATTAATGGTCGATTTGTATGCCAATGTGTGCTTATTTATAGGTACATCACACTCCATAAACAATTCGCAGGGAATTGGCATTGTAAGTAAAGAGGACAGAGAGTGCTGGGAGTGCTGGAAGTGAGGAGGGAGTCCACCAGTCTCACTCTGTTGTCTGTTGTCTGCTGTTTGGCCAATTACCGCACTTAATTACCCGCAAATTTGCTAAATGCAATTTCTCGACTGACTTTGAATGTTTTTGAGTGACGGCAAATTGGAATGGAATAGAAACAATGGCAAAAATATTCAAACAAATTGACACAAAAGAGAGCGAGCGACGAGAGCGTTGGAAATGTTATTTATAGAACAATTGACAGGCCACTCAAAACTATATATTCACCCCACTATACCCTTCCATCCATCAGCATTATCTAGCCCTTCTCCACTCCTCTCCATCCACCAACTGAGCCCACATGGTTTTCCAATAAACTAAAAGACGTTCATTGTGATCGGTTGAGTTTGTTGTTGTTTTGTTTTTGTTTTTGTTTTTTTGTTTTTTTTTTGGTTCCACTTAAGCGCAATTTACTTGTGCAATTTGTTTTCATCTCTACGTAATATTTTAAACGATTTTATATTTTTATTGTCATTTAAATGATGGCTCTTAGCATTGAGAGAGAGAGAGAGAGAGAGAGAGAGAGAGAGACACAGACAGTGTGGTGACAACTCTGGACAACATTTTTGTTGAAACAGGTTCAGAAGATTTGTTTGCTTAATTATTTTGCGGTAATTCTTAATGTCAAACACCATGAACGATGTACAAGTCGAGGGTATTAACATCAAATCAATTGTGCGCTTCACCGGAGAGTTCATTCATGCCAAAAACTGATAACAGGGCAACAAACAGGGACAGAGAGCAGGGAGAAAGGGGTGATAGGGGGCGAAAAGAGAGGGGTGCAGCTGGATGTGTGGAGTGTGTTTATATTTGTTTATACAAAAACTTATGTCGCCTGACCATTTAGGGAGGCGCATGCTTGAGGCATGTCTAGCTAAAATTCTAGACAGATGACAGCTCACGATCCGATCACGATCTCCCTGCCACTGTGCGAGTGTGTGTGTGTGCGTGTGTGTGTGCGTGTGTGTGTGAATCGATGACTATTAATCGCAATTAGTGTGTCATTATAATGATGATCACGGTAGATAAACAATTCAAATCGAGGCTATTTAAATATAATATCAATTGAAACAAGTGACCTACATATTATACGAGCTCTTAAAAATTTGATTATTCCTTAAAATGATATTAGTTTGGGAAAATGATTGAGACAACTTTTATCAATGGAAGACGAAAGAGTTTCTTAAAACGTTCTGCATAAAAAATGATGACCTAAAAGATAATCCTCTTTATCTAAGTTTGGGAAGCAAATTTTGTCAAGAAACTTTATTTCGAGCAGAAATGAATTTCCAGTAAGATAGAGAACGCTCAATGAAGCAAAATCTTACTTAGGAGGGGTAGCTTTTATTTACAAAGAGGATAGAGAAAAGAAAGAGCAAGATATAATAAAGCTATTTAGTTGGAAATCAAGGAAACTAGTTGCCCTTCTGGTTCCGCTTTCCCTACATTTTTTTTTTGTTACGCTTTAGGCAACTAGATTGAAAAAGTGTCCTAACTAGGATCTTTCAAAGAAACTAGTAAACATAGCAGGATACCTGGAACCAAACTGGCTAAAAGTGTTAACCATAAATCTCATAAGGAGTTGATCTTAACCTTTTAAAAAAATTATATTTTATTACTTTATGCCTAACCTAATTCACGCTTTTGTACTTAGGCTTAGAACTAAACTGTTTTTTGGGGCAATATCTTAGAATCAGAGAGAATGATCTATGGGATCTTACTCTAGCTGAAAAGTTACTTAATGCCTTAAACAAATTCTTTTCTTTTACCATTTGTTTGTCTTAATAGATATCGTATACTTAATTGCTTAATAAAGTACTTGATAGTTGCCTTGACAGAAGTTTTCGTTTTAATTTGAATGGAGTCACTCTATAAACAGCTTTTTGTAATTCCAAATCAAATCCCCTTACAATTTCTAGTATTTAAATACTATTTTATTTTAAAGTTTACAATATTCCGATTTGATCTTAATTGTTTTTGTAACCTTTCACCTTGATAGAATTTCCACCTTTCCTTAGACGCAGCCAAGTGGATTTGGTACAATTTATTTGATTCGATTTCAGTTCATTTCGCTTCGTTCCGCCTGGTAAATGAAGGTTTTTTTAATTGATCGAACGTGCAGTTAATACCAATTGGCTGTGCCTTAATTTTTTTTTTTCATTTTTTTTCGCCAATTCGCGGTTTGCGGTGTGTCTCCATGGGTAGCCATAGATAGAGCTTCAAAATGAGCACATTTAATGCCAGATACCAACCAAGCACAAGCAACTGAGCAAACTACTAACTAGAAGCTAAATGAACTGAAATTCCACTTTTCTTATCAGACGCGATCAATTGCCTTCGACTAGACCATTCCGACCATCGATCGATCAAATCGTGTCGGCCGGGACTAATGAGAGTATTTTGTAAAACGCAACGATAAAACTAAAGAGAAACAATATTTGAGACGTTTCTCAATTTTATTAATATTGATTGAGAATGTCGAAAAAATAAATATATATATATACATATGTATATATGAAAAATAAATGTAAATAATTGCACATCTTTTTCAATCAATTTATATAAAAAAATATATATATTGTGTAGCCGCTGAAATCCGGCTGATTCTTGTTTCTGAATTGGCTTGAGGAAGCAACAGCAGCTCAAATGATTGGCGCGAACCTATAATTATAACATTCTATATATACATAACAGACATTTCCTATACATAACCAAATATGGTTGCCACATAACTTCTCAATTGATGTCTCAATTCGACAGGGAGAAGGAGAGAGAGAGAGAGAGTGAGCGAGTCACGGCGGCAACGAAAGTCTGACTAACTGCTTAATTATGTTTAAATGATTCGAATGATCCGCATTTTTCAAATGTTTCATCTCTCTCTCTCTCTCTCTCTCTCTGTCTTCTCTCTGTCACTTGTTCATCTGTCGCCTGTCATGTCATGTCTCAACTGACAGTTGGCTATGCATTTAGATCTTCTTGCTTTTGTTTGTTGTGTGTGGTCAACTCAAAGTCGCTGTCAGTTTTTTGATTAGCCAATTTGCAAATCCGGAAGATATTATTACGGATTGAAAGCAGTTATGAGAAAGATCGATCAATTAAAGACACCGATCAGATCGGAGTAGTCCAAAAAAGGATGTAAACAGAGTTTCTTTACAATTAGCATAGCAAAAAATATGACATCATTAAATATCTAACTATAATCGCAATATTTTTAATGAGGCCAAATAAGATCGGCTACTTTCTAGTTAAGATCCTGATTATTTTTCTCATTCAACTTGTCATTTCTTTTTTTTGGTAACCTTTTCGAGTTATCATATGTATCGTGAATAGATTTTTCAAGTTTTCACACTTTGATTTTTATTTATTTATGTTGGTTTTTAAGTTATTCTTTCCAGGCAACTCCCTGCATGCAAATAACAATAAAGATCATGACACAACTATTTAAATTAACATTAGAATAATGTGAATTTTCACGCAAAAGCAGAAACACGATCTCGGTTTTGAAAGGGTCAGATGGGGTCAACACATGTGACTTTGTGGGGGAAGTGACGCACAACAATGTTTAGATTTTAAGGGGGGCACATTTATGCGATGACAAACTAAGAAAATTTGAACTGGTAGATTTTTAATCTTTGAGAATAATTTTCCCAAAATATAAGCTTAGATCCGCAATTCGTACAACACAGAATTCGACTCTCAATTCTATACTTATTTTTGATACTCTTAGTCAAAAATCCAACAAATTAATGGGTCTATGAATCATTTGGCTTAATATAAAATCGCATTATGCCATTAAAAACAAAATGATAAGGCTAAAAAAAACGGAACTACGAAGCAGACCAAGCTGACTACTTTCTTGTGTCACTTTCTAAGTTTGGTCGTCTGTGTTATATGTGGTTTTATCCTAGCAAAGATGAAATGATAAAATAGACAATTTAGTTTTGCCTCAACTTTCTGCATTTTTATTAAATTTCCATAAATTGTCCATAAGCTTTTTGAGCATTATGGGTAATGTACACATTCTGGAGGAGCCTGAAAACAATTTAGGAACTAATTGATCCCTAGAAAGTGTTTTACATTCAATCCCTAGAGCATCAAGATAATAAATAACTACGAGACTATTCATTCTAAATGTGTGATTAACCAAGAAAAACCAATCCTGGAATCAAACTCAAGTCAAACTTTATTATTAGCGAATTGCAAAAGCTATTTCAAGTTTCTGTTTCTGAAATGATCTCCAATTAGTTGACATCTAAAAAATTATGTGACAATCATTCATCACAAGTTTTTATCTTTTGATAAATCAATGTGAATTGTCATACAGCGCCTTAAAGAGACATTTAACAGATAAGAATTAGCGAGTACAAGATAAAAGTGTGAGCAGTTGAATAGAGTTGTTAAGAGATCCATTCATAAAGCATATGGGAAGAATCTATATCCATCGCCTTAATAAATGCCAAAGCTAACCAAATACAGAAATCAACGCAATAAATTTCTATAAATGAAGAACCAGTTGGCCATAGATTGTTAATGTTCTGTGGGGACCACCCCACGGCGACGACTTTGACGACTTCCTCACACACATTTTCCCGTTCCCCGTACCCCCTTTTTCCCTCTTTTACTGTGTTATGATCTGACGTTCCACTAGCTGTCACATGACTGCCAAAGGAGCTCTTCAACATTAATTAAAGCGTTTTTTTTTTTGCTCTTTTTCTTGTAGAGCAGGAAAATTACCCGCTTGGGAGAGATTGCGCGACATAAAAGGAAAAGGAATTGGTATTCGCTTCAGTTGAGGACGTTTTGGGTTACCTTTGGGGCAGAGGCGGAGACAACAACAATTTGCACTTTTAATTAACAACCACTTTGGGGTACGTCGCGAGGTTTTTTTTTTTTTGTTTTTTTTTTCTTTTTAATTAGTTTTATGCGTGAAATCGTTTAAGAATTCCGTTACGATCGACACACAACAACAACAACATCAACCGATTCACAATTTCTGTTTTGGCTTGTTGACCGTTCGAGCGACAATTGAGAACTGAAACTCAACTCACACAGAGTAAAGGAGAAGGAGAAGCAACGACCGTAACAACAGGCACACACAAACACACACACACACACACACATGCGCCTATCGATAATAGTTCGCTACGGCAGAGACGTTTTGTTATCGAAGCAGTGACGTTGGCAGAGGCAGAGACTGAGACAGCAGGGAAACCCAGAAGCGACAGTCGAGTCGATATTGTCGTTCGTTCGTTACGGAATTTGGCTTGAAACCAGTTGACTGAACACACGCACACGCACACACACACACACACACACATATAGGCACGCACACACAAGCCCTGCCTCTGCTGTGATTCGTCGTCTCGTTTCTCCTCTCGATCATCTGACACATACACTCAAACATCTGTGATGAAAATTGCATTGATCTAATTGCCTGATGGCATGCTACCAACTGAAAATCTCACGCATTTCCTTCTCCCTTCCCATCTCTCTCTCTCTTGCTATTTGCATATTCATGAATTGCTCTTTAATCGTTTCACTTGCTTAACTTTTTTTCTTGATCATAATTCAAGAGGATAGTTAACTAAGCCTGCATGGGGGGAAGACATCTTAATTGCCCCAACATGAGAGAGAAGAGAAGCTACTTGTTGGACAAAATGTTCTATCTATCTTAAGTGCTATAAAGGTAAGTCGGCGCTTTAGTCGGGCTAATTTATCAGTTTTATTCAAATAGTCGTATATATGGGCTAAGAAACTAGGTCACATGTGGCGTATGCTTAATTTAAGAGATTTTTGTTTCGGTGATTACGTATACGCAGGGTAAAACGTAATTGAAAGTTGAAAAGACTAAAGATTCTATTAATAAAAATAGTGACAAAGTAAATAATATTATTAGGTACAAAATTCATAGATTCTGACACGACGAGTAACTGCTCCGTAAAAGGCTTCCTACTGTAAGCTAAAGTGTCATTCTATTTTTGCATTAAAACAAATACTAGCTTAAATTATTTAAATACTTTTAAAGTAATGGTGTAATATCTACTGTTGTTATTAATAAACACAAATTTAAAAAAATGTTTAAAAAAATATCACGTTTAGGCGTAGGGAATATATATGGTAATATATGCACTTCAGTTCAAATTTGTTTACTGTTTGTAAATAAACAAATCTCAGAGAGTTATACAAATGTGTAATTTACAAGCTGCACCTAATAAGAAAATATTTACCACGTAAAAGTCTTTCAAAAAAATAGAAATAGAAAATTAGGGCGTTCCTTGAAATGATTGATCATTTATTGAAACAGCCATAAGGCTATTAGCAGAGAAAACGAGAGAGAGAGAGAGAGAGAGAGAGAAGAGGGGCTTAATCCTTGAAGTAGCAAAAATGTTGGCTCAATAAACTTTTTAATCACGAAGTTAGCATGGGAAACCCCTCTTCAAGTTTGTTCAATAGTTTCAGAAAAGTTTTGAAAACAATATTTTACCTATCTTTATTATCTAATATATTAGCTACCACTATATAATGATATTTATATTTACGTATATATTTGCACAGCAGATCATTTAAATGTTTTATTATCCACAAAATTTTTGAAATACTTTGCATGCTTTTGTTTCATTTTAAGCCAAAGAAAAAGTGATTTATTTAACATAAACAATATTAAGCCACAAGCATGTAAACAAATTAAATCTTACAACGAGTCGGGCAGAGAGAGAAAGAGAGAGAGAGAGAGGGAAATAGACGGAGAGGTTATATAGATAGCGATACGTGATTTTCCATATAGTCAAATGGAAACATTTGCATTGCATGCAAATTGAAATGCTCGACTAACTGCTTTGATTGGTTAGATTTGGCATAAATGTTGACTTTTTGGTTTTGCATAGGGGGCTGGGAAGAGGAGAGTAGAGGAAAAGAGAGGGAGGTATTGCGGGTGATTTAAGTTGTTGTCGGTTTGCATTTGGCGACATCGGAAGGCATTGATAAGCCCCTACACTTTGTCGCTTGCAGTTGTTGTCGTGGTTAATAATTATATATATGTATATAGAAAATCGTTATAAATAAATATATATATCTCTCTCTCTATATACATATATATGTAATTGACGTAATCGTTAAAGGTTATTTGGGCGGCAACAGGCCAAACTGATTGAAATTGAATTTAAAGTGCTGTCTACTACAGCAACAATTTATGTTTTTGCTCTTGTAAAATTAAGTTTTGCAACCTGATTTTTGCCTGGGGTAAAAGTTGCTTAGCAATAGGAAATGTAGAAAAAAAAAAGGTGTAGTACATTTTATTTATATGTTAATTTTCATTATCGACATTTGTATAGACAACTGAATATATATTATTTTATAGGCAATCGATTGCCGATTTGTCATAAGCACAAATTGTTGATAGGAAGAACTTGTTTATAACAACAAAATGCAATTGTCTCGACAGTGAGACAAAGCACAAACTGTAAATAATAGTTGTGTGATCGTAAAATGATAATAAATAAAAAAAATTAAATTTTATACCTTTTTGTTTTCACTTCAATATGAAAAAGTTTGAAGTTAAAAATAGTTCTAATCGATCCAATCGATCAGAGCTCTTTTTAATTATTTATTATATTTTTTTATCACAAACTTTGTCTTTTTCATGTTTAATTTGCAAACAACCTAACCCCAAAGAGAATGAGAACCTTATTTTTGAGAGTACATACAATTTCATTTTTATTAATAACAACTTTTTGAATTTATATTCTCAAATTCTTCAGACTTTTGATTCAATTATATTCCTACCTTCATGAAAATTAATAGCGTACAAATTTAACATTTAAAATTCCATTTTAATGTCCCTTTATCAGAATTTTTCGTTACATTTAAAATAAAAGCCAAAGCTTTCGGCACTGTGTTGACTCGCTAGCGCCCTAGCGACAGTTTTTAGTATTATTGTTACTCAACACTATTTTTACGCAAGAAACCCCAGATGGCAGCACTGGGCATCACAAAGTGAACAGATATATGGGTGAACTGGCGGGAGAGCGGGAAAAATTTGTGGAGCTGGAGAAGAGCAATAAGTTAGTGGGGCAACGGAATGATTAGGATGAGAGGGAAAGAAATAAAACAAGCGAATTTGATTAAAATAGCAAAGAATAACAATTTAATGGAAAAAGTTATAGTGAATAATGACAATTATCGATTGATTGAGGGAGAGTGAGGTTTATTCCACAATAAATATGGAATATTCCCAGTTTATTTATAAACAACAACAAACATAAAGCTAACAACAGCTGTTTTAAAAGAGAACGAAGAGAGAGAGAGAGAGAGAGAGTGAGAGAGCAAAGCTGCACTCTTTCTTACGCTCTGCTGCTCTCTCTCTCTTTACTTCGATCGTGCTAATGCCAAATTGTAGTTATATTTTGTTTTGTTTTTTGTTTTTTAGGTTTTTATTTTATTATTGTTTAGTTTGTTGAATCGAACAGCTGGGCCAACTCTTTCACCAACCTTTGGGTTCGCTCTCTCTTTCTCACTCTCTTTCTCTCTCTATATAACTGGCATTAAGAACTTGTTGAATAGTGAAAAACGAAACACGAAAAAAAATTTAACAATAAAAAAAAAACCGTAAACAAGCGAAAAATTTGCCAATTTGACACAAAAATTTGATATGCGGCTTACACAAGCTTGGACGATTTTTTTTTTTAATTTACAACAAACAATATCGAAAAGGGCGCGACTGAAATAGGAATCTTTAAAAAGAGAAATAAACCTCCCACAGTAGAAGCACCGAATTTAAGGCACCCTTCTTTGCGTTAGCGAAGACCTACAGACATCTGATAAAGTTTACACCGCCACCAAGTTGGATAAAAATCAACAGAGTTAGGGTACATAAGTAGTTTGCATGGCAAAATGTCAATTAGATCCTATCTCTCTTATTCTCCAGCTTTTTCCATAAGTGTACAAAGCTCCTATAACTAAACGTATCATGACTTTACATTTTTTTTTTTACCAATTTAAGTGAAAGATAGCGTTATTCCCTATATTTACTGACTTTTTCTTTTATAGTTGGGGGATGTACATACATATGTATATGAAAAATATAAGTCAAAGCATATTTAGTTCAGATGAGAGATGGGATCGTGCAGTACCTCAAAAAGTAGGTCCATATCTACCTTTAGTTTAAGAACAACTAACAAGTCAGAATAGAGATTTAAAAACCAAAATACAATTTTCCATAAAATAAAGCAAAATTATTTACAGAATAACAAAACAATTGCAATCAATTGAAAACAGTTGTTTCAGGTGATGTTTCATATTGAAAGCCAATCACAGATGGAAAAAATCCTGAGAAATTGCTTTGTTATATAATTATTCCACAGAAAGCTTCGATAAGCCTTGAATACTTCTATGAAAATAAAAACATATTCCCAACTTGGTCCATTCTTTACAGGGCATATTGAGGAAGAAAATATCGATTCGATATTTTGTTTATTTATTCTAATTGGGGATTTTGTGTGGCGAGTAGTTTTGTTTAATAACATTTTCCATTTCCCAAATTGGATTTATTTTGCAAAGCCCCAGAGAAATGCAGCGGAGTAAATTTGTTGTGTTTTTAGATAAGCAACTAATAGGAAAATTCCATAGTCAAGCGACCCCAAAACTAAAACCGAAACGAATTGTAGCGAGAGCCACCAATTAACCTAAATTAGTTGCAAGTATTTAGTTATTATTTTAGTTGTATAACAATTTCTTTCTACTATTTTTTGTTTTGTTCGATAAGAAAACGACTTTAATTCTAATATTAAACATTCTATATAAACTTTTTATATTTATTTATTTATTTATAATCTTTTGCCAACCCCCGCAATAGTTTCTTGTTAGTTGCGACGCAAAAACAAAATCGACAAAAATTACTTAAACAAAATACAATAACAACAAACAACAACAAAACAATAAATTTGTATGGCACAGCTATTTTGCACTGTGTTTTTGTTTGTTAAACATTATGACAAAAATCTATAAATAGTTCAAGGCATAGAAGGGGTAAGAGAGGGAGGGAAGAAGGTTGGCAAGCCAGACACAGGCGATCGCTTTGTCTACGTATCAATCGGCTTTTGAAGTGGAAGGCGGGTATGGATGAGGGGAAGTTGAAGCTGAAATTTACCATGAATATGCACTATATAATAATGCAATTGAAATTTACATATGTCTAATCAATGGGAGAGAGAGAGAGAGAGACAGAGGGGACCTCCTGTTCTATACCCTGGAAATTATCCCGCTTCGATGCTAGATATAATTTTGACTAATTTTTCATAAATATCACCAGATTGTTTACCAGATTTAATACCATTAAACACAACAACACAAGAAACAAAAAAATAAACTATTAGAATATCGATTAAAAATGTAGCCTAATTTCGTAAAATGTAACCGAATCGGATCAATTTTTTGGAAAAATGGATCGAATAATTTCTAAACCATTTTAAATATGTATACCCTTCATTTTCAAGGGTATCAACAACTAAGTCAACAACAAGGGCTTTAAAGTCGAACTTATGGAGGAGCCTTCATTGATTATTCAATGCATGCGCACAAGCACAAGGGCAAGAAATAGAGAAAGAGACGCACAAAGAGAAAAAAGAGAAGGAGAGAGAAAGAGAGAGTCCCTCGATTTCCAATCTCTAGCTGTTGATTGTGCAATCAGCAAAAACGCAAAAAAAAAAACAGAAACAAAAACCAAGTCGTGGGCGTCAATAAATTAATTAAAGAAATCACATAAGATTGTAAACAATAATTGCATATTAAATAAACTTACATTTTGATGATGGTCATATATCTAATAAAAGTGTAAAGCTAATAAGAGTGTGGAGCTTTTGCCAATGCAATCCAATAGGATTCCCGATGTCAGCTGTTCCACTTCAATCTTTGCGTTAAGATCCAATAAAATATCCAATTGGGTTCGATGTAAATTTCCTTAGATCTATTGGAATTTAAGGGCAGTCTCCACCCTATGTAACCAATAAGGAAGTATTTGCAGTCCAATTGGAATGGACTCTCTCACACACGAGAGATTCTTATCCGTCTTTGTTGTTGCCGGCTTTTTGAAAAAGAAAGTTTCGCTTTTGATTGTCACTTGTTGTTGCTTTTTTTTTATTATGATTGCTTTTCCTCTTTCTCACTTTTTTCGTTTTTCTTTTTATTTTTAACAGGAAACACAAAATTAAGGCAAAAATGCAGGCGACGTCGACGGCATCGGCAGCGACGTCTGCGTCATCACTGAATTGGCCTGCACTTTGTCACTTCTTCGTCGGTTTTTGTTGTTGTTGTTGTTGCTGTTTGTGCCTTTTGTTCTTTTGTTAAATTATTTCTTTCTGGTTTCTTTTTCATCCGCGTGTTTGTTGTTTTCACTTGATTTTTCTATGAGGCATTAAAAATTAAAATGTTATTTAGGTAGGCGCAGACATAGACAGACAGACAGACAGAGACAGACGAGAAGGAGAGTACGAGAGAGAAAGAGGCAAAGAGAGCAACAAGTTGTCATGGCGAGAGTATGGGAGAGAATGCTTGATCAAACAAGTGTATTAGCTCTCTCCCAGTCGCTCTCTCTCTCTCGCACAACGTGTATTGTTGTTAACACCTGAAGGTAATACAGTAAAACCTAACAAAATTGACTTCAAGTGCATATGCATACAGCGAATATTAATTTTACCGTAATTTGATAGTTTACTGTGCTATCTGACGTTGTTAATCGATAAAGATTACAAAATGTAACTCTAAAATTTCAAAGCCAATAAGAACAAAGTTCAATTTAATTTCGTATAACTAAGTTTCACTGTAAGCTCTTCACTCATGCTCTCTATTTATGGCTCTCTCTTTTGCTTTTGCTCTCTGCATAGTTGGAGCTGTTTTTGCTGTTGCTCTTCTTCTTCAGCTTGTTTTTGTTGCTGCCAGCGTAGCGTAGTTAACTTTAACGGGCAACAACAACAACAAACACACGATATTGTTGCTAAAAATAGATGCGCGGCGGCGGCGGCAAGACACCAGGGCAAAAAAACAAAAAAGAAAAAAATTGAAGCGAAGGCGGCAACGCGCACAAATTGGAAAAAATTGTGTGTGGCAAACTTAACAAAACCCCCTGAGGGCCGCATGCGAGAAAAATAGAGAGCGAGGGTGAGGGAGGACGTAAAACTGGGAGAGAGAAAGAGAATATTAAAATATTATATGAACAAAAACAACAACAATTTCTACCAGCGAATGAAGGAAATGCGTCGCAAAAGTGCATTGAGAGCGAGCAAACTATCCAGCGAAAGAGAGAGAGAGAGTGAGAGTGATTGAAGCTGAGCGAAGCAAAGCGAGGCTGCAGTCGAAGCTTTGATTGATGCGGAGTTTTGCGGATTATAAGAAAAAAAACTATGCCAAAAAGAGAAGTGCAGGGGATGGGGGAATAGAATGAATTGATGGCTATATTTAACATTGTATTAGCAGCAATGCAAGGCAACATTGTCATTTTACTCTCTAGTCAGAATGGGTATATTTAAGTTTTCGTATTTAATTCACTTCACTCCCACTATAGTGTATTAAGTAGTCGTCCTCACTCCTTGAAGTGCAGAACATTTTTTAAAATTCAAATGCCAAATGGAAGAATGGGGTGGGAAATAGAAATAATAGAGAAGAGTAGGAGGAGGGGAAAGGAAAAGTGATAGATCGAATTGCAGTTTCAATGATTGGATACGACTTTGATTTACATAAAAACATTTAACAAAACGCTGCACATATGGAATCTAATGCTAGTTTTTGTTGTAGTTGCCACTATTAAAAATTGAGGCTAGATCGTACGAGTAAAATAACAACAACACAACAACAGCAGCAACTTAGTAGAAGAGCACACAAACACACACAACGAACGCACACGAAAGTAAAACAGCGACCGACCGCTCGCACGATGTGAGCACAACGAGAGCGAAAGATAAACTGAACAACTTTTTTAACAACATTTATTCATTTTAATAACATTTATGTATGTTTACATGTCCATGTCCGTATTAAAAATTTAACAGATGTAAAGGATAAGCAAGGATAATACACCATCGGAAATGATAAAAATTAAAGGAATCTTTGTTCAATTTATGTTAGAATGTTCCACTGATTTTGATTTGAACCGCCTCCGAAATATTGACTCCGATAGACCGCCGACTCCATAGCTATCGAAATGCAACAATTCTTCCCACTGTATCCGACAAATTTAAGTCCGTCACCCTATCTTTCGTTTCGAACATTTGAAACTAAACAATTATTTTAATAAACTTGTACTATTTTCGTTTTCTATTTCTAACATTTTTTTCGAACCTTCTTCTTTTCCGTTATTTGATGCCGGCTCCCTGTATTTGTTGCCTACATCCCGCTATTTGATGCCTACGTTTTTGCCCCCTATATGTTGGCAGCATCGAACAACATGAAGCCCGCGATCGGCAAATTTAAATATTGGACAATTTTTTTATGTGGGTTCAGTTATGTTAAGAGAGCTCTAATTTAGTTCTGTTAACCCACTTTGCTGCGTGGAAGTGTTTACTATATATACATATATATATAATATAAATCTAAATTATATATGTACTTATTAAAATAACTTGCAATATTTCTTCTATTTGAGCACATCTATAAATTATTAGGAGCTGTAAGCTTCCAAGAATTGGGATTCATTTTAATCAGACTAAAGAATAATATTTTTCTTGCCCTTATGTTATACTTTAAAATTTATTGATCGCTCAATTTTGAATTTGCCGCCAAACCTATAATACTGTTACTCAAAAACCTTTTACTCGAATAGAGGTAAACTGGAAAAACTGGTTTTGTGTTAGCCCACTTTTCCCTACATTTGGGATTTTTATACACGCTTCTCTTTTCCACCTAGTGAAATTCTTATGTTGCCCAAAAGAGAGAACGAGATGCAGCATCAACATGCGTTTTGTTGTTGCTGTGCCACATAAATGGGGGCGGGGCATAAATGAGAAAAGGAACAATACGTAAAAGTACCGACAAAATGGAAGGAAAGGGAAATTTTTCAACCATTGAAAAACAGAAATTTATATTGTTTCGTTGTTTTTATAAATTCTTTTTATAAATTAAAGTAAAAAATTACAATTAACAATTTAATATTTTAAAATTCAAATCTTTCTCTAATATTTTCTCTATATTTTAAATTTTATGTTAATAGGTCGTTTGGCTATAAAAATCGCAAGCTCTGATTTGATTACCATCTCAGATTCTTTCAGATTCTCTAAATTTTTTTCAATAAGAGTTTATGAACATTTCATTCATATTATTTTTGATTTTTAAAATTTTGCTTCCATTTCTATTCCATTTGACATTAATAAATTTTTTAAATGAGAATTCTGTTTAAATTTTCAAAGTAGTACGCAAATTATGTAATTATAGTTTTTAAATCTAGGTCCAAATTGATATAAAACGATTTAAAAACCCAACTAATAGAGTGTTAAAATATTTCCCACTTTTCTCAATTTCCTCTCATCACTGAAACAAGACACAAATTTCTCTCTTTGCCAAAGACACTGCAGAAGACAAAAAGGAGAAAAAAAGGCGTTCCAAGGAGAACCAACCAATACCCATACTCTCTGGCTCTGCTGCTGCCGGCGCTAACGTTAGCGTCGCTGCTTCTGGTGTTAAAGCTAAAAACAGGAGAAAGAAGAAAGGTGACTGAAGGCTGGCTGCCATTGGGAGTGGGCGGACGTGCAGAGGGTTTGGGTGAGGCGGCAGCAAAAGTTGATTAGAATGGATCTCGTTTGGTTTTTGTGTTTTTAATCACACACCAATTTCATTTATTAAATCTTCGCATCAGCATTTCATTTTTCGTATTTTCTCTCTGTTGCTGTTGCTGCTGCTGCTCTCCCCCTCACTTTCATTCCTCTTACGCCTGCTGAGGCTTCGTGCTTTTTGTTGGTATTTTTGTGTGTTGTCTACCGACGGCATTTTTGCCGTTAGTGTCTCTGTTTGTGTGTGCCTCTCTCTCTGTGTGTCTGTGTGAGTGGGTGTGTGGGTGTGTGTGTGTGTGTGTGTGAGGTGGCTTTTTGTTTCTGTATTCCTTTGCACTCACTCATTGTCACGAGCAATTTAAGCTCTCACCTCATCCCCCACCTCTCCCAACTCCCTTTGCCCACAAACAGACATACACATACATTCTTACTGTATGTTGACATCTCGCTCGCTCTCGCTTTTTCTGTGAGCTGGCCCAATTGAAACTTTTTACAAAATGAAATTGTTTTCGTATTAACAATTTCATTAAAATTAAATTACTTTTATTATTACCAGAGAATGATGCTGAAGCTTTTGCTTTTTTCAGTTACCATCTCTACCCTTCCCTACCTCTCTTCCTCACTCTCTCTCTCTCTCGCTTTTAACCGTTGTCTATCTATGGCAAAGCTTGGCGTCTGTTTTCCTCAACTGTCAAACAAATTAATTGCGCTTTTAATTGATTTGAGTTGTGGGTGAGAAAGAGGGGGGTTATGAGAGAAAGAGAGATAAGAGAGACTAAGCTTAAATGAAGTCAAATGAATCAATCGAGAAACGATCATCAAAGTTCAATCTTAACCCAAATTTGGAAAGAAATCAAATTGAAAAATAGAGGGGGAAGATTTCTTTGATAATTTCTATAATTTCGATAATTGGTTTGTCGGAATGGATTGGGGAAACATAAACTGATTTTTGAGCAAGATTCCGTGGTTACTAACCGGTTTTTTTTTTTACTTATATGGGAGAAGTATGCAGTTTTTATTTAAGTGATATAAACTAAAAACATTCTATTTAAGTAAAACAAATTTCAACTTGTTTTATTTCAAATTTAGTGATGTTTTCTAATTCTAAATTTTTTGCGGGGTGGTCTTAAGATAGTATTCGAATAAGTTTATATACTTAAAATGAAATTTTTCATTAAAATAATGGGATCCTCATTGCAAAGCTTAGTTTAGGTTGTTTTTGCATTAGGCAAGCCCCATAAAGTATGCTGCGTTTTAAAGTTTTCGAAGCTAAAATCGATTACATATCAAAAACCCGAACTTTATAGACTTTATAGACTAAAACCGATGTCCCAAATGAGTTACATAAAAACGGATGAAAAATCTTTATAGTTACTTATCAAATTTTGTGTAGATTTTGCGATCCAAATTCATTTCAGTGCCAAAAACTTGCGAACTTTTCGAAATTTCAATGAGTTTTTACAGAAGATTCAAAAAAAATGCATAAATAGGCTTAGAGATTGACTGAGAAAGAAAGAATAAAATGTTAACCAGCTGAAAAGCATTTTCCAGTGGTTATACCCATCAGACCCAAAGACCAAAGAGTCTTTTACATTTATTAAGCGTTAAATTTGAAAGACGATGTGAGGGAGAGTGCTAGATAAGAAGAGGAAATAAATAGAATGCGAGTGTAGAGGGGAAATGGGAAATAGGAAATGGTGGAAAGAAAAAGGAGATGAGACACATTTCCACTACCACTTTGCCAAGAATCCTGGGTGAAATTTATGTAATTTATATGGGCACTTGACTGTCTAAATTGCCTGCGGAGGCAGTGGGCCCACCTCTCAGTCCACCGCTAGACCTCCTCGGATTGGTCGTCCTCCTGCTTTGCCACTTTTTATATCATCTACTTAGCCTTAATGGCAAATAATTAATTTCCAGCTTCCGCGTTTCGTGTCGTTACGCCTCTCCCGCTCGTCCCGTTTCGTCTACTTCTCCTCCCTACAACAACGACCATTTTCAATTTACAAATTGCTTATTTTTCGACTTGGACTTGGTCGAGAGAGAAACAGAGCGAGAGAAAGAGAGAGAAAAGGAGGAGGAAGAGGAGGAGGAGGAGGAACAGCAGCAGCAGCATCCAGGCCCAGTTAATGCATTTTACGTGCGGCCAGTCAGCGAGAATGGCGTAGAATGGGCCCCGGCAAAGGCTACGGCAATTACGGTTATAAATTTTCCAAGCCTCCCCATCCGCCCCCCCAAGCCAACTACCTTCTCCATCTCACAAATGGCATAGCCTCTTCGAAATGAATAGCCTGCTAAAAGGGGGGGTTGAATCGAGGGGAAAGGGGAGCGCTCTGTTCCGCCATTGAAATTTTATTAACTTCTTTTTAGAGGAGAAAAGTTTGCTACCAAATTGCATTGCGGTTCACTTTTATTGGGCCCATGCCTGAGCCTAGGACCCCATTCAGAGTCCATTCGCTCAGTTTCAGTTATTTATGAGGCGACATTTCAACTGGAATTGCCCACTCCCTCCCCCCCTTGCGTCCCTCAAATAGGCATATATACAAAATTTATTGATGCCATCAAAAAAGAAAAACACAAAAACCGACACACAGAAATTGTTTATATTTATTCGTTTTGAGTTAGAGGCCGCCACGCCTACCTTCCACCAACCCCCCCCTTTTTTTTTTTTTTGTACTTTTCTTCGTTTTTATGGCTGACGCATAATTTTGTTGAGAGCTTCAGCTCACTTAAGGCCAAAATGCCTAATAAAATAAATGGCTAAACAGAATTAGAATAAAATGCGTAAAAGGATAAGTCCAGCAACAACAACAAAATAAAAAAAAGGGTAAGCAGAGGAGAGCTCGTTCGAAGTTGAAATGGATACCTCAGTGTAGGCCGTTTTATTCAAGTGAATAAAAAAAATAAGTGGGTAGCGCAGTGAAAATATGATCTTTGGTTGTTTAAATTGAGCCAACGCCAAAATGTACAAAATTGTCCAGTAAACGATTGAAATTTCGTCCTAAAGAATGCCTGTTTTATTTTTTTAAGAAAATTTTATGTATTTTCTCAAAAGTTTATCAAATTTCTTTTAACAAATAGTTGTAACTTTTTTGTATATATTTTAATCTGGCGTAAACGAACTAAAAAAACTTTTAAGTGTCAGGGTTCAGCCAAAATTTTGCTATATTTGGCTTATAATAGTTTTGATAAAACTTATGTTAGCTTATATTGGGAGTATTTTTCTTTCGATTAAAAGCAAAACGTTTGCCAACTATTAAATAATAAAAATATATCCTTCGATTTTACAGAAAATAAAAGCACAGGCTTAAAAATAAGTGAATAGAACATAAAAAAAATAAGTTATTCCCTGGACAAACCGAAAAAAAAAACAATTAATTACCTGAATAAGATAATTACAAACAAAATTAAGGCAAATTTATTTATCAAAATAAAATAATTTCAATAAAATTGGCTTCTAAATATTTAGTATTGAGACTCAATGCCTAAGAAAGTTGAAAAAATTTATTTTTCCACTCTTCCCTAAACTAAATTAAACCAATTTTAGAGATATTTTGGTAAAAATTTAGACATTTAAAAAAAAAAATATTTATAACCTAAATTTTGGAATGATTGAAAATTTTTAAGCGAGTTTCGTAGACATTCTTGTAATTCTCACAAGAGAAAAATATACACCAAGAAAACAAATTGTGTAAGAAAAATCTGTCGAAATTGTTGTTCTTTTTTTTTTTCTTGTTTTTGTTGGCGCTGATGTTTGGTTGTTGTTTTTCACCTGCTGCTTGGAAAATTGCCTTGGCGCCCAGGAAGGGAAAATGTTGAAACCCCCAAACCACATTTATTATTAAGCAAGTAATTCCACTAAAATCAACAAAAAAGGAAAAAACAATTTTTCGGAAACGAAAACCAAAGTCAAACCAAATAATATGAAATAAAACAATAGAGAGAGAGAGAGAAGACGCGGCAAAGGAGTAAGAAGAGTAAGTTAGATAGATGAGAATAAAGGGAAAATGAAATGAAATACTAATAGAACTAAAACACAAACTAATGGCCGAGAGGCGAACCAACTTACAATAGACGCAAAAGTCATAAATCAGGGCGCCAATTTGGTAGAATGACAGGACTGCTACTGCTGCCTGCTGCTCCTGGCTAACCCCAAGAGTCCTGGCGCTAGGACAAACGGACGAACGAACGAACGAAACGAAACGAAACAAAACGAA
The DNA here is from genome assembly GCA_024703675.1 of Drosophila nebulosa. NCBI lineage: Eukaryota > Metazoa > Arthropoda > Insecta > Diptera > Drosophilidae > Drosophila > Drosophila nebulosa. Next base: position 8,307,280 of record CM045724.1, on the reverse strand, counting down.
ATAAAACGGAAATGGAGCTCAAGGAGCAAATTCATTTCGTAATTGTGGCCAACGACCCAAACGTGAGAAGAAGAGCGAGAGGGAGAGAGAGAGACAGCAAAAGCGAAGGAGCGAAGGGAGCAAAACGGGAGGATAACAATGATAATAAATTAGCTGAAATTCACTTAAAATTTGTTTCACCCAACTCTACCCTCCCCTCTCCACTCACCTTGCACATGCTCTGTGTGTGTCTTTCTCTCTCTCTCTCTTTCTCTTTATCTGAGCCAAGAGCTGAGCTGAAAATTAATAAAAATAAATTGAGTTGTCAAAAATGATATGCGAAATAAATTCCAACGGTGAATAATCGCAGCTAACCAAAATGGACCACCCACCCAGCAAGCGAGAGAGAGAGAGAAAATAACAATGGGAGAAAGCTTTGGTAAAACTTCTCTGCCAGCCACCCCCCCCCCCCCCCCACACACACACACACCCCTCTTCCTCTATCAGCCCATTTATACTTTGAGCTCCCTTCTTGTTACTCCTCTCTCACTCTTGCTACCACTTAACGATGAAAATCCAATTTAAGGCTCTCACCCTCTCTCTCTCTCTCTCTCACTCTCGCCCACCCATGCACACACACACACACACACACTTACTCGCTTGCTCACTCGCTCTTTCTTTCTTTCGTTTGCTCTCTCTCTCTTAGTAATAAAATAAAGTGGAGGTAGAAATTTAGAAGGCCAAAAGTCTTCCCCTCATCCCGTTATTGTCGACATCGCATCATCCTAGGAAAATTCAATTTTTCACAATGAAAATGCGCGAAGAAAATTGAGAAAATTGTCTTACAAGAGCAGCAACAACCCAGTCAGTGTGTGTGTGAGCGAGAAAGTTGTGTGCAAGTGAAATGGCCATAGAAACTTAACTTTTGTTTGGCCAACTCTGCGCAGGCGCCTCAATGCCTCGCCAAGGCAAAAATATAGGGAAATCTGACAAAGGCGGCGCTTAGGGGCTCTACTCACACACTCATTCTACCGCACACCGCTCCCACCCCCTCTCACTAGCACACGAACACGAACACGCACACTCATGACCCATCCCCCGTTGCGGCCATCTTGCCTGCATTCAATCGCTCAGCCTCAGCCTCAGCTTCGGCCTCAGTCTCAGTCGCAGTTGCTGTCGCTGCCAACGCAGATCTAATTTGTACGCCGGCAGCAGCATTGACGTCGCTTCTGCGACCAGCGAGTGTTAGATCATTCGCCATCTGACGTTAAACGCGTTCGGTTCACCAGCCACCCTCAAGAATAGCAACGAAGCAAAAAACTAAAAAAAAAAGCCAAAAACCCAAAACCCAGAAGCCAACTTCTATCTCAGAATTTCGGTGTTAAGAATACGTAAAAATATTTGAATCTGATTTCGATTTCGGTTAAAGCGTCGGTAAAGTGCTTGCAAAACTTTTGCCACAATCCTTTCGGTGTTCCCTTTTTTAGTGCTCAATTAAATCCCTGATTGACTGTGACGTCAAGGTCTTAAGGCACCTGTCTTAAACCAGCAAGAGTAACTTTCGAAAACTTTCTGAAAACTTTTCAAAACACTTGCCAAAGTTTTCCCATTGAAACGCCTTGTTAGGCAGCAAACACTCATATCAGTTAACCACGTGTGTGTAAAAGTTTACAAAAAAAAAAAAAACAAAACAAAACAAATAAAAAAAACTAAGCCAAAGCAACCAGAAAACCAACAAAAGGATAGTTTTCTTTTGACACGTTCGGAGAATTACTGCCAAAATTTTTACGGACGGCAATAAGGTGAGTTTGAATGAAAGGACAAATTAAGAAAATCTCTGAGAAATAGATGAAATGTGGCAAATTGGAAACCTGTGAAAACTTTCTGGTCAGATTCACTTTTTGCTGGGTGTCAAACTTTCAACGATTATCAATTGCTAAAGCGTTTTAAAAAAAATAGAAAAAAACAAATCTAGACTAATTTTATTTTCCTCTTGTGAGTAGTCGATGAATGATTTTTAACCAAAATAGTTTACTTTCAAGTTTAATGCCTTTAAAAAAAAGATTTAAAGTTAAAATTAAATAGGCATACCTGGCAGAAAAAGATTTAGACAAACTTTAGATGAAGCCCTAAAGACATGGCATATTATATCTCTATTATAGCTGCTGTCTGATCATAGAAACTATTTTAGGGATAGCACTTTTTACATATTTTTTTAACTTTCTTCGGAAACTTTATAGCAGGAGACCGATTAAAAAGAGAAAACTTAGTTACACTTTCTTTTTCTTCGACTAATTCTTAGTGCTGCTACACGTTTCTAACGCTTTAATTTGATTAGTTTCCGTTAGGATATCAAAAAGAGTCTATATATTAGCTGCTTTACGTAAGAACTATATTTCACACGTGTTTCTGAAACATTAATGGGATTGTGAAGATATTAAAAGAATGGAAAAGTATCATAAAGAGTTGTGGATTCCAAAATGAAGCACTGGGATACTAGAATTTTGATCAAATCATTATTCAACTGAATTATCGACACAAATAAGAAACATGGATCATAAATAAGTACTTTTAATATTGTATAGGAATAAATATATTAAAAAACCAATGTGATGTGAATAGTCTATCTATATGGATATACAGAATAATTTTTAATTATCGTTTCTCTTTGCTTTTAAATGTTCATTCAGATCTTAAGATTAAGATAAAGGCAATTTATATTTGAACCTAAGCTGCGTTTAGATGAGGATATAGCAACTTCAAACTTCCTTTTTTCTAGAATCTAATACTTATTCCTTTTTTTTTTGTATTTCATTAGATATTAATCTCAAACAAATTTTTGTTCCATTTTAAAATACTCAAACGCATAAACCTCACACACCAAAAAAAAAAAAAAAAAACCAGAAAGAGGAAAAAGAGTTTTTTCTGCTTATAATTTATTTAGCAGCATTTTAATTTGAATTAAAAATTTCTTAATGAATGAACGAGAGAGAAGTAGGATGAATGTGTGTTGGAGGGGGTGTGTGAAGAGGGGATGGGGGCACAATGTGTGATAAAAATCACGAAACACAAACCTCAAGTGTGTGTTGAAGAACTGAGTAGGAGAGAGAAAAAGTTCCTTAAGTGTTTGTTCTGATGCCTTTCCTGTGAGAAATCGCACAAAAATTTTGTTAACCCAGAGACACTTTGAACATGGGGAAAGAGAAGAAGTGTGGAGGCAGGGGGAGAACGTTAATGGCAGAAGAAGAAGAAGAGGAAACGAAAAAAATTCGAGAAGAATTTTTTCAAGGATTCAAGGAGTTGTCCTTGCTTAATTGAGAGCAGACCAAAAGTTGATCATTCTGCAAATGCAGTTTGAATAATTGATGGATAATTAAAAAAAAAAAAGAGTGCCGAATGAATGCGCCCCCTCCCCCTGTCAGCCTCATCGTTGCATAGCAGTCAGACAAGGATAAAAATCAATGGCCAATAATTTGCCAAAGCGAAACCCAAAACCAACAGAAAAGAGAGAAAAACAAGGAGTGACGATGCAAGCGAAGGGCGAGAGAAAGTGGCGGTGGGGGGGACGAAAAAAAAACCAGCAACGAAGTTTCAAATTAAATTGATCAACCGCAAATTAATTGGCAGCCATGCAAACGTTGAACGTTGTGGACGCTTCAATGGATGTAACCCCAACCACCTTCACCTCTCCACCCATTGGAGTCGAATTGGAGTTTCGCCATTCAACTCAATTAGGGGGCAACACACAGAGGAGAAGGAGGAGGAGAAAGAGGAGGAGCAGGAGCTAAAAGTTGAAATACAATTTGGCGTATTTAAATTTAGCAAATAGAATTATCGTTTTTCATATACCATATGTACGTACGACTAAGAGGGGGATAGGTAGTCAAGGGGCGGAAGGGGAAAGATGAAGTGGTATAGGTTAGGTTAGTTGCCATATTTATTGATTGCTTGATTGAATTGACTATTGACTATATTGAAATTTATATTCGAAAAACGAATCAAGTTGGCCTAATTGATGGAAATTGAGAAATTGCTTAGATGGATGAATGAATTGAAATCGATGGAATATAGGCAAGGATGATGTTATGTCTATAAATCGATATACAATTCGATTTGCGAGAAGTTGGGTCAAATCTATCTATATATATGCATGCTAAATAAAATATTTATAGATCCTCTTTTGCTTATATTTTTATCATGAAGTCTTTTTGATTTATATTTCTACTATTTCTTAATAACATATACTTAATTAAATTAAGGCAGTAAGAAAAAAGGTTCTAAAACCTTTAACTTAAATGAAAAGGATCCTAAATCCGATAACCAACTGAAAATTACTTATTATACAATGAGAAACACTAAAAAGATTTAGGAAATTTACATGAAAAAATATTCATAAAATCGATTTAATTAATTTCATGCTGAAAATATTTTTCACCCTCAAAAAATTTGTCATGTCTTTGGTTAATTATTTAATCGACCTCCCAAATAAAGAACAAAACCTCATTCTGTTACCCCCATCGGAACTTTTTTCTTCTTCTTCTTCTGTTTGTTTGTTGTTTGTTTTTTGTTTTTCTCCCTCATCTATGCATAAAACAATTTGCTTTAATTAAACAGAAAATTCAATCAAAATATTTATTATAATAAAAACGAAACGAAACGAAAAATCATGCAACAGCTCAAAAAACACTGCAGGGAGAGATCAGTTCCCCTACTCCTCCTCCCAGCTCTCCGCTTAGAATGCGGGCGGTCTCCCACACCACCCTCTAAAGATATATAGATATATATATAGAACTGAAGGGTTGACTCTGGCGCGACACTTGGACACGGATCGAGTTGAATAAGTAAAACAAAAAGAGAACGAATCAGCGGGTGCATAATTCAATTTACAGCTGATTTTTTGCAATGTAGGTAGATTTTGGTTTGCCTCCTACAGAAGGAGACAGGCCCATGAGGTAGGGGGATAGGTGAGGTGCGAAGCAGAGGATGGCTGGCATCATTTTGAGTTGAGTTGAGTCTAGGCGCGAGCCAATTGACACAATCAAATTCGAACCTCGCAAATTCGCTTAATGCGCCGCGAGACAAAACACAAAAAAAAAAAAGAGGAAAAACCAACCGAAAACCGCAAAACTGCAATCAACACTGTGATACCTTGAATGTACAGTAAATATTCGTTAAAGGCGCAAAAGTTTGCAAATCTAATTATTAACAAGAGAGTTCGGCAGTTGCAATAAGCAACATGAAAACCATTAAAAAAGGCCAAAAATGGCCACAATTCGCAGTTTTTAAGATTTGCCAACTTTTTGGTGAGCTTTTTGATTATGAATTGGTTTATATCTTGGTCAAGATTTTGGATATGGTAGTGGGTTTTCAGAAAAGTTTACGCCATTTATTGTAAAGTAGATTCTTGGCTAAAGGTCTTTAGTCTAACGATTTTTTATAAATCAAAGTTGATGTAAGATATATTCAGACAAGAGAGGGCGGTATCGAATGGCTCAGCTTCTATAGAAGACCTTTGTGCTATGATATGATAAGCAGATAAGATTCAATTTGCAGAATGCTTTATACTCAAGTCATAGAATTTATTTGGCCTGGATAGATTTGCATTAATTATTTATTAACTAATTGTTGTGGGAAATGAACTTGGGATCTAAAATAAACTTTCTTCTTCTGACAACAGCCTCTTTATTTGGTTTTTACTGTCCAGCCTACTCACTCGTCTCGTCAAAATCCGTTGCAGTTGCATTTCTGGCAGAGCTGCGTCAGTTTACATAGTTTGATTATTCTAAAAACGGATGCACTTTGCTACAGTGATAACCTCATCAACTGGGTATCCATAGGCCCTCTTAAACCCCCCTCTTCATACCCGCCATACCCTCCTCATCACCACCTCCATTCGCAGTATCACATCACCTCAGTTGAAAATTATAGCGGGTTTAGTTTTTGCCACAAAAACAAAGAGCAAAAAAACCAAAAAAAAAAAAATAAAGCAAAATGTTTTTTTTTCATGTGTGTGTGTGTGTGGGTGAGCGGGCAGACAATTTTGCAAATGCGTTTAAGTGGCTCTAATGCCAGCGGGATGGGGGGCGGGCATAGAAGGGGAGCGGCATCTGAATGGCAGGGAGCGCACGTGGATAGATACATAGGAATAGGAATAGGCATAGGCAGAGGCAGAGCCATCTAATGGGAAATGAACTGAATGGACGACTGACAGTGTCTGCTCGGTCTGCTCGGTCTGCCCGGTCTGCAACAGAAACTGGCGAATTATGCCAGTTGAGTGTCTCGTTTAGTCGCGATTTTGGCGAGTTGGCGAGATTCTGCCAGACCGATAAGTCTATTAGGTTTGAGGGGATCTTCTAATGACGTTATACCGTATGACCTTGGCAATTGCAGGATGGTTAGAGAAGTGAAAGAGAGAGAGAGAAGGAAAGAGAGCAACAATGTAAAATGTGGGTTAAGTGTGGGTGTTCATCTAAAAAGGTGGAAAGTAATGAAACCATTTGCGGGTAAGAAAAGTCAATTTTAATTTCTTCTAGAATCTTATTCTAGGCAGATCTTATCTCTAGCGGAATTGTGCCTATATGTTGGATTCATAAATCAAATCGATTATGAATTCAGAACTTTATAGATTGTAAATTTTTTGAAAACCAAAACTATTGTAAGAAAAGTTTTATTATTTAAAACTAGAGAACCTACCGAATTTTTTATTAGGGAATTGCATTTATAATAAACATTTTGTGCTAATTTTCAAAGCCAGTTCAGATAATTTTCTTATTAATTAATTGTAAATTCTCTAATTAGTGTAAACAATGCAGTTTATATTTTCTAATCTTATCTATGACATTTAAAATCTGATTCGTTATGCTACTAAATTGCTAAATTCTTAATGAAGGTTTTCTGTCTTATCTCAAATTATGAACTTTAGTTACTTGATTATAAAAAATACATATAAATGTGGATATTGGGCATTATCTTGAATATATGAATTCTGATGGATGTTATCTTGACCATTTTTTCGATAGATTTACTAAGCTAATACTGAAAATTATATTCAATAATTCGAATATAAATTAGAAAAAAAACCCTATTCAAATCATTAAAAACTTTTTGATATGGCAATTTCTTAGAATCTTTCTCAATACTTTAAGTAAAATGGCATACAAAAAAAAAAAATGCGGAAAATTAACTCAAAATTAATTAAAACGCATCAAAATGTAATGCAATTTGCAACAGGCGACTTCACATTATGCAACAGCTGCTGCTACATAAAAACTCATATAAATATAAATTAATAATGTCAAACAACAACAACAACAACAGCAGCAGCAACAACAACAACAAGAATAACAACCAAGCGAGCAATTGCATTAATTGAACAAACAACAAAGTGGGAAATGCGAATGCATCTCTCCTCCTTTCGTTCTCACTCTCTCCTCCTCTCTCCCACTCTCTCTCTCTCTCTCTCTCTCTCTTTCTGTCTGTCTGTCTCTGGACTCTGCTGATTCCCATATAGCATATAGAAATATATGAATATGTATGAGAAGCTGATGCTATTGCCACGATGCTGCCAATGCCAATGCACTTTTCCAAACAAAATGCATTTTGCAGACAGTAAAAAAAAAACAACAAATGAAAATAATGGAGAAAAAAAAGGCAAACAAATTATCAACTGTCGCTTGATTAATTTGAATTAACCAAATTAAAAATGAAAACACAAGTCAATCAGCCAGAGCGACACCCAAACTCAGCTACATAAAGGGTGATGGAGAAAGAGAAAGAGATGGGTATAGAGGCGGAGATGGAGATTGAAGAAAGCTGAGAAAGATAAGTTGAAAAATATGAAAATTAACACAAAGATCTATTTAAAATTAATGGAAAAACAGATTATAACTTATATTGTTTTGTTGTTATACAAAGAGTTATGCAAACTGTTATACAAACTGTTTTAAACGTATATACACATCGTTGTAAAAACTGTTGTGCTTCATTTATTTTTGAAAATTGTTATGGAAAGTGTTATACAAAGAGTTATACAAACTGTTAAATGGACTGTTATACACACTGTTATATAAACTGATATATACACTGTTGTTCATACAAAACTGTTTTAAAAACTGTTATACAATGTGTTATACAAGCTATTACAAAGTGTTAGATAAACTGTTTTAAGCAAAGTTAGAGAAAGCTTTAATATAACTTTTTAGATCTATTTAAGTACGATATAGGAATTGTATTAACTTTATTTTATCTAATGTTATTAAAACTGTTATACAAATTTTTGCATAAACTGTTAAAAGAGTTTACAACAGTTTGTATTGATTTTAGCTTAAGATCTTTATCATAGTAACGACTGTGTACCTCTTAAAGCCGTTCGCCCTTTCTTTTTAATGCAATCGACAGCTGTGTTTTGATCATTACTTTAGACACTGATTTAGTTAGTTCTTTCGTATATGGCTTAGTGCCAATTTGAATTAATTAGCTTAGTACTGACCAATACATTTTTTTATACAGATTCACACTGTGGATCATAAGTTAAGAGGTATACTAACTTTTAAAGTGATTAACCAACTGTCATACTCTTACACTGATTGCTAAAGTAACCAAATGTTTTACTTACTCATCTTAATAAGCTCTGAAAATTAACTTGATCGCTTCACACCTTTAAAGATGGAATTGCAATTGCCTACTTTTAGGCGGCACTTGGTTAATTACCCACACCTTTGCTACCAGCTTAAATTTCCTTGGTCATGCGACGCGCTTCCGTTGACAAGTTTCCAATATTGTAGGAACTCCTGTCGTTGTTGTTGTTGTTGTTGTTGGAGCTGTTGCCCCGTTTTTGGTGTTGCAACTGTCGCTTTCTCGGTTAGCAGAGAGGAGAGAGAGAGAGAAAGAGAGAGAGAGTGGCCAACGCCAAGCCAAATGCAATTATCCAATTGCTCGAAATGCACTTGCCAGAAGTGTCCAAGTGTGTGTGTGTGTGTGTGTGTGTGTGGCCTAGACAATGCAACACTCTCCTCTCACACACACACATGCACACATGATGGCAAACAAACCAAACTGGACGGTGTATGGCAACCGAAACTGATGGCAAAATGCCGGCACACGCGAAATTCAATTAAGTGTGCACTAAACAGCGAAACGATTTCGAACAGCGAAGTAATCAAGGCAGCAACTAGATGAGGAGGAGGAGGAGGTATGAAAGGAATGTGGGGGGGAAATGGAAAATCTGTGTGGTAAGCCTTTGTTGTTCTCTGTGCAGTACTCTGTGAGTTGTCAGCCAACCGAGTTCCAGCTAGTTTCTGTCCTAAAACGGTGAAAATTCAATCAGAGCTCAGAGATTAGCCAGAGAGACAAAAGCGTCAGACAAATTGTAGCTTCACTGAAATGAAATGCGCTAAGGTAAGGTGGCTCATAAATTGATAGAATCAGAATCTTTGAGATTAGAATTACCACAACAACATTACAGATGATGTTTTCCAAAAAAAAAGTTAGCTAAGATCGTGAAACATATGACGTATTTTAGAGAATTGTAAATTATTGACTTGGTGAGAAGATCTAGATTCGATATTCCTATTTAGGATCCTAAAATTGTAAGCTGGGGAGTAGCGGATAATATCTTGAAGTCCAAATCAAAACTGTTAAAGAACTTTGGGATACTTTATTTAGTCAATTTATAACCTTTCGAGTTAAGTATTTAAAGTGATAGGACCAAGGAGTTTGGGAGAAAAATGGGAAAGAAAATTGGCAGAATAAAACTAGAATTATATATGAAGAGGACAGGCTAGCATATGAAAATAACGATCTCAAGACAGAGTTAAAATGAAATTCCCAAAAATTAGGAACATAATTTCTGAAAAAGTATTTCAGGTAAAGAGTCTCAGGATTAGGCCTTACTCATTAACAAAACTTATTCAAACAGTTCATTCGTTTTTAATGATCCTGCATTTAAATCTTCTTTCTTTCTATTTGTGATTTTCATTTCGCAGGTTTTCATCTCCTTCAATATTCATAGATTAATAATGATTCTCATTCCATATCCATTTCCTGTATTGTAGATCATCATTATGATGTCAGAGTTACATTTCAATTGCAATTAAAATTCAGAAAATGTTGTTGTTGCCCCCTGCACAACAACATTTTAATTCATTTGAGTAAATTTATTAAAACACACACAAAAAAAAAAAAAAAAAAGAATTTGAAAATAGAAGAGAAACGAAATGTATGAAAATTTTATTTATGATTCGGTATGGTCGGTCGTGTGTCCCAAACCCAAATGCAAAGCCTGGTCCGATTCCAACCCAAGCCACCCTCTGTGTGTGAACCACAAGTGTTAGCATATCATGTTACAGACTATTTCCGCCAAATTTACACACGCAAAATAATTTAACACTGCGAGAGGGGGAGGTGCGGGGTGGTTAGATAAGGACAACGAGAATGACAACGCGGTGGACCCAGCTGGGCCTCGAGTGTTGTCCCTCGACGAGCGGCGCCAATAAATTTCCATTTAGCGGAGGACATCAGAAGGCAGCAACGCATCATCATCATCATCATCACCTGGCCAGGGGAATGGATGGCTTGGTCGGCTGGTGGGCTGGTGGGTCAGGCGGGGCACATTCCATTAGAATTGTGAGAATTTGTAATTTTGCATAATTGTTATATTTGGAGTCCGTCGGCCGCAAAACTCATTTGCCAAATGGAAAATTGCCATTTCGTGTCTAATGTTGCACATGCGGCTCCGGCAAACTCCAGAGCCGAACTACGAGCCAAAGTTTTAGTCCCATCAACCGAAAGAGCATAAGCGAGAGCAAGAGGGGATTCCAGAAGGGGTAGTTAGAATGAATGCCTGACTAACTGGTTACTGGTGTTGTTAGTGAATTAATTTCCATTGAATAATTTATGCTGAATTATTTTCGGGCCATATTAAATAGGCACTAGTCAGCAGATAGTCAGATGGATCTCATACCCATAGAGGTCACATTCACGAGAGGAGACAGAGAGAGAAAGAGCTGGTGAAAAGGTATCAGAAGAGCTTTGCGGTGTGCTGTGTGTGTATGCCCACTGGCCCCACTGGGTGTTACTTTTAAATCAAATCAGAATGCTATTTCTGAAATTGATTTTTGAAATTTTAATGCCAATGAATCGAAAATTCGAAAATGAAAATAGACAAAATCACAAAATCTATTCTAAAGCGTATTACAACTGGCCATTAAAATTGCCATAGAGTATTATTTCGTATGGTAATTAGAGATGGCAATCGTATGGAGAAAAAATAATCAAAAATTCTTCTCTTAATCTCCAAGTCCAGGAGTAGGCACCTCAGCTGTTTCACTTTATCTAAATACGACAGATTTAAACATTTTTAGAATCTAGTAACTCATTTTAAATTAAAAGTATTGTCTCTAACAAAATGAATATTTTCCCTTGTGAACAACAAATTCTTTAAATTATTCTTTCTAATGATGTGTTGATCTGGTTTTTTGATTTGGTTAAACTTTGCTTTCCATTTAAATTCCCTCATTCTCATACATGTCATCTTGTTAAAGAAAATTGCTTAATCGAAGTGAATTTCATTCCCACACAGATCTCTTACATGTAGTTTTAACTCTTTTATCTGGCAATCTATCGTTTGGGCGATGCCTTTCTTCTCTCCCTACCACCCAGCGAGCACCCTTTTTCTTTCTCTCCCCAGTTGGGATGTGACCCTGTGATGTGATGTGATGTGATGTGATGTGATGTGATGTGATGTGATGTGATGTGATGGTTATGCATTCCTCGACTAATTAATATCTAAGAACATGGCCTAGCGCCGAAACGCAACTGTGGCAAGAGTTGTCGGTTGTCGGTTCATCAACTGTCTGCTTGAACGTAAAGACAACAGTTACAATTCTTCTCTTTTGCGGCAAATGCAATTAATTTAAATCAATTGATTCGTTTGAGGACAATTTAATTGTATGCAGACGATGACGATGACGAAGACGAAGACGACGACGTTCTTTCGTTCCTTTGAGTGACTGCAATAAGACAAAGATGCAAAAAGAATCGATTCGAATCGAATTGGTACACAAATCGATTCTATATAGTAGATATAGATGATGATTATTTGTCATAAGGCCCTGGTAATTGTCTTTAATTGAATCGAATTGAGTTTTGAAGTCTCTCTTCTCTCTCTCTCTCTCTCTCTCTGTCTCTCTGGTTGACATTTTAAGGTGCATTCTCTGGCGTCGCACTGTCGGAGCCACAGCCCGCATTTCTGTTTGCTGCTTCTCCAATTGAATTGTGCATTTAAATTACAAGTTTCTGCTCAGTTCAGTTGTCATATATTTTTTTTTTGTTGTTTTTTTTTTTTTACGTGATTGGCAAGTAAATTAATAAAAATTACATGCAATTTAAAAATGAATCTCTACATAACTCACTCTCTTTGTTTTTCAGCTCGGTCCTGCAGCTGCGGGCAGAGGAATGTTTTGTTATCAATGTCCGCCCGCCCTGCATCCCTGTGGACCTCATCCACCAAGGTTGCCAACATTGGACTATCCATTTGCTGCCACGCATCCATGTAAGTAGAACAGATGTAGAATAGAGGTTCCTATCAGATCTTCTTCACTCTCTCTCTCTCTCTCACGTGAAACTGCTAAAAGTGCAATTTGAAATCGAAAATTTTAGATAAAAAGCCAATGATAATCGCTTTGTATCTTCTAGTTACATTAACGAATTATTCTATTAACGGCACGAGGGTTAACAAAGAAAAAGAAGAAGAGGAGGGGTAAAATATGGGACGGGATCTATATCTGCTCATATCAGATTTCATGGGCGCACATGTCAAGAGTTTTCGTATTATTATTACTTTGCCTTTTTTTTTTTTTTTTGTGTTTGTCGAAAAGTTTTATGCCAGTGAGAGAAGGGAGGATGAAATGGAAGTTGGGCATTTTGGGTGAAGTGGTGGGTTCAATAAGTTGGTTAAGTTCGTCAGAAGTTCTCCAGACTCAAATACCAAAGGTTATGTATGTAGCTTTTGCTGCTTGCGTCCTTTCTTGACTTGGCTAAAATTATTAGAACATATTTTTTGTAGTTTCTGATGAGTTTTTGAAAGAATTTATTTTTAAATTTGTTTAGAGCGACTTCTAGGTTTGACTTCATTTACTCTTTTGTGATCTTTTAGTTTACTTTTAGAGGATTTTTAATTGTAAACAATTTCTATTACAGCTGCCAATTCAAACTATAATTTTATATTATAATTTTCTGAATCGGCAAGTTTCAGTTTAAAGTTAGTTAAGTTCGAGGGATGAGCTTTCTACAGAAATTTATAATCATAGTGCTAAAATAATTAATATATTAATTGGTTTATATATTTGTTCATTCATATATGAACGTATTCTGTTACACTTATGTTTTATTTTTTATAAACAGACGTAGTCTGATCCTTGAATGATCCAATCATTTAAGAAAATATATATATTCTTCTTCATATTATTTCATTCATTAGTGTATCCATTTAAATTATATTCTTGTATTGATTTACATATGACCACATTGCAGTCTAATTTTTAGTTGAATGACTTTAATTATTCATACATTAATTTCTGATTTTACTCATGAATAAAAATTGAGTATTGACTTTTGTTCTGTTTTATTTAATGACTGTTTATGCACTTGATAAAGACATTCCTGACATTCCAGACATTCCAATTTGCAGTTAAGTCTCTTCTCTCATTCTTCTCTCAATATTTTCGCTGTCAATTTGTGTGTATAAATCAAATTAGAGACACCTGCTTATATTTCTTCTCCTCATCTTTCATCTGGACAAGTGACTTAAGTTACAGACTAACGAAAAATTCTGTCATATTGAATAAGTCAAATAGAAGTAAATAGAATTTGCACCTTGATTAGGATTAAGGATGAAACAGAGAGAGAGGGAGTCCAGACAGAGCAGGAGAGGAGAGGAGTGAAAACGTGCATAGCTCCACTACTTACGAGTGCTTACATTGGTCATGCATTATAGATGCTTGTAAGAGGGGGCGGCGGCTCTCACTCCCTCTCCCTCTCCCTCATCTCCATTCGCCATACAAGTCTGCCTTCGTCTTCAACGTGGCTAATCCCATTAGATGCCGCTTTGAGCCGGCAACTTAAATGCGCAGAGCAATTTATGCGACACTTTTGGCGCTGGCGGCGCCTTTTATAGTCTCTCTCTAACTCTCATCTCAACGGAAAAAAAATGGTAAAATAAAAATCAATAAACTATTTCGTCGGCAGGTGGCACTTTGATTTTGATAAATGGCCCTGACGAAATCTGACGAAAATTCAAACACACACACACACACACACGCACACACATACGAAGTGTAGGGTAGTGCAAAACACTTCACATTCCACAGCAGCGTTGCAGAAAAAAATTTGCATGCCAAAGCATTAACGCTTTGCCCGCCATAATTGCATGAAATGAAATCCAAAAAAAAACCAAAAAAAAAAATAAAGAAAGATATCTGTCAAAAAAAAAAAAAAGAAATCAGCCAACTCCAACCAATTTCAATTCCAATTCGAATTCGAATCTCTCACTCACTTTTCTGACACGTTCACGTTTGCTTGACTTTGCCTTTTGGCCACTCCTTGCGCCCAACACTTCGCCCCACCATTGCCCCCCTCCATTATCGCATCCTCGATTATCGATTGAGTTGAAACGGTGCGTTTTTTTTTTTCATTCTTTCTGATTCAATTATATATGTGCAGAACGAGAGACTGTCAGGGGCAGAGGGGCAAAGAAAAAGTTTATTATCACAGGGAAAGGAGGCGAAAGGGACAGACCAAGAATTGTTGCAAAGGCGAAGCTGATTTCTTCTAGACGCTAAGAAGAAAGAGTAAATCAAATTTCGTTCTGGCTTTACTTATACTAAAAACAAAATCAAGGGAGTGTTAAAATATTTCAACGAAAGCTTAGAAGCTAAATTGAATAATGAATATGAGTTGAGGTTAGGTTCATCATTACAAAGTTGTTCAATTTGTGATTTTTCTAATACAATTCTCAATTAACCGATATGAAGAAGTAGTTCTATCGTTTATGAGTAACGAGTTTCTTTTTTGATTAGAAAAATTAAACAAGTTTTAATGCTCTTGAACAACCGAAATGGGGTATTCTAATTTCCAAATTCCTTCAAAATCAACAGAGAAAACCAACTAAGACAAGATCTTTACTTGTTTGATTTCAACTAAAATGGCATTCCAATAAGGAATAACCGAAATTAATATTTATTATTTTATAACTGTTATGAAACTATATTGTGAATTAAGTTTTAAGCATTTATATTAACCTACCATAACAATGTCACTTTTGTTTTGTACATATTATGTTTATAAACAAAAAAAAAGCAAATGTGTACTTTCGTCTAGAACAACCGAAACAAAATTTTCTCAACAACGCATACAAATGTGATTGTAAATTAATTTTAATGAAACGAAAATGCGTTTTATAAGGCGCTATGCTGGACCATAAATTGATTATAGCCATTTGGTTATGGTTTTTGGGTATAAAACGGTTGTAAGTGGTGTAATAGATGTTAAAAACAACCATAGAAAGTTATTGTAGGTTCCATTGATTTTAAAATGATATTTTTGCTTCTGTCATAAATAATTTTGATTTCGAAAAGTTATTTCGTTACACAAAATTTTTTGAGAAGAAAGAGACACCTGTAAATCTGCATAAAAAAGATAAGGACCAGCTTGACTACCAAAACCAAGACGTAACTATATTAATAATGAGATAAAAAAACGTTACAAAGTAACTTATAGGAGAATCGGTTAGCATAAAGATTGCCAAACTTGCTTGTTAAGTATGTTGAATTTCGAGAACTAAAAAAGTTTCATATAGATAAAAAAAAGTAGTTTGAATACATTTTTAAGTCGACCCAAAGTAAGTCTAACCCATTTTAATCTCTCTTCGACTTTTTACTCCCATTCCCACACCACACCACGCCCATTCCCACTCCACTCTCAATAAGAAATTCCTTTGCTGAAAGTCAGCAGCTGTTGCCCCAAAAATTGTTGGCTAATTGAATTTTCTAGCAGGCAGAACGCCATTTTGTATGCCATAAAATATTTTATAACCAGAATGAAGTGAGAGACGAAAGGGGGGAAGGCGAATAAAAAGGGGCAGCTGGCAGAAGGCAAAGGCGTTGACAGGCCAAACTTGACCCCAAACAGAAGAGAGACAGGGAGATAGAAGCAGCAAGCGAGAGAGAGTGAGAAAGAGAGAGAGAGAGAGAGAGAGGGCAACAAAAGTTGAAAGTTTTTGGCCAACCTTTTTGTGCTCCTTTTCTTTCTTCTGTTTCCTTTTCTCTTCTTCTGTTTCTTTTGCTGTAAAATTAATTTTCAATTTGATTTTAAATAAATAATTAGCCTAGCAAATTGCAAAATTTAATTTGAATTTCTCTGCTTCAGACCAAAGTCGCTCTCTTTCTGTCTCATTCTCTCATTTGGTTAGCTATCTCTTTCGTTTTTTCGTGTAGGTTGTGTCAACTTTTGTTGTTGTTGTTGATGCCAAGCGGCTGCTGCTGCTGCTCTAATCCGATTAGCTGAAATGTTGTTACTTGCCATTCATTTGCGCCAACAGGGCTGAAGGTCAGGTCAAATCCTCGCTACTCGCTTGTCTGCCCTTGCCCCTTCCCTTCATATCTTTAGTCATCCTACCCTTTGGCCATGCTTCAACCTGCTTCAACTCTCTGGAGATTCCATATAATGCGCACTAATGTTGTTTTTCTCAAAGAGACGGCACGAGAGAAAAAGAGCAAGAGCGTGAGAGCTTAATATACAAAGTGTCGCTGCAAGGATGCGAGGGGGCTTGGGGCAGAGGGGCTCATCTATTAATATTTAATTATGAAATAATTAGAAAATGTTTTGCAAGCACGTAAAAGTAAAGGTAAAAATATATAAGAGAAAATCGCTTCACAAAAATGTAGCTAAAGTGAGGCAATCCGAGACCAAAAACAAAACCAACCGAAAAGTACACTAAGAAAAAAACCATTTATGAATTAGGAATTAGAATAATTTACCTGTTAATAAACGATTGCTAAACTTCTCGAAATAAGTTTAGACGATTTATCAGCGGCTTTCGCTAATATTCAAGAATTGAAATGGCATGCTACTTAAACTAATTGTGAATTACAACCAAAAATAGAGCTAAAAAAGAAAGACACACAAAGAGAAAACTCTGTAGAAATTTTATGATGGAATAGAGAGATTTAATTGAAAAATAGAAACTTTTAGCAATAACTAATATATTTATACTCACCTCCGGGAGAGTTGCCATTTCTTTCAGTGTATTTGAATCACTTTGAGCCTAACTCTTCTCTTTCCAATCGTGTGTATGTGTGTGTGTGTGTGTGCTGGTCTCTTTTGCTAATCGAATTCTATTTTTGCTAGCCAATAATTGCTGCAAAATGCAAATGGCAAATGGCCTCAAGAACGTACCCAAAAATGTTCCTAATACAGTACTACTCAGTTAGCCTAACTACACTCTCTCCCCACCCCCTTCTAAAACCCCGCCACCCAATGTGAAGAGGTCTAGGCTTGACCTGTTCTGGTCAGCTCAGTTCAGATGAGTTCAGTTTCGTCAGCAGCGGGCAATTAGCACAATTAGGTTTCGAGTGCAAATCCCAAAGCGCACTCTTTCCATCTCATACACTCAACCATTCACTCATTTTATCCTCCCTGCCATGCCTCGTCTGCCTCATCTCTCTAACTGTCTATCTATCATCTATCTAACTGTATCTGTATCTGGTTCCAATAAGAATTTCATGCTGAAAGCTTCAGCTGCTGTTGATGCTACTTTCCGCCCTCTTACCATACAAAGAGTGAGCGAACGAGAGAGAGAGAGAGAGAGAGAGAGAGAAAAAAACATCAAACGTCATGATGATGGAGCAACAACAACAACAACTCAACTAACCGCACTTGTCAGGAAGACAGGATTAACAAATCCTTGTTGGCAAATTGATTCAAAAAGTACGCAAGGGTGCCCGACCATACATAGAGAGAGAAAGAGAGAGAGAGAGAGAGAGTGAGAGAGAGACAAGAGAAGAAGTGAGCCAGAGGAGAAGAGTGGGTAAATCTTTCTCCTTCCCACTCGTTGTCGTAAGTCTGACTCGTTAGCTGCTGTTGCCGGTAATGGGAGATAATTCAATTTTTAAACATTTGCTATAACAAGCGAAACCATCATTAAGGGATTTTTGGTCTTCAGTCAGTCGTTGGTAATCAGACAGAGACAGACAGACAGACAAACAGACTGAGCCACAACAAGGACGACAAGGACAACAAGGACAAGGAGACACACCGAGAAACAGCTGAAGGACACTGCAGAAGAGACTGAGGTAGACTGACTCAGTCTGTTGCCATGTCTGACAATAAGAAATCAATTTTGTTACAATTTTTCATTCAATTTTCACTCTATAGTTATACTCTCCTCTGTTTCTCTCGCTCTCTTCCCCCTCTCTCTCTCTTGAAGTTTTCTTACTTTCCCAGGCCTTGTTTCTTTTCAATTTTTCTGGGTTTCAATTTCAATTCCTCGACACGCGTTCGGAATACAATTTTTTATGCTTCTTTTTTTTTTTTGATATTTTAAATTAGTTTAGCAATTGAGACGATTCGACTGGGTGTTTGGTGGGTAGATGGGCGGCTTTGTGTCAGAAGGGGGAAGTAAATTGGCTCAGATATCACGTATACGAAATTCAATTAGCCTATGTAAATTTGGCTCATTTTTGATTTTCCAATGACAGCTTTGAATCTGAGTCTAAGCGAAACATAAAAATCAAAAATAATTTGTTGTAAGGGGAAAAATATGTGCAAAGAAAATAACACCTAACTTCAACCAATTTAGAGTATTTAATATACCCACGGACAATCTCCACTTAATGTGACTTATTTTTCTACTCTTACACCTTCAAAGGAACTACAAAAAAAAAGAAAACTTAAACTTGAATTATTCCAACACTTTTGTGTAGATTAATGCCTCTAATGCTATAAATCCTTCCTACTTTTTATCTATGGTCCTTTTTTCACTTTTCGTTCTTACCCTAACATATAGATACCAGCTACTCGTATCATCCTGCCATACATGATGAGACCTTTGTCCGTCGCAAGCAGCGACGAAATCGCACCACTTTCACCTTGCAACAGGTAAGAAGCAACAGCAGCAGCAGCAGTAACGGCTAACTAGTTAGCCAGGAGAAACATCTGCAGGAGTTTCCTTTACTCAAAATTAATTTTTAATTTTCCACAGCTCGAGGAGCTGGAAACGGCATTTGCTCAAACCCATTATCCGGATGTATTTACTCGTGAGGATCTGGCCATGAAAATCAACCTAACTGAGGCACGTGTACAGGTGAGTAACAACAACAACAACTTTGATTCTGTGATTTCGCCCAAAAATAAAAAAAAAAAAATTATGCAAAATATGAAAAGGTTAAAAAAAAAATATTCCCAAGAAAAGGGCAAAAGTTTAAGTTCAGAAATATATAAAAAAAAAGTTGTATCAAATTTCAGTCTAAAAGGCAAGACTGACTACTACTACCCTAGTCCAGTCACGCAGTCTGATCAAAGCCAGAAACCTCCCAAACTCCCCTCCCCCCACACCACCACCACAGCGCACCACTTTCCCCTCTATTAATAATGCATATGCATGGCAAAAAACCTAAGGCTCAAACCTAATGCAATAAAAAACTGCCTTCAAAATGGAATCAAAAAATAAAAATGGAAAACTGGCAGAACGTAAAAGAAAATGTTATGTATATACATTTCCCAATGACGTCAAAGTATGCAAAAATGAACGAGAATAAACTCCAGGCAAAAGCCTTGACGCTCGGGCTAAAGGGCAACAAAAAAAAATGGAAAAAAACAGCAGGAAATTGCTCATCGTCTTTGGTCTTCATCATGATGATGATTCTGTCTTCTTCTTTTTGGTTATTCATAATAAATCAAATTTATATTTCAATATAAGTACAGTTAGATAAAGAGCCACCAAAAGAAATTGTTGATGACGAGGCAGTTTATAGAGCATGAAAAAAGGAGAAGACACAAATTTATTTAGCTAAGAAAGACTTTGAGACTTTGAGTTAATCGAGGTGAGATGTGCATTTGTGTTTTTATTAAAACAATTTTAAAACTTGGACTATGACCTATTTGAGCTAAATTATATCCAACTGTAGAATGGTTTGACCTCCAGGAGCTACTTCTATGTCTCCATATCGGACAGAACTTAACGCCTAATGCTCTTAAAATTCCCAACTAGTTCCAGTCCCAGAAAATTTTGACAGTTAACTCTGTTGATCATAAAACCAAAAGCCAAAAACTGGCTTATCTAGATTTAAAAATTTTTTTTCCATTTGGAATATACATTTGCCCTTTAACTTAACCACTAAAGGGGTAAGGAGATTGTTTAGAGAAACTTTGCATTTTCTTAGTTATCGTTGATCTTCATAAATCTGGCCTAACAACTAGGGATGGCAAAAAAAAAAAATAAATTCATCGATTATTGTATCATATGATTATTTTTCCTTGCGAACATTAATCGCGATTAATCGCAAAAAATGAAAATAATCGATTATTTTAACGATTATTTTCATAGTTTTACTTTTTTATGATTTTTACATTTTCCTTTATATTTTATGGCTTAAATAGTAAAGAAAACAGAAAATGTTATTCATATATACCCAAAATTGTTTTGTAAGTAGTAAAGCATTATAATTTTTATTTATTTAAAACAGAATTTACGAACAAAAGTTTATTCAGATGTTCCGTAGTTAATCTGTTAGTAACAACAAAAAACGCACAGGATGTTTCATTCATAGAATGACAAATTTGCTCACTGTTCATCATAATTATGCTGTTTAGTTAGTCACATTTCACATTTGCAGATTTCACTTGGATTTTTGCGTCAATTGCATCTAAAATTAGCCAACCTACGCCATAATCTTGGCTAGAGATTAGCTTTTTGTCTCTATGCAAATTGCATTCATTAGTGGTTAGACCTTTCCCCAAGCTGAGCTACATTTGTCAGATTATAGCACGGAAACCTGACAATTAGCGGATCTATTTCAACGACATTCAAGATGTTCCATCTCGTAGGTGGTGCTGGTGGGCCAGGCACTCGAGCACGCAGCACATGAGATGAGATGAGATGAGAGAATGAATCGCATGTAATGAGGATGCAACGCTAACTAGACACGTTTGGAGGCTATTATAAAACACTTTGGTGGCGTTAGGCGTAAGTTTGCTTCCACCAGCTATTTCCGGCACAATTAGCATCCAGTTCAGCCAATCCAACTTGACTCCCAGTTACTCTCTCAGTTGCTTTGGTTCCCAGGCGTAATTTGATCTTTGAGTTGGTGGCAAGTCAAGTGCCGTAGTTATATGTCAAATGTCCAACAATGGGACACTTGTGGCACTTGCCAACAAACACGTGTTCCTGTCAAACTAACAAAATTACCAGAACAAGTCAATTCAACCCTCCATCCATCCAGGGGGGAACCTGTCAAATAGATTTCTGCAAAATTTTGACTAGAAAACACACACACACACAAACAGGTTCACAGGTCTTTAAATGATCGGAAAATGTGTCAAACAAAATAAAAAAAAAAATAAGTGGCCAACGGGCAGAGAGAAAAAAATGGTCTGGCCATCGACTTAGTCTGGGATTTCGATAATGGAATGAATGCCAAAAAAAGAAAAGGAAAAAAAAGTAGACGAAAATTTTTTATATAGATTTTGATGAGGGTAAGCCCTGGTGGCGCATTGTGCGACCACATTTTGACACAACACGGAAAAGCGGTGGAAAATAAATTTTATAATAAAATTTGTTATATATTTCGTTCGCTTCGTTTCGTTTGGTATTGCTTTTGCTCCTGCTGCTGGTATCCTTCTGTAACCTGATATGTTTGGCATTTTGTTTTTTCTTTCTTTTGCGTTTTTCGTTTTTTGCTCCCTGTCTCTCCGTCTCGCTGTCTGTCTGTCTGTCTGTCGTCCATCACAACGCATTTTCCAGTGCAAAAATCATTTACTTAATGTATATATCCTCCCCCGCCCTTCTCTTCCTAACCTCTAACTGAAGCTTAATGGTGGATTTTTCTGTTTTTGGATAAATCTGCATCGTTTGGGGAGTTTGCCAAGAAGCATAGGAGCTTACCTGTTCGTAAGAGACGAAGACAAAGTGCTTTGAAGTTGAGCCAAGTCGATAGGAAAGAGCTTTCAAATAAGTGATATTGATTGATAAATTAGTGAGAACCCAACGAATAAGAAAGAAGAAGTAAACGAAGGAAAGGAAATGATTTTTTTTAATTCGATATCAATTACATTTTAAAAAATAAAACAAGTAATTTCGTTTGATAAATTACCACGTAATATGAAATCATAGTTTAAAGTTATTATCGAGAACTTATCGAAGGCAAGTTTGCTTTAAAAGGGAAGATAAGTCACAAAGATCGTTTGATCCATCAGCGACAAAGATTCGATAGTTCAATTAGTTAAACCTGTTTCAAAGCTTTAAAGAAGAGAAATGGTCACCAATTTATGAGGTTTTCAAAAGCAAAACTCTACTTAAAACTAAGAAACTATTTCAATAAGTACTTTCTAGGTATGGGATCTCTTTGGCCGATTTCTAAATCATAATCAAAAAATGGCAATACGATAACTGAAATGGTTTATGAATATCTTTTAAAATATTTTAAGATTTTTCATGTATGTCATTGAAAAGGAAGTTTAGACTCCAACCAGTATCGATACTGCATTAGCTATAGTCCAGAGCAGATGATTAGGTAGTTACAGTCCACTTTTACTTCTGATCGGAAATTTTGAGTTATTATTAGTAAGAAAGTATTCCAAAATCATTGTTTCGCGTTTACCTTTAAGTTTACCCTTCAATTTGAAGCATTAATTTTGAATTCCCCTTTTGGGACTTACAAGTTGAAGAGGACAAAAATAAGTTCTCATTGAATTTGTCGCTTGCAACAAATCGGAAATTCCTGATCCCTTCTATTGCCTGGCTACTCATATTACAATAGATTTTCTCATACATATATAACTAATTCGATTAGGATTAATGTTCGAGAATGCAAGCCAATATAATTCCACAATAGCCACACCCACTACATGAAGTACTTACAACAACAACAACAAAAAAAAAAGAAGAGAAACTAAGAAGGATAGTGGGTGGGTAAAAGAGGTGGGCAGCATACTCGCACATATAATGCCAATAATTGATAATTTATTATAATCACAAAGACCAAAAGCCAAGAGAGAGACAGAGGGAGAGGGGGAGAGAGACTGGGACTTGCCTTCATCAGAAGACTTTAGCCAAGTTGCAAGACTGTTGGAGGAAGGGGGTGATGGGGGAGGGCAGAAAGAGCCTCAGGCGACAAAAGGGTGGTGTTAGTGGTGGCTGCTGGCTGGTCGGTGGAATGGCGAGAGGGTTGCGGGGTAGTGGCCTGTCAAATAATTGCATTTGCTTGAATAATCCTTTAATGCTGATCCAAGTTGATGGCTGCTCGGGAGAAACTCACAGGGCGAACAGCTCGGCGGTAGCTCTTTTGCCTCAAGGCGTTCCAAAAGAGAGGGAGAGAGAGAGTGAGAGAGGAGTGTGGTGTGGGGGGTGAAGGGTGGTGCTGTTGCGGTAGCCCAATTATTGTTTGCTGCGGCTGCTGTTTCCTTTCCTTTCCTGTCGCAGTGGGCAAAGGGTTCGTGGTATGGGGTTCCGAGTTCGATTCGTAGGCCAAAATGCGTTTGATATTAACACATCTGTTCATTCATTCCACTTGAGCTGCTACCTCATCATCATCATCATCATCATCATAATCATCATCTCCGTCCACATCGTCATCATCGTGGTCGGGTGTTTGCATTGAGTGTTTCCCGGCCTTGTTTGCGGAAGCTAATGGTGCGCACTTGTCCATAATTACCCGAGATCCGTTCTCGTCCTTCTCCTGCTGAGCCTTTGCCGCCTTATTTTCCCCCTTTCCCTGTTTTCATTTTTTTTTTTTATATGGCTGGTATTTACCTTTTGTTCCCTGACATTGTTTCCTTTTCTTTTTTTTTATTTTGCTGTTTGCTTTCATTTTCATGGTAAATCGGTTTTGATAACTTGTAACCACACACACACATACACAACCAGAGAACTCTTCTGTTTATTTTACCAAGTATGTTTCGGTTTCTATATCCCATTGTTAGCAAAATTATGAGAATTTTTATTCAAGTATGACGCCTTTGGGCGGATTTCATATTGTTATTGTTTTTTGTGTCATTGAGTAAATAAATTATAAATGAAGTGTGTACTCTACCATGAGATGCAGATGAACAAGGTGACAAAGGGGAGTTATAAGATGTTGAATTAACAAGCTGTTGTAATTAGTTTTAAAATGTGTTACATTTTCTGATGTAATATTTGATTGACATATATAATTGTAATACAGTTTTTAAAGGATTTAAACGGGCAATTTTCTAGTAAAGAGTCTTAAGACTTAAGCTTACTATGGAAATACTATTAATATTTGTTAATACTGACTAAAAGGCAAAGGATTTGAAAGTGAATCAACACTAAAATTCGTTTTCAAGAAGTTTTAAGTGTTGTTTAGCGTTAAATTTAATAGCTTAATGATCTGTTGACCAAAAAGTACTCACTTAAAATGTAACTAAAAAAACAAGAAAATTTAGAAAAATTATATATTATACTTTAGTGAAATAAAACTTAGTTTTTGATAATTAATTTGCATCAGAGTTACAAAGAATTTGTAATTAAATAGAAGGGGCAATATATAAATGGCAATTATGTGTATTGGAAACAGGGTTTGTCTTTACATTAAATGATATTGAAAGGTATTTAGAATGTAATGTAAAAAGAGTTTGAAATAATGTATAGAAAGAAAATATTACTGAACATCTGAAATGTTTTTAAATAATGGCCAGATCAATCGATATAGCTTGCTTATATGCTGAAAGTAAAACAAGGATTGAGCAATGCCAAAAATCATCAAGCATCAAGCTAATAAAATTAATGGAACCAAATGTGAAGCCTTAAAAGCTGAGAGCTGCTATGTCAATATTTAAATAAGTTTATTGACGCTAAGCACTTTTAGACTCTAAAATTTTAATTAAATTTGGTTTTCATAACGAATTCATTCAAATTAAATTTAATTGAACCTTTACAAGCAAACGTTGGCTCAAAAATTGGAATCGACTTGCATGCGCCTCCTAAAAGTATGCACCGCAAATATGAAAAATGAAATATTTAAAGCAAAATGTTGCTCTCTTACTTCACTTCGATTTTTTGTTTATATTAGGGAAGTCAATTAAGAGTGAAAAAGCAACATAATTAATTTGCCTCAATATGCAAGAGGCAACAGCAAAGCTTCTTTCTGTCTGCGCTCCTCTCCACTCCTTTTGAACGAGCATTTTCCCCCTTTCCTTTTTCTTTTTCGTTTTTTTTTTGCAATTTTCTGTAAGCCTTCGGGAAGCAATCAAGAAACTAAACCAAGCGAATTGAATAAATAAGAAACACGTTACTTGTGGTAATAAAACAAAGCAAAATTGTGCATGAAATTATGATTGGAAGAAAGAGAGAGAAAGACGGTTGGAGAGAGAGAGAGAGAGAGAAGGAGTAGAAAAGTCCTGATGGAGGCAGACACACACACACTTGCACACACACACAATTGTTTTTCATTATTCAATTTTTGTCATAATAACGAAATGTTCCCTTACTCGTCCTGACTGCCATAAACAGTTGTCTCGCTCTAGCTCTCGTTCTGCCCTAGGGGTAGGTAAGCAAAAAAAAAAAAAGAAAAAAAAAAGAAGGAAAACATAACCGAAACTTTTGCCCAGCCATATTTTATTGGTAATGTGCTTATGGCATAAATATTGTATTAAGTAACTGGTGGGCGTCACCACCAACCAACACAGAGAGGAGGCAGAAAGAAAAAAAGCAACGAGAGAGTGAGTGAGTGAGAACGAGTAGAGGAAGTTCTCTGGGGAAGTTCAGACGAGACTATATACTCTGTGTGTGTGTATGTATGTGTGTGTGTGGCATGTGGGGGGTGTTAGCTTTTGCCTTTTGGGGTTGGATTGTGCGCAATTTATTGTTTAAGAGTGGCACAAGCGTCTACCACCCAACCGCCCACCGACCCCCATTCTCTCTCTGTGTGTGTGTGTGTGTGTGTCTCGTCTCTCGCTCAACATGGCCACCATGACTCGAGGCGAAATATGTGGAAATTGTTTTATTCCTGTGCCGCCTCCTTGTGATTACAATGCGAACTTTTGCACAATGTCTAATTTGAATTTTGATTAGGAAATTTACTTACACACACACACACACACACACACACACACACACACACAGCAGACACAGTGGAAAGGTTGGAGGACTAGGGGTAAGAGGGTAAGATGGCAAGATGGCGCCTCTAACAAAATCCCATTAGGGCGAATCAGCTACAACCGGAACTAAAAACAACAAAAGGAAACACGCGCGCATAAGCAAGCAGCAAAAGCAAAAGCAAAGGATATAGCAGACCGACAGCCAGGACCAGGATCCACTTCTTGGCATTGTCTTGATTGGTAGAAAGTAGCAAAAACGAAGCTCATTAGACCCATGTGGGTGGGTGTGTGTGTGCCTCAATTTAGGCGCTGATTACAGGCCAAATTTGTTTTGCCTGGCAAAAATTTCAGAAAATCTGATTTTGTTTGTTTATGTGTCTTAGATTGACTTGCAGTCAGGGGAGAAACAAAGGGCAACATGAGGAGGAGGACTACAAGTGGAAAATTGTTAAAGTTTTTGAGGTGGAAAATTTCTTTCTCTTCATCGTGTGTGTGAGTATGTGTGTGTGGATAGAAAGTTTTTCAATTTTCTATTCTATTCTATTTTGAAAACAAAAACACAAAAAAAAAAACGAGTATGGAATAAACTTTTGGCTTCTGGCATAAACATAATGGATACGAGCAGTATGTGGCAGCAAAAAACATTTTCTCTAAACTTTCAATCTATTTTTTGCAGGTTTGGTTTCAAAATCGTCGCGCCAAATGGCGTAAGGCAGAACGGCTTAAGGATGAGCAACGCAAACGGGAAAATGGCGAAAGCAGCAGCTCATTGGATAAGGTGAGAAACATTTGAGAGATTTTATAGAAAAGGAAAAGGGGACGGACGATCTTAAGGGTAGAGTGGCGCACAAGCAACGGATTGACGTACAAGCATGCAATTCCCAGTCTTTTCTGATTTTACTCTATTTGAACTCCATCTCGAAAGTACCAAGGACTAAGGACTTTTCTGTTTGGTTTTTTTTTTATTCTTATCTGGTCTTTTTACAGTTTGCCCGTTTGTCTTGCGCAGTCGAAATTAGTCACTGAAATTTTGTTTAACATATTACCAAAAAGTTTTACACAAATCGATTTGAAGCAGCATCAGAATCCAGCAGAGTCGATCACTTACAATGACGGCACACACACCCGCCCACAGACACACACACACACACACACACACACATTACGTACTTATACAAAGTTTAGCGGTAACGCTCTGAAAATTTGCGCACTCGATAAGTACGACGGGCCTTCTTCTGAGCGATCCTCCGGACGTGGTCCACTGCCGCTCTCTTCACCTTAAGCCTTTGTTTGCGCTTGCGCTGCGATGCGACATCATAATTGTAGGCCAGCGTACGACCTTTTCCAGTCGCACAAGTGTCACAACTCGACTCGACCGCACAAGGGGGTCTGGCACGTAAGCCAAAATTACGATTCCGATAGACGACTCTGGCCCTTTCAGAGTTGTCTCTGCAGTTAGTAGAGCAAATGGAGTTTAGCGCATGATGAGATAATACATTTTTCCCGCCGTGATTTGGACGCCATTGACTCCTGGCCCGCCAGGAGACATAGGCATCACTGGGCACTGTCCTTGCACTGGGTGCCCTCTTTGAAAATTGACGCGGTCGGTTTGACTTGCCAACCATGGGACTTGGCATGGTTACCTTCTGCTCGTCTTCCTTAGTTGTCATCTGCTTCTGCCCGTTGCTAGTGTTGGCATTAATATTCAACGGAACTACGGATACAGTCATTCTAGGGCAATTCTTTGAGGTCGATGGCAGTTCCGACAGAGGGTCCAGAATCACATTGGCCCTTGACAATCCGTCCCCGGAATTGTTATCCGGCTTGGAAGTGTTTGACAATGTCATTATTATCATCTAGTAAAATGAATAAAATTATTAACAAATTTGCAATTTTCTTTGGTAACTTACATTGGGGTTTATGCTCCCGAAATTGGACAAACCATCTCCAGAACTGTTATTTGGCTCTTGAACATTGACCTTTGACAAGCCATCTCCACAACTGTTATCTGGCTTGACCTCTACGGCCGAATTTTCGATGTCATTAGACAGCGAGTTCTTTTGTTGATTGACTGTGGACTCGTCAGTGCCCAGGAGCTGCATGTTTTCGAAATTGGGCTCTTGCACATTAACCTTCGACAAGCCGTCCCCGGCATTATTATCCGGCTTTACCTCTACGATTGAGTTCTCGGAGGTAATGGATAATGTATCCATTATCTAGTAAAAAGTATAATACAAAATATAACCAAACTTGCAACCAATTGGCCACTCACCTTGGGCACGTTTATGCTGCCGGAATTGGACATTTAAAAAATATATTTAAAAAAGAAAATCCTTTAGAAATTTGTAACTAAAAGTCACACGAACTTGACTGTAGAAAGTCTAAAAATGTTATGAGCTTGTTTGAGAGAAACGACTGGCATATCAACTGAAAAATCATGGCCAGGCCAACTAGATTTAAAAAGTGTTTTCCAAAAGCCAACTCGATGGGTTTCGCTTTCGATTTTAGAGAATAAAGTGAAGTTCGCACAAGCAATATATGTAAGCAGTGGGATAGCTAAAAAATATATCCATATTAGACTTGCTTGTGCGTCATTTGGCTTCTTTTAGACGTGAAAAAAAGACGTTAGGAAACTGAAACAGGTAGCATTTTTACAAAGGATTCAAGGACGATAAACTATTAGAACTAATTTTTCGAAAATTATGTAAATAAATTTAAATTTCCTTACAGCTTCATGATTCACGTGAATCTTCACCAGACATTACTGGTGAAATTGATGACGATATGGATGATTTACCGCCACGACAGCGCTCACATAGCCCCATGGCAAATGGACCCACAATGGAGCAACAGCATTCCCATTCCCGTAGCCCGCCCAGCGTTGGCATTGGACTGCATCATCTTCACGATTCCAGTGACAATGAGCGTCCTTTATCCTCAAATCAATTGACCGCCACTCCACACTCTGCCTCGCAGTCGTTGGGCTCCATCAGCGCCGGTTCCCCATCGCCGGGCATGCGCGAGCACACACCCCTGGCCAGTGGTCAAGGG
Organism: Drosophila nebulosa; assembly: GCA_024703675.1. Classification (NCBI taxonomy): domain Eukaryota; kingdom Metazoa; phylum Arthropoda; class Insecta; order Diptera; family Drosophilidae; genus Drosophila; species Drosophila nebulosa. Next base: position 8,277,922 of record CM045724.1, on the reverse strand, counting down.
CCGCCAAGTAGTCCATCGAATTCACGCAACACCGACTCACCCATCGAAGTGGGTGGGCCAATGTCCCTGACCACGGGCTCTCGCATGGCTCCGTCATCGAATAACTCGGCCTCGTCCACACCAACACCAACCACACCATTGGGCGGTGCAGGATCAGGAGCCGGACCATTGCCATCGCATACAGCTGCGGCGGCAGCAGCATTTGGTAGCCACATCTTTGGTAGCTTCGGTGCCGGCACCAGCGTTAGCGATAGGTGAGTTCCCCAAAGAAAATTTACATAATTAGCTATAAGTTCATTGTGACAATCAACAGTTTTCACAAAGTATTTTAGCCCAGTGTGCCGTGGTTCTATTTCAAATAACTAGATTTCTCCCCTCTTTTTTTTTGTGTCCGTACTTGACATCTCAATTGCAATTGCAATTGCTTCACCTCCCAGGACTATACATAACATTATGTCACCCTCTTTTGTATGGCCAACTAACTAACTCACCCCTCAATATAGTCCTTCTTCCTCCCCTCGCACTCGACAAGTATTCAGCTAATTGCTTGCGTGTCATTAAGCTCTTCCACTTACAAAGGAATTAGACAAACAAACAAATAAATTTATGGCAAGTGTCGCATTTTGTCAACAATTTGACAAAAGCAACTAGAACAGAAGCGGTGGAGGAGTGGGGGGTGGGGAGAGTTTTACGTTAAATTTGCAACCCCTCTAACAAAAAAAAAAAAAAAAAAATGTGAAAATCTAAAAATTTCATCCCCAAAAACTGAACTAAATTAGCAATTGATTGCACACGCAAAGAGAACGAGAGAGAGAGAGATCCAGAGAAACCACCGCAATGAGAGCTGTAATGACATTAGATGGTTGGTTGAGAAGATGCTCTTGCGATTCCTTGAGAACTCCTGTGGTGCCCCTTTGGAGTTATTTTTTTTTTTGTTTTTTTGGCTGCACGGACTATTGAACAGGCGTGCCCTAACGGAAGGCGTTTCTACTTAATGTTTTGGATGGAAAACGTTTAAATTCCATTGGCGCACTTCCGGTCAACCGGATGTCGTGTGCGCCAGCGGAAACATTAAGCAAAAGAGAAAGACTAGATAGATAAGAGACTAGAACAGATAGAGAGAGACAGAGAGAGAGAGAATATATCTAAAAGAAATCACTTCATGTCTCTTCTCTCCTCTCCCCCCCCATCGATTTGCGTAATGAAGATTCAACTGCATTGATATCATCGGCACGTGCAAAACCAATGTCTAATCATCAAACGGAACAACGCCCGAATGATGCAGTCATTGTCTTTAGCATATGTCTGTCGCATAAGTGTCTAGCTAAGGCTGACTACTAGTGGGCTTAAATGATTAATGATTAATCAATGATTTGACTTTAATCCATGTAGATTGTCCACCATTATTTCTAGATCAACAAAAGCAACACAATTGAGAGATGGATCTTAAATTTAAGGTAGAGGTGGATAACTATCGATAGTAAAAACAGTCGATAGTCCCAATAGCATTTAAAACGTAGCTTGCTTTAATATCAGAAAAAAGTCTTTTCAACTAGAGCCTTAAAATATTCCTTATTTTTGTACCTTTTAACATTATTGAGGAAACAATTAAAACAATTTCTCAATTCGATTTCCTATTGTCAAATAAAGGTATTATTTTTCATTCTGGTGTTATTGGGACTATCGACCGTTTTGGACTATCGATAGTTCTCCACCTCTAATTCAAGGTTGTCTTTAAAAAAAAACACTCTAAAATTAAATCTTGATAACTCTGCTATAGAAATTATTTATGTTCAATTATAGAAATTTAAATGATAAATTCTAGTACTAAGGATCAGTAGCGGATCTAGGGGGTAACTTGTGGTAAATTTGGATCCACAAACAGCTAGTATTGGATTGGCTAGTATTTGCTCGTCACTCGTAAAAGTCCTTTAAAGTCTTTAGTTAGGATTTTAATGGCTTGAACTAGTTTTTAGTTGCCGCAACTGTCTTGCAAATAGCTTTCAAATGAAATGTGATCGTTTCGAATTTAGGAAATAAAGAAACGGCAACAATTGAATTTAACAATTAATTTTTGGCAAGTGTTTCACATGCATTCCCGTTCACATTTCTCTAGAGACTTAAAAACTTTTCCCACATGCCACATTTGCTTCGGCAAATTCCTTCCTCGTATGCCCACAACTTAAGGCTTTTCTGCTCCCATCCTTTGTTCCTTATGACAGGTCGTTTATCCCAGGCCGCTAAATTCCAAAGATTACAAATTTGCAGGCCAAAATGTATACATACTCAATAACAACGTGGCGTTCATTAGTTCAGTCTTTTGATCTTTGATTTTTTGATATAACAAAGTATGAAATTAGATAAATAAATGTGACTGAAATAGAATTTTATGCAAACAGTAACGCTTCAATTTCAGGAGAAATATAGGTCTCATCTTATAGTTGGTCTATCTTTTCTTAAAATTCCTTTTCCAAATATCAACTATGGAAATTCGTTAGTTTTTAATCTAGTAACTATGACCTTTTGAAATTTATTTAAAAAGGAATTTAATAACATTTCTTACTGGATGTCTTATTTGCATTGACGTAAGCATTCCGCTTCTGAGTGAAACATATTACCGTGTACGGGCGCAGCCTTGCAGGCATACCATGAGAGGCATTCTTCTCCGTCGTAAGTCCAAAGCTTTTGGCGTGCCTCCTCGTGGCATGCCATCGCTATAATCCTGGGCGAAAAGTCGCAGTACGCTAAAATGAAAAGTCTAAGCACTCCAAAGTTAACCTTTAGACTTAATAAATGTCACTTACGTTGTTTTGCTTCAGCAAAAGTCCAAACGAATAAAGAGATTGTGAATATTATCCAGATGAATTTCATATTGATTTTAATTGACGTTTCTTATAAACTGATGTCAGTTTTTGGTCTTTGATATTTTGATATATCAAAATATGAAATTATAATAAATAAGTGTGACTGAAATACAATTTTATGCAATCAGCAACGCTTCAATTCTAGAGAAAATAGGTTCCAAATTATATTTGGACTATCTTTTCTTCGCCCATCGAACTTCACTTCATATTATCCAGATGGTCTTTATATTGGTTTTCAAGTAAAGTTTTACACAGAGTAACTACTGTCGGTCAATGCAGTGGTTAAATTTTTAAACCTGTTCGCCACTTTAAGATGCGAAATTAGTTAAGCAAGTGTGACGGAAATCCAATTGAATGAGATTAGTTTTGGTAGTTTTGTTAGTCTAAACGATACCGACTTCAAAATCACTCGAAAAATAACCTTTTTGTACCTTTGAGCCAATTCTTTGGACCATCTGAAAAATCTGTATTACATTTAAAAGACTAAGTTTATGTATGAATTTTTGTTCTACGACTTTAGTGCACCTAGCGGCCATTTATGCCATTTTCAATTATAAACTCCTTTTGTTTTGTGGCGAAAGGTGGTGCTCTAGCTCTTATAGTCTCTGATGGCTTTAATATACCAATTCACCCTGTGAGTGTTTGGTGCGAAAAGACATGAAAACTTTTCTCAAACCTTATATTAATAGCAAAATATCATATAGGCATTCCGCCTCAGAACGGAACATATTTTCCGAGATCTTTGTCAAAATGCAGACAACCAAAGACTTGGATTGACCTTTTCGCCAAGAGTAACTTCATATCGTAATACATTCACCTTGACATCCAAGATATTTATCCGGAAGTAGCAAATTGCAGAGCGCTAAAATGCAAAGTGGGAAATTCCTAAATGCTTCGCTCTTAACTCAAATTATCTTACCACTAATTAGGGCAGAAAAGGTCAAGGTAAGTATTATTTAACACAGGCTGATGTCAGCCTTTGCATACATTGTGTACCTAAAACTTTCCACTAATAAAGTTTTGAAATTAGAAAACGAAAATGTAAAAATAGAAAATGTGATCAGTTTTGGAAGGGTTTTTGTGGCTCAATAAAGAAATGTGGCACCCATCTTGGTGATGTGTCAGGTTTTAATTCACTGGGTAGAGGCTCAAAAGTAAGCGCCATAAGACTTGCATTTTTCGTCCTTTGGGTTGTAGCTCCTTACCTAACATGCTACAGGTAAACTAATCCTTGTCCAGCTTTTGCAGAGCGCTAAAACAGAAAGTGCAAAAAATAACAAACTAAATTATAAACTCAATAAATGCCACTTACCATCCTTTGGGGCAGCTAAAGTCAAAACTGGTAGAAACATGGCAAATATTAACCAGATGAACTTCATGTTGTAGGCAAAAACTGTTACACACTGATGTCAGCCTTTCCATTTGCAATCTATATTTAAACCTTTCGACAAATTATAGCGTGAAATAAGAAATTTAAACAGTGAAAAATATTAATTTAAAAGGCTTGGTTTTGCGCTTGAAACTCAACTTCTCAAAGAATCACTATTTATTTTATTTTTAAAAGGAAGTTCCTTCAAGTAAAATGTTTTCAATTTGAAAGGAATAGTTAGTTCTTAAGGGCCATAAAAGTCAAAAGGACCTTAAAAATTAAGAGAAGATTGTCATTCTTAAAAAAAGAAACTGTTGATTTCCTTATTTTGAGTTTTAATAAAAAAGAAGTTAAATTTTTAATATAAAATATTATAGTATGCTTGAGCCAAAGTCTGCAAAGGTTTCAGATATTTTTGTTTTTGATACCAAGTAAAGTTAAGGGCAAGCAAAGTTGCTACTTAAAAATGTAATTGGGCGTAAATGAGGGTGTTTTATTTGTGATAAATATAATAGTCTGAATAGACCAAATCCACCCCCCCCCCCCCGCCGAAATGAAAACCCCTACGACAAAACCAAAGTAACCATATGCCATGTTGCAGACACAAAAGGCGGTGGCTGGATGGCTGGTTGGATGACTGGCTGCTGTTTTTTTTTTTTTTTTCTAGACCTCACTTTGGGCGGTCTCATCAGCAGCGGGTGGGCCGAGAACAGAGACTTTTTCTTGTTGTTTCGCTCACATGTCAACGCGCCCAAACAACAATAACATTACACCACAATCAAGAGGGAGACAGAGAGATAGAGAGAGATGGAGAGGGAGAAAAACAGGATTTGGGCTTAGGATATAATAGCACACAGGATGCTCATAGAGGACGATAACCCACTGGGCATAGAGGCACGCGTCACATCATGACTTTTGCTTGTGGATTCCTGCTGTTTGTTGTTGTAACGGTTGACCAAATTCCAAATCGATTGCGAATGAATTTTCGATTCGCACTCAGCATAAATATATCCTTGTGATATGCTTTTTATTTTTCTTATTATTATTATTCAAATAAGGAGAGCATGTCCTGTGAAGCGTATCATAGCAAACATTTGTCAAAGCATTAGACAAGCTCTCTTTTTCTCTCTCTCTCGATAACAGAAAACCTATAGAAATCACGTTATAGATACATAGTTACCTATGACATCATACTGCATAAATATCGTACTTCATATCCTCTCATCGAACTCATTAACTAACTATGATGACCGGAAATGAGAGGCTAATTAACAACCGGCGAACCCAGTTGAGCATTATCATCAACTAACCAAAACTTGCCAAAATTCACATGGTCATATTTTATGCACAAATAAACTAAATATGTATTACAAATGGGTGCGCGAAAAGGTGGGGCTACAGGAGACCAGAAGAAGGGCAGCACACAGGAGGAGGCTGGAGGTGGCCGCTAAACATAAACCTCAAGCTACTTAAACATGTATACCTACCAAAATCAAAATCAAAATCAAGTATACAACTATTGAAACACTCAGCGAAAAAAATCAATCAATCGAAAAGTACATAGGTAATCATTTTTATTCTCTATGTTCTCTTAATCTATGAAATGAAGAACAGATCTCTTCGGATTTTTGAAATGTTTAAGTCTATTGTGGCAAAAACTTAGTTTCCAAACAAAAGAGTGACCAGATTTTTCTGAAACCAAAAGTTTCCTAAACTGATTTCAATGATCATGGTCTGGCCTTATTGCCTCTTTTTGACGTTTCAATTAGTGGCTTTAATATAGCGGCTCAAAATCAGGCGGACTTAAAAAATTCTCAAAAAAAACCTTAAGTGCAATTTTTATAATTTTTGTCTCATATTAAGTTTGAATTTAAAAACCAATAAGAAAACTTAACTAATAACTATCAGAAATGACAGTTAAACCATTTATTATCAATATTTATATCAGTTTTTGATTTGAATTTAAACTTTGTCTTGGAATTAGCAGTTCTAAGCAGATAATTTCTAGTCTTCCAGACTAAAATTAAAGCGTTTATTTAGTTTCAGCTGATTCTTACCCAATTTAAATGATTCATTTGAAAATTTTTCTCCAGTGTATGGAGGGCTTTATATCGAAAGAGTGAGTGAAAGAGAGTGAGCGGGAGAGAGAGAGGGGTGTATAGGAAGGTGTACCCACCGTCAGGCACAAATGCGAATGCCTTGAATAATAAATTAAGCAAATATTTTAATATTCATCATGCAATTAAAATAAGCTGACTCGCTGACTCCAACCAACCTGTACGCCCTCTCACTCCAACCACACCCGACTAGAGTCCACAAACTTTTTCTCCTAATATAATAAGCTGGCTTTCTCTCCCCCCTCCACCCAACAAAAAAATAGAAGAAAACACACACACAAAAAAAGGAAAATTCTGCGGAAATTAAGTTTGGTTTGGTTACGAAGAAACCGGAAAAAGTTGCAGCATTTTTCCTGCCCCCATTCTATATACACATTATATACATATATGTATATATGTGTGTGTATATAAGTAGGTGTTGATTGCCTTGAGTTTTAATTTGTTGGATGTGCGTAAAGCATTAAAATGTTTGCCCCAAAAATTACACACAGAGAGAGACTTTCATTTCACTGCAATCTTTGAGGGAAAAAGTGCGAAAATTTTAAGAAAACTTTCTGACATTGACTCATTCTCATTCCAGCTATCCCCCGCCGCCGCTCCTTCCCATTTTCTCTAGCTGTTTGTCTCGTCTTCAGCTTGGCCCAGAGCCAAAGTTATGTTCTAACTAACGAGCTCAACGACAACACTCAAAAAGCCTGCTGAATGTCTTAATTAGAGATGGGAGATGCAATGAAAACAGAGACGGATATGCTCCGCTCTGTCTCTAAGAGATTCCTCTTCTTCTCGAGTATAGCAATTAAAGCGGCGGCAGAGGTGGCTTCTCCTACGCCTCCTCCTTCTTCTCATTCCTTGCTAGACTTTGCTGTAGCATAGCTTCAGGCATTTTAGGTTGCTGCAAAAATTTCCCAGCCCTCACCACCACCCCTCCTACCCCTCTCTATCCACCTCGCTCTCCCTCACTTTCGTTCTGTTTGAATGAATGTGCACATGCAAAATTTAATTACGACCAAAGGATGAGTGCTTAATTATACGCAAACATTTAAGTTTACTGCTTTTTTCGCTACCTGGTGTGAGGAGGAGGAAGGGATGACTGAAATGGCGAAAGGGCAGGGGCGGGGGGCATGTAGCTTTGGGCCTGGCCAACTCTATGTCTATGTCTGAGTGTTTGCATTTGTTTTTCTTGTTATTTGAATTTGGACTTTTGCTTTTCTACTTTGCTGCAGGGGCAACAATTTTTTTTTAATATTTTTGTTAAATTGAATTTTCTAAAAACGAAGGTTAAGCTAGAAAACGTAAACTATAAATTTAGGCTTGCTTTTTCCATAATAATTTCCTCAAATTGCCTGAAAAAAAAAATGTCAAGCTGAAACTAAAAATTAAATATTATTTCCAATGGCTCTGGCTCATTCGGTGTATGCAAATATTAACTTTAAATCTAGTTTGATGGTTTCACCCAACGCTTTCTAAAACGCTTTGCATCAACAATTCCAGCAAGAATAACAACAACAACGCAAAATATGCTTTTAATTAACGCTTAATTGAAATAAATTAAAACATTTTTATGCGTAATTGCATTATTATTAATAAACCTAAATATTCTGGAGAAATGGAACTCCCAACACTCAGTTTGTTGTTGTTTCAATTTTTTTTAATTGAATGAAAAATGTATGTTTAACGCTTAGAATGAGAGCGGTGATAGTGGGGGAAGGGGAGGGTGATGAGTGAGCCCAACATCGTGTCAAGGCAATAGAGACTCTGAGTTCTCCCTATTCTGGCGCCCCCGTTCATCAGCATACTCCGCCCCCTTATCAAACACTTAATGCAATTTAAAATTTTAATTGATAAGTGAGCCAAAACATTTTATGCGAAATGATGATGATGTATGATATTTATATATAGACATCTTTGCGAGGGTCAGTGCAAAAGTAACAAACTAACTACAACTAACATAAAACCTCAGAAACTAAAAAACTAAATCGTAGTAACTAAAGAATAATGGATTCCAATTATTATTAAAAAAGAAAAACGAATTCTTGAAAATTGTTTTTATAAAGCTTTTGAGTAAATTTGTCTAAAAAATCAATTTCTAAAAAAGGTCTCATAGAGCAGAGAAATGAAAATGATTAACAACTTTGTAATAATTGTTTTACTCATCGATCCACCCTCGCACAATTGAATTGCTATGACTGGCATATAATCCATTAATAAAATTGTGGAATATTATTATTTGATATACAATATTTGCTACTATTTGCTCTTCAAACAGAGCAGACATACATAATTGTGCGGCTATAAATTTATTTGACATTGTCAGTGAATTAAGCGAACAACGACAACAACAACAAACAACAACAAACAACACCAACAACGACACAAAAAGAAAGTAAAAATGTGAAAAATTCAATTTCCATTTATTCAAATTTACATTAAGCCTAAGACCATTTCGACCAAAGACCTTGGGGGAAGTTGATTTAACATTTAGTTGGTAGGTGGTGGGGGGAAGGGGGGGGGGGGGTGAGTGGGCACTGCGGATGAAAAGCTAAAGCAACAGAAGCTCCAGTCCTTCTGCCTCGTTTTGTGGTGCAACCACAAATGTCGCGGCCACTGTCGCTTTTAATTCTTTTCACTTTTCCTTTTTGCCCCCCACACACATTCTCTCCCTCTCTCCCTTTACCTTCTCGTGCCTGCGTTTTTTTTTTTTTGTTCAACTAAATTTTTCGTGATTTGACGAGGTTTTTGCCGCTTTTCCGCGGTGAATCATTTTGGCCGCTTGAAACAGAATTTTCAATGTCCTTTTCTCTCTGTTTTCGTCTCTCTCTCTCTCTCATTCTCTCTCTAGCTCTCTCTTGCAGTGTGTAGTGATTTAACAGCAATTTCTTGTTTCGTTTTTTGCTGGTTTTAGGCAATTTTCTTATTTTGTTGTTTTTTTTTTTTTGTTGGCTTATGAATTTTTTAGTAGAGGTTTTTAACTTGACTATTTAGTAGTGAAATTGTACTCGACAAAGCTAAAGATTCTTTACTGGCCAAGTAATATAAGAATATCTTTATTAAAACTTTCTTAGCTAAATAGATCTATAGAACATATTGTACTTGATGGGTTTGGTAAACACTTTTTATTGTTTTTTTCCTGACATATATGTACATAGATTATTCTTACACAATTACTAAGCTTAGTTTGAACATCTTGGAACTTATCTCTTTCTTAAATTTTTAGTTAGTCAGGATGTTTAGATGTTTCTTTGAACTAAAAATTCCGAGTATTTACTTTTTTAACAATTCATATCAATAAACTTGTATCGTACTATGTTCATATTTAGGTTAAATTGACTTAATTTCCATATTACTACATTGCTTTAGATTAAGATTAAGCTGAGCACCTGATAACCCGATTAACCTGATCAGACCCGATTCTTCATGCAATTGTTAACTATCTCAAATGATGAAATATTTTTATCATTTCCCTGCAAAATCTCATATATGTTTTCACAATATCTGATGTATATATTTCTGTGACTTTTTAACCCATCGACTGATTTAGTATCATCAATCATCATATATTTCGTTGAACCGATAAAGAGAACACTAAATGGAAGATTTGTAATATGGCCTTATCGATTATTGCAGAATTCATATTTAATCATCATTATATATAATAAACTTTCTCAACGCATAGGAAAATAATTGCGGTTTTGCTTCTTCTTAATCATACAAAAACAATTACATTGAAAGAGATTCTAAGAAAAAAATCCCGCCCAACAATCATCGATTTGTAATAAAAGTTACCAAATATGTGTACAGAAGTATGATAAATAATGGACAAGTATTTAGTAACTTTAAGAATCATCGGTTAGTGACCCTTCGGGAAGACTTACTTGCGAGATTTACTAACTGATTCATGACTTATTCAGCATTCTACTCATATAAATCAAAGGAATAAAAATATCTATAATTTTCTGGACTTTTTAAGTTAAAATGATAAACTTATATGCTGAAATATATAAAACTTTACATTGGAAGAAGTAGATATAATAAAGTTTCGTTAAAATCAACTTTTCCATTAGAAATTTGTTTGCAATTTTCTTAAATAATTTTAAATATTTCATTGATTTTCAATAATCTTTACAGCAATTGTGGTTTTCGTCCAGTATTAAGTGAACAGAGTGCTGTGGCTGCTGCAGCTGCGGCAGCGGCAGCTCAGAGGAATGCTGCCAGCAATCATCCGCATTCGCATCCGCATCCGCCACTATTTCTGCCGCCACATCTGGCCGCACAATTTGGGCATCATCAGCCGCTGTTTGCTGGCCTGAAAGGTAAGTGATGATGCTTTCGCATCTGAATTTGTGTCACGAATCGAATCCAAATCAAATCAGTTTAAAATATTAACAGCTGAGCTGAGTTGGATTGAGCCAATAAATCAAAATCAGAAAATCTGAAAATCAGAATATTATCAAATTTATCAATATCAATTATTGTCATACGAAATGTTTTCCTTTTGTCGTCTTTTTCTTAGGTGTGTCCCCGTTTCAGAGTCTTTGTTCGTGCTGTTCGTTGAAGCCGCCGCCGCCACCGCCCGCCACAGTTGCCCCCCAATCGTTGAGTGTGCCGGTGAGTAGCAGCTCGGCCGCCAGTTCCCCAGAGTCTCCCAAGTCGACGAGTGGGGGTGGCAGTAATGGTGGTTCAGGTGGCGGAGGCAGCAGTTCCTCTGCTGATCCACGTTCCAATTCGGTGGCCGAGCTGCGTCGAAAGGCCCAAGAACATTCGGCGGCCTTGTTGCAATCTTTGCATGCAGCAGCTGCTGCTGGTTTGGCCTTTCCAGGATTGCATTTGCCTCCTTTATCCTTTGCCCATCATCCAGCCTTGGGTCACAATAATAACAACAACAATCATCATCATCATAATCATCATAATCATCATTTAAGAATGAAGCATGAGGCTCAGGATATGACAGCTAGCACTATGAACGGTTTGAGCGGTGCTGGAGGAGTTAATTCCTCAGGCCTTTTGCCCGTAACCACATCGGCTTCTCTCTTGGATTTGGCCGAATCGGCGGCGGCATATCAACAGCAGCAGCAGCAGCAGCAACAACAACAACAACAGCAACACGCTGCCACCTTGTCGCCTCCCACCACGCCCACTCAGTCGCAGGCACCAGCTGCTGTTGCAGCGGGCGACTCACCAACAACCACAACAACAACATCGGCAGCAACAACACCAACAAACGGCAATCCGTTGCTGCTGCTTACCAAAAGCGAATAATAAGCAACGAAATGAAGTTTCTGTGCAATTCATTTGAATAATAATATAAAGAAAATTTACAGCAAGTAAAACTATGAAATATTTACCACTTAAGTTTAAAAAAAAAATAATTCTTTTAGTTTATTCCCAAAAAAAAAAAAAAAAAAAAAACACAAAATGCACTTTGAAAATAAATTATAAAAGCAACACATAATTAGATTAGTTAGAAAGTTATCGAAGAAAAAAGGCAGAAATCATAGTAAATGAAAAATATTCACAACAAAGATTGTAAAAATATTGGGAAATATTTTAAAATGACTCTTTTGAAAAATATTGAATTCTATTTTAAGTTCACATAAATGAAAATTATTTTGATTTTTGCATAAGTTTTTGTCATTTTCTTTATTTTCATATTCATTTCAAGAGATTTTTTGAAAGAATCTTATTTTATGTAGGTATTTCTATATTCTTTAAAGATTTACACGAACTTTAGCATTAACAAATAGTTTCAAAGATTTTATACTCTTATTTAAAATTATGCACTCAAATGTCTAGAGTCTATTTCCGATTTCAGTTTCGTTAAGTGCTATACCAGGAACAAAAAATGGCAACCCAAGTTTCTGAATAGAAGTTCTAAAATGGATAGGCGCATTTACTCATTGGAATATCAATTCGAGATATCAAGTGTTATTTTTCGCTGAAAAAAATATTAATGCCTTTTCGAAAATCTATTCTGCAATTAGATAAATTCACCTTTGCAAAGGGCAGTTGGAAGCATGGCAAAGGCTTATATTATATACCGATTTACGCCAATATAAAAATCACAATAAACTCGATTGTGCTCGGACCCAAACCAGTTCATTTAAATCGTTTTAGCAATAACCAAGAAGCAACCAGCTGCGAGGGTTGCTCCATGCCTTCTTATTAAACACATTGGCAGTAGAATATATTGGCAATTAATTACAACAAATTTTTAAATAAACGAAATATTTTCGAAACATTAGTAATCTATCCAATCCAATTCGAACACATTTAAAACAAAGTTTTTCCGTAATAAAAAATTCTCCATAAGTTGTAGAGCAACTATTGATAACCTGCTGTTGCTCTCTCTGATAACCTTCTGTCTTATTCTTTCTCTCCATCTCTGCCTAACCTTAGACAACAAAAAATATTACCTTTATGTATATAAAATCGCATGTTTCAATATATTTCCTTATATTTTTACAATCTTTTGTTATAAATGTTGCGAATTTTACTCCACTGATTTCTAAAAAATAACAAAAATTAATACAATATCAATTAAACAAGCATATATATATACATATATAGATTATAGCTAACAAATCAGTCTAGCCTATCACTACTTACCGTAACGAGTATCACAGTAACAACAACAGCAACAACAACAAGAAATATCGAAGAAAAAGCCCATGTTAATTAAAGTTAATTGTAAAACAAAACAACAACAATAACAATAATAATAAAAAAAAACAAAAGAAACAAAACAAAATTTTGAAAATAAACTATAAATTGTATTTAAACTTTGCAGGTCTGTTCACATTGTTTCTTATTCTCGAATAGATTATTATTGCCATGGCAGCCGCTGTAATTAAATTGAATGCACTCGTTCGTGTCACGACGATAGGTCCATTTATTCTGCAGGGAACGACAATCGCCAATTTTGCCAAATTCCTCACCGCAGGCAGCTGAATAAAATATTGAGAAATATTCGATTTTAGTCTAAAATTATTAATTCTTTAAATTAACTTACGATTCTTGAGGGCAGCCAAAGCACTGGCCATCAGGCAGCAGATCAGCAAAAAACCAGCGAAAAATTTCATTTTAGTTTTCGTATATAAGTTGAGCTTCCCAAATGCAACTGAACTGAGCTGAAAACAGATGATTCGGGCATTTTATAGGCGCACACGCGAAACCGGCCTCAATCTCAGATCTCTTATCTGAGGGTCAGGCCCAGACTCAGACTCGGACCTCTTCTCTCGCTTCAAGTGTGTTATGTGAGCAATGTTTGAGGTCGAGTTAAAAAACAAAAAAAAATTGATTTGCTGACTTGGCAATGCCCTTTGCCCAAGTCTTAGTTACTTTTTAAACACGATTTAAGACGGAACATACAAAGGACAGACATGTAGCTGCAATTTTCTTTTGTGGGCAGCTTTTCAAAGCAAATAAATTGAAAAGTGATAATACCAGATTGATACAACTGTTTCATCTTGTCAGATCTGATGATAATTAAAAGCTTATATGAAAACAATATTTGCCAAAACATCTTCTTGTTCATGGCAAACCCCAAGAAAATTTACTTATACCCGATTCAATGATATCTTTTGAAAAGTGTGTAAAACAAAACAAACCTTGAAATTATAGTGAAACTTTGTTTTGGCTTTATTTGCACGAGTATTTCGCAAAAACAAGCCGGTTATGGGCAACGAATTTGCATTAAAATCTTGTGAGTTTTTTTTTTTTTTACTTAGTCCTTGCAGGCCTTTTCGCATTCATCTTTACTTGTAAATTGATTTGAATTACCGCCACAGCCGCCAAATATGAAGTCGACACAGGCATTTTTGGTGGCATCATAGCTCCAGGCTGGCATAAAAGCCATACAAGCCGCCCCATCCTGGGGCATGCCAGCCATAGAATGCGGCTGATTGCACATCTCTAGCCAGGAAATAAGCTACATTAGAGTAATTAAGTGGAATAACGATCAATGGAACTTACCCGGTTTGGTGGCCAGCACCAGAAGGCGACTATGGGAGAAACTCATAAGCAAACCTAAAGCAGCAGCTACCCATAAATACTTCATGATGTCTTTCGTAACTCCAACTTTTGTAATATAAAGAACTTAACGGCCACATCAGCACTTTATAAAGCAAAATATATATATAGAGAAAGAGAGAGTCAGAGTGAGAGTGAGAGAGAGAGTATTCTATCTGCGGAAGTTTCGTTGTCTTATCTCGACAAAGGTCAGACAAGAGATGGACTCTAAGCTAGAAGGTGGCATCAGAGCATGACGCAATGTAGAAAGTCAAATGATAGCCCAGATGTCCCCCAGAACTATAAATATATATATATATATATGTTCCTCATATAAAGACACATGGAAGAAGATTGTAAAAATTATTAAAAAAGAATTCAACATAAATGTTTATCAAGTCAATTGAAAATAATAGCTGAGTATTTGAAAACTTTTTTTTGCTAACTTTAATTGTGGGTATTGTTTCTTATTTTGTTCTCATTCGTCGTAGAACTTCATGCATCCGAAAATTGCTATAATAATCCCCATCAATAGATCAATAAAAATCCCGATCAATAGGGATACAAACAAATTGAGTAAACAGATCAGTTCCAGCTTGGTTATCCCTTCAATTACTTATGCAAAGTTTTAGTAGATAAATCTGCCTTAGCCAAATGAGGTCTTTGAATCAATCGGCAGAATGTTCACACTTTTATTCGCAACTCTTTAAACGACATAAGAGATAAACACATTTTTTTGTCGTATACTATCCTAAAGTGACAATATTCAGCTGAAATCAAATCAATTGGGAAACCAAATTACATACATACCTTCGCGATGATAGATTAATGATCAGTTCTATAGACATTTATAGGGTTTATAGCTGTTTTTATTGGAAAATCTTAGAACCGGGTTTGTGTAAATGTCTTTTATTGTATGTCACCTTACTTATAAATCTGTAAAGTATAAACTAGAAATATTATATTTTAATATTATTAGTTTATTTACATTGACTATCTGTTATAAGAATTCTTTTTATATTCTTGCAACTCAACGAAACGTTAAATATGTCAGTCGCCTCTTATGTAAATGAAACAAGTTTTCCCAATAAGCTTGAGACTCTTAATTCTACTTTTCAAAGATTTTTTTAGCCCTTTCAAAACATGAAAATTGTCGTTGATTTCAAAATAGGCTTGGTTTGCAATTGTATTTGTCATTTACCAGGAGAAGAGATAGAGATTGAGAAACCAAACAAGCTAAGTAATGATATCTTTTCCAGATTAGTTTCCCTAGTCAAAATGCGTAATTACTTATGCAGAATTAGACTGCGGAAAGCGTAAATTTATTAACCAAAGAAATGTTTGCTATGTGCTACTTCTAGAGTACACACGAGATCTCACAGGTTTCCTTAAGGTGAAAGCGTCCGGATGTATGATAGCATCCGCGACCTTGAACGTCCACACACCGATTGGTGGCCACATCGTAGAACCAACCGGGAACCCAATCCTCACAGACTATGTCTGAAGGATCGTTAGTTGGACCACAAACCTCAGCCCAGGAAGTGGCCACGAAGGCAGTCAGCAACACAAATATAATGCAAAATTTCATTTTTTAAAGAAAACTTCAGTTGGAACAGAACAGATTTCGATTGTAATGAGATCTTTTAGAGTTTGCATTCAGTTTCAGATCAGTTCCCCCAACAATTCGAATTAACTGCGCCAAATTGATTTAGCTTCATTTAAAGAGAAATAACTACAAATTAAAGAAGTTATTACTTTATTAAGATTCAAACAATAGTTTAAATGGCCATACTCTACTTCGAGTACATACACCTGGCCTCACAGGTATTCTTATCCGCAAAGCGATTGGCATTGCCATTGCATCCGCTGTAACGGAAACTCACACACTCATTTGTTTCCGCATTGTAGGAATAGCTGAGCGTATCTACGCCTCCATCATATGAATGAGGAAGACCACACTCCGCTGAAAAAGTTGTCATTAAATTATATAGAAATTGGCATATTTATGTATATTATGGCTACATACGACTTTTCACATGGCACAAAGAAATTGCCACGAAAGCTGCCAATATTACAAATAGAACAAGAAACTTCATTTTAAAAGAACCTCAAAAGTAAAAAGGCAAATTTTCACTAAAGACAATTCCAATGGAAATCAAAAATATATATAGCTACACTGTAATGAGATCAGTTTCAGTTTTGGTGGATTTATTTTTGTTATTCGCTTGGCGACTCTCCCCAGTTAAACTCTTTTCTTTTGGTAAGATGAGCAATTTCACTCTCTAAAAAACATTACTCATGCAGAGCACTAATAGATAGTTTCAGTTCAATTCTACATTTGGCATAGCTCCCATAGAAACGAATGGTTTTAATTGGATATAACTTTAATTGAGCAATGCGAAAATTGCCTACTTCTTGAGCTATCGAAATAAAACTAAATTTGTTGGCTTTACCTTCAACCTTTTGCATTGATAATCACTCGGTTTTTAACTGGCTTTATTAATTAATAAAACTAATTTAAAGAATTTGTAAGTTTCATTGCGCTATCTCATTTCTAAGTTACGCACACGGCCTGGCAGGAATGCTTTTTTATAAAACGATTGAGTGTGACATTGCATTTGGCCTTGACAAGTTTTATGCACTTATTTAATGCCGGAATATAGGTCCATGTGGGTGGACTTTGTGGACACAATTTGTCTCCCTTTAACAGTTCAAGTACACCGCAGTCCGCTATTCGAACACATAAAAAGCATATATTATTAATATATGTATTAATCTACAGATATTGACACGTACGATGTTTCAACTTGGCCCAGGAAGTTGCCACAAAGACCGCCAACAACACAAATATTGCAAGAGACTTCATGGAAAATTTCAACTGAAAATAATTCCAATATGAATGGAAATTATATATCTTAACTATAATGAGATCAGCTACAGTTTAGTTTCACTTTGTTTTCGACTAGTGTCTTTAGCCTCTGTAGATAAGTGGATCAAATTGATTAGAATCGGATGGATATATAGATAAAGATAAACTTAGAAAATTCCAAATGAGTTCGAGTTTAGATGGCTATTCAAAAATCATTAACCAGAAGATTTGCGAACATCTAAACCCAAACTGTATTTTCCAGTCTTATCAGAAGCCACATTGCTCTCCCTCCTTTCCCTTCCCACCCTACATTAAACACAATTCTTCAACAGTATATTTAATTTATTTAGATCAATCTTTTGTAAATTTTCCACATACTATTCCAAACACTTGGCTTCACAGGCTTCCTTAGTGGCGAAACGATTTGCATTGCCCCCGCATCCGCCATAAATGAATTTAACGCATTCCAATCCATCGTAGGACCAGCGGGGCTTATAAGCCGCACAAATAATGGCTCCATTGCCGTTAGCAGAATCCTGCAGACCACAATCAGCTGAAAATGTTAAAGTTAAAGTAAAAAAAACAAAGTGGTCTATGATAATAATTGCCACCAACGATGCTTTAAGGCCCAAGAAGTTGCCACGAAGACAAACAACATCACAAATATAGCAAGAGACTTCATTTTGAAAACGTTAGGAGAAAAATGTCAACTAAAGTCAATTTAAATATGAATTAAATTTATATATCTTCATCGTAATTGATATCAGTAACAGTTAAGTTTCACTCCGTACCAAATTAGTGCTAAATGTGTGCACTAAATTGATAAGAAACGGTTGGCTTACATAGGAAATACACAGAAAGAAATTTTTACCGAGCCAAAGCCAAACGGCTTACAAAGGCTACAAAAAAAAAACCAAAATTCATATGGAAAACTTGTTTATTTCTCGAGCAATAGATGTAATCCATAAATACAAGGTAATAAAAATATTCAATTAAATAAATTACTCACAAAAGTGATCAAACATTTTATAGTTTTACAAACAAATCATATGCCATAAAACTTTAATTAAAAAGAAACAATTAAAAAACGGAGTACTATGAAAACAAACTTTCGTGAGTGTTTCTAGAGTCTTTTAACATTTCCTCTTGATCTTGATTTTTAACACCTTGCATTAAACACAATTTTTCAACAATACAATTAATTTATTAAAAAATTCTTTTGTAAATTTGCCACATACTATTCCAAACACTTGGCTTCACAGGCTTCCTTAGTGGTAAAACGATTTGCATTGCCACCGCATCCGCCATAAATGAATTTTACGCACTCCGATCCATCGTAGGACCAGCTGAGATTAGAAGCAAAACAAGAAATGACTCCATCGCCATCAAGAGAATGAGGTAGACCACAGTCCGCTGAATATGTGAATTTTTAAATAAAAAAAAGTGAAATTTGAATTTTATTATCACACATACGATGCTTCAAGGCCCAAGAAGTTGCCACAAAGGCCACCAAGATCACAAAAATGGCAAGAAATTTCATTTTCAAGAGAGAGCTTCTGATATGAACTGAAAATCTTAACTGAAGACATGTCAAATGGGGATCCCATTTATATACCCTTGCATTTGTAGAGCTTATCGCTGATTCCATTTTGAGTCATATCGTTAAGTCATGGGAAAAAATGATTATACATTTCGAAAATCTCAGAATAATTTTTCTGTTCATATTTTTATAGAAGCAAGCATCTCCGACCATATAAAGTATATATATTCTTGATCCGCACGATAAGACGAGTTCTTAAAGCCATTGCTGTCGTCCGTCTAATCGTCTGTCCGTCTGGATCACTGCTTCAGATGGAAACAAACGGATCGGACCACTATATCATATAGCTTCCATAGGAGCAATCGGTCGAAAATAGAGTTTGACATCAATAACTTTGTTGTTTTCCATGGTATTATCGAAAAACTTTAAAAATCCTAGTTTGCCTTGCATCCAAATGTCTGTGTCAAATTTGATCAAGATCAGACAACTATAACATATAGCACCCATACAAAAAATCGGACGCGAATTAGGTTTTCGTTTTTTTTTTAAATATCAAATTTGTTACTTAATATTCTATTTAATATCTGTGCCAAATTTGATCAAGATCGAGCGACTATATCAAATAGTTCTCATTGGAACGATCGGAACTGGTCAGGCAAACAGAAAAAACAGAAAATGTGCCTTATATTTTTGACTTTTTACACAAAAGCTTATTTCAATTTGACACTTATATGTCAGGAACGAGAAACACTAAATACTTGCAAGGATATACAAACTTCGGCACGATCGGAGTTAGCCCGGCTTTCCATTTCAAAACAAACTTTTTACTATTTTTATGAGCTTTTAAATAACTTCAACTGTCTGGTCAGAATGTGAATGTGCTGCATTTTAGTATTGGAGTGACATTGTCATTTATGCCTTAATTTGGACCAGGCTTATCAGAAGGGCAAATATCCCACTCATTCCAGCTAGATTTCGCAACGGTATTAAGCATAATTTTTCAATAACACGAATAATTTATTAAGTCGTTTAATTGTGGATTTGGCTTATACTACTATTCCAAACACTTGGCTTCACAGGCTTCCTTAGAGCCAAAACGATTTGCATTGCCACCGCATCCGCCATAAATGAATTTCACGCACTCCGATCCATCGTAGGACCAGCTGGGTATATAAGCCTCACAAGAAATACGTCCATCGCCATTACGTGAATGAGGTAGACCACAGTCCGCTGAAAATGTCAGTATTTAAATGAAGACAGAGTGATATATGTATGAAAATTATTGCCACATACGATGCTTCAAGGCCCAAGAAGTTGCCACAAAGGCCACCAACATCACAAATATGGCAAGAAATTTCATTTTCAAGAGAGAGAACTTCTAAAGTAAAGTGACAATTATCGACTAAAGTCAATTCGAATGGGAATCCAAATTATATACCTGAGATGATGATCAGTTCCACAAGCATTTGTAGGGCTTATCTCTGATTTCATTTTGGGTCACATCGTTAGCTCAAACAAATAAATACATATATGTATTCATATGTTCATATATGTATAAGTATATTGGGAAATCTCCGACTCGTGTTTGTGTAAATATTTTTATTATGTTAAGTCTTAATGGTTGTTTATTTACATCGTCTGTCTGTTCTGAGAATTCGATTTGTTTACTTGCAGATCAAATAAATGGTTTGGGGCTTCCCAAACTAAAAATTGAAATCGCAAACAATTGGCAATATGTTTTTAATGAGCCATTATAATCTTCCTCTTGTCGGCTCGTGAAATGTATAGACTATGTGAATTGAAATTCACTTGTTTTTAAATCAGTTGTCAACAAGGCGAGTCAATTAGTCTCTGACTTTTTTAATGAAATACTTGTTCTTCAAAAAATTTACAATCTATTCTCTAGCTAGAGCTCTACACACTGATTGCGGCGTTTCTACAATTTCCTTTCCCTTTCAAAAGATATGTTTTGTGGAGTGCCCTGAAGTTGGTATTAAAGGAAAAAGAAAATACGAATATTTTGGTCTCATACGATGCTTCAAGGTCCACCAAGTTGGCTTTTCTATCTTTCTTCTATCTCTTTCAAATCTTAAAAATTGTCGATGATCCCGAAAATAAGACTTCTTTTAATGTTTACTTTATCAGCGCATAAAAATTGTTACCTTTTGAAAAGGATTTCAAATTCCTCATTCCTAAAGACTCCTTATACGATTCCACCCAAGTAGAGATCGGTCAGATGGGCATAATAATCATAGCCTGCATCAATAGACAACCTCCATTGTCGTTTGTCTGCTTATAAACTTCATTTTGATGTAGATAGCCAGCTTTATCGAATTGCTATAGAAACTCTAACGATCTGTCATTAAAATCTGGAACCTTATAGCAATTTTTGTTCAGTTCGGAGGACTTTATGATATAACTTGCTGTCTCCAGAGAGAGGCAAAGAGAGAGGCGACAAGTCAGAAAGGTGAGTAAATTGTTTAAGGCGATTCTATTGAGGTTTAATGGATAACTTTGTAAAGGCAAGTAGCTTCCAGTGATGGTTTACCCATTAAAATTTATAATGCAAATTCGTGACTATGTCAATTCACTTGGTCAACTGCTATCCAATGGCTTTACAATGCAAATCTATCTCATTAAAATATCCATTATTTTGTTAGACACGATTTTGTACGGCACAACAATATATATTTTATATTATATCTATATCCATATAGAAATTTGACCCCTTTGAGTGTGTTAAAACTTGAATCTAGTTTTTTTTTTCTATATCTCAAAGATTGTCAGACTCTGCACAAAAACACTTTCATATCGATTTCATACACTAAAATTATTTTATTTGATACAAAAACAAGCAATTTATATATATTATTACACGCATCGGTCCAAAATTATCCATGGATTCGGTTTAAGCCTTGCACTTTGTCTCGCACTCTGCCTGGGTATTGAAACGGTTTGAGTTTCCTCCACAGCCGCCGTAGACGAAGGACGAGCAGCTATTGGAAGCCGAGTCATAGGTCCAGCTGGGCACATAGGCGGCACACTTGATTAGGCCATTGCCATCGGCACCAGCAGGCAGATCACACACGGCTAATGAGAGGAGAAGTTTTTGTAGATTAATTTATGGCCATATACTAGCTAAAGTATTTAGACCTACCATCCTTGGAGGCGTAGGTCAGGCCCAAAAGGGCGCACACTAGGAAAACGATTCCGAAAAATTTCATTTTGATTTGTATTTGACGGCTTGAGGATAGCAACTGAAGATGTTTCTAAAAGTTTCGACAGATTTATACTAAAATTTTTAGTACCTAGAATTATCTCTCTCTCTCTCTCTCTTTCTCTCTTTCCGTGAGTTTTGTAGAGCTTATCAGTTTGTTTTTTTTTTTTAATATTTATTTAGTTTAGCTTGAACTTTAAGTTCATTAACAAATGCTTGTGAAATATTCGTATAAATAATTGCGCCCGGCAGCAAACACAGGCAACAATGTATATAACAATTGTAGGCCATAAATAATCTTATATACTGGTACGGACATTGTATATAACTATTTCGAAAGGTGGGTGTCGGTATATATTATATATTCAATTCAATTGTTCAGAGTTGAGCTTTAGTCGCTGGTGTTAATGTTGCTGCTGCTGGTTGTTGTTGTCTCACTGCTGAGAGTTGTGCTTTCCTGTTCTGCTGTTGATTTACCCAAACACCTTGCCTCACACTGTTCCATTGTCTCAAAATTATTGTTATTGCCGGCACAGCCGCCATAGATAAACTCCTCACACTTCTGGGTATCCACATTGTAGGCATAGCGATAGAATAGAGCAAAACAGCGACCCGTCTCCTTGGGTTGATGGCAATCCTCCGGAACATTAGAAGATTCAACTGATTTCTCTTGGTTCTCCCCTTGTTTCTCCACCACCAAATCGGTGGAATCCACAGCGGCTCCTTGGCTCAGGCAGAGCATAGCTGCTCCAAAGATCAGCAAGAATTGTTGAGTTTTAGTAAGCATTTCGTATCGGGTTTGACTTGAATGATTGACTGACGAAATGTGTGCGTATACAGGCTTAAATACCCCATCAATACCCATACAATTTCAGTGCGTCATCCGAGAGATAAGCGAGCGCGCGCGCGCGAGAGAGAGAGAGAGAGAGAGCGAGGGAGAAACTCACGTAGTCATAGTTTTATTTAATTTTTTTTTTTGCTTATTTACTCAACTGATTCGCTGTCGCATGTAAATCACAGACAGACCGCTGATGACATTTATCCGCGCCTCCATTTGAATGCCAATGCCTCGGTTAAGATGTGTCAACCTTCGTTATTACTTTAGGTTATCGCTCTATGGCTAGATATAGATAAATCATATGCATATATTTCATTTCCGAGTGTATAATTACAAAAAACTCTCACGAAATTTGTTTACCTGGGCTTTACCTGGTACTACAATTAATTGATTCTTCGAATAATTATAAACTCTAAAAAATCTCAACTGTTTGCCTAAAACATTTAGCCAGATGTTAAGTGATTGATTAATGATTTGAAGTGTAACTAACTAAGTGTTGTCAGATGACTGCTTAAATAGATTCCACGAATTTCAATCGACTTGCCAGAAATGTTTTCCATATATTAGATCAACTAGGAGAATTTTCTTTTACTCTTGAAGAGAAGAAAATTACTTTGATTTAGTTTTTAACTGTTTTTCATTTGTCAATGTTGACCTATATGAAATATCCATTACGATACAGAAGCTCTATTTTATGATGAACGTTCTAATATTATACTAAATGCAATTCATTTGGCTGACACACCGTACGTATACGTAATGTTGTTACATCGCAACATTTCACATACAGTTTACAGATTTTTAGATTGCTAATGATACAATAAACATTTTATTGGGGGAGGTATATTTGTTTTTGGTTAGTAATGCCCATTTATTTTAATAAAAAATAATTTAATATAATTAAATTGTTTATAAAGCCGAGGAAAGACTTGGATTTGGATTTGTATTTTACTCCAAAAAATTATAATTTGAACATCAATTTTTTATACTTTTTGAATGACAAAACATTGCTTTTTGAAAAATTTCTTACTTTAGCAATAGACTGTAGTCTAGGAGCTGAGTATTTTAAAAGCTTAGGCTAATGGATAATTGTCTTAAGAATATGATATAAGGCTCGCCTTGAATAACAGTCTTTAATGGCTGCTCTTTCAATTTCTATTGTTTATTTCTTCACTAAACAAGCCTCTTCGCAGGTTTGTTTAAAGCCAAATCGATTGTCGTTGCCTCGACAGCCGCCAAATTTAAAGGTCTCGCAGGCATTCTTATCCTTATTATAATAATAACGCTCCAAACTCATGCGACAGGGTCCCACTTCTAGAGGTTGCAAGCATTTCGCATCTACATAGAGATAAGATTAGAATTCTGAAGGACATTTTCAACTCATCTCCACTTACCCTGCACTTTTGGCGGCTTTGGCGTCTGTGCTGCTTGAGTCTGTGGTGGCACTTGGGGCACAGATTTTGCATTATTGGCCACTGGCTGCACTTGGGTCACCGGCTTAGCACTGGTGGCCGGCACTGCCTGCACCTGGGGCAAGTGCAAAATCATCGCCATTGCCAACAGACATGACAAAACTAGAAATTGGATCGAAATTTGCTCGTTTCGTCGCATTGTGGCTTATAAAATCACAGTCCGTGTTCCCGCTAATGAGTGACAATGTGAACTGAATGTGAATGGAATATGTTCTCTTGATATTTCAACTGATCTCAATTATTTTGTTTTGTTTTTCATCGCCTAAGTGTGTGTGTCTGTGTGTGTCTCGCTAAACGAAGCGTTTAACTTGCGAGCACGTTGAGCTTAAGAGCTTAATTCATATTTTTTTTTTTTTCACTAAATAAACACAAACAGTAAACTTATTTGTTTGTATTAGGAGGCGTCTTTGTCAATTAGCATCTGGTTTGTGAAATTAGCAACTCATTGTAAGCGATTGCTTAAATACCCTACCCTAAAAAGCAGGTGTGGCAGGCTCTCGAATGGGTATAGTGAAAGTGTGAATCATTCTATTGAAAATGTTTGGGACAGATGTTTAAGCCGTCTTAGGGCGCTAAAACACATACAAATATTGAAAAACTCCTTTTAAGGATATAAAGGATCTCCTAAGTATTTCAAAATTAAATTTTTGTTTTATAAAAAGTTAATCTGATAACTTCCAAATGATAAATATTTGCACTCTAACAAACTTTATATAATTTTTAAATATAATTTCACTATAATATAAGTGAAACTCGTGCACTGTAAATGATAAATTTCTAAAGTATTTATTTATTTATATTTAAATAATCAATTTGTTAAATAATTTCGTATTCCAATCATAACTCTAGAGAACGCCATCACTTAGCGTCATCTACGGGCAAAGTCATTCAGGGTTTTCCACATTATTTGGGGATTTTTGTTTATTGTTTTGTTTAAAATTAGAAAATTCTTCAAGTAAATGAAAGGTACTAGAATTAAATATTCAATTTGAGTTTCTTGATAACATGTCGCTATCATTTTGAATAAGTTATACGAATTTTTATGGCAAATGTATTTTGATTTCAAAATTAGTTAGTCTGCAAGGTAGAAGCACTTTTACTTTTAATATTTTGAATATGTTTGGCAAATATCGAACTGTCAATTGGTACCTTCTAAAAAAACTAAGGCCAGAAAAATTTGAAATTTCCTACAGAATGCTTAACAGCCTTTAAAAAAAATACTTTTGACTATCTTTTAATTGTGTTTAATGACTCAATTTTTCGTTCTTGAACATAATAACTTAATTCTTTTTTAAGCAAGCCTCTTCGCAGGTTTGTTTAAAGCCAAAACGATTATCATTGCCTCGACAACCGCCAAATTTGAAGGTCTCGCAGGTATTCCTATCCTTATTATAGTAATAACGCTCCAAGCTCATGCGACATGGGCCTGGATTCAGAGGTTGCAAACATTTTGCATCTATTGAAGGACAAAATTAGAAACTTGATGGACTTGAATGTTGCATCTCTACTTACCCTGAACCTTTGGGGGATTTGGTGTCTGTGGGGGCACTTGGGGTACGGGTTTGGCATTATTGACCAATGGCTGCACTGGAGGCACAGATTTTACGTTACTTGCCACTGCCTGTACTTGGTTCAATTGGATCATCATTGTGACCAGCAACAGACTGGACAAAATTAGAAATTGGGTCGGCATTTGCCCGATCGTTGGCATTATGGTTGGCTGATAAAATCACAGTGCGTGCTCGCTCTAATGAGTGACAATGTGAACTGAATGTGAATGGATTATGTTCTCTTTTTATTCCGACCGATTTCATTTGCTCTACTTTGTTTTTAATCAATGTGAGCGAGTGTTAAACGAAGCGTTTAACTTATGAGCGAGCTGAGCTCATATTTCTGATACCCTCACAGCGGGTATGTATAGCAGGCAGCTGAAGGGTAAATCCTAATCAGGGAAATTCATTCAAGTTAATAGACGACACTGAAATATTTGTGAGGCTTGACAAGATGTCTCCATCGTATTGGGTAAACTGTAACAATTTGCATAATAAATAACTTAAGTTGTATAAGTTATTAGCAGACATTGCACTTTGAGGACTTCGGCCAGGCCAAGATGTGTTTGGAGTTGGCTGCTTGGGCTCATTAAAATTGCATTTGCAATTGTCGTCGTGAGGAGACGAAATAGATATATCCCTACATGTAATGGCTAAAGGATAATTAGTGAGACAAACCCAAGGATGGACGGAGGAATTGAAGTTGGGACTTTCATTGAATGCAACACTTGTTGTAATTGGGCAAAAACGTTAGCAGGTGTTAATACATCAGGCAAATTGAATTAACGCTGATGCCGATGCTAATGACGATGATGTTGATGCTTATAATGATGATGATGATGATGAGTAGAAGGACTGACTATCAAATAGGCCGTGGCTATTTATTCATTAGCTCACACACATGGCGCTATAGTCGAGCAGTCAGTCAGTCAGTCGAAAGAGAGACCGAGAGTTTGAGTGAATCGAGGGTCGCAAAATTTTGTGTGCGTGACAATTCAGTTAACTGTTTAATTTACTTGAAATAATTGAAATGCTGCCCAGTTTCCATTCACCCCTGCCGATTTACCCCCCAGCCAGCCAGCAATTTATTCAACGTTTAATTACTAAATTAGTGGAAGTCTCTTTCTCTGACGACTTCTCATTCAATTAACCTGTGAGATTATTTTACGTAAATGAATAACTAAAAACCAGAGAGACGGAGAAATAGAGAGAGAGAGCCACGTATTAACTTATGCGTCTTGCTGAAATTTCTATGCACTTTGCAAATTCAATAAAACTGCCGAATTAAAGATGAAATAGAACAAGCGCAGTGACGCACAAGCAAGTCAAAGATTGGAGATGAAATGCCTGATCTTGGGCCTCAATCAACAATCTAGGGAATCTAAAACCATAACTCAAAAACGTTACTCATGATTTAGTTTATCAACGTTTTTAATGCGTCCCTTTCAGCTTTCAGGAATACAAACTAATCCACACATTTGTCTTCACATGCTTGCTTGGTAGAAAAGCGATTTCTACCGCATCCGCCATATTCAAATTTCAACAAGTGGGTGGAAAAACACTTATTGTCAACCTTATTGTATGACCAGATGGGTTGATTTTCCAAACACACATGGCTGCCATTGGCCACAATTGAATTAGGTAGAACGCAGTCCGCTATAGAAAATATAAATGTTCAATGAGCATCGTCAAAATATTAGGATTTTGCCACATACAATGTTTTGCAGACAAGGAAATGGTCACGTAAGCCATTAACACCCCAAGTAAAGTAAGAAACTTCATATTTTAGAAATAACTTCAGATTCAGAAAGTCAAATTGCTACTGAAAACAATTTGCTACTAATTTCAATTTGAAACTAAACTAAATTTAATAAGATCAGTTCTAGTTTAGTTTTCATTAGGAACTTCTAAAGAAAGAATTGATTGAGTCACGGTTAAAACTCGGTCCAAAACTAGTTTACTTTCCATAGGCATCGATCGAACTTGATCAGATCTTAAAAAGTCCTTCAGGTAGCTAATAAAACATTGGGGTTAATTTAAAGCTCCTCTATGCCATAACATAAGTAAAATATTTTTATTATTTTTACGCCTTTACCAAAGTAAACTATTCCAAGCATTTGTATTCACAAGCTTGCTTAGTAGGAAAACGGTTCGAATTGTTGCCGCATGCGCCGAGGGCAAAGTTCACAAAGTGTGTGGAAAAACACCTATTTTCTTCCATATTGTAGGACCAAATGGGTTTATTACCCAAACATACGGAGCTTCCGTTGCCCACCACAAAATAAGGTAGACCGCAGTCAGCTAAATTAAAATACAGTCAGAATGATGATCGTCAAAAAAATATAATATAGCCACATACGATGTTTCATAGTGCAGGAATTGGACACGTAAGCCGCCAAAAATACAAGCAAAGTAAGATATTTCATATTGAGAAATAGAACTTCAAGTGTTAACGAAGAAGTTTTAACTGAAGCAAAGAAAAATTTAAATTATATACCTTTAATGTAACAAAAGAGCCTTTAGAGACTCGATTGGCACTAGTTCTTAAACTAGCTTAGTTATTGAGATATTGACCTTACATATAGCTAAACACATTCGCCGTGCGCTGTCTCCAGTAATTAAACTAAACATTAAAAAAAAAATAAGTTAAAGGAGTTGTGTATTTATTAAAGCCTTTTTTTTTTGTATTGTGAGTCCTTTGTCCTATTTCTAACTTAAACACATTGCTTTACAGGCTTTTATACTCAAAAAACGATTCGAATTGGCTTTACCTTTGCATCCTGCTTGAGTGAGTATTTTGCACTTATTTACTGCCGGAATGTAGGACCAAATGGGTGCCTTTTCAGGACACGAGGCGTCAGCCTTTAATGCATTAAGTATACCGCAGTTCGCTGATTGGGAATGAAGATCCTTAAAAGGTGAAACAAGCCAAAATAAATGTGGTACATACGATTTTTCAAGGCCCAACCAGTTGCCGCAAAGGCCGCCAGCGTCACAAATAGAGCAAGAAACTTCATTTTCCAAGGATAACTTCAGATGGAAAAATACAAATTTCAACTAATGACAAATCAAATGAGAAACCAAATTATATACATATCTTTACAGTCTAATGAGATCTGTTACAGTTTACACTAAGTTTTTGATCTGTTCCACTAGCAACCTATTAACTAAAAAACTCCAAACTAAAGTATATACTATGAAGGTGTTGAATTTATTTAAACAATATCCTAACCCTTTACAAAAGTTGGCGATTGCTATTTACATTTGGCCTCACAGAGTTCCTTAGTGGGAAAGCGATTGTCGTTGCCACCACAGCCGCCATAAATGAAATTTAGGCACTCTTGTGTTGCTGAATTATAGGTCCAACTGGGTACATAAGCACGACAAGCAATGCCTCCTTCGTATGCATGAGGAAGATTACAGTCCGCTGAAATCATTACGGTTTTTTATGCATTAAATGTGGAGAATTAGTATTATTGCCACATACGATGTTTCGAGGACCAGGAAGTTGCCACGTGAGCTGCCAGCATCACAAAGAATGCAAGGAACTTCATATTTGAGAAAGAACTTCAGATGACCAATTATGACTAAGATCTTTTCAAATGGGAACGCAAAATATATTGTTACCTTGAAAACTTTAATTAGATCAGTTCCAGTTTAGTTCTAGTCAGAAGCAAATTATTCCACTAGCAATTTTGTATAGAGCCACAATATCGTATAGCATTTATGGGTTAAGAATAGAATTTTAAACTATTACTTATTACTTATACTCTCCCAGCATATTTGGCCCAATCTTTGCCGCTGCACGCCTGAGCTGAAAGTCTTCTTTATAATCTAGAATGAATATACATAGATGAAGCTTGAGTCAGAAACCTCTTTCACAGCATTTGTGTGTGTATCTTTTTCTGACAAATAAATTAAATTAATCTTTCACATATTCCGTTCAACACTTTCAATTTTATTTAAGCCTTCGTTCGTTAAAAAAGTTGAAAGTTATTAATAAAGTTTTGTTAAAACTTCGACTTAGTTGGTCAATACACACATGGCATTACATATCGCTTCATTTGTAAAGCTATTGTCTCCGATTGTGCAATTGGCACGAACGCATTTTTTTAATTCCGTACGATAGGACCATCTGGGCGACTTTTGACGACAATTGCTGGATGAATTAACTGCACCGCAGGGCGCTAAGTGAATAGGAATGTTAAAATAAGAACTTTCAAATGTCATTAAAAGCAAAAAAAAAAACCAAGAAAACATTATGTCTATTATGATATTGTCCCATACCAGTACTGTTGGCCCAGGAAGCTGCTGCAAAGCCGGCCAATATTATAAATATAACAAGAAAATTCATTTTCAAAAGCACACTTCAGACGTATAAAGACAAATTTCGACTAAATTCAATTCATATGGCAAATCAAATAAATAAAGTTAACCAAATTATACACACTAAGTGTAATGAGATTAGTTCTAGTTTAGTTTAACTTAGTTCCAGATGAGTTCCACTATTCCCCCATGGGAATAATTGTTTGAGAGTTTAATGATTTCTTTTTAGAATACAAAATCCTAATTTAAAGTGGGTATTTATTTGTTAATGCATTTTTTCAGCTTTCAGATTTCTTGGCACTTGGCCTCACAGGTTTCCTTATGGTCAAATCGATTGGGAATATCAGGGCAACCGCCATGAAGGAATTTCTGGCACTGATTTTTCGATGCATAGTAGGTCCAGTATGGCTTGAAGGAAACGCATAAAAGCTTACGAGTATGGGGTATACCACAGTCCGCTGAAATCGTTAGCGTTTAAAAGTATAAAAAACAAATAAAAAAATAAAAAACATTATGACCACATACGATGTTTCAAGGACCAGGAAGTTGCCACAAAAGTCGCCAACATAACAAACATAACAAGAAACTTCATATTTGAGAGAAAACTTAGAACGCGGAAAGACTTACTTCGACTGAAGTCAATTCAAAGAGAAAACTTTAACTATAATGAGATCTGTTCCAGTTACGTTATATATCAGTTCCACTAGCTTCTTTTTAGAGGAGAATATCATCTAGCTTCTATTGTAACGATTCCTTGAGACTAGAGTTAATTTTAAATCTTTCTTTTAGCGTAGAACAATGCTATTTATTAATTCAAGAAGAGACCACTTCACAGACCTTCATAAGGACAATTCTTGCACTGATTTGATGCCACTTAGTAGGACTCATGTAGGGCCCCATGAACACATAAAGGCTGAGGAACATCAGGTTATCGTTTATAGGTATAAAAAGAGGAGTACAAAATATTATTGTTACTTACGAAGTTTGTGGGACCGTAAAGTTTCTATAACTACCGACAACAACACAAATAGAGCTAGAGATCTCATTTTTAATGCAGAACTTTCTATGCCAAATGCAAGTTTTGAGCAAATTCAATTCAAATTTTAGTCTAGATATATAATCTAAAACTTTAATGCAATAGAATCAGTTCCATTCCATTTTTCTTTAGTTCCAAATTCGTTCTCCAAACAAATCATGATTTAGATTGGACAGAGAGAAACGGAGCATTAAGTTATGCTTCTTTTTTTTACAAAACAAGAATAGGACAAATTTCTTAAACTAAAATTAGTATCATTTGGATTAAAAAAAACAAAATCTCATTATGCTAAAAGATGATAAATTTTACTTCTTGTTAAATATTGACCAGCAAAACGATTTGAAAAGTTCCCCAATCTTATTTAAGGGTTAGCTAAACTGATAAGCAAGAGATCTAATGCTTGGATAGATGGTTCAATAATATAAAAAGTATCCATAACTGGTTAATTACTTGTTCGATAGGGTATAATAAAGTCAGCAAAGAGACTAAATAGTAAATAAAACTTAAGAGAATGTGAGAAAACAAAAGAGATTGACAAAGAGAAAGAGACTTGGGAGAACACCTCTCTCTCTTATTTGGAATTGAAATCTCGTTTGAAAATCGACACAAAATATCCAAGTAAATCCACTTGTTGTTGTCATTGATATGCGGAACATGTTTTTCTTTCTTTCTTCGCTGTTTTTGTCATGGCTTTTTTTTTTGCTTTTGCAAAAGTTTTTACGTCATTTCTGTTGTTATAAGAGATTGTTTGTGGTTTTTTGCCTTTTTTTCCGTTTGTAGGGTATCTCTTTGGCAGTTCTGACGACTTTCAAAACTCTTTAGTACCGGTTTTCAAGTAAATTCTTAGCCTAATTTTAGAATAAAAAATTTGACTTCTACGAAATCTTCTACAGTAATTTAAAAGTTTTAAAAATTTTTAAAAAAATTTTCGCAAAATTGTTTTTTAACTTTTTAAAAGCTTTTTTTAAATTAACTTTTATGTCTAAATGGTCAATGTAAATATTACAAAAATGAATAATTTAGAAATAAAGCAATTAATGTTTAATTGGTACATTTACAAAAAAAAGTGTCATTACTTCTAGAAATTGCAAAACGTAACAAAAGCTTCTTAAATTTTATATAAAAATTCCACTTTCGTTTCTGGGTTTTAGGTATAAATTCCTTTTTTATTGGTTGTACAGTCAGCTCAAAAAGTTGTTAAAAGAATTAATCCGATATCTTTAGTTGATCTTAGCCAGTGAAACACAATAAACAATAAAATATTTTAAACCTTAAATTTTAATAACGCTCAAATAAGTACAGACTAAACAAAAGACGAGTAGATAAAACTCAATAATAATATCTTTTACAGACTTAAGATTTAAATTGAAACTTTTGAAACTCCATTGAACAGAGTTAGGTAACTTAAGTATCATTATGGCCGAATCCTTTAACACTTTTTTATTTTTCTTAACTTCATGTTTCGTTTTCTGTTTGCCACTAACTTGGTCAATGTTGAAGTCTAAGCAACGATAAACAAATCTTAACTGATCAAAATGTGATTGAGCTGATCAGTGAGCTGTTAGCCAAAGAACTTGACGGTTTAGGTTTTTGTGGTGTGAAAGAGGGAAAAGATGTCATCCATCTGGCCCTTCTGCCTTCTCATAGGCCTGTGTCTATTAGGCCCAATCGATGGAGCCTCCAAGAGAGGTATTTAATACAAACTATTGGCATATTAGTGCAGATGAAAGTAAAGTAATATCTTTATTTTCTAGTGAAAATGTGTCTGCAACCCTCGATCAGCGGTCGTTGTTTTGGCTATGTGGAAAGCTTCGCCTACAATCCCCTCAAGCGTCACTGTGAGCCCTTCATCTATGGCGGATGTGGTGGGAATGATAATCGCTTTGCCACCAAGGTCGAATGTGAATACAACTGTCGTGATATCTAATAAGAACAACAACAACAACAATAACAAATAGGAGTTCTTTTTCTCTTTTTTTTTTTTGTTTTCTTTGGTTTTTGTATTTTCAATTTGTGGTTTCATTTACTCTCTGTCGCTGTGCACGATTTCGTAGCTTAACATGTCGGGAGTTATTGCAAATTTTTTCACAATCATCTAATGTGCTGAAGAGTCGCTTGTTGCTACAGCCCATAAAGTGGCAGTGCTGGGTCTCCTCATCATAGTAAATGCCCAAAGTGCTGGGGACACACAGACCACTAGTGCTGGGTTTCACCTGACAGAGATCGCCTGGAAAGCAATAAAGAAAGACATTAATCAATTGTTTTTTTTAAAGATTTTTAAGAATTTCATGTTCTCGAACAATTGATAATCTGGATGATGAGAGTGTTGCTTAAGCTAGTTCCGGTTCTGCTAGGTCTTAAAGGTTACTCTCAACTGTAGTCGGGCTAAATTTAACGATTTTCAATGGGATTGATAAGAAATTTCAATTTGAAAAACGTTATTTATTTATAATGGATGTAATATACTTTATCCACATCTAGTTTTAAAACTTATATTATTATTATTTTGTATAATTTGTTGCTTTGCAAATTGAGATAAAGATTGATTGATCTATAAATTAAAATTCTAAAAGGTTTTAAAAGGTTTCTTAAAAATTCAAAACCTTTCATTGCAGAGAGTCAATATCAATCTTGGATTGTTGTGAAACCAAAAAAACTTTGAGATTTGCTTGAGTATTGGGTTCTATTCCTACCATTTAATATGAAATTTGAAATGATTGTATTTTATTTTAACAAATTGATTATATTGCGTTGCAATTGTTTACAAAATTGACTAAGTGAATTAAGTTTCAAAGAATAATCTCAAGTATATTATATAAAACAGAACTTTCTCATATAGATGAACTTTGTATTTCAAAGGAGATCATTTTATTGGGAATATAAAACGGTTTTATTCACCTTATTCATTCAATTTAACAATTGGAACAGTATTTAAAGGATCTTAGAGATCCGTTTCGAGAATATCAATTAAATTTCGATAAAATACTTACGCACACGTGCCTCGACCTCGATGTGATGCCTTAAACAACCGATTACCACTATCAGACATAGCATTAGGCTAATTGGATTCCGGCTGGCCGACAATATCATTTTGATAGAATACTTTTTACAGGTAAAAGGCGGATGTAAGCAAGCTTAGAGTGGGGAGATAATTTCTTGCAGTTTTCAGTTTCCTTTTCAAGGATATATTTTAGAATCTCTTTAGTCTAGTCTCTTGAATTCAGCTCTGTATTGCTGGCGCTGCTGCTGATGGTTGAACAGCTATCGTTTGAATGGCCATAGAAGAAGACACTCGGTCAATTTTGCCAATGACGCTGACGTTGTTTAAGAAGACAAATGCGCAGCAGCAGTTCGTCGTAGCAGCCATATACATATGAATAAATATGTATGTATGTATGTATATATAAACCGTAAAAGCCAATCCAATAGAGTTCAGCCCGTATCTACTATATGTAGATAACCGATCTATATTTTATGGGTTCTTCTACCGTCTGCGTTCCGAAAAAAAAAAGTTCAAACACCTGCTGCCAAAAGAGAATTCCTTGAAATAAGTGCCGTAGCTTATTGTGGGTTTCCTTTAATAGTTTTTTAAGGATTTTGCTTTTGGGTATTACTTTTTTGCGTATTTATCGCTGTCGAAATTTTATTCCATTAATTTTGTGAATTAAATTTCTGTGTCACACTCAAACACTTTTGGTCACTGGCTAAGTTAATGCTCTGGTTTTTAAGCTTCAGATCGACTCAACTTGAAACCTCGAACAAAAGGCAATCACAGACTGCGCAGCTAGCCGCTGACAGCGGCGTTTTTACTGATAACAACAACGGCTAACCCACCGACCGATCGCCCCTCCCACTCTCTCTCTCCCACTCGTAGTGCTCGCCAGCTTGCATGTGCGATTGATATGCTTGTACGTACGACAACAAAAACAAAATTAAAAGAAGAAACAAATGATGGGGCGTTTTTCTGCCTCTGCTGCTGCTGCTGTTGCTGTTGCTGCTGCTGCTGCCGCTGATGATGATGATGCCATGACTGAAAACAGCAAATCAACGGCAGCAGCAGCGCTGCTTGGGGGTTGATTGTCCGGCTTAAACTGGCGTGGGCCTGTTGCAAAAGGCCTTCCGATTTCCATTCTCTGACACTCTGATTTGATGGTGTAAAAATTAACGTGATTAACGAAAATTTAAATGCTCTAGAGGTTGGAAAGTCAACGTAAAGTCAAATTGGAGGATTAATATTTCTTTAAGTTATGCCTAGCTAACAGCATCCAGCAAGCCTATATACATATTTCCAAAGACTTTTGGAGATTTTATTTTCGTTGAGATTTTCTGAAAAAAAAGGAAAAAAAGGATTAGGAGAATTTTCATAAATCTTTAATTTTTACTTTGCAGACTTCGGTTATGTTTTCATCTGGTTGAGAGAAAAGTTTTTTACATTTGTCTTATAATTGAAAATTTAATATTTTCAATGATTTTCAATTTGTAAGACTTGCCGATACCTAAAAAATATCTTAATTTAAGTTTTTTTAAGCTCTAATCACCTTAGTAGACTTTTTTTCTATTGGAAGAAACTCTAAGAGTACTGTAATAGGCCATTTGAAAATAATTTGATCTCAAAAAGTTTTTAGATGATTGAAACATTGTTTCTAAAAGCTATGCGATTAAGAATCATTCACATTCTAAAATAATCAGAGAACCCATATTTGTGATTCAAAAATACAAAGAGTATAAAAAAGGCTGACGCAAACATTGTGTCAGAAGCTTGGCGGCGGCCTCAGAACATGCCACACAACACACACAACACACACACACTCACACACACCCTCCGCAAGCACTATACACACACTCAAATCAAAGCTCAAATACTTAAATTACGTCACAGGTTAACAACTAAGATTATAAAAGACAGATTAATAAATTAGACGTAGTTGAACAAGGTTTTTTGTTTTATTTTTTAAGTCAGACACTCAGTCGTTATTTATTTCACGTTCGTTCACTCATTCGTTCACATATAGATCCTGATTTCGTCGCAAACCATGAACACATGTGGCCACACAATCCTGCAGACTGCCAAAACTTTGTCCTGGGGTAAGACGACAAGCACCAATCGAATACAATTGGCAATCCAAAGTGGCCGAATCATAATAGTAGCCTTCAATTTCGACAGTGCACAACATGCCAGCCGAGCGTGGTGGAGGCTGATGGCAAATATCTGAAAGAGGAAAGCAACTGGAATTAAAGTTTTTTTCAAAAGAATTTCGGTACTCACTTGGTATGATTGGCAGGTTGGGTACAAAACGCGCCTCAAGGAGACTAAACATAAGGCTGCAGCACACCAACAAGGAGAACAACAAGAAAGGCTTGAGCTGAGACATTTCGCTACTTGTGTTCGTACTAAACTCCTAGCTGATAGTCAACTGAGAACGGGTCTCAGAAATATTTTTTGAAAAAACACAAACATTTTTCTACTCTGCCTTACAGCAAAACCACAGAGATAAGATAAGCGAGAGCTTAATGGGGAGAACAACGCGTGCTGTCCTAAAAAAAAAAAAAAAAGAGAGACTTTTCCACAACGCACATTTACTCCATGAAACGACTTACAAAGAAACAGAGAGAGAGAATAATTCTCTGAGACAAATGCGAGCAAAAATAAAAATTACCAGATGTTTTACAAAGAAGAAATCCTACAAAGTATTCTGTAGGGTGACTAGATTTTTCGTCGATAAGACCCCCCAAAACATAACAGCGTAGATAAGTTAATCGAGAGTTCGATCGAAATCAAAATGTTTCATCATTCATTAAAAACATTTTGAAGCACGCGTTCTACATATATGCACGTCGGAATCGCCGATGTGGATTCACTTTACTCTTAAACGAGATATATGTACGATATATCTTTTGAAATGTAAGGGCTTTGAATTTGGAATAATAATAATTTGATAAAATTTGAAATTTAAAACAATTAAAAAGTGTTATCCCCCTTTCACATTTAAAGAAAAGAAAAATATTTATATTTTTTATGATAATAATTCAAGAAAATTCTGTTCAAAAGAATAAACTGAATCAAATGAGATGAATCTTGGGCCCATGTCTGATAGGGAATAACAAACATGGATAAATAGAATGCGTTTTTACCCAAATTTCCGATTAAACTCGGCAGCACTATGACTAAAATTTTTTAAAAATTTTCTAACCATTTTAAATGTGAACTCCAGTTAAAATAAATAGCTACAATATGCTACAAAATCTTTAAAAAGAGGCATTTCTACAATCTATTGTCTATCAGAATTTAGTTGGCTTCATAGTTAATCTTAGAGCAACTCATTGAGATGTACATCCTTGCGCACAGCATTGTTGAATCCTTCTTTATAGCGATACCAAATGGGACTTTTGACAATTGCATCAGTTTTGCCTATGAAACAAATTAAAAGAAATTATTATTTTTAAAAGATTTAATTAAATTTTATTAACTTACGTTCTTCTATGGCTGAGATCGCCGTTGACTTATGAGTAATACGTCCAAAAAAGTCTTTAGTGAGCTGAAAATATATAAAGAGAAATGTGTTTAGACGGGCGAGAGCAAGAGAGAAAAAACCAAAAACCTAATACCAAAGCATAAAACAAAAGCTAAAAGTTGTGTCGCTTTCATTTAAGATGGGCAATAAATGTTGCTTTAGCCCTAATGCCATATTATGACCCGCAACAGAGGAAAGAGAACAAAATGGAAGCAATGGCAATGCGAAGTGAATCCCCTTATGGGTTATTAGCTTGGCTAGGATTTCGAAGAAATTGGTAAGAGAAACAGCATAAGGCGAAAAGGCTGCCAAGTCGTTTTCTCTTTTTTTTTGTTTTTTTGTGGGATGATTTCAAAATTTGCAAGCAAATTGCTGCTAAGTAAATGCAAGACATGCAAATTCTGTGCGATCCTTAAACGTGTGTATCGTACCTGCTGCTTAGCAGTTGCATTCGGCTTATTGCTTGAAACGTTGGAAATTTGTTTTGGTTTCAATGTTTGCAAATGATTCGGCAGTCGCGGCGAGGTGGCTTGAGATGCTTTCTTCTTTGTGTTGGCCACCGCTTTGCCATCGCCCTTGGGAGCAGCTCGCCGTATGCGTTCCAAATCCACTTCACGTGCTATCAATTGGCGACTGAAATAGGGTAAAGTCAAGCCAAGTGAACCTGAACGTAGAAGAAAATTTTCTTTCTATACTAAATGTATTCAAAAAAGGTAAATGAGCTAAAAATTACTTACCAGGAAAATTAGCCAATGCATCTAGATCTGGTTCTGTTTGAAACACATAATGCCCTTCTGCAGATTTCACTTGCGTAAATGTTAGTCCCAGGTCAACCATTACTTCTATAGTATGCCGTAAATCATATTGTTCTCTGGAAGATTTCGAAAAATATTGATTTAGAAAGAACTTGTTTTAATAACAACAATTATGAATCGACGCATTTTAATTGTTCTTGGAGAATTTCCAATTGTAAAATAAGATTCTCCAGCTTAAAACTTACTTGGGTGACAGCAACTGCACGGCAACTGAACGCAATTGTGGTGATAATATGCGCTTAAGCATCGGCACTGTATCCAGCAATAGAACATTTCCCTGTCCCACACCCAAGGATGTTGAGCTGACACCTTTGCGAAAGGCTTGATATATATTACGTTGATTCTGTGTCTTCTGTTGGAACTGGTGAGCACAAAAAAAAAAAAAAAAAAAGAGGGGAGAAAAATGTCATAGAAAATGTCATGCACGACGAGATGAATTGCACTCCCCTTTTTTTTGGGTAAACAACATTAACATGTACTTGGGCATCCATGGCAGAAGTCTCATTAATCTTGTGATTGCATTTGAGGCACATAATGGACAAGAAATTACATTCAACTTGATTGTGTTGATTATGCACTCGCAATTTTTCTTGCCACCCCCACCAAACACACACACACACACACACACACACATATGCGTAATGTTTGCTTCAGCTAATGATGCTGTGCATAATACATGAGAGAGCCACAAACTCAACTCAAAAGGAACGAGCAGCAAACGAATAGGAACCCTAAGAAGCTACCTACCTCGAAACCCCGCATGGGAAATGAAATTTTCGGCCAGGCCAAAGTGGCAAAGAGTAAATGCCACATAACGAAACCATGTTGTAGATATGGATAAACCGAATAGTTCTGTTGCCGATTAATTTGATTTTGTAAGAGGTCCTGAAAACAAAACCATTGAAGAGCCTCGCAGACACCATTAAAATTGGGATCGGGCATTTTCTGTTGCAAATAGTTCTCATAGACTCCTTGGGTAAGACTACAATAATGAAAATCAAGTGAGTAAAACCAATCAATAACTGAAGATGGTATTCTCTTACCGTTCGAAATCTCCAGAGGAGTGGACCACAGTTAAAACATTTTGTACACGTGTGGGAACAGACATATTCGTCAATATAACTTCGGCTGGTTCATCGGCATTTTGATTATTACTCGAGGCGGCCAATTGTTTCTTGGGACGTTGTATCTGCAAGAAAAGAGGAATACTTAACTAAAATATTTGTCATGTGAGTTTAACTCACTCGAAAAATGGCTCCCCAAACATCGAATAATCCCTGATGACGATCCTTTTGTCCCAGATTATTGTTTAGAACATCTTGAAGGGTTAGACTATGTTTTTGTGCACTGCAAAGTATCGGAAAAATTATAAAGAAATCATTTTAGCTAGCGTTTCCACTTACTTAAAGAACTGCATGGATGATATACAACTTCTAACATCATTGCCAGATTTCTCGGCCAGGGCAATAAGTGAGCCAAAATCGGTTTTCATTTTTTCTTTTTTGGCCACTTGAATCAATCTTTCGGCCAAGCGAGCTGAATCTATGGGTGGAAATTGCACAACGAATGCAATTTGTCGTAATGGACGCAGGGCAGGATCGTAGACATCGTTGCAAATGCATATTATGGGACGGCGAAGGACATTGTGTTCGGGCTTCGAACCTTTCGCTTTGACCTTACTATAAATGCCATCGCTAACGAATTTAACCAAATATTCAATCGATTGTCGAGGAGCTCCATCAATTTCATCTAAGACAGAAACAGAAATTCATAACTAAATTTAAAAGTTTATTTAGTAATTTGAAACTCACCCAAGACAATGCAATTGGGTCGCTTGTCCTCATTCAAAACCGAAGACATTTGGGTGCCATTCTCCAAAGCCAATTTGAAGGCATCGGGACTACGATCATCGGAGGCATTTATTTCTCTGACATTGTAGCCAGCATGGCGGGCAATCGTGTGGGCCAGGGTGGTCTTTCCCAGACCTGGTGGACCACATAGCAGGGCCACCTTTTGCATGGGTCTCCCTAGATCATCAACATTTGTATTGAGAGCCTGTCGTGCTTTGCGTTGACGCCAACCGCCATTGGATTCAAATTTTCCGGTGCGTTTATTGAAGCTATTAAGCTGGGCTGCAGCTCCCGAGCCCGAACCTGTTGCCATTTGCTGTTCCTGCTCCTGCTTGGAATGAAAGACTTTGCCAAAGACCACTTTATCCCACATTTTAAGCCAATATAATAGACTTCGATTGGTCATCTCATCGGAGAGAAGATCTATGTATTTCCTAGGCTTATATTTGTCCACCCACAAGCCACCCGTTGTGGACGTGTCTATAGTTTCCACTACAGCAGCTGGTGCTTGTGTGGGAGGTGCCAAACGGCGTAGAACCTAAAACAGAGATAACTTTTGAGATCATTTTGGAATCTTGCGTTATGTGACTTACCATTTCGTTCGCTTCCCGCCACACTTGCTCCTTACTGTCGCCCAAAAGACTACCCGTTGTGCTCTGGCGAGCTCCTATTAAATCCAATTGCCTCTGCTCGTAGTCCTCCGAATGAAATCTCACATAGATTCTTTCCAAATCGCTACGTTGTATGGGCAAAAATGGCCAATTTGGTATTTGATAGGATAAATTTCTCATTTTGAAATCATGCAGAGCCTTCAATCGGCTTATCTCGTCGTGACGAACTGTTTTGCTGGTCTCGCGCATCTTTCTGCGCAATTCTAAAATCTTTTCAATGGCCTGCTGATCTCGCTGCTCTTCAGTGCGGGCCTTCTTCACCAACGGATCTTCGTAGGACTCATGAAATAGGTCATCAATATCGCCAAAGAGATCCCGCTCTAGGCGTCTTTTGTTTGTTGGACGCAAATCTGCTTCCTGCAGCTTTTCAGCTGCCAATTGTGATTCTTCTATAGCGGGCATCCGTTGAAAGGGAGTGGAGCAACCACGTCCAACGCCCGGTACTTTTGGAGTGCCAAAGAGACGACGATTAACAGGTCCTCCACCGCCATCAAGACTCTCCACCTGACTCTGAGTCGATCCAAATGTAATTTGAGACAATTGTGGGGAATTCAATGTGAAATTGCCTAAACGGGCAACGGAGGGGGTCGATCCAGCTATGGCTCCAGCCTTTGCCTTTGCGGCTGCTTGATGAGATGTACTTGGCCCATCGTCAGGGTCAAAATCATCCATCATTTCCAGCTCATCTTGATATTGCAGTTCGAATTCCTCATTCTCATCAGGATATTGATCCATGATAAACAATTTTATGGCTTAAAACCCCAACACACAATTGTATTTCCCGCCAATTTAAATGAAACCAGCTGTGTCCAAGGGTGACCGTTCGCACGCATTTTAAATCTTCGGTGTGGCAACACTGCTATCACGGTAACGAAACGATTAGTTTTAACGTTATTTTATCGAAATTTAAAATAAAAATAGTTCCCCAATGTAATGGTATATTTAAATATTCATTACTAAAAAAGAAAGTCTTAATTAATTAATACAGTGTAATTTACAAATATGTATGTTTATATATCTAACACAAAGTTAGAAACAAGCAGCGTTGCAAGAAGCAGCATCGCTGGCGCTCTGAAACTCTCTCACTCGCATTCACCCAGTCTCTTGCACCCACTCATCGGTGCTGCTTCTTCTTAAAACAGATAATGAGTGGGTGCGTGTGAGAGAGTGGGAGAGCGCGAGAGCACTGGTGTAGCAACTCGCTTCTCTACGTTCAGCTGCACAAGCGCCAGCAGAGTTTAAATCAGTTGCTATTGAGACGTCGGCTTGCCGGCTGTTCTTTTTCTCCTAACTATTTTTTATACTTATCAAATTGTTTTTAAATTTAAATCGAAGTGATTAGAAATTTTACTGAATTTCAGCCGATATGTTCATTAATAATGTGATCGTGTCACGTTGACAATGTGGCTCATCTCTATCATTCAGAGTTGCCACCTCGCAGCGTTTACAACGGCAACAAAAATCTTAAGAAATTTATATAGTAACTTAAAAAAATTTACTTATCTAAGTTTTGTGCAACACAAAGGAAACTCCACCCCGCAGTC
Organism: Drosophila nebulosa; assembly: GCA_024703675.1. Lineage (NCBI taxonomy): Eukaryota > Metazoa > Arthropoda > Insecta > Diptera > Drosophilidae > Drosophila > Drosophila nebulosa. The sequence goes on along the minus strand of CM045724.1, from coordinate 8,235,328 downwards.
CCAAGCCAACATTGCTTCAATATGCTTTTGGGGATAGCTTGACATTGCTCGCTTGGCGAGAAGAAGGCGGAACAGCTGCTGTTCACTGCCCCCCAAAAAAAAAATAAATTCGAAAGAGAAAACCAAGGAAAGGAGAAGGGCAAAGAAATAGCCAACACAGCGAACAAACAGTTGAACGGAGAAAACTTATCAAGAAACTTGAAACCTTTGTCAGGTGAGTCCAATTGATTCATTTGTAGTTGAACTTCAGTGGAAATTCTTTTCTTTCAAATAGAATGCAAAGTACCTGGAACGACTACGAAGATGAGGAGGCGGCCATGGCAGCTCCAGCTCTATCCGGAGCTGGTCCCAGTCGTAGCGCCAAGGGACCACGAATCTTTGGCGATATTACTACAAATCGTTTATGGACATTTCAAGTCTTAATGCACGATGAGTTGGCTTCAAATGAACAATTAGCTATTGTTGGTAATTGCGAATCCTTGGGCAATTGGCAACATGCGGGAGCAGCTTTAATGCAAAAAGAAGATAGGGCAAAAACGAAAGACGATGATAACGATGAAGAGCAGGAGGAAGATGAAGAGAGCAATCTATGGACAGCTGAGGTCTATATACCCAGACATTGCTCTACAGATTTTCGTTATATGATCTGTACAGTAGACTCATCGACGGGTGACATCTTTATTCGTCGCTGGGAGACACACCTAAAACCTCGCCGCATTCAGGAATTGGATGAACAACCCACAAAGGGCAACAACATTGATATCTTTGGTTCACTTAATGGCCAGTACAAAGTGGATCGGGGCTGGTTAACCAAGGAAACTTTGGTCCAGCTAAAGTTCTTCTATGCTCCATTTACTTGGAAGCAACGCATGAAACGTCGCCATGTCCATGTTAAGGTAACACCCATGAATTTAAGAATACCCAGCAATGGGTATAATGGTGACATCTCAACGTTGGAGGACTCCCTCTCGAATGATACCCATGATACCAAGGAGACCTTGAATGGTGGCAATGGTGATAATGGTAGTGCCTTCAGCGAGGTCGTCACCTTGAGTCCCGATGAATGTACTCTACGTCCACAAGAACAATTTGGATCCCTTTGTGGTCCCAACGATTTAGTTATATTCCATCTAACGGTTAATGATTTGGAAAATACTGCCTACCTGATTGATCTATACACATATAGTTCACGTGTAGCCAAAGAGGATGGTCCTCCATTGCATGTGGGCTACCATTATGTCTTGCCTAATTTAATGAAACGTTCCGAGGGTAATCTGGAGCTGCCCATTACCTGTGCAAAGGGTCATCGGCCGTTGGGCATGATGCGTTTGGGTTATCTGATAGTTAAACCCTGTGACACTGCCTCCAATCTAATGGACATGAGTGTTAGCTACTCACGTTATTGGAATAACAAATGGACTGGCCTCGATGTGGGTCATCGCGGTTCGGGCACAAGTTTCAAGGCCAAGGATGCGGTTATTAGAGAGAATACCATCACGTCACTGAAAAATGCTGCCGAACATGGTGCCGATATGGTGGAATTTGATGTACAATTGAGCAAAGATCTGGTTCCGGTTGTCTATCATGATTTCATGATATATGTTTCACTCAAATCAAAGTGTAGCATGCAGGAACATGACTTTCTGGCATTGCCCATGAGGGAGCTATCGTTGGAGCAGCTGAAAAAACTGAAAGTCTATCACACGGCCGAGGGTCTATCTCGGGAAACGCGTTCCTTTCACAACGATGATATGGTGGAGCATCAACCGTTCCCGCAATTGGCCGATGTCCTCGATGCTCTGGACATTCATGTGGGTTTCAATATCGAAATCAAATGGTCACAACGTCTGCAAGACGGACGCATGGAAGAGGAGTTTGAACATGTTGTGGATCGTAATCTTTATATTGATTGTATATTGGATGTGGTGATGCGTAAAGCTGGCACGCGACGCATTGTTCTCTCGTGTTTCGATCCGGATATATGTACAATGTTGAGATTTAAACAAAATCGTTATCCAGTCATGTTTCTCACGTTGGGGGCGACAACAAAATATGAGAAATATATGGATCCTCGTGGAAATTCCATGGAGCTAGCTGTTTGGCATGCGGTGGCCATGCAATTGCTGGGAATTGTGGCGCATACGGAGGATTTGCTGCGTGATCCCAGCCAGGTAAAATGATTCCACACAAATCCCCTTACCCCACACACCTCATCACACCTAAACCTCCAACTGGGGTGAACCCACGTTTCCAGGTGAATCTGGCCAAAGAGCGTGGCCTGGTCCTATTCTGTTGGGGCGATGACAACAATTCCAAAGACACTATTAAATTGTTAAAGGAATTGGGTCTGCATGCCATTATCTATGACAAAATGGATGTATTGACCAGCAAGGAGGTGAAGGTAAGTAGGAAAATATTTTAAATTATATAAATATGGAAGATCTAACGCAAGCAAAGTAAAGTTTGATATGGATTCAACAAATTCTGGTTACTCCCTCTCATAACTATCGTAATCTCTCTTTTAGCAAAGCGTCTTTCATCTTCAAGCCAAGGACAGCCAAAAGGAGCTACTCAAGTTACAGGCTCTGGAAATGGGACATGTCTGGCATACCTCAGCAAACGGCAGCGAGGAACAACAGGCCTAACTTCCTCTTACTACTTATGTATCTATGGCATTAACTTATCAAATCAATTTAATCTATATACATACATCTAGGCGCATCTGTAAATCATCTAGCAAATTTGCATTTCTTTTCAATTTTACTTACTAAGGCTTGCTGAACCAAAACCAGAAATAGGAGCAAAGTTGGGTTTTTGCTTCCTATCTAAAAAAAAAAAATTGTGCTTAATATTTACATTTTTAGTTGCTTTTTTTTTTGTTTTTATTATTTCTCTATACTTCAATTTTTACGTTCCCAGAAAACAAAAACAAATTTATATACTCTAAAACTGCAAATATTTTCAATACTTTAAACAGAAAAAATACAAGAAATGGATATGTGTTTTTGTATACTTTATACATACAAATGGAAATATTGAAACTGAATAAACAAGAAAATAATAATTAGTTTTATTATTTAAAAGCAATACCAAATTTGAAAGGAAGGAAACATATTTTTATCATTTTCTCTTTCATTCTTTTTTCCTGTACTTTTCTACTTCTTTTTTGAGAGACCAGCTATTATTTTAAATTTTATGTCAACTAATTGATTATTTTAAATAATTAATTTCATTTGCATCGCATCAGCAAATTGGCCATCTCCGTCAAATAATTTAGCTATCTACTTGAAACTTTTCCCAAGTTGTTAAATGTTTTCAAATATTACGCATACGCAGTGTTGCATTTTGGCGCCACAACAAAGAGTGAAAGATTGAGAAAAACTTTGAACGGCGCATGCACCACATTCCGAATCCACATAAACCACCAACCTCAACCAGCTATTCCTTCAAAACAGAGCGAAAAATTCTGTTTTTTTTTTTTTTTTGGCTGGTATTCTTCAGTTTGTTAAATCGCATCGAACGGATCGGAGCAACCTCGGAAAGAGTCAAAACAACTAAATATTTTGGCTAAAAAAGAGAAAAAATAAAATAGAAAAAAAAAAACAAGAAAAGAGGAATTGTCGACGAAACAAATCTAAGAAGAAGGAGAGAGAGAGAGAGCGAGAGAGAGCGGGAAACGGAGGAAGAACGTTTCGGTTTTTTATTATTTTTTTTTATTTTGTTATTTTTTCCCTCCTATTATGTTAATGTGATAGCAAAGCGATTTTTAAGTGGTTCAATTGAGAGATATACGGTTACGGTTCGGTTTTCGAATTTTTTCAGTTCTCCCCCATTTATATTAAGTTGTAAAAGGAAAAAGATAAACTATGTTTTTGGTAGGACGAGAGCGCAGAAATCAAAAACGAAGCGACAAATAGGTGAGAAGGCGGCACCAAAAATATAAAGTCCATGCAATGCAAGTGGACACACATACACATACATAGTAGTGTGTGTGTGTTTGAGTGGTCTGTTTGTGTGTGTGTGTCTGTGTGTATCTATAACAAAGAAAGAAAATTTTTGGAAAATTTCAAAAAATATAATTTCATCGAAAACTAAAAACAATAAGAAAGTTTTATGTTATACACTAAAAAATAGCAAAAAATCGATGCGTGCGCCTCCTCCACACGTGTATATCCTTCTTCACCTCTCTATATAAAGTACTACGAGTGTGTATGTGTGTGTGTGTGTGTGTATCCTGTTTGTTTGCGTGTGTGTGTGTGTGTGTGAGTGTCATGTACACGCCAAGTTAACTGAGGCCAGCCAACTTTATACCCACAACAAGAGCGTGAAAGAGCGAGAGAGCAGTGAAACAGAGCCGTTTTACCAAGTCAGGCCGCACTTACAAACACTCCTGACCTACTGCCCGAACACACACACCTCCTTCTACCATGCCCTACCCTGTCCTACCCTACAACCACCCCCGTAAAGTCCCCTTTTGTCCTCCCCCCCTAATGTTCTGCCACGACTGTGAACCTAAAAAAAAAAAATATAAAAAAAAAACACAACTTCTCCTTACTAGTAATTGCGTGTGTAGAAGCTAAGGATATGCTTTTTTCGTTAAGCGGTGTGGGTAAGAAACAAAAAAAGGAGGAAATTTCGGTATATAAAAAAAGAAAAACTCATTTTAAATATACATACACTGAGAGAAGACACAGAAAGTGCCGGCAGTATGTGGGAACTCAGAAAATTTTGCAAGTAACAAACTAAAAGTAAAAGTAAATTTGAGAATTTTTTTGATTTTTTAAAAATAAAGATTAACGCTTCTCAAAGGTTTGGAAACACATTTTGCATGTAGTGCATCAAGTTCAGACCCTGGGAAACGTTTTGGAAAAATATTTTAGGTTAGTATAGACAGCGAGATTTAAATATGTTTAAGTATTTTGTGTTGAGCCATGTAGAACCGTTGTTCCCAAGATCCTTTTGTTTCCAGTAAATTCAGTTTTTAGGTCATATACTAAGGGCTTAAGAATGGTAAAATTTAGGAACTATTTCTTTTTTTCTGAAGCACTGAAATCAACTTACTTTACCACCAATCAAGTCCTTATATTAGGATCCAGAGAAAGCATATATTGTGAAATATAAAAGAAAAACTAAAGTATAATCCAAAAAGGTGTATACAAAGCTTATAAAAAACTTTGTAAAGAAATTTTTTTTTACAAAAGTCACGTACTTGTTGAGGCATCCACTTAAATTGCATTAAATTTGGGCACAAATTTTCCAAATAATAAGCAAGAAATTTATTTCAATTATATAAAAGGATTCCTTTAGAGACTCTAATAAAGATTAAAATAAATTAGAGCATTCAAACACTTAAGAGATCACTTCTCACATATATTGAATCTCATCAATTTCACATTTGTCAAAATACATTTCTCTCAGTGTATGTGCTATTAAACCATTTTTAGCTTTTTTTTTTGAAGTTTTCACCGCTCATTAAAGGTGAATAATTTAGAATCTAAAAATACTTAGAATTTGAAAGACTACAATTAAAACAAAAATATTGAACGTACTTGTACTTGAGAATTTATTCATCCTCAAAAATATGAAATAAAATAATGAAATGGAAATGGAAGGAAAAGTGTGTGTTTGTGTGTAACATAATTATTAGTTAGTAATTGTAGTTGAGAGGAGGAGAAGAGGGGAGGAGGTGGAGGATGGAGGGTAAGAGCTTTTTGCCCCCAGCGTGTGGTTATTCGTTTTTTTTTTTTTCATCATAATCATCATCTTCTTTTTCGTTTTTTCCTGTTTTCGCTTTTGTAAATTGTTTGTTTTGTTTATAAAGCAAAAGCCAAAAAGCCTTATGTTTTTCGATTTTTATTGCCTCCAATTTTTGGAGGAGAAATGTTTTTTTTTTTTTGGAGGAGAGAATTTGGCCGCCGACGCCGCTGCCGGTCGCCTTCAGAATAAACAAAATTGAAAAATCCCGAAAGCCAAAACGAAACGTAAAAACACATACTACAGATAGACAGATAGACAGAAAGACAGACAGAAAGGCAGAGAGACAGACAGACGGCTGGATGGACATTCAGACAGAAGAAGAGTAAAACAGACTGACAGACAGTTGGACAACATTTTGTATGGTGGGTGGGTGCTTGGACTGGTGGGTTGGTGGGTCGGTGGGTCGGTGGGCTGGTGGCACGGTTCGCTTCGGTTCGGTTGTATCTCTATCCGTGTGTGAGTGAGTGAGTGAGTGAGTGAGAGTAAACAAAATGCAGCGCCAAAACTAAATATTGTTTAAGAACAAATATTTAGCTTTTGGTGCAAATCACGGAATATGAGGGCGATTTCTAGTATTCTCTTTGAATACCCAGTAACTGTAATCTAAATGGGTACTTTGAATTTTAAAAAATTATCAGAACTGGTGGGCTTAATTTTCGTACAGTTAGTTCTAATAGGAAAAGTTACTAAGAACTTTCTAATGTTTGAAGGAATTTTCTTTTCCTTACAAAGTGATCAGCATAGATCAAAATTTAATGGCAATATTAGATTGTAGAGTCAGATTGGTATCTAAAGAGGTCTTTCAAGGACACTTAAATTGCTTAGACTTCAGATGGTATGTTAGCCGAGCAACGGGTTTAACTTTAACTTGTCTTTTTGGTTCCCAATAAAGATATTCTAGAGGTGATCTATTGAGGAGGCAGAGCCTTTGAACTAACTTAACTTTGGTTGGTTAATATATAATATAGTTTATATATCATCTATAGTATCTTTCTCGTATCTAAACTTGAGCTAGATAAGAGTAATCCTAAAACCACTTAAGAAGTAGTAAGATTCAGGTAAGAGGCAATTCTCGATGCCATTTCGAACAGTTTCATTAGCGGGGCCAGTGAAAGAGTATAAAATCCTGATGCAGGGTATCACTGCGTCGACACTTTAACTGGACAGCTGTTACATTTCGGTTGAATAGACATTTTATTTTGGTTTTCCATGACGTTATATTTGTGGCATAGAAAAGATCTTGTGGGATGCGTTTCACGAGCTGCTAATGGGTCAATTCGAATGAATATGATGATCTAAAATTCTAAAAATCATTTTCAACGAGTCATTCAACAAAAAAGAAAACAATAGAAAAGTAAACCACAAAAAGAACCAAAATACATAAATTATAACTAAAAAATACTGACTCACTTGTATTTGTATTCAAATCCGATATCCCATAATAAATCTAATAAACAATTTGGTGTTTTTCCTACCTCGCCAATTGTTATTATTTGTTGTTCTTGTCATAAATTGAGAGTGTGCGAAAGGAACTCACCTGAAATGATATAAAAAATATGGAATATGTTAATGATTTGTATACATAAATATTGATTTAGATGGATGAAGGATTTGTATACACAAATCTATACACATAAAACATTGCCAAGGTTATAGGAATTATAATGGGAACAATTTTCTTTGAGAGATTTGTCATTAATCAAATCGCTAAAAAGATTGCATATAATCTAATCTCGTCTGTGAATATGTTTATCCTTCATTATAAATAATTTAGACATTTACGGGTGATTAAACGAAAATGTTTACATTTGGTTTATTTTGTTTAATAGACAGCATAGAAATGGAATTTTAATTTATTTAAACGTTAAAAAGATACTTTTAAAATACATAAACTTAAATAGCTTTTTTATGAAAACATTTCAAATATTTGTTAATCTTAGAAAATGTAAAATTTTCCATTGCGAAATCCATTATTAATCTTTCTATTTTATTTTCTATAAAAAACGGGGTGAAGCTAACTGCCAAAAGGTTTTAAGACGGATTTTGAATCTCAAGCATGGGCTTAGATTTACTTCCGGATTATTGCGATTAAACGCACACAAACTGAAGGAAAAAAAGGAAATAGAGAGAATGAGATAGAAACGAATGCTCTTAAAGGGTTTTTATGATAGTTTAAATGGATTTTTGATGAATTTTTAAGGTACTTGAAGAAAAACACTTCAGATTAATTGAGTTGCAAAAATTAGCCTCTTAAACAAGGCGTCTCAGGGCTGAATAAAGAAAAATGGGTACCTTTGGGCGAATCGCTTGTGGGATAGGTCAAAATATATTTCAAAATTCATCTAGATTCTTTAAATAATTTAAAAACTAAACTTTGAAATATTACACTTGCAGATGATAAGCAAATATGGTAAATAATTGATAGAGAGATAAACTAAAGTGTGGAGGAAAGACTCCAAGCACTTCTTTTAAAGGTGAAGCAGTTGAAATTGGCAATAAATTAAAGTATATATCTAAACAATCTAAGCTCCTAACAAAATGTTTTAAAAGAGTTCTTAAGTTGAGTTAACATTTAAGCTACTTTATCAACTTATAAATGGTATAGAAAGAATGAAATTAAGGATTAAATGTAATTGTCCTGTTGCCATTTGGCATGTGTCAATCCATCAGCGAAGCCATTTGCTGTGTATACACTCACATTCAGCAGTCATAAAATATTGATGCATTTTGATTTATGTATATATAAGTTATCAACAAATTTATAGGGCATGCACAAACGGGATAATTATTATGGTCAACACGAACAACGCGTCGAATTCATATTCATAAATATTTATGTATTCATATGCATTTTAAAACATGTGAAATATTTATGCAAAACACTTTTACTTTGTGTGGCCGACAAAAAAAAGAAAACATGAAATAAACGTTAAGTTTTTGTTCTCATTTTGCAGCGCCATGTTGTCGTCTAATCCCCCAATCCCGAGCTAGTCAGGAATATTCAACACCCTCAGCAGCAGGAAGTCCTTAGCTTACTCCACTCCTCCAGCATAGAACTATGCCTTGGTTATTATCCTTATGTATAGTGAAACAGAAACGAATTCTTGATGCGTGAAAATTGACGAAGTCACGAGTGACGAGTGACGAGAGTCGACGTGACGAACCGTCGAGTGAGTAGTGCAGGAAGCGAGCGAGCGAGCGAGCGAGTGAACGACGTTTGCGTGTGCCTTAAACACAGAGAAAACCACAAAAAAAGCAAAAAAAAAAAACAAAAAAAACAAAACCCTAGCAAAAGCAAAACAAATAAGGGCACACAATAACCAACGAATATTTAGAGTGGAAAAGGAAAGCGAAAAATATCATACAGGTTGGACTAAGAAAACTATTTAGCACACACGACACTCACACGAAATACCGTAGAACCCGTAGTGACTTCCCAGAAAAAACAAAAACAAAATCAAACACTTACCCACCCACACTCAAGTTTTAGATTGCTTTAAACTTTTGATCATGACTTATATACCTAAGAAAATGCAACATTATGCGCATGCAGCCATGAATCTGATCAATATGGACTCGGAGAATCGGGTGGTTCTCAATGTCGGAGGCATACGGCATGAGACATATAAGGCCACATTGAAAAAGATACCAGCAACGCGCTTATCCCGTCTAACAGAAGCTCTGGCCAACTATGATCCAATATTGAATGAGTATTTCTTTGATCGGCATCCGGGTGTATTTGCACAGGTGCTCAACTATTACAGGTAAGTTGGGCCTTTAAAAACCATGTGAATTGGCCCCTTGAAGTATGCAATAGACAGTAACAAAATGCACGCCTCAACGAGTTTTCAACGAGAATGAAGTGTTCAAGCCATTAAAAAACTTGTCAAGATTTGAATTTTTCAACTAATTATTGCATATTTAAGGGGGCAAATTTTGTGAATTTCATGTCCCAACATTTTATTCTGACTTTTGTTTCTTCTTTTTTTTTTGTCTTAGAACTGGCAAACTGCACTATCCCACAGATGTTTGTGGTCCGCTCTTCGAAGAGGAGCTGGAATTTTGGGGTCTAGACTCAAATCAGGTAGAGCCCTGTTGTTGGATGACCTACACACAGGTGAGTTATTATTAAGTGAATCTCTTGATTTCAGTTTTAAGCCAATTTTACTTCTCTCTTTTAGCATCGGGATACCCAGGAAACTTTAGCTGTATTGGATCGTTTAGATCTGGATACGGAAAAACCGTCCGAAGAGGAATTGGCACGAAAATTTGGTTTCGAAGAAGACTATTACAAAGGCACCATATCCTGGTGGCAGGAAATGAAGCCTCGCATTTGGTCATTATTCGATGAGCCATATAGTTCCAATGCCGCCAAAGTGAGTTTTGAGTCGGTTATAACTTATTTTACTTTCAATAATTATCGTGTTTCCATTTTCAGACCATAGGCGTTGTTTCGGTATTCTTTATATGCATTTCAATTTTATCATTTTGCTTGAAAACCCATCCCGATATGCGTGTACCGATTGTCCAGAATATAACCGTTAAAACGGCCAATGGTAGTTCGGGCTGGTATTTGGAAAAAACCGAAACAAATGCACATATCGCATTCTTTTATATCGAATGCGTGTGCAATGCCTGGTTTACATTTGAGATATTGGTAAGTTGGACACACTCAAAATGAGAGAAAAGGTTTCAGGTTCAGCTTTCACTTGTTTGTTTCGTTTATTCTTAAAGGTGATTGTTTTTCCTGTTTCCAATTTCTTTGCACTTTTTTGTTTGTTCTTTTTGTGTTGTTATCCACCTTTGGTTTCCTATCCCCTAAAATACTCTTTATTCTGATTGGTTATTTTTCTAATATACTTTTCTTAAAGTTATTTTCCATAATTTTCCATTATTATATTATTTGACAACATTATATTATTTTCCTTTATTTTATTAGTTATTATTAGCCCTTTTCCTGGCTTATTCTTTTCATTAAGCTACTAACGATTGTAACTTATTTTTTTACCTTTCCAACCATCATATTTGCCCTATTTTACACTGAATTCTTAGTTCTCTTTTCTTCTTACCTCTCTGCTTTTTCTTTGTTTTCATTTTTTTAATTAACTCTTTACAATTTCTTTTTTGGTTGGTGCTTTTAGTTGAGTTACTCACTAAGATTTATTCTTTTTATATTTTCCTTAGTATACATTGCTTTGCAATTCTGAAAAATAGCATTTCCTTTGCTTCCTTTTCTATTTTCTTCAACTTTTTCTTATTTTTGTGTTTCTTTTTCCATTTTTGGCTTGACTTTTCTTATAGTACTTTCCTTGTTTATATTTCTCCAACACTTGTTCCTTTTCCTTATCCTTAAGCAATTCTTTATGAATTTTTTAAGCCTTTCTTACTGTAGTCCTGCGAGTTCTTTTGTTTTAAAAAAAAACTATGCCCTTTCTGTAGTCTTTTTTCTTTTATTCTATGCCTTTTGGATACCTCTTTTCCTGTTACTTTCTTTATTTTTCTGTTTCTTTGTAAGTTCTTTTTACTGTTTCTTCTAACCTCAGTCTTTTGCTTTATGTTATGATTTGGATTGATTTTCTTGTTAATACTTGAACACTTGCTTTCTCTAGTATTCACTTTCTTTGCCCTTTGTTGCTTCTCTTTCTATGACTTATTAGTTTGTTAGCATGTTTTTTATTTGGCCCTATAACTTGGGCATTTAGTTTTTCCATTTCTCATGTTGTAGTTTAAAGAACTTTCCACTTTGTTCCTTTTTTTTACATCTTTATTCAATGGATTGCTTACTTCATTCTTCTAATTCTTTCGTAACTTTTTAAAGTAACCTCTTTTTTTTTCTATATTACGCAGGTTCGCTTTATCTCATCGCCGAATAAATGTGAATTCATCAAGTCATCTGTTAACATCATCGATTATATAGCAACGCTTAGTTTTTATATCGATCTAGTGCTTCAGCGATTTGGATCGCATTTGGAGAACGCCGATATATTGGAGTTCTTCTCGATAATACGTATTATGCGACTATTCAAGTTAACTCGCCATTCGTCCGGCCTAAAGATATTAATCCAGACGTTCCGCGCATCGGCCAAGGAATTAACTCTATTGGTATTTTTCCTCGTGCTGGGCATTGTGATTTTTGCCAGTTTGGTATACTATGCGGAACGCATTCAGCCGAATCCACATAACGATTTCAATAGCATACCATTGGGTCTATGGTGGGCCCTAGTCACAATGACCACTGTTGGGTACGGTGATATGGCGCCAAAAACCTATATTGGCATGTTTGTCGGAGCATTGTGCGCTCTAGCCGGTGTGCTAACCATTGCACTGCCAGTTCCCGTTATTGTTAGTAATTTTGCCATGTATTATTCGCATACGCAAGCTCGAGCGAAGCTGCCAAAGAAGCGGAGACGAGTGCTTCCCGTTGAACAGCCGCGACCGCCGCGTTTGCCAGGTGAGCGTACGTCAATTAGCCATTAATTCAAAAAGTTACCCTTCGACTAATCAATACCATTTCTTGCAGGTGCTCCCGGTGGTGGGGTCAGTGGTTGTGGAACTCCCGGTTCTGGTCCACATTCCGGACCCATGGGCTCCGGTGGTACCGGTGGGCCACGTCGCATGAATAACAAAACCAAGGATCTGGTCAGTCCCAAGTCAGGTGAGTTATTTTGTGACTAAATCTAATCGAGATCACAGAAATGCGTGCGCTTCTATTCCACCACCAACAACAACAACAACAAAACCAAACCAAAAACAAAAACAACAAAAAAAAAAGGAACAAACGGCACTGCCAAAAACTAAGTTCTCTTAACCGCTCTCAGCTCGCACAGCTGCACTTGAAAGTTTGAAACAAACAAAAAAGGTTTTAACACTCCCCAACCGCCCTCAACCCCCTCAAAAAACCAAATATTTTTTATCACTTGTTGCCATTGTTTTTGTTGTAAGGCGTCATAACGAGAGTTTTCAGCTTCTTTCCATTCCTATATTTTTTTTTGGCGTTGCTATAAACATTTACTTTACTCCCAAAAGCATTCAAAAGCATAAATACATATGTCATTCCATGTACGTGTATATATGTACTTACCTGTAATTACCTTACCTATCAAATCAAACGGCTTTTCTTTACTTCTTTCATAATAATCACAAATATGTCATAAATCTCATAAGTCAGGCTTGGCTTTCATTTGACGCTATTTTCATCAAGTCAATGAGCGAGCAGAGTGAAAAAAGAGGAAAACACATTTGATAAGATATGAAATTTAAATTTTTGAAATTTGTCATTCGATTTTAACAGCGTTGAACTGCGTTCCATAACAATTTTGAAGTGAAGAATAAGAGATTTTCTAAGAAAAATAACAATTTATTAAGTATTAAAAGCGTTTGTTTCTTTTTCGATCCATTTGACAATAGTTACTTTGCCTTAAAAGTTCTCTTAAAGTAATTAATTTGGATGGATTTTTATTGATTTTCCAATGAACTAAAAACACATTTCACAAAATTAATTTCACATTGCTTAAAATCGATCGAATTGAATCGACATTTCAATGTAATTCATTTCTTCAAGCACATATGATGCTTTATCCATTGATAACTCTTTTTCAACAAAATATAAAATATTTTTGACTGTTAATAAAATCATCGATCGAGATTTTTTAAGGAATTTATGACAATTTATTGACATCATGGGTCAAAAATGGTTTATTTTTTTTTTTTTTAAAGACCTTATGATGTCATTTAAGTATCGCGAAGTGCGCTAACTTGATGATTAGTTAAATTAATTATTGGAGCTATAAACATTTTTAGTGGATTTGATAAAATATAATATCGAATTTAAAAAAGAAAAAAAAACTGGCTAGTTAATCAAAATTGAAGCTCCAAGAAAACTCACAACGTCTCTTATTGTTGTTATCAAAAAAAGCTTAGATCACATAATATTCTATCGCTTGGAGACTTTCTTAAAAATATAAAACTGTTTTTACTAACAATTTGAAAACTTTATCTAAGGAATTTCTTGGTATTTAACAGTATTTTGATATAGGACCTCATAGAACTCTGCTCGTTATTTGATGATTCTCATAAATTTTCACAATCAAAGCCGTTCTCTCATCAATTGATTTAAATTTTATTCATTTTTTTACGATCTTACCGCGCGATGACTACTCAAAAGTTCTTAAAATGAGCATTTTTTTGTATATTCAAGTCATCAAAGCCATTAGGTCTTTGCCTATATAATTATTTCTATAAAATTATATGCAATATTTTTATGATATCAAGATACAAGACTCTAAATATATATTATAACTATATATTTTATATGCCTACTACAATATATAAATGTAATTTTTTTGATTTATTTTGATTGCGAGATATACATATGTTTGAATTATTTTTTTTTTATTCAATAATTTTGTGTACAAAGAACAAATGAAAAAATTGAAAAAAGAAACCAAAAAAAAACATGAAACAACTCCTCCCCCTTATAAATCTTATGTAAATAGATGAATATACAACAATGATTGGCAAACCGCGAGATGGCAAAAAGAGCAGGCTACTCTAAAGCCAAGAACAACCTTCCAACTACAGCAACAACAACAACAACAACAACAACTGCTACCACCCACAGCGATAAGAAGAAGAAAAGGAAGATTAAACGCCCCACTCCCTTCCCTCGAACCACAAACAAAAACGAATGAACAAATTTTAAAACTAATCCCAACAAAAACAACAAAATGTGTTAACAAAAGCAAAAAAATATTGAGATACAAAATTTTTGATCAAATAACGAGATAATGAGAAAGAGGAACTGAGAACTGGAACTGCCAACGGAACGAGGGTACGCAATCAACCAATACTGGATACTATATCTATGCAACATATACATACATATATACAAATCGAGGACAAGTGCTATACAACCAGCTAAATAATTGTAATTTCTACGTGTTTTCTACTCTTTCTCTCTATAAATATATATACATATCTATAATATATATATATGTATTGATATCATTCAGTGTTGTTCTTCTACTTCTTCAGTTCTGGCTCGTTCGTTCCATATATACAAATATATATAATTATATATTTACATATATACAATATCTATTCTTCCGTATCCTCCTCTATCTATGTCTCTCTCTCTCTCTCTCTTTCTCTCTATCTCTACTATATATTTGTGCGTGTGCGTGTGTGTGTGTGTGTGCGTATTATATACTATATATTCTACATATACATATACTCTCTTTTTTGTTTTAAAGTATTTACCTTAATCGAAAAAGCAACTTTGTATTATCTTGTTGAACTTTTGTATTTCAGATATGGCCTTCAGTTTCGACTAAAGACAAAACAGATATTTTGTAATTTGTTTAAACAAAAGAAAGAAAGAAACAAAAAAGAAAAAACTGAACAAAACACAGCACCAAAAGTAAAAAACAAAAAATCAAATATATATATAAAACAAAATGAAATCAAAATTGAAATCAAAAAATCGAAACTCAGTTATATATCCTCATCTAATCATGCTCTCAGCTATGCAAAACCAAATACCTCACGGATACAAACAAAAGCTGGGCGGGTGTGTTGGTTTATCTACATATATATCTAAAATATCAACCTACTTATATCTATCTATCTATCTATTTTAATTATAATACATTTTCTAGACCCCCTTTATAAAAAAATTGCTCCCTGATTTTGACATCCATCCCCGCTCCCTAAGATTATCTTTCTCTCTCTCTCACACTGTCTCTCTCTTTCTCTGTCTATATATGTATATTTCTGTCTCTATGTAGAATAGGTGTTAGTTGAATTAAGCATCTAAAAATCATCCAAAATAATTTTGCTTAACTTCGGTTAACCGATTTTTTTTGTTATCCTTGCAGTTTCATGAGAATTATAAATCATTTATTTTGGAATAATAAGAATATTCTTAAGGAATTAAAAAAGGGCCATTATTAGTGATCTCTATTCCAGCAAATCGGATTATTAATAAATAATGAAAAATAACATTTTGCTTGTGAACAAAATGGAGTCTAAAAGAGATAAATTTTTTTGTTTTTTAGCTTAAAAATGTTTAACAAAATAGTAATAATTTAAAAAAAAAACGTTTCACCTTATTCGATATTTAAGGAAAACATCTCAAAAGAGTGTGTAAAAAGTTAAGACCAATTGGTTGAGTAATTTTCCGACAATTCTGGGAAACGCAGCATTCGCAGCAAAATTCAAAGTTACATTACACTGAATCCTACTTTATTCAAATTAACTGCTTTTCGATTCTTTAGATCATAGCCATTTAATTTCTTAACCTTTTACATAAACCAAGAAACAGTAGAAGAAACTCATAACTGCAAGGGTAAAGCATAAACAAAGAAAAAAACAATTAAATCCAAATCTAGTCCCCGACCCCCTTTTTTTTTTGTTCTTCTAAAAACTAGTTTGTAGCCCCTACCAATCAAACAAGCAACCTTCGGAAAACCTTCACACCCCCTAACCCTCCAGCCTGGTTTGCAAAACGAAATAATATATATTAAATATAATTTTTAAAAGTGGAAAATAACGAATGAAATATTTCCAGCCAACAATTATAGTTTTGTTTGGAAGTTGAAGCATGCTGCATGTTGACCCTTAAGCAAATGTTTGAACTCTAACCACTTGACATGAGTGTTGTGTATGTGTATGTGATTGTGTGTTGTTGTCTATATATGTACAATTAAACGTTGTTTATGTAGTAAACCAATGTGCACCCTGTATTAACTAAGAAAAAGAAAACCAAACTAACTAAATATGAAATGCCAAACACTAAAAAAAAAAAAGAAAGTAAAACAACGTTGCATATGAACTTATATCCTTTCTTCCCAAGTTGAATTCGATAAAATAATTTTATGCTTTCGCCAATTTGTTAACTAAATTTTTAATCAAAATTTTATTCTTTTTTCTTTTCTTTCTCTTTCTCTCTCTCTCTCTCTTTATCTTTCTATACATATATTTCTCTTTCTCTATTGCTCTCTACACTTTGTTTCTTCTGGCTATCCCTTCATCTTTTCTATGCCCAAATCAAATGCGAAAACCCCAAACTGAAAATTCTTTGGCCTAAACACAAATAGTTGCTCAACTTTTCACAGGTCCCTTGGGTGCCAGCATTGTAGCCATGAGTCCCAGGACAATGCTAGATCTAAATCCAGCCCTGGCCATGGGCAAGCCAACATTTCAGCCCAGATTTCCCGCACACCTGGCAGCAACACCTCAGCCGCCGGCAACAATGGGCGGAGGAACGGGAGCCGGTGCCGGAGCTGCAGCTGCTGCTGCTGCCGCGGCTGCTGCTGTAACGGCAGTGACCACATCCCCTTCGGTTATACCGCCCCCGTGTCCACCCGTGACGGTGCCCAGCATTGCCGTCTCCACCACAGCCAGTTTGGGTAAGGATAATGGCAGTGCCACAACCAGCACCACCCTGGAGTCCAGCAAGAAGGCTTTTCTGTAAATCCGACCGACATCCATCGACATTTTCCCAGAGCCTGAACCTCAACATTAAGCAATATTTAATCTATTCATAATCTCGGCATATGTATTATATCCAAATGTTTAGCTAATTAGAGATGACGCGGCCGACTCTCATTTTCTTCTCCTTCATATCAGATTCAGTTTAACTTGAAATTACTCGGGAAAGGAATGGCCAATTGAAAGAGTGTCAAAGGTAACTATGGATGATAATGCTAACGAATCAACTGTCTGCAGAGTTTGCCCAAGAATGAGTTGTCAGCAAAACAGTTAACACGAATAGGTTAAGCACAAAGAGAATATAACAAACAGGGACCATGGAGAGCAAAAGTAGTTCGATACTCAAGCAGACAAAGGAGAGGAAACTTGACTCGATGACAGGAAAAGTTCACGGAAAGTGACTTGGGTTGAAATTAGCAGAAAAACTTCCAAACATTTACAGCCATTCAAACCGTTACAAGACTCTTACATACATCGACTTACAGATTTAATAACGATGATAACGATTAATTGCCGAATAAGTAAAATTCTAAATGGAAACACTTCGGTTATTAGTACGGTGTACCAAAACAACTTTCTTTATTTCGAGTAGCTACTGGACATTAGGTAAAATCGATTACTTAAGCAATTTGCGCCGATGGGGCAACCTACAATTGTTTCGGTTATTCACATTGTATATCAAAACAATGAAAATAGTATTGAGAAGTAGTCATAAAAGAAACAACACATCGGTTACGAAAACAGTAAGAAATAAAAACCGAATACATTTATTTCGGTTATTCACACAGAGTATTAAAACAATAGGAAAAATATCAAGAACTGTAAATCCTTTTATAAAATAGTCAGATATATGAATTATTATCTGTCATTTAAGCAATTTAAAAGTTAAGGAAACTTGAGAGTCTTTTTAGAATCTTATTTCGGTTGTTCATATTTTAACATATAGGCAAAAGTAAAAGGAAGGTTTATTACAGTTATCAATTGAAATAATTCGGTACACTGGCAAAACTTCTGTTCAACAAGTAATCAAATAAAGTTGTCATATTGTGGAATATACTCGTGGGATTATCTAGAACAACTCAATACATTCTCAAACAAATTCGTCATATTGCTGACTTAAGCAGATTCAATCGATACATTTATTACGCTTATTCAGGTTTCGATAAACATACTTTTTTAACCTTTTAGTACTTTATGCATTTCGATAAGTAGTAAATCAATTCTTTTGCTTCACATTTAAGTAACTCCTTTGGGTTTCGGTTAAAGCAATCAAAAGTAATTCTATCCTTGACTACCTTTTCTCTCAAAATCTTGGCCAACCGTTGTCATCTCTAAGAAGCTAAATGACAATTTCCAGACTCTCTCATATAATTTGTCCATATCATGAACATATATATCAAATATCAATCAACATATGTCTATAGCTAACTAAGAAACATGGCTTGGCAACATTTTAAGAACCTAAAACAGTTATTTTGTTTTCACCCACTAACTATTGTATATATTAATTATATATATGCATAACACACTATACATATATAATGCTTTATATAAAACAAACAGAATAGACAACAAACAAAAGAACAAAAACAAACTATGATTGTTCAAACTCGGTTTGCCAGTTCCTTATGCGTTGTGTAAAGACTTTGCTGGTTTTAAAGCTTTAATTTAATAAGAAAACCAAAAACCAAATAGAAAAAAAACAGTGAAAAACGAAGAAGAAGTAGCAAGAAAATGGCGAAGACGGAGAAATGAACCTAAATCCAAGCCCAAATGAAAAAAATACATACATACTTCTAATTTTGCTTACAAATTATCCAATTTGCGAGGGGCAAAACCAATCAAACAGAATGGCAGAGAAACAAAACTAGTTAAAATTCAGGCAGAAAACTTTTGTAAACTTTAGGAAAAACAATTCTCCCATTTACTTCTCATCCTCACACTCACACTCTTCACGCCAACATGTATCTTGACTACCAATTAGCTTCAATTATTTTCAACCTGTGCAGAGGGAAAACTCCAAGTCAAGAAAAAGGAAAATTCAAAGGCAACAAGATTTTTCATTTCTGTTGCTGTTGCTCTTGCTTTAGCTGCTGCTGCTGCTTGCTTTAACCAGTTCAAAAATTAAGCGTGGAAAATCTCAAAACAAACAAACAAACAAACAAGCAAGAAAAGAAAAGCCAAAGGCAAAAGGCAAAGTTATATACATACATACATACATATATCTAAGTGGGAAACGGGTAAGGGAAGCAAACGGGGGGTGGGGGGTGTGTTTTTTGAAAAACAATAACATACATATACATATACATAAACATATATATATTTACATTCACATAAAATTACATCTAAATGAAAACTTGTGTTTTTCTTTCAAAATCATTTAGGCGAAAAAAATAAAACAAAACGAAATTCTTGTAAATTTGCGATGAAATCTTTCATTATCTCTCTCTCAAGCAGCAAGCAAACATTTAAAGCATAAAACACATTTCAACTTAAATAATAATATTAATTAAGAAAAGTTTATAAAAAACAAACAAAACCAAACAATGAAATTAAATTAAAATCGCTTTGCCATCAAAAAGAAAACGAAAACGAAAAACAGAAACCAACAATAAACAATGAAACAAAGTTTGCAAAACAATTTGTTAAGTTTTTACAATGAAAAAAATATAAAACCAAAAAAAGCATTATTTATAATAATAATAATAATTAATTAATTAATATTGATAATTAATCTTAATATATTTATATATATTGAAAGCAAGCAACAAAAACTGTTTATATATTGTTTGAACCTTTTTTATTTTTCTTAATTTTTTTTTTAAATTATTTTTTATTAAATTGTATAGTTAAGCAAATTGTATACTATTTGAACTAAAAACAAACGAAAAACTGCAACAACAAAAATTACAACAACAAAATGTTCTCTCAAAATTAAAATTAATTATATAAATATATGAAAATTTCAAAACAAAACAAAGAAAAACAACAAAATTAAAACCAAAAACAAAAAAAAAAAAAAAACGAAATGAACAAATGCAATAAACAAATCTATTGAACACCAAATTAAACTTGATAATTATTTCATTTTTCAATGGTAATCAAGTTTCTATACTTTTCTGAAATGCTTTTAAGATGTCGCTACTTTTTGTTAAAGGAATAAAAGCAATAAAAGGTTTATTTAGTTTTACAAATGTATCTTCAAAAAGGTTTATCAAAAACAAACTATAAAAACAAATAACAAAAATTGATTACAAAAACCATTCTTCTTTCATCATGTTTGAGTTTTTTTTGAGCGAACAACTCTTTTTAAAAGACAAAATATTTGGCTTTAACTCTGTATGTTTGAATGATTGAAATTCTAGTTTATACCAAAGATAGATACCCTTTTTTCTTTGCTTTTTTTCATCCTTTTCAATTCTCAATGGTCAACTTTTCTTAAAATGGCGCCTAATGGATCTCTCATAATAAAGTTAACGAGGAACTTTTCGCCATTTTACAGTTACGACTCTTAAATGATTAATGTAGGACTGTGTATTAAATTTGGATGAATGACGTTTTGTCCCGGCTATGTTTATACTTTAATTTTTTAATTGTGTTAATTTATAATTATAATAAAAAGCTGTCGAATTAGTCCAAATTGTTATTTCTTTCACGATCGTCGTTCGTCTTCCTTCTTTTCGTACAATTTCCTTTTGTGATTCCCCTCAGCTGGTTGTACCTCATTGCCAGACCATTCCCACATTAATTAATAAATGTTTAAGCCTTTGTAATGGTTTTAGTTAAGGAAATTAATAGATTCTATTGGCACTTAAAGTCTATATCATAGCTTATAAATGCTATAAACAAAAAAAAACAAGAAAAACTTTTATTAAAAGGTCAGAAGAAAGAAAATTTCGACATCTGAAAAAATTATACTAAGGCAATAGGGTTCTTTAAATTTGTTAAAAAATTTCGCAAGCTTGTGAACAAATTGGTTTTCAGAAATTTCAAGCTGTAATCCACTCCTGGCAGTTCACGTAGATTTCTTTGGAAATCACATTACCAGGATTAAGCGCACATCTGTCTCTAGTGGTTGCTATGTGAGTCATTTTTGTCAAAATTATCTAAACTAAGTTAAAGTCGTAACCGACAATTCCCCGTCTCAATTTTTATATTTAAATTGATTACTATGCTCCTCGCCCTCACAATATTTATTACTTTTAAATTGTTTTGCCGATTTTTATTTCAAACGTTTAAAAACCTTGGCACAATTTGTTTTGTTTTTTTTTTAATATTATTTTAGGGTTTAACTTTTACTTTCTCGTCAATGGGCAAACAATTGGCCCATTGGGTCTTGACCTTCAGACAAAAACGAAGCATCATCATCATCAACCGTTTCACCTCTTAGTGCCCTAGAGGCCAATATGAACCAATAAACCAACCAAAGCAGCCCTTCCGACCATCCATCCATCCATCCATCCATCCATCCATTCATCTATCTATTCATCCTTTCATACTTTTTGCTTTGCTTGCTGCTTTTTTTTTCTTTCTTTTTTTTTGCTTGTTTATTTTGGCTTAGTTCTCCCACAGCCCCTGCCACCCGCTCTAAACCCACTAAATACTACAAATTCCAATGTCTATGAGAAACATTCAATCAACAGTTGGTCATAAAAGAGATGCCATGGATTCGAAGAGGATGATGCTCAGATGAAGGAAGAAATGAGATGAAAAGGTGACTTAGTTCAACAACTCTCTGGAAAGCTTCAATGAACACAAACAGAAAAAGAAAAAAAAAATGACAAACTAATAATCCATGAAATTTCAATTACAAGTCAAAAATCATAAGAGCTTAGTGAGAGATAGATAGAGTGAGAGAAGGAGAGAGAGAGGGAGAAAGAAAGAGGGGACTACCACTTGTAATTGTAATCATTTAAAATTGTTGTCTCTCTCACTCTCTCTCCGTCTCTTTGGACTGGAATGTTGTGGGAGACTAAAAATTGTAATATTTTTCTTTTTTTTTTTTTGTTTGCAGAGATTTTTCCAGTTTTCTTTCTCTATGATATGCGCAGAGAGAGCGAGAAAGCTCTCTCTCTCTCTCTTGGCCTGTGTGTGTCTGTAGCTTTTCTCAATGAACATTTCTCATTTTGGCTATTTTGCATCTCCACTCTCTCTCTCTCTCTCTCTCTCACTCTGTCTCTCCCACACTCTAGCTATTTGTGCTGCTGTCTCTGACGGCTCGCCGTCAGCGTCTCCATCTTCGTCGCCCGTCTCTCTCTCTCTCTTTTTCTGCCATAGAAATTTGTTAGCCGGTCTGGATCAGGTTGTTCACATAGCGAAAAGACCGAAAAATTTCAGTTGAATTTCGACTGCGCGACGTGTAAGTTGGAGT
This sequence comes from Drosophila nebulosa, assembly GCA_024703675.1. Classification (NCBI taxonomy): domain Eukaryota; kingdom Metazoa; phylum Arthropoda; class Insecta; order Diptera; family Drosophilidae; genus Drosophila; species Drosophila nebulosa. The sequence continues at coordinate 8,212,710 of CM045724.1, read as the reverse complement.
CACAAAAGATTGCCTTCGGTGGTCGGTATCGAGCCCATCGTGTGTGTTTCTCCCGTAGTTTCCATACGCCGCCGACGCATAAGTTTGTTGTCCGCCGTCTCTGCATTTTTCCGCACAACAATTTTCCTTATAATTCGATTTTCTTTTTTCCTAATGGAGATGACTTCTTGCTTCTGTTTATTTTCTTTTATTGTCGGCAAACAAATTAAGACCAGTCAAAGTTGTGTTGCCTGGTTACAATATTTGTCTTGCTGTTTCGCCTTGCCTTGTCCCCCATGTATAATGCATGAAGGTGGAGGAGGAGGAGGAGGAGGTGGAGGCGGGGGAGTATGGGGACTAGAGCAGTTGGTTGTCTCCGCTGCTGCTGCGGCTCAAGTAGCTTCAGCTGGTCTCTCCAACTAGATTAAGTGTGGCACTGTTCAAGCTTTATATATTTTCCTTTCCTCGTCTTATTTTTTTTACACTTTTTTTTTTTTTTTTGTTTGAATCTTTATTATTAGCACACTCTTGGCGCCTTTAGTGTCCCCCTGCAACAGCCTCATTCCCCCCCTTTTGGCAAGCCAATCTCCAGCTCCATTTTGCTTTGGCAAACTCTCGGCAAACTCCTCAAGTTGAAGTTGAAACTAAAGTCGTTAGTTATTAATAACATTTCATGACAAATATTGAATTGCTGCCTTGTAACAGTGAAATGTGAAAATGTAACTCGATGCGTGGTTGGAAGTATAGTTCGGATTTTATATTGCCACTTTGACGACAACAACAACAACAACAACAGCTACATACATACTACCCATATTACAGGGTATGCAAGTCAATATTGGAATAATCTGGTGAGTTAAATGTATTTAAATTTTTTATTATTTAAATAGGCTTAACATTAGCCTTTGTTGCTATCAATGAATCCATTTAAATGGAATTTTGTTTTGGCCAGCATAAAAATATACTAAATAAGATTTCAATTTATAAATATAGACAATGTTTCATGGAAAAAAATTAAGTAAAACGGATTTTATTTAAACTTAGCTTTTCATTGGTTCCATTACAATTGAAAAAGTGTTTTTCAAAAGTACAACTCTTTAACAAATTCAAAATGGAATATAGTATACGAAATTTTAGAATAAAGCCAACCATCAATCCTAACTAAGTAGTATCTGTTTATTATCTTATTTAAGTTTTATGATTGATTAGTCAAGTCACAGTGTTAATTTTTAATTGATCTAGTCGTTTGAGACTTTCAGATTTATTTGAATTTTCTGTGGTCAATTTCGTCTTATATCAAAAAGCAATGCTAGAAGCATTCAAAATAAAAAGTTTCCAATGTTAAATAACGTTTGGATTCACTTTGTATCTTCAAACATCCATGAGTTAGTGCTAAGCCTTCTTGATTTATGGATTTAGCGATTTTATTTATATATCTCTTATTTAGCCCAGCTGTTTCCTCTTTAATTAGTTAGTTTTGCACAATCTTGAAAAATCTACAAGATTTTAATAATATATAAGGCAGAATAAACTAAGCAATAAAACTCTTTGTTTTTTTTATTGGTAAAGTAATTAATCAAGAAGAGTTTTTGCCAAGAAGACTTAACAGGAGTGTAATATGTTCTTAACTTATTCGAGATTCAAAGCCAGATCAAGGCAGATCTAAATGAAAAAATATCAACAGAAGCTTTAGATAAATCAATTTTCAAAAAAGGTTTCCAGCTATGGAGATTATTGCGTAATTAATTCAGCAATCTACACAAGTAAATATCACAGTTGAATTTCCCAACTCCACAATCAATGTTAAACCAAACATGAAAACATCTATGTACATACGTAAATAAATAAAGTTCACTTTAAAATTGTTTATTTTAAATACCATTATTTCAAATGGTAAATCTTTTGGCTTGGAAAACCTTTCACATATTATTCAAATTATGTATTTTTGGGTAATTTTTTAAGTCTGGCAATTGTTTTATTTTTTGTTTTCTTTTCCTCATCATTTTCATAGCAAAAGTGTAATTGCAATTTAATATTGATGATGAATTCCAATCATTCAGGCATACGGTTTCACCTTTTTGTTATTCTTATTGGGGGCAATATTAATGATTTGCGGCTCGTCAATTGGAATAAAATTTACAATAAACCGAAATGAAATAAAACTTTTAACCATACAATTTTGATTGAAACTTCATCGGGGGCCATTGGGTATTTTCTATTTTGTTTATTCTGCAACTTGTTTTTAATTGAAGGTTTGAGTTCTTCGATAAGAACAAGAGGGAAAAGGGAGTGTGGTGGAGCGTTGAGGGGGTGGTTCATTTGCATAGTTTGATTTCGAAATTGGCATTCCGATGTTGACACTTTGTATGTGGCTGCGTGTCAGCTGTGACAATATCAGAGAACCAGAAAAGGTGAGCAACAATAGCAGCAACAACAACCGAGTTTGTCACAAAATCAATTGAACGGTAATCTGCCCTAGAACATTTCAATATAAAGCGAAGCTAGGTGACAGATTGCTAGGGAGAAAGGGAGGGAAAACAAAAACATTTTTTAATTTTTGTGCACCCTTGTGAACTCACGTATTTACATGCAATATGCGTTACCTTTGATACCCAGCAATATAGAAAACCAAAAACGGGCATTTCATTGAAATAAGTATTGGAAATTTGTTCTCTTTGTTTTCAAAACTTTTCATAATTTTTTCATAAATTTTTATACCCTCTCAAGCAAAAAGCTGAACAAAAAATCTTTAAAAAAAAAACTTAGGCTAATAAATTTTGAACGACATTTTCTTCAAAATAGCCAAATTTTAATTTTACTGTCAAATGCAATCTTTTGAAATATGAATACATTTAACAAAAGTTCTGGTAAAGGGCCAATTACTTTAAGCCAGAAATTTGGCGTAAAGCGTAGCCTACTTTTCAGAACAAGCGAAGCATGGCCATGTGAAGAGAACTTGGTGAGAAGCGGGTATTCATAAAGGGAAGTGATATAAAAAACCATAAAGTACGAGAGCAGAGTGGAATAAAAGCGGGGAAAATGCGATATGCCTCACGGGTATTTTCCGGTTTACACTTCTGAGTAGCTGCCTCAGGCTAGTCAAGTCATTCGGAAGACTTTAAGTAAAGTAAACGAAGTAATAATAAAATGTGTTCCAATATAAATAAAGTGCGGTAAAATTACAAAACAAAAGAAAAGAATAAACATTTTTTGTACACAAACTGTTTTAAATCAATTTGTGTCTTTTGACAAATTTATTATAAATAAAAATTGGAAAGTCTCATTTCTTCAGTCTTCTAATTGATATCTTAGCTATCCACTTAAATAAAGACTTAAAGGTTTATTTTTGTGTACACGTAAAGCAATTTGAAATTAAATTTTTATTTCATAATTTCAAATTTTATATTAAAAGGGATATTAAAAATATATAGTCTTAGGTAATTTTATTAGTCTGGCAAATAATTTATGGGTTTTTTTTTTTCATTTTGGATCAATGGCAAAAATTTTAATTGCCTTTTAATATTGATAATGAACTCCCATGATACGATTTCACCTTTTGTTATTCTTATTTGGGGCAATATTAATGATTTGCGGCCTGTCAATTGGAATGAAATTTACATAAAACGAAATGCCATTAAATTGTTAACCATTCAATTTTGATTAAAGGTTTGTTCGCTGGCTTCTATTTCGATTTTGTTTATCCTGCTATTTGGGTTTAATTGCAGGATTGAGTTTTCCGATAAGTACAAAAGGAAAAGCGGTGGGGGGGGGGGGGGGGGTTGTTGATTCATTTGCATAGTTTGATTTTGAAATTGGCATTCCAATGTTGACACTTTGTATGTGGCTGCGTGTCACCTGCAACAATATTAGGGTGAACGAGGAGCCAATCAAATCCAAGGACAAGAGAGACAGCCGAAGCAAAAATATTGTTGACATTAAGTCCAACCGAGACTGATTAGTTAGTTGCAAATATGCCAAAGCAAATTGCTACTAGTATTTCTGGTTTGCATTTTATTTAAATTCTGGCAGACAATAATCTGTGCACTCACGATAAGTGCGAAACTTATTGCCTATGATTTCACATCCCAAATAGGTCCACTTTTCACAATTTCTGGTCTCTTGATTATAGCTAAAGACTTCAGTTCCTCGCTGACATAAAGTATTCTCTATGGCTTTGGATATTGGCAGCTCACAGACATTTTGTCTTGCTGCAGGCTCAGAGGGATCAGCCAAGTTTCTTGGACGACATAAATTTTCGCAATCCTCTAACTGTCGAAACATATTTAGCTTAATTCTGCATCCTTTATATGAGAGCCAAACGCACTCCTGCCGATCCCTGTCGTAGCGATATATTGTAATTTCTTCACAATTTCCTCCGTCATCCAATGGCTCTGCGGGTGACCAATCGCATCTAGCTGAAAGCGAAATTTTTAAGATTATAAAGCCCATAAATAAACCTGGCACTAACTTACGATTAGACCAAACGACTGTAGATGAAGCCTGAATGCAATTGGATCGGCAATCTCCATAATTAAGGAATATATTGCCTTCGGTTAGGCATGCCGAATCCTCCCAAGAAGTGCACTCATCCGATTCCAAGTCATAGCTCCAAACGTATCTTTTGGGACATTTTCCAGGCGCCACTTGTGGAGCTAAAAATGCACAGATACTAGATGGCGTGGCCGTGGCCAATACATATGGAGTGCAATGCTCCTGACAACTACTCAATGTCTCAAACTGATTGCCACTCAAATCGCATCCCTCGAATTCCTCAAAAATGCATTGATCCCATTGCTTGTTATAGGCAAAAATTGTTCGACGATCACAGTAACGTCCAAGCACGGCATTCGAAAATGGCAAGTCGCAGATGGCTAAAAGGAAAATAATGCAGTTATAGAAAGGACTAAACGGAGAAGGAGTTTCTTTTCCCTTACCATTTCTTTCCTGAGCATAAACCAAAGCGAAAAAGTTTGTTGTGAATATGATCCAAGTTAATTTTGTATTCATAATTTAACAATAAAAAAAACTGCTGTAAATCTTTCTATATACGGTTTATTTATACCTCATCTAATTAAAGCGTGATATACGGATTGAAACACTTAACTATAGTTTGCTCTGTAATGAAATTTGTTATGGTTATGTCAGCTAATGTTATTATTCTAACACATTAGACCGAAAACCTAAGAAGGAGGCAAACGGCAGCCGATTCGCGAAGAGATATCAAAATAAGCCTATTTTAGGCTTTTATCGAATCTTTATTGCTTTAATTAAGGTAACAACTATCTAACTAAGTTTATCCCAAATTTTCAGAAAAATTGCATTAAAGACACTACCTGGGACTTTGAGAATTTTTACATACAAAATTTTAAAAATTAAATATCCCAAGAATAATATATAAATATTTTTTAATAGAAAGAGAAAATACTAACAAAGTGACATAGAAAGAAAAATGGTTTAAATGCTCTTTAAGCCTTATACCATTCATGTCCATTTAAGTCCAAGTCAAAAAACCAAAATAAAATAAAACCAGGAACGAAACGTTGCAATGTTCAGACTTAAAATGTAGTATAACAACAATAGTATTAAAACTTGGAGATTTTGGTTGATATTTGTTTTCTTAGAAAGACCAATTAAATCAAAATAATTTAAGTCATTTCTTGAGTAGTAACTTCCACTGAAATCTAGCTCTTTATTTTCAATATATTTGAACAATTTGCGCTGCCGACAAAAAAAAAAATGTTCAAGTTAAAATAAAAATAAATTTGGAAATATACATAAAGTCCATGTGTGGACCTTTTAGGTTTAATTAACCTATTTTACGGGTTTGCATCTAGTTTCACAGTCGCTTAGAGAGGCGAACTTATTGCCTCTGATCTCGCATCCATAATATGTCCAATTTTTGCATTGTTGCGTCTCTGTGTGGTAGCTAAACACTTCGATTCCATTCTCACATTTAGTACGCTCGATTTCCTTATGAATGAGTAAAGAGCAGGCCTCTAAACTCGATTTGATTTGATATTTAGTTAAGAGAGCTCTTGGTTGACAGAAATTAACGCAGTCGGCAAATTGCGTAAACATATTGTCCACGACTCGACATCCTCTATGATGGCGTTCGATGCAATGCCTTTGTGACTTGTCATAGCTCCATACTTGCCTATATTCACAGTTGGTGTTGCCATACACGATTGGTTCCACAATTTCTAAATCGCATCTCGCTACAAAGACAAACAAAATATTTAAGTTCTCTTGCCAATAATAATAACCTTAACTGCAATTGCAACTAACACGATTTGATCCAAGCAAATGTGGATGGCTTCATAACGCACTGATAGCGACAATCTTCATATTTAGCGAACGTGTTGCCATCGATGAAGCATGTGTCGGACATCCATGGCAGGCAGTCATCCACTCTCCTCTCATAACTGTAAACTAATCTAGCTTTACAGTCTTCGTGTTTCTTTCTTGGCAGATGGCAGATAGCTAAACGGGTCAATCTATGTAGATCACGCATCTAGGGTCAACTTTCTGCCACTTACGAGAATTGGCTCTAGTCATGGCCGAAGGATGGCACTCAGTATTACAGCTTTCAAAGTCTTTGAACATATTGCCACGTAATCCGCATCCCTCATAGTCGAAAAAGACGCACTTGCCCACCTGCAGGTTGTAGGCCCAAACTCTTCTTTTTTTACATTTATGGCCAATTACCTGAGTTGAAATTTGCAAGTCGCAAATGGCTAAGAGCAAAATATTCCAAATTACAAATAGAAAATATATACAAAAATGCATTTAAGGATAATTACTATACGATTTCTTGCTATATCCGGCGCGACCAAATTCAACGCATTCCGAATGACAATCTTTTGGCCTTATGAACTTATTGCCCAGAATCTTGCAGCCTTCATAGGTATAAGAGACGCATAGATCCAATTGCTTGTCGTAGCTCCAAACTTTAGTTTTTGTTGGCGTGCAGCCAGCTCCATACTCCGAAGTTGTAATTGGATGCTGGCAAGCAGCTTAAATCAAAGTTTTTATTATCTAATGATTTCTTCTACAAATAAGTTGCTTACTTTTCCTTTGGGCAGAACTGAAAGCGGGCAAGATTACGATGACTATGATCCAAGTTGATTTTATATTCATAATTCCAAAAAAAACACTGAAGTATATCATCGAGAGTCAGGCTTATTTATATCTTTGGCTTAATTAAGCCGCATTATACAATTAAAGCACAAATTAAACTGTGAAAATTAATCTCTGATTGAATTTAACGCCCTGACCTGAAATTTTGATTCAATGTGATTTGCTTTAATGGCACACAAATTGAATTTCACAGCAAGAACAACGTGGCACACACTTCGTGGTTTTAATTTTATCCTTTCTCTTTTAGAGGATATATATATAAATTTGGGAAGAGCAGCCTGTTTGGAACGGGCCACTATAAGATAATGACAGTTGGCACAAAAACAAATTAATTGAGCTAGAAAATTAGTAAATATTTAGATGGCACTCACAATAGGTTTCAAGCAAATAAATTAGAGAATATTTCTTGCTTTTAAATTGCTTTTAAATTTTAAAAAACGAAAACAAACGAAATCAAATTTATAAAGAGTTTAAACACTAACTAACTTTGCGGTTTAGTTGGATTTTTTACATCACTTGGACCTTTGGGAAGTTAGCTGAATAGACTATTTTAAAAATTAGAGTTACCCTTTATTAATATACTATAATAATAGCTCTTACTAAAGCCAAAAAGACGATTCAAATAAATGCTTATTGAGAAAATAAACAAGTCTGAAATATCAAAACAAAAATTAAAGTATAGCAAAAAAAAAAAAAAAATCGTTCAAAAGTCTGTTTATCAATGCAAAAAGGCTTGCAATTCGTGGGACTTATAAATGAAAAAAAGTTATAGGCGTAAAAATAATATAATGTCAGCATTATCCTCTATTCTAAAAAAAGTTTTAAATATTTTGTCACTCACAAGTAGCACAATCCCCTTCACTTTCTATTTACATCAGCATAAAGGATTGCCTATAATTTTTAAGGGTCACTTATTTGTATGACGTCAACGCATTTGATACACAGAAAGAGATTTTGAAACATAATGCTAATGGACTGCATTTTTTGACACAATTCTCGTTCTCGTTTTTCTTTTGTTTTAAGTAAATTAGTTTGAGAGTTATTATTTTGAAGCAGTTCAATTATTGTGTATAGGTATATTTTTAACGCATTCAAGTTGACATTCAGAGAGATCCGAAAACATATTGCCATGCAATTCGCATCCCTCGTATTCTATGAAAATGCATTGATCAGATCGCTTGTGATAAGCCCAAAGAATTTGCTTATCGCAGTAGGTGCCAAATACTGCATTTGTAATTTGCAAGTCGCAGATAGCTAAAAGCCAGAAATAATAAGAAACAAAAAAGAAAAGAAAAATCTCAGTGAGACTTACACAATTTGATTTTTTTTTCCGGTTCACCAGATTTATTGCATTTAGTATGACAATCCTTGGAATTGACGAACTTATTGCCTGTGATTTCGCATCCAAAAAAACCGTAAGTAACACACTGATCCGTGTTATTGTGATAACTGTATACGATAGATTTGGATGGTCTACAGGTAGCATAACGTGATCTAGTTGTAATCGGACCATTGCAATCACCTGAAATTAAAATATTTATTGTCTCAATGGCATCTCCTTTGCATTTCCATTTTACCATCCAGAGCGTAGCTCAAAGTTGGAAATACTAAGGTCAATATGATCCACGTTAATTTCATATTTATCACTAAACGGAAAACTAGCTTAGAGTAATTATTTATACCCTCAACATGCACAATTTAAGTGTGATAATTAAATTAAATAAAAAGTTCAAGCTTGATATTTAATAAGATTCGTTTTGCTTATGCCAGTTAAAAATTTGCGTCGTAGATTTTCCGTTTCATTTAGAGAAAAAAGAGAGAATAATTTGTCTGTGTAAGCTGTTTTAAGAACCACAAAATTCTATTAGCAAATGACTGTTTAGGATTGCAGGGGCCATAACACTTTTGCAAAGTTAAAACAAGTTGGGAATTACAACTTAATGAAGCGAGAATCCGCTGACGTCAGCTAAATTTGTGTGAGAGCTTCGTCCTTAATCAACTAACCAAGGCGCTCTATTGAAAAAAGGCTTCACATTTAGTTAGATTAGGTTCGCCGATAGTTTTCATTTAATTCCAATCTAATAACCATAAAAACTAGCACATGAAAACTACCTATTCTTTTGAGTTTTGTTCCTACAACGATAAGTTAGATTGAAGTTTGTATCTGCCTATGTTGGCTTATGCTTTATTTATGTCTGGTCCAATGCATGCGAATACACATTGAGTCTTCTTTTCAAACATATTGCCACGTATTTCGCATCCTTCATACTCCAGGGTAATGCATTGATCGCTTCTCCTGTCGTAGGCCCAAACTATTCTACGGTCGCAGCGAAGGTGTAAGGCTGCATTTGAAAATCGCAGATTGCAGATGGCTAGACAAAATAACGATGAAGTTTATCATAAATCTATAAGTCTGTGTATATGACTCCAACCTGCTCTCTCTCTTGCAAACGCCAAAGAGATTATAGTGATTAGGATTAAAGTTAATTTCAGATTCATCATTTTAAATACACTAAAATGAATAATTTGTTATGAGTATTATTTATACTTTCAGCGAAATAAAGGCTGTGATATGCCAATTAGAGAACAAATCGAAATGCGAATCGAATAAAATGAAATTCGGTTTGCTTATGGTCAGTAAAAATTATTCAAAGGTTATAAAATTTCAATTTTATGGTAAGTCCTTATCACTTTGGACCCTTTGCCACTTCCTGAGAATAAGGGTTATGGCCGGATGGCTTTATCTGACTATATACGTTGTTCGTTTAAATCATTTTGAAGTTATCTCTATCTCAAAAAATAGACTCTTAAATACCTTTTTCTCAACGCTGCTAAACCCAAACATTCGCATTGCTTAAGCAAATTTTATTCCACCCAGCTTATGAATGCATATATAAATCGATTTCAAATAATCTACGAACTTTTGTTAATTCTTAAGGATAAATCACATGCTTTCTGCGACGGAAAACGATTTGCATTTCCTCCACAGCCGCCGTATCTAAAATTGCTACAGGAATTGGAGCTCTGTTCATAGGTCCAGACGTAACTAGGACCCGCTAATGCCATTGACACCAGGAGGCAGTTTACAAATGGCTAAAAAGAAGGTAGCAAAATCTGGTTTAATATTGTGATATTTTAGCCAGAATATTTAGACCTACGATCCTTGGAGACAACCATGCCAAAAAAATGCCTAAATTAGGCAAATGGTGAGAGCGAAAAATTTAATTTGAATGTGTATGAGGCGATATGCAAATTTTAACTAAAGATTTGCCCAAAAGTATCAAGAGATTTATATTAAACTTTTCAGAAGTTTCTCTCTCTTTTTCTTTTTTAGTATTTATTTAGTTCTGCTCAAACTTTAAGTTAGTTAACTTAAGCTTGTGCCATTATCAAAATTTTTGCCCGAAAGCAAACGACGATAATTGTAGCCCTTTTTCCTGTAATTTAGCCAGTAGCAGATCTATTCGATAGTTATGGGGAAATTTCACAAATTTTATTCCTGTAGGTTTTGCTAGTCGGTCTATTCCAACTAATAATTGGTCAATGAGGACTGAACCATGCCTATAGCAACTGGGCAACCAAATCATTAACTCGTAAGGATGTGTTGTAAATGTTTCTTAAACACGTAACGAGCAAAACTGTAACACCAGTTCGAATGAAGACTCATTTTGAAGGTTCACAACATTTCTTAAACCTAATCTACATTGATGTTTCTATTATCATTTGATTTTTTAATTATTTTATTTTCTTTATTCAAAGTTGCAAGTCAATCGATTGCCCAGAAAGAAAATGGCAAAGCAAAATACCTACTTCAGTTTCGATAATATGAAAATTGAAAGCATTGCTCCTTAGATATGGTCTTGCTATCTTTTCTTTTAGGTAATATGGTCTCTTGAGACTTAACCTATATTAGTGGTTAGCGGTGTCCTGGTACCTGTACCAAGGCGAAATTTATCTACAAATTTCATAGGAATAAAATCAAAAACGTATGAATAATGAAACAGACGACAATATTCAAGCCAAAACAATTCTATAACATAATTTCGCTATAAAAATGCATACAAAAATAAACAGAGAAACAGAATAAACTAAAGAAGGGATCAAGTTTTCCATGTATCCACATATGAATGACAGGGTTAAACTTATTTCCTTTTGTTTTCATTTTGTTATACAAAATAAGTGATTTTTTTTTTCTTAGATTTCGATTTATCGAATGGGGGTTTTGGGCCAACAAGCTTATACGATTCCTTAACCTTTTTGGTTACCCACAAAATCCACCCTAGACTAAAGGTTTGACAATTTTTTTTTTCTGGTTGGCTTATTTTTGTTTTTTTTTTGTTGATGTTTTGTTTTGTGTAACCAATTTCTGTAACAAGTTCATTTCTTAGGGGTAAAATTCTTTGGTAAACAAGGATTGGTCCTTTTTGGCGAATTTGAAAATATTTTTGGTTTCCTTTTATTGTTTTTCTTCGTTATCTTTTTTGTTTTGTTTGTTTTCTTGGTTTGACGGAGGAAATAAAATGGAAAATTTGTATTTCTGTGTACAGTTGACTTATCGCCCCTCGGCCTTCTGGCCGCACAGTCAAGTTTATTCAGATCGAGCACAATTGGCAATTATTATTGATTAGTTGGATATGAAGATTTATTTGCAAAACAGCCAAAAAAAAAAAAAAAGAAGAACAACAAAGGGCTTTTGGGAGAATAGAAAATGGAAACGAATGGAAGTAAAATGAACTTTGTTTTTATTGAGTTGCAAAAATAGACAGAGAGAGAGAGAGAGAGAGAGGGAAACTAGAGCAAAGAAGTAAAGTAAACTTTATTGCTCGGATGAAGAGGTTTTGTTTGTGTTTTTTGAAAAATGTCCGTAACTAATTTGACTTGATAAGAGTTTGAACTTTGCCATTATGATTTAAGTAGGCGTGAGGCTGAGAAACGTTGCGAAAACTCTAGAGACAAAATGGCTAACGGCTTTTTGTTGTGTATTGAACTAAATTTACTAAGAACGCCCCCCCACCCCCCACCACTTCCCAAGAACACAAAAGGAGAAAATTGTGTATGCAATTACAATTAAGGTCTATTAAATCAATACTCTTAATTAAAGTTATTGATTTAATTATGGCACGGTAAATTAAATAATTGGTCAATTTAACTAAATTCGTTTGTCTTTCTTTATGGAAAATTTATTTAATAGTAGCTTTTGAGTGCCATAGAGGCAAGGAAACGGATGAATGTGCAAATATATTAGCCGGATATAAATAGAATTTCTTCCTTTTTCCTTAACTAGCAGCCAAGTGTGTGTTCATGACACTTCCGGCGACAAAAGGATTTGCATAGTTTCCGTTATGCTTAGTTCTACACTAACGCTTTGACTCTGACTTTGCAACTCCTGAGTGGGTGAAGGGGGGGTGGGGGGAAGGGGAGAAGGTTTTATTCATCAATGTAGTTGTTAAATATCTAAATAACCCTTTGGTTTATTCACATTGTACTTAGGCTATAGATAAGAAGAATATTTATCGATATATATACATCAAAATGTAGTTCTAGTATTTTACATCAAATCGTCAATTGTTAATCGATAATAATGATATGTCAGATAACCATTTTTAATTAACATCTGTAGATAAAATAAGCCTATATCAAACAGTCTGCAATTTAATGGCCTTTAGGCAACGATAAGCAATATGTATATAATGTTAATCGATAGCTCTTAATCGGCAATGACATAATCGAAGGCCAAAGACATTCTATAATCCAATATAATCGTTAAAACACACTTACTCTCAATGTGCTTCTCAGAAAACATCCATCGAGAATTCAGTTTTAGTCTACAAGCTAACGAGATAAACTCTTTTCGTAATATAGGGTCTGGATATCGATATCTCTTGCAGTATTTATACAAATCGAACGACTTTTGCATAAAATAGATCCAGTTTAAGAGTCAATCTGTTTCTTTAAAATAAGTTGTAAGTTGAGTAAACTTATATGAAAAAGTTTCTATCGTTGTATATTCTAAATTTTATTCAACATTATTTATACCGATAACAGGTCATTGGCAAAAATATCGATTGCATTGAACACCTTTAAGAGTTGAAATGCAATATACTAAATGTGTGCCTTTAAATTGAAATTGAATCAAGAACTGCAAAATGATTATCAAAGGACCCTAAATCATTTATGGCAAACCGAAGAAACTTGTTGGTTTCAACCTCAAGAGCTTAACCCCACATAGTGAGGTCTCTCTTTATGCCTTAATTGTCCTTTACTACGTTTTCATCCTTCTATCTGAACGCTGAATATTTCTCTTGTGGTTTGCCAATCCCTATGGAAACATTTGACAGTTAACTGTAGAGAGAATAGAATCAACGAGGAAGGTAGGAACTGTGTGTGTGTGTGTGTGTGTGGGTGTGAGGCAACAGTGACTTTTATTTTATGTAATAGAACAAGGTAAACGCATTGACAGCCACTTGATGCTGGTATCTAAGGCAACAGTTTTGGGTTATTTGAGTCAATGCAGTTAGGCGATGTCGCTTAGTTAAATCCTTTATGATTTAGTGCCTTGTCCAGTTCATTGTGACCATTCCAACCCCCAGCTCCACTACACTCCACTTCTCGCTTCCCTCTCCCTCTATCGCACGCCCCTTTTGGCTGTCAGATAAACCGATTAAACTTTGAGCAGCTTATGCATTTTGTATCTGTCAGCTATCTGCGTATCTGGCTAAATGTGCAGCCATAAGCAAAGCTCCAAAACTTCTAAGCTCCACTTCTTGTACATTCCTCCTTCACTCCTTCACTCACTCCAACACTTCCTACTCCTGTCTCATCGTTGTGCCGCCAAACGTTTCCATTAGTGACAAAAATTTTGAAGCTTCATTTCAAAATTGAAATTTGAAATTTTCTAATTCGTTTTGGCTTTCGAAGTTTTTCTTTTTATTTTTTTTGTGTTGAATGCTTTTCACAGTTATGGATTTTTGTTTGTTTTTTGTGTAAAAGTTTTCAATTTTTATTCGTTTTCCCTTCACTCGTTTGTGTTTGCTTGTTCGTTTGTTTAACAAATAAACAGACTTCATTCTGTCAAAAACTTTTATGTTGTCTAATTGTTCCATGTTTATTTTTATTGCGCTTTGAAGCTTAACAATTTTGCTTTTGTTCGTTGTTTTTGTTTGCTCTTGGATAAAAAAAATAATTAAACGAAACAAAAGGGTACCAGAAAATTATAGCATCATATCGCCTGGAAAACACATACAACAAAGAGAAGCTTGATAGCATAATTACACTTCACCGTGCTTCCCTATTCAAATCCTTTTCAAGCACATTATGTAACCTAGTTTAAACAAACTATCACAAAATATTGATTCAATAGGTGAAGTGATTATTTTTTTTTTATCTAAATAAAGGGAACAGAAAATTACAGGGTTCAGGTAGAAAAGCTCGCACTTTATTAAACATTTTGAGAGCAGGATATTGAGAAAACTACAGATGACTTATTTCAGATTAAATTTCTTATTCAAAGCTTAAAATATTTGTGATGAAAAAAAGCCCACAATAGATTATATAGATTATTAGTTTTAAATAGTTTTTTTTATTGTTTTTTGTATGTTAAAAAAAATGCCAAGAACTTTTGTCATTTGGCATGTTTATTCTTAAACCATTAAAGTCGAAGACGTCATAATTAATTTCCCTAAATTTTCCATTGAAATTTGTCCCTGAAAAGATCACACCATTGAGTTTGAGTAGTGGACAGTCGCACAAGCAACTGAGTAATGCACAAGCAAGTCCCTAGCATATTTTTGGCTTTTTATCCCTATTAACAAATTCGTAAGAGTAAAACCAAAACACGCCTTCATAAAGGCGCTTGAATTCCACAAAACCGCTAAATAAGGCCTATAAATCTCATGTTTAAATGATAAATGCACTCAAAATTTTGTGTGCTTAGCTTTCGCCAATTGACCCAGGTGCATTTTCCCATAATTTAGGCTTGTTTTGCATGGCAATGAAATTGCACTAATTAATATAAATTGCCTGAAATTCGATTAGTGTCAAAAAGTCTTGCAATGAAGTAATTTCGTGTTAACTTGGTGACATTAAAATTCCCGAATTACTGGCTTAGATTTAAGCCAGATTCTACTCTAAATATTCCCAAGGTTCCTTAACTCAATTCCCCATGGAATTCATTTTGAAAGTTTAAGGCTCTCATTAGAAAATATTACACAAGTTAAAAGAATTCTGAAAGTTTTTCATCACGTTCTTTCTAGTATTTAGAGTATGAAATATTCATTTAGTTTTTCACCTTTTTACTGGTTTTGGCTCTGCCAATTCTCCAGTGTTATGTCTTGAATCTGTGCCATTTTCTTTGCCTCTCCCACTGCCTCTCTCTCTGTCTCTCTCTCTCTCACTATCTCTTTGTGTGTGCCTTGCCATTCGCTTAATTTATTATTCAATTAAAGCAGGCAAGAAAATAAACTTTAATCTCAGAGCAGTCATCAGCAAAAGACAAGGCAAGAAAGACAACAACAATACACAACAACAACAACAACAACAACAAAAATATGCATATAATAAATAAATGGAAAATCGTGTGTGCGTGTGTGTGTGTGTGTGTGTGCCAAGGAAAAATTGTTGTGCTGATTTTTGTTACTGTTTCTTTATGTTAAATATTTTTATAAAGATTTTGTGTTCATTTTTTGTTTTTGTTTTTATTTTTGGTAATCGATTAAAAGTGCATGCCAAACTGTGCGTGCGGCCGCAATTTTTAATGGGCTGTGAGAAAGAGAATAAAAATAAAAACAAAAACAAAACAAAAAAAAAAAATACATTTTTAAGTGCAAAAAAAAAAAAATGAAAGAAAATATGACAAAATTTACGAGCGATGCTTGTGCCTCATATTCGTACATGCCATAGCAAAAGACACAAAAAGAGAAAGGGAGATAGAGAGAAAGAGAGAGAGAGAGAGAGAGAGAGTAAAGAAAAAGGATGCCTCCATGTCCCCTAGCTACCCTCTCCCCACTTTGGCTTGTTTTTAGTGCTTTGGCACGTAATGGGGTCGTTTCACAAAGCCGCACCTCCCCGCCAACCGACCTCCATGTGCCGCCTGCCTTTGTGGCTGGCTCTGCCACTTGTGTGCCATATGATGATGATGATGATGCTGCTGATGACGATGAGTTGATGATGATGAGTCGAGGAGGAGTTGGAGGAGCTGGAGGAGTCGTCGTTGCCGGTGGACCCTAACTAACTGCCGAGTGTAAGTCCTTTTGCTTGCCTCCAACGTTTGATGTGATATGAAGAACCGATTAACGGGCATTTGAAGTGCCTCCAAGTCGCAGAAGTCCTCTTCGGTTCACTGTCTAAATGTTGGCTGTCTAACTGTTTTGTCTGTCTCTCCATTGCTTCATCTGTCCATCTGTCTAACTGGCTGACTGTCTCCTTCTGCCAAACCACGAAAGCAAATTATGTTGAAGAAAACGACAACGACAACGACTTCGACGATGACGATGACGATGACTACGAGGAGCAGCATTTTCCACTTTATTGAATTACTCCCGTACCCCAAAAAAAGGCAACAGAGAGTGGCGAGGGGGGAAAGTGGAAAAAGGAAAGCCTTGGCCACAATATGTGGACGATTTCCGTCAACCGAGATAAACAGAATTTCAATTTAAAATAATTTTGCTTCTTCGTGCTTCGTGTTCCCTACCTACAGGGTTCTACTTTGGCGTCTTTGCCTTCTATAGCATTTTCCATTTCCCATTTTCAGGTTTTTTTCTTTTCGTCTTTTTTTTTTTATTTTTTTTTTTTTGGTCTCCCTTTTTTCTTTAACGTTTTTAGTGCTGCCTTAGCATAATTTTGTGTTGTGCGTGTCAGTCGCAGTCAATGTCTTTACTTAGTTAAAACTCAGACATAAAAGTAGCTATCAGCTGGAGATTTGAGGTGGCTCTACTGTGTGTTTTGTGGTGGCCAGAAGGGAAGACGGGGAAAGCTGTATCTATCTCATGCCTTTGCCTTCCTTTCATTAGCCGCGTAAAAGTCTTTTTGTTTTGTTTCTTTTCACGCTGTTTGTTTGTTTCTTATTTTACTCGGATTGTCACAATTTTGATGAGCCAAAAACCACAACTTTGCTGCTGAATATATTTATATATATGTATGTGTATATACATATATCTTTGTCTCTATGTATACATAAGTATAATCATCATTGTTATGCGCATTTGAAGCACTTTCGCCAGACACCACGACACGCACAGTGGTCTGAGATGTAAGCAATTATGTAAACATTTCACATGAATTTGTGTATCTTCAATAAGTCTTTAATATGAAACAGGCTGATCCACATTAATAGAGACACCTTAAATTATTATAACATAACTGTTAAGCGACAATTACCATAAGAAAACTCTACAAGATCCAACAAATTTTGAAATCGAAAGAAAGTGAAATACTTTTTTTTTTAAATGAAAGGAGAGACAAAAGTGGTACTTTTAATAAATGAAATGTACCTCTAAAAACCTCGGATAAACGCAAGGTAATGATGGGAAAGAGGTTTCTCGTAAAAACTGGGACTGAAACGCACAAGCAAAGAAAACAAGGAAGAGACTCTAATATGTTTCGACATTTGAACCATTTGCTTAACAAAGTCATAGACCTCTCAGTTTGTTTAAGATATTTCACTAATTTTTCAACATTTTCCGAACTCGATGTCGCGACATACTTGTGCGTTTACCAACTGCTTGCTCGTTAGTACCTTTGCAAAACATTAAGTGACTCCATCAAAGATATAGCACACAAATTCTTATCTAAGAGTTATGAAGTATTTAATCAACTAGATCGGACCAGAAAATACCATATTGCAATATAGTATATACAGAATCAATTTACTCTTACATATGTACTCTATAACTAATCTCACTAAAAATTAGCTTCACTCTGAAATTTCACACTTTGATTGGCAAAAAAGGTATAAATACCCCGATTATAAGCAGTGCCAGACATTAGTCTGAGGAATTAAAGATCAATTATGAAACTCGTCGGATTGATAGTCGCAATAATTCTTCCTGCTATGGTTTTGTCCGTCAGAAGGAGTGGTAAGCATCAATTGACCATTGACTTAACAATTTGTGTTGGGAAATTTTACATTGTGAATTTTAGCCTATTGCGAATTGCTTCCAACCGATGAAGAGAGCGGATCAAGGCCAAGATGCGAACCAAAGTCCAGTATAGTTTACAGCTACTTTCTGCGCGAAAATAAATGCAAGCCTTGGAACTACGTTGGTTGCTACAAAATCAGCGGCAATAAGTACGGAAGTTTGTCTGAATGCCAATACTTTTGCGAAGAGAACACTGTTTAATTGTATTGAAACTTCAAATCTAAGTTTTTTTATGACAAATAAAGTGTAAAGAGCATCTATCATGATCATTTAGATATAAAGATTTGAGTTAGCTAGCAGTAAGTTGGTTTGAGGAGTGTCCATTATGAGTGGAAGGAACTAAAAATTACTTTTATCGACAAGACGCTTAAAGTCCAATTCCCAAACAATCGTTTTCATCGCAGAGACAAATTCTTAAATTCCTCTCCTAATGAATCTTTACGTCTCGGACTCGACTTGTTTGTGCGTCCTTTTACTATTACAGGCTCTGAAATCCCAGTTGGTGACCTTTTCTACTCTCAAACTTAACAGAATGGCTCATACTCGATTCGTCTTAATAAACATTTAATTTCACACTCTGATTTGGAAAAAGCATTAAGCAAAATATAAAAGAACATTTGGTTCATTAGACTATTTCATTTACACTTGGAACTATGAAACTGATCGGGTATATAGTCGCTATAATGCTTCCCGTTATGGTTTTCGGTGGCACAAGAAGTCGTAAGTATTAACTTATTATATTGTCGTTAATAATTTCATATGATTGTATATATTTAGCCTACTGCGGTTTACTTCCCATCGATGAAGAGAGTGGGTCAAGACCGAGGTGCGAGAAGAAGCTTATTACCGTCTATAGTTACTTTCAAGGCGAAGGCAAATGCAAGCCTTGGAAATATGGCGGCTGCTACAAAATAAGCGGCAATAAGTTCCTAACTCTATCTGAATGCCAATATTTTTGCGAAGAGAATCATGTTTAATCGATCTTCAATTGAATAAAGTCTTGTTTCGAATTTCTAGTGGTAAAATCGTTAGAAACCAAATTTGTTAAACGTAGCTTTATCGATAATGAATTCTGGTTAAAAAAAAAAAGAGTTTTTCTCTAAAGGGAATTCACTTTTCTATTTCTAATTTTGTTATATACTATGGCAAAACTATTTACCTAGTAACCATAGATTCTATGATGAGAAAGAGATCGCCATTTTGAAATTTAAGCGAACAGTGTGAAAAATTTCAATTTTAACCAATAATTAGAGAGAAGACTCATAGTTTTGCAATAACTTTTTTTTACAATTTTTCGATAAGAAACATTTGCTTTAATTAACTATAAAATAAGCGTGACAGATTTTACCCATATTCGATTCGTTTCATTAAAGATTTAATTACACTTTACGGTAAAGATATAAAAAGCCACAATTTCAAGTAACTTAGATTAATTCAAAAAAAAAAAAAAAAAATTGAAATGCATATTATTCAGTTTATATGTACAATAATATTTTCCATTGTGGTTTTTGCTCAGGATAAGCATCGCGTAATATAGACCTTGTGTTTGTTTTTAATTTTTCGAATTTTGTAATTAAAAATAATTTGTTTCTAAAGTACTGCAGTTTGCTACCCACGGACGTTGAGACTGGCCGAAGTGATCCCAGTTGTGTGGACACTTCAACCGATGTGTGGAGCTACATTGCGGATCAAAATGCTTGCCTGAATTGGACTTATACGGGTTGCGTAGCACTAGATGGCAATAGGTTCAGCTCTTTGAATGAATGCAAATATTTTTGTAATCCTGCCTCAGATTAATTGCAATTGGATGGTTTAGCATAATAAACTCCGCAAAAGAATTTAGCCAAATTAGTTTTGCTTTCTTCTTCTTAGACTTCAGTTTGGTTTAAAAGAGAACAAAGTTCTTTTAAATATTATCGAAAATAAGATAAATGTTATCTCTTATTTCCGCAAAAGAAAATTAAATTATTCACAGATTTCCCCCTCTATTCGATTCGTTTTGGTAAACATTTAATTGAATTCTTCGTATTAAATAAGACATAACGGTAAAGATATAAATACTCAACTAACAGTAGCTAAGATCCATTCAAGTTTGAAGCGCCAATAGTCAAAATGTATATAACTCGGTTAATATTTACTATAATTTTTTCGGTTGTGGTTTTTGCTCAGAACAAGCATCGCGTAATATAAAAATTTTATTTTTTTTTCTTTTCCTATTGTGTTGTTTAAATTTTTGTTATTTTGAAGTACTGCAACTTGACGCCCACGGACGTTGAAACTGTGCGTAACGATCCCAGTTGTGCGGAGAGAATGACACCTGTGTTCAGCTACATTGCAGGAGCCTGCAGGAATTGGACATATACGGGATGTGTTCCATTAGACGGCAATAGATTCAGCTCCTTGAATGAATGCAAATACTTTTGTGATTAATTTAAGCTACTTTAAGTAGCATAATAAGGTCCAAAAAGGATTTTAGCAAAATAAATATATCTTCTACCTGCCACCTTTTTGATTCCAATTGGGTATAAAAGACTAAGGTGAATACATTTCTGCCCAGAACTTAGATCTTCTCCCTTCCTCTATTCGATTCGTTTTAGACTTAATTTCTTTCTCTGATTTATATAACAGTTTACGAATGATCCATTGAAGTCTCAAAATGCTTATCACTCACTCACTTTGCTCAGGAAAAGTATCTAGTAATATAGATAAATCCAGTTAAAGTTGCTGCAATAAGTCCACTCTCTCTCTTTTAGCATTTCCGCATAGACAATTAAACAAATTTTTGATAAGCGTAACAGAGTGCAGCAAATTCGATTCATTGTGACATTTAGTCACTATAGCTGACATCATTTAACTTTAAAGTGTCAAAATGGTAGTCACACGGATTCTATTTATCTTAAGCATTTTCGTTTTGACTTTTGCCCAGGATAAAAAATGGGTAAATGTAAATAACTTTTCAGTATTCCTAATCTAAATTTGTGTTTTTAAAGTTCTGCACTTTGGCACCAAGGGACCTAGAAACTGGACCTAGTGATCCAAGATGTAACAGTAGGAATCGACTTGTATGGAGCTATTACAAGGAGGAAAAAATATGCAAAAGTTGGACATTTGTAGGATGCAATAGAATAACTGGCAATGTGTTCCCTTCTCAGCAGGAATGTCAAACTATGTGTGGATAAATGACTTGAATTGAATTTGAAAAATTTAAGATGCATGTAACATAAGATTGCACGCTACAGAAAATGTCATTAAATTAAAGCTTAAAGGTTGCAATTAAACTTGTCTATAGAGCTTATTTGAGGAGGAAAGTAATTTGGGCCTATATCTAGACCAATTTCAACTTTTAGCCACGTCAATAGCCACGTAACAAGAACTAATTCTTTTATTCTCGGTTAGCGTAACAGAATTTAATGTCATTAAATTAAAGCCCAAAGGTTGTAATTAAACTTGTCTATAGAGCTTATTTTAGGAGGAAAGTAATTTCAAGATTTGGGCCTATATCTAGACCAATTTCAACTTTTAGCCACGTCAATAGCCACGTAACAAGAACTAATTCTTTTATTCTCGGTTAGCGTAACAGAGCTCTATAATTATGCATCGCTTTTCCGAATTATGGAACTGGATTAAATTTCCTATAATTAGTTTAGTATTTCCGCATAAGTAATTTGAACAAATTTTTTCTATAAGCGTAACCGATTGCAGCAAATTCGATTCGCTTTCTTTAAACCTATAAATACCCAATAGCCAGCAGTCATTAGTTAATTTTAAAGTGGATAGTGCCAAGATGATAATCACACGGATTCTATTTGTTTTAAGCTTTTTCGCTTTGGCTTTTGCCCAGGAAAAAAAATGGGTAACTGTATAAAGCTTTTCAGAATTTCAAAACTAAAATTGTGTTTTTAAAGTTCTGCAAATTGAAACCAAAAGACGTGAACCTTGAACCAATTAATCCAGCATGTACCACTAGAATTCTACTTGTATGGAGCTACTACATGGACGAAAAAACATGCAAAAGTTGGACACATTCTGGATGCAACAAAATAAGTGGCAATGTGTTTCCTAATCAGAAGCAATGTCTAGATATGTGTGCATAAATAATTTCAATTATTTTGAGTGTGACATTTCTTAATTAGTTTCTAAAATTAAAGACGCCCAAAAGCGCGCTACAGAAAATGTCATTAAATTAAAGCCTAAAGGTTGCAACTAAACGAGTCCTCAGAACTTTTTTAAAGGAGAAAAATAAATGCAAGATGTGAGACTGAACAATCTCAGCCACGTCAACAGCCCCGCCACGTAAGCTGCCTATAGTCAAAAAAAAAAAAAAAAAAAAAAAAACTAATTCTTTTCTTCCCGGCTAGCGTAACCGATCTCTATAAATTTGCATCGCTTGGGTAGACCTTTAAATTTTTTTACTTTGAACTTCATTATATAGAGACCTTTGAAACGAATGAAATTCAGAATGAAATTCATCCAGATTATATTTTCTATAGTTTTTTCCGTATTTGGTTTGGCAATAGAAACGAGTCGTAAGAGGCATTGCATTTCATATTTTGTCAGATAACCTTAATTTCCGACTCTTCAGCGTACTGTGATGTGCTTCCCTCCAATGCTAATGCTGGATCAGGTCCACAATGTTCAGATGAGCTTATTGATATATGGAGTTACTTTCCGGCTGAGGGTCAATGCAAGTCTTGGAAATATATTGCCTGTGATCAGCTTGTGGGTAATAAGTTCAAAAGCCAAGAAGACTGTCAGCAAGCCTGCACATCCAATTAAATGGGGCTCAATATATAAAATCAATGACGCCAAAAACAATACTAAGTGGCTTGATTAATATTAAAAGTTGTCTTTCTTAGATTTTTTGGTTGCCTTCCATCAAATCATTTAAAATTTTATATATATGATAAAATTCTTGATCATTGGAAGACAGACTTAAATTGTATGAAAGTTTTCAAACACATCCCATCAATATTTAGTATCTGATTTGCAAATAAATAAGTTAAAAGCATAACAGGAATTATCATTCAATTTAAATGAGAATTTTAATCGTAGCTCTACACAATTTTCTGCTTTTTGCATCTATCCATCTAATAATTCTCTCCCTCATATAGTTTCGATTTGGCGTTCTGCCGCTCCATTTCACTTTGAATACTCGCCAGATGAGCATCCTATTTCGAACATTTCTCTAAGGCTTGTAGCCAAGGTGGTTTTTTGGACTTCTTAATATAATAATGTTTTTAATTAATTTTCTCGAAGCTTGGCCGTTCTCTCTGACATTTCTATGCTAAACTCTCTTGTTGCTTTAATTATTCTTCAGTTCATTTTTTTAAGTCGTCTGCCAATTTTGTTACTTGATCTTGCATTGAAGATGTTCATTTTCATTTGCATTGATTTGCCTAACTTCAATTGCTGGGCCAATTGGCTATGCACTCTGTCGAGTCCTTGATGGGCGGGCATACGGAGGTTTAAGAGTCTCGCAGGCTTCCAGTCTCATTTAAATTGAAGGTATGTAAGACAGTCCTGTGACAATATTCATAGCACCCGGATGGGACTTCATCGTCAACGTGAAAAGTTTTCTATTAAACAGAAAGAAATTTACTTCATCTACATAAACGATAGCCATTAAAAATAAAAGGACTACGTAAAATTTATATTTCGACTTAAAATGAAAGAAAGAGAATTAAAGAAATCGACTGGGATTATCTATCAGCTTAGTGTACTTTTGTAATCAGAAATTAATCACAATCAATTTATGGTTTAAAGTAACAGTCATTACTTTTGTAAACAATTTATAGGAGTAGAAATATGTGAATGCATCCAGTTATTAGTGAGACACTTTTGTTTAATCAAATGATTTTGCCAACATTTTCATTGATACCTAGGTCACTGTGCATGCATGGCGTCATGCCATACAATATTCGCACACATTTTTGCTATTCAAGCTCTGCGTGCTTAAAAGAGCATTGCCCGCCGGCATTATGTTTTGTGTCAGCACTAAAAGCTAAAAGGGGGGCAGGCAGGCAGGCAGGCAACAGCAACAGAAGTAGGAGCAGAAGGAATTGAAGGGGCACTGTGAAGGAGTGAAGCGTAATGTGTTAGCCCGAATAGACGACGACGGCGGAGACGGTAACGGCGACGGCATTTTGTGGGTTAGCAGGCCTCACCATCCGTAGCATCCCAACCAACTAGTTCCATTCCCATTCCATGGCATCCATTCATCCTGTCTAAGTTGGCCATGTTGACTATGTCATTTGCTAATTTAGCACAAACTGTGAACGATGACGGGTAGAAATGAGAGAAAGCGAGAGGAGGTTTTGCCTGAATTGGCTCAAATGTGGTTCAACTTGCATTTGGCCGCAAAAGGTCAACACAAAAATTGGCCCAGAATATGAGGAGCAGTAGAAGAAAGAAGAAAAGAACAAAATGGCAAACCAACATTAATTAACCAGGCCAACAATTTCATCGACGATGACAATAGATACATATATATGTAGGCAAACATAACCCAGAACTCACTCACAAGGATGAGATGGAATGAGATGAAAAGGGGCCATCAGAAAAAGGATGAGAGAACATTCATAATGTATGCAAGAACAACAACAACAAGAAAGATCAATTGTATGCCCCATATATATACTTAGAGTGGTTTTGGATGAATGGAGACGGAAATCTGGGTCACATGGCCATGGAAATGAAATGATTTTGACTTATTTCTCCATAATACTTTACTCGAATGAGGTAAATTGTGATTTCGGTGCTCTCGTTTTTAGTTGGCGCACATTTTACCAAGCCAAAAGTCTTTATAGAGATGCTCATAGCTTTGGAAGATTATTGACTTCAATAAAGTCATAGAATGGAATCCTATTGGAAGTCTGGATGAGTATAGGCTTTATAATAGATCATTTCAAAACAATTGTAAATAAGTAAATATGATTTTTGACTACTTTTCGAGATTGAATCAATAACAATTCTACTTCTGAATCGTGAACACGCACAAGCATCTGGGTGACGCACAAGCAAGTATCAGTGAGAAATAATCGATACAATTTGAAAAGTTATCCATATTTCCAAGTAAACTCAATCAATTTTCTAAAAATTAAGCGAATTTTTGATTGATTGAGACTTTAATGATGGAATCCCCACTGAGAGAGGCACTGTCACAGATTTGCTACCTACCACCACCTTTTGACGATGTTGTCACCCAAACATTTCACACACACACACTCACACACACACAGAGGTTTACCTTCTCCAGCTCTACCATTTCGGTGTGCGGTTGACAAGGACAAACGCGTTCCTTCTCCATCTCTCGCACACACACTCACTCACACACACTTTTTGACACATTGTTAGTCAAACAAAAGATTTTGCATGCTAATTCGATTCCTGGGTGAATACAGCTGAATGGATGGATGAATGAATGGCGACAACAACAACAAATCAAGCTAAACCATTTTTGGGTTCAGGCGCGAATAAAATGGAGCAAGGTCTGCTCATTTATATTGGCATTAAGATTTGTATACATTGCGCAGATTGTCCACCGATTTGCTTTGTCTCTCCATCAAAATGTCAACTTAATACAGATAGTCAAAAGGTCGATAACAATATCGATAATATGGGTGTTTTTTAACAAATCAGAGATCAATTTTGGAAAATCAAAAAACAGCTGAATTTTCATTTTTTTTTTTTTGGGGTGGATATGGGGATAAAAAAGACAGCACAATTCTGAAAAACCTTCGAAAAAGACAAATTTTTTAAGAAGAACTTCAGATTTGCCGTTATTGATCATCAAATTATCATTCTTTGTCTTAGCATGATAAAGTCAAACATTTCTTGAATTCAAACTCAAGTCGCGCCGCTTTATAGGCAAGACCTGATATCTACTTTTTCTTCTACCATTTGCTTTTTATCGTACTATCCCCCAAATAGCTCGTTTAAGAGTCTCTCTTTCATTTCCAGATTTCTCTTAAGTAGTTAAGTTTATGGCAAACTATCACGATTTTTATATCATGGCCATTCTGACAAATGAAAAAGATGCTTAAACATGAAGTTTCATTCGACAAGCTCAAAAACTGTGATACTAAGTGGCATAGAGACAGACAGCTGGTGTGATGGATACTAACTAATTTTATTATATTCTCTCTGCAGAGTCTCACAAATTCACAAATATGTGCACCACATGTCAAGAAGGACTTTAAATTAACTTATCAAATGAAGTTAGTGAGATTCTTGGTAAAGTGCCATAGATTTCCAACCATTCCAAAGCATTTAACCGTTTAACCTTTACTTAGTCTAAGCGAAATTTCGTAATAATATTTTTGCTTTTACCTAACATTTTTCTTTTTGTATTTAATTTCACTTTCGTCACACACTTTGACACATTGTTAATCAAACAAAAGATTTTGCATGCCAAGTCAAAACAGAGCAGAGACAACAATGTCAACATGAAAAACATTTTTGGAGAAATACGACGAGTCACATTTAAGGACACTTTCTGGCAAAGACAAGAGAAAGGAAGAGAGAGAGAGAGAGAGAGGAGGGAGGGAGGAACATAGCCAAGTCATGACTCTGTGTAATTTTTATTGTTTTAGGACGAGGAGGCTTGACTTCCGTTCTTTTGGCCTTTTTCTTTTTATCCGTTCTTCTCCTCTTCTGACGGAAGTGTCATTTTTCAGCTAAGAAGCCGGATGATTTTCAGTTTATGGTGCCAAGCCACGGGCTACATCCTTTCTCTGTCTGCTGTCTCCTCGTCCTAAACATTTTTTGTGTAAAATAAGCAGAAAATGTTTGCTACTTGATCAATTTATTTTTAATAATATTAATATATTAAGGTTACAGCAATGTCGGCAGGGCTAAGCAAGGGTGTGCAAAGGACAAGCTAATTATGATTTGATAGCGCATTTGAGTAAGGTTTTGCTCTGGTATCCGAAAATCATGTCACAAACATTTTGATAACAATTTCGGCTACACAAAATAATTCAAAATGGTTGACTTAAATTAGCTTAAATTAGCTTATTATATGTACATTCTGTTGTTGGGCTTTAACATTTTAATTTGTCACTTAGAGAATGGATGGAGGGGCAGACAGAGGCATAGTAAATCCATTTACCCAATTTTCTTTCTCCAAGTGCCTTAATATAAAATATGTAGAAAGTTTGGCCAACTTGAAAAGTTTTCAAGCAGTTGAAACTAAATGAAAAAGTATTAATACTTATATCTAACTCTTTTTTTTTTCGTCCACTCTGTTGCCTACTTTTATCTTCTACTCTCTCAGTGCCTGGGGCCAATGCTCAAAAATTATTCCCTGGGGTATGCGAAGAGTCTCTACACACACACACACATACACACACATACATTTAGCAAAAGGACATCAAATTTCGTACCCTTTTTTTTACAAGCAAATAAAACTTTATTTAAAAACGAGAGACGAGAATAATAATAAAAAGAAAGAAGGCAAGGCATGCAAATGTTTTCATTGACATTTTCTCTAGAATTTTGTTAGGTTTTTTTTCTATGCAAATTGCAAAATATTAACTGCAAGTTCAATTGAAGAAAAAAATTCATAGCATACTTTTCAGCGTCATATTGAATTCTTTTTGCTTCGAAGAAACTTTTTTAATTTTGATCAAGATATTACAGTTTCAATAACAATTACAGTTAGTTATTGTTATTGAAAGCAAAAAAAAGCCACAAAATTAAAATTCCATAATTAAATAACTTCCAAAAAAAGTTTTTCAATGCATCACAGCAAGAAAAACATTTATTTTGTGTACATGGAGTACGAAAAATTATAATTCAACAAAAACATTTTAAGTAAATAAGTTTATTTCGTCTGTGGGAATAACTTTTGCTGCCGGCATAAATGTTTATAGTTGGGAATGTGAACATTTCAATTCTCTAAAGTCTCTATGAACTAATATACATATATAACTATATTGTTCACATATTTGATTCATTGGTGAATAAAGCAGAGATTGCCATAGCATTTTTAGTGACTTCAAACCGATGTTTGTATATCAGCTTATTATAATTCAGACAGACGGTTAAACAGATTCTTTCTGCCTTAAAAATTGATCAGATATATGTGTATACTCGTAGATAATGAAAAAATGTGCCATACAAATGGAAACTGTGATACTTTAGTAAATTTTAAAATCTAAATTTTTTTTGTAATCTCTTTAAACTTTTGGTGAGTCGTAGCTATTAGGCCTAGGCTCAGTTTCGATTTTGCCTTTCAGCTGTTTATCTTCTATACATATCGAGGCAATTTTAACGCCCCCGAACCCTTAAAGCAACATAAACTTCTGTCATCATCTCTCATGACATTAATTTACTTTTTCTTGACTTAGAGCTAAGTTTTTCCAGATTACTTTAATATTTCTGGAACAATTATTTAAAACTCCAACCAAAACTGCTTTCTTTGGGGCATTGCTAGTTGCTGACCAATATTAATGTACAACTTTTTTCTTGACATATTTTCTTGTTTGCCGTTTCTTAACTTCATTTCGTAGATATCAATTTCGGGAACATCCTTCTTTAAGTCACAATCTACTCCACCTTTTTTATACACTTGCAAAAACGAGTTATTGTCCTTTGCAATACATTGAAATTCGAATGCCCAAATGTCCTTTGAGGTTTGACATTGTTTAAGGGCTTATGTAACCAGCAAGAGTATATTAAATTCGACACGACCTGCCTTAGAAAAGGCCGACCCTTTAGTTTGCCTTTTTGTCGCTATATTTTTTATAGATGTTTTCTTTTATTTTTAAGGGAGCTGCTGTTGTTTTCGGTATTTCGCATATTGTCGGATTTTTTATTACAATGCAAAGTGCAGAAAAACTAAAATGTAAACCCCCCGAGGCAACAATACGAGAGTTACCTATTATCTACCCTAGCTGCTGATGTTGCTTGGGGAGATTGGAGACAACCAGCGAACTTTTTGCTTTTTGCATAGCGCCGAATTACATTTTTCTTCTTTTTTTTTTTGTTTTTTTTTTTTTTTTTTGTTGTGGCTTAAAGTTGCAGGCGTCAGATATTTAATTTAGCAAAGTAAACTTTGGTTTCAGCAGGGAAAGCAGACATGGCAAGGAAGGTAACGCCCCTCTCATCCACAAAAAAGTTGGCCTTTTTTACATGTACGTGTATGTGTGTGTGGGTGTGGGTGTGTGTATATACATACATATAATTTGAGTGCCCTGTAAAGTTGGTAAAAGTCAATGACCAGTTAAGTCAACAGCTTGGACATATGGTAAACAATAATGGATGACTCGGGAATACGAATGGATGACTGGGGTAGGTTATCCGGATTGTGTGTACTGGGGATAGTTCTTTGGGTTTTGGGGAGGTCATTTTTCAGCTACCTATTTGCATTTCGTTTTGTCGTTTCGTTTCGTCGTGTCGGACACTTGCTGAACATTTTTATTATTGCAATGTCAAAAAATATGAGCACGAGCAGATCAAGCATTTATGGCCTGGATTGCAATGTCTGCGACACTGACATTAAAAATGATGATGGCAACATCAGCAACAACAACAACAACAACAAAACAACCAAAGAAACGATGAAAAGCTGCGAAAACTTTTAACGCTTGGCTGGCAACAACTGACAAACATGGGCAAAATGTTGAAAAACCGCCACACAAAGAGCAGAAGCGCAAAAAAAGATGATAAAGGATAATGGCTAAGGGAAAACTTTAAGCACACATCAAAACGAAATACTCTGCAAAAATAAAAAAAAACTTCAAGCAATTTTAACGAACAACCATAGACTGAAACGAGTTAAATCTATAAGCAAACAATAATTCATAATAAACTCAGAAATTACTGCACAAAAGAGCTTAACTCTGAAATGCTTAATTGTGATTCTCAACTAGTTTTGGTGGTAAAAGCTTGGGCTGGCCTTTGGAAATATCTAGTGAATTCTGCTGATGAAATGAGTTCTTGAACCAACATGTCAATGAAATTTCCTTAAATTTATGTGAAGTTCTACCTTTTATAATTTCTTAAATAATTAAAAATAAAATAAAAGGTCTCAAGATCTCAGGCGACGCCAAAAAGTATCTTAAACCCATCATATAAGTTCGATCAAACTGAAAGATCGAAATTTTTTGCTTTTACTTAGTTTTACGAGATTTAACGAGACTAATAAATTGTGGTCCTGGAATTTTGTAATGAAAAGTTTCTACAATTTATCAATTTATGCTTCTTGACAGTAGCTGGCGACCTTTTTTGGGGGAAAGGTATAAAAAAACTACAACAAATTTTTCATACACACGCAACACATACATACATAAGCATTTGAGACGAAGGAATAATGGAATGAAAGGAAGACAAGCTGGGGTAGAAGAGGATATAGACTAGGATGTCTTTATGCATTGGTTGTTACTTCCGTTTTGCACATTTTTTTTTTGTGTTACAATGTTGTTAAATTTAATGCTTCCACAGGTGATGAGGTTGCTACTTCTTTCCTACGTTTGATACTTCCTTTTCTCGGGCAGAGAGGACGAGCGTGAGAGTGGAGCAGTGGGGAGTGTGGCAGATGGAGGCTTGCTCTCCCCGTTGGCTCTTTAAGCACTCCGTTGCACGTTTTGATTGATGTACGTTGCCGGCTTGCGGGGGCTGTGGCCCCTCTCTGCCCCAAGGTGTTGCTTGTGGGCATAGGTTTACCTGAATGGTTTTTCCTTCTTCAACTACAACTTGCAACATCTACTTCGTGTGCGTCCTCTTCTTCGTTTTATTTCCACTTGTGCTTACAATCAATTTAAATGTGCCGTTGTGCATTATACATTGAGGAAAAAAACAAAAAAAAAGAAAAGAAAAGTAAACGAATCGTTATATGTGCAAGCCGTAAAGTAGAACAACTGGTGAAAACTTTTGCTATCGTGCAACATGCACACGTACACACACCCACATACACACACACCCATCCATCTACACACAGTCGAATAGACACAGTTGCTTTAAGGATGCAGGATGATGCAAGTTTTGCTCTTTTCGCTTCAATCATTTATCATTTTTTATAGCTTTTGGGCCTGATGGGCAAGGCAAAACACACACATTTTGAAACTAATCGAAACGATAAAAATCGGTAGAGAATGAAGAAGAAGAAGTAGCTACAAACGATATATATTCCATCCAAAACAAACACATAAATCAATCATGCCAAACAGGAGGAGGGGGAGGGGGGGGGGGGGGGGGGGGTAGAGAGAGGAAGTTAGGAGCACTGAGCATTGCCTTTTCGAAATTGTCATTTAGGCTTTCCATATAATGAATTAATGTCAGTTTTTCTTTGCCCCCCCCATTGGACCATGATTCAGCGTTTAATTTTTCTTTTTTTTTCGAAAAGATAAATGAAAGAAAAATAATTCAACTTGAACATCCGAAATGAAGTGAATATTTTTGATTCAATTTGCTCTTCATCAACTTTCCTAATGCGGGTCAAGATGAAAAGTTTAAAGACAACCTTTGTCCAAACTTTGTTTCATATTCGCATAAAATTTACTACGATATAAATCAGTATTATGATATTTAACGAGGGCAGTTCAATAGATAAGTGACTTTTTGAAACTCTCAGCTGAAATCAGGAAAATACAAAAATTCATGAACTTCAAAACTTGACCTCGCCCTATAAAAAAAAAAAAACAAATTAAAATGGTCTTTCTGCTCACTTCGTTTTTGAATAAATTATTAAAGATTTTTTTCTTTTTTTTATTAAGTCACAGAAGTTTAAGGAAATAAGAATCTTATAGGCTTTTCTGGACTTCTTTTGGGGATGGGTGACGCGTGTTAATGATGAGAAAATGGTAGGAAAATCGCAGAAGCAATTTGTGAAAATTCCAAAGTGGCGCAATTATGAATTTTAAGAATCTGAATAAATTGACGACTTGTGAACTTAACGGCCTAAGGCAATGAATTTAAACTTTGAACAGTGGATTTAAATAAATATTAATTAATTATGTATTTTAGTTGATTTTCGAACTTGAATTTTCATTCTTAAGATGGAAGTTGGAGTTCTATTAAGCGAATTCGCGTTCTAATTTAATGATTGGTATATAAATAACTTAAGTACGTTTGCCAAATGACATTTTAGAAACCTTTTTCGTCAGTGAAAAGTGGAAAAATAATGATTCCCCACACAGCTCACACAGCTAATCGCTGCGCCATGTCAGTTCAAGATTCATCAAAATATTTGAAAATACTCTATATTTAGCTTAATGATTAAGGAATTTAGGGGCTAGCTTAAAGTTAAATACTTTCATCACACCTTTAGGGGCAAACCGAATCAAAAAAAAAATGATAAATGGCAACAATTCCCAAGCCGTGTGATTTTTGGAGAGAAAATTGTGAGAATAAAATTCGGTAATGAATAAATTATATAGAAGCTTGGCCTGGATTTTCTGTCTACCGCCCTGACTTATGGGTATGTAATCAAATGAATTACATTTTAAATATAATATTTTCAACGAAACATACCATAAATATATTTTGTTGTGGTTTTTCTTTTCTCATTTTGTATGAGAAGATTTTTGCTTGAATTTCATGAGAAATTCTATAAATTGAACAATTTGCAATTGATTAGATTTGTTTGCGTACAATTTGTGGCTTTAGAAGGAGAGTGAGTGGGGCAAGGGATGGGAACGGGAATGGGAATGGTTAGTCGAGTAGAAGAGACGATCTCCCATTGGCCGCGTTTCGTTTCATTTGCTGGCAGGCAATTGAACAGCAAATTAAATTATGCATTGCATATGGTTTTGGAATCTGCATGCAATATGCTTCTATTTGCAGTTCAGTTGTTGGTGTAGAATAAACAAATTGATTTTGATTTGATTTATTTATTGACTCTATGGCATGATGAGATGTGTTTAGGTTACGTTCCCCCCTTCTCATTTTTTGTCTTATTTATTTATTTTCTCTTTCTCTCTCTCTCTCTTGTTTTTGCAGTGAATGGCAATGGCAGAAATTGAAACGATAATGACGATGGCACAGAAACAAATGGTGCAGCTGATGATGATGATGATGAAGATGATGATGACGTTGATACTGGCCCCAAATGATTCCTAAGAGACACAGAAGGAGAACGAGTAAGAAAAACCAAATACAGAAACGAACTGAAAACCGAAACCATCTAAAGAAAAAACAAAAAAAAAACAAACAAACTAGACATAGAGGGAGGTGAAGAATACCATGGTTTTGCAGTGTACATGTGATTGTCAGTGTAGTAGTAATAGTCGAGATAATCGGAGAAGCATCATCTCCTGCCTGCCAATTGGAAAAAGAGAAGCTGCTGGTACTGGTGGTGATATGGATCCAAAGATTCCATATTATCGACGACTATCGAATACCAATACCGCACTCACCACATCCTCAGCAGCTCTCTATGGCAGTTGCCCACAACTAGTACCAAATTCTGAGAGTCCTCCACCCAGCATTCGAGCTGCCATCGCCAATCCGGCTGCAGCTGCTGCTACAGTTCTTTGCCAAAAATGTGCACTGTGACGAAAATACAATTTAAGCTGTGAGCATCCCACAAAACCCATCCTTAGATCGTTGGGAGACATTGCAGGAGGAGATCACGAAGAAGTTATAGTACAACCATCAACTTTACCCCCAAGATATTTGTGCCACGAGTGCCGTTTCAATAATCAACCCATCGCCTGGTGGGTATCCTGTCCGCGTCTATCCAATCTAACCGCCAGTGAGAATCATCAGCAGCAACAGGGACAACAGGGACAACAGCAACAACAGCAACAATCGTCAGCAGCAAGCAAAATGCAATCCACACGAATGCCGCCACGTTTCCCGGCTGCTGCTCCCGCTGCCGTTTCTTCTAATGCCAAATTGCGACACTGTGACAATTTTGGCAGCTATGCCACATTGAACACCATGGAACAGCAGCAACACCAGACAAGCCTAGCAGCCGCAGCCGCTGCTGCTGCTGCTGCCGCCACTGCCGCTTGCAGTCATCGTTCTCGTCATTGTTCACCGCCTCGTTGGTATGGCGAACAGAATCCTGCCCATTCGAGCCACCATTTGAATGGTTGTTGTTATATGTACAATCCACTTCCGGCACCAGCACCACCACCAGCTTTAGCTCCACCTCCGGCTCCAGCTCCACTATATTGCCTATGCGATAATTGGTATCACCAGCAACAGCAGCAGCAACAACAACACCAACACCAACAGCAACAGCAACAGCAACAACTGCAACAACATCTCCCACATCGCCATAAGCCGCTCTTACCCAATGGAGGCGGCTGTTATTTTGGTGAGTAATTTATTATTACGCCCAATGACTATTAAAACAATTACAACAGATTTGTTGCCGGATAACAGTATAGAATGTTGGTGCACTTGAAATAATAGCGTCATTTTCCCACCGCTGGAATATATAATTAGAATTCCCAACTTGTTTTGGGCACATTTCACTTAATGAAGTCCTGTCGCATTTGCATTGATTGCTTTTTCATATCGACCGCATAATGTTTATTGATTTGACACAGGTCACTGGTCAGGTATTAAGATTAAGTATTTATGAGCAGACAAAAAAAGATGACTCAATGCACCATGGAAACAAATTTTAATTAAAAATGGCTTTAAGTAGATTAAAAACAATATTTCTTTTTGATAATTATGGAAATTTTAAAATTACCCAAATTATTACCGCATTTTTGGTAACTCAAAATGTGATTGAAGCTTTTACCTTAGCGCAATTGATCATTGAAAAAATGCTATATATTCAAACCAAAAAACAGTCATTTCATAAATTTTTACTTTATTTTTAACACGCAATAAAAAGCAGCTTCTATAGCAAGAATATATCGCAAATTTTTTTATAGCCAGCAAAGTGCATGATGCTTTTATGAAAAATAAAACCAAAAAGCTTTTACAAAGCCAGCTTAAATAAAATGTACATACAGATTATTGAGTGGCTGTCTTTCAATCTTCAATTCTTCAATTTAAATTGTAAAATAAGTTCCTAGTTAAGTTAAAAAGCTTATAAATGAGAGGATCTCCTAGCTAATCGTTGCCTATGTTTTAAGGCATTTTGTTGATTAAAAGAAGCAAAGAACAGGAAAAATATGTCTATACATTAAGCAAATAATTTGCTTTCATTTTGCAATTCATCAAATAATAACATTTTCCTCAGCAGTTTTAAGAAATCACAAGCCTAAAAGTATGCAAACAACATAATTTTCGTACAAATATTGAAATTTAAAGTTGGAGGAAAAATTGGCCACAAAGCTTATAAGCTTTGTAGTTAAAATTGTGATTTACTTAAAGAAAAATAAATTTTAGCAGTCGCCTTTGGAATTCTCAACTTGTTTTGGCACATCTCACTTAATCAAAGTCTGCGATACAAGCAGAAAGAGATCATTAATATTTAGTTAAGATTATAAATTTATTTTAAAACCGAAGCAACTAAAGTTTGAGAATAAAAGACTAAATGTTTCTTCTTCTTTCGCAGGTTACGATAGCCACCAATTGCCCAATCCGAATGTAGTGGGTGGAGTACATCATAGTCATGGGCATATTACCGATGAAGAGGATTCAGCCTTTAATGGCTTGGCTGATCGCGAGTTCCATCTGCTGCACAGGAATATACCAGCTTTGCGGCGAACAGGTGTGGACACCACACGCATTAGACAGGTGAGAATACAACCCATTAACAAACAAAAAAAAAAAAAACAAAAAAAAGAGAATAACTACCTTTACTACTCTGGCATTGCAACATTTTTCTGTGGTTTCTCCACATTCGTTCCTTCCTTTTTGCGTTCATTTTTTTTGTGTCGTTTTTAGTACTTTTATCCAGATGGCGGCTGGGGCTGGATAATATGCGGTGTGTCCTTTCTGATACATATACTAACCACAGGACTGCAGCTAAGCTATGGACTCCTGTTGTTCTACGCTGTGCAATATATGCAGAATACCACTGGGATAGGTGAGTGGTGGATTGAGGGGAACCAGAGAAGTCAGTTAAAGCGCAGCAAGCAAGATTTTTTGCGGTGGCTAATTGGAAATGAGATTGAAATTGGAATTTCAGAGAATGGGCACTGAATCACAGTAACCCAGTTCGCGCGGTTGTGTGTGTGTGTGTGTGTGTGTGTGCGGAGGGGGGGATGGATAAATGAGATTACATTTGGTATCAATTAATCAATTACACCAAATTTAAATGCAACAAGAACAAGGGCGAAAGTCAATGCTGAGGTCAGAGAGAGCTCCTACATATGCAATTAAAGGTTAATCAATGTTATTTCGATTGTTTTGTTACGAAGCGAGAATCATATTAATTAATTTTCTTAACACTTGCCGGCAAGTAAACTGCAATTACATATGTAAAGGTCAATCAAAATATTTTAAATCACTAACAGATGCCAGCTAGCAAGTGAATATGCTTTGCTTTTTCCCTTCTTAGCCCACTTAGCAACTGACTTTGCTTTTTCAATAAGCTGATTGTCTCTTTTTGTAGTAATCGAAGTCAGTAAGCAACAACTAAAACATTAGTTTAAGATACAAACAAATTCTTCTTTTGCATCCTAAGCAGCAACTGACTGCGCTTTTTTAACTTCCTGCATTTCGATTGGCGAAAGCAGCAACTGTCTGCGCTTTTTTAAGCGTCTGCTTAGCGTATTTAAAAAGATCTTATCTTCAACTTACATTTTTACATTTCTAGCACTAACAGCAAATGGCTTTGCTTTCTTGATGTGCTTTTTTCTTGCCTTTAAAGCTTTTGGCTTTGACTATGCAGCAAATGACTGCGTCATCCATAGCAAAAGCTTATTACAATTGATATGATCTTTTCCTTTAAAGCTAAAAGGCAACTGGTAATGCTTTCGTTTTGACTGCTTTCTTTCATTTCAAACATTCAGGACAACAAAAGAAACAAGGCGAGTAACAAGTTCTTTCTTTTGCATTCTTTAGAGCTCAAACAGCAACTGGCTTTTGTACACCAAACTATTTCATGATACAGCAAATGGTTAAGATATCTTAGATCTTAGCAAGATCTTGACCAAACAGCAAATGACTTCGTTTTGCTTTGAAAATATCTCATATACTTTTCATACAGTTAATTTAACATTTTTGTAACAATTTTACAACAAAATTTAGAAAATATTGTGTAAAAAAAGGCATAGCAAGAGTGGAAACTGAAAAACTGGTCATAATAATAAAATCAACTTCCCTCATTAGACGAAAAATATTTTACAATTTAGACCAAATTGTATGCCATCATAAATAAAAAGTTTGCAAACAAATATTACATTTATTTAACAACAGTAGGAGACTGGACTGAGTTCTATTAAATTTTTCAGTCCAGTTAGTCGAGAGCAATTTTTACATTACGTTAATTTTGTTTTACGTTGTCCAACTGTACTCACGTTTCTAAATGACCTTTAACGAAGTACAGTTGACTTTGCTTGTTGTCGTTTTTAAAATGTAATCACTCAAAAGCATATTTCTAGCAACCATTTTTCTCTTTCACTGGCAACATTTACCTCTCCTTTCCCTCCTCCTTCTATCCTTCCTGTGTTACTTTGTGCGTTTTTCGTCTTTTCAGAAATGCTTGGCGCTTTAAGTTGGTCAATTTCGATGTTGGCCATACCGTTTGTGGTCTCGCTATGTCGCAAACGTTCCATACGCCTGCTCTCCATTGTCGGTGGCTTGGTGATGCCTCTGGGCATTCTATTCACCTCATTTGCCACGGAATTTGGTCAGGTTGTTTTCAGTTATGGTGCGTATATTAATATATATATATATATATAGATATCTGTTGGTATATATATATATACTCTATGTGGTGGTATATAAATAAGTAACAACGGAAGTTCCATTCCCATTCCATCACTCTACCATCTATTGCCATCCGCCACAGGCATCGTCTTTGGCATTGGCGTTGCCATGGTCCGTGAAGCCTCCACCGTGATGTTGGGCAATTACTTTAAGCGGCGTCGTCAATTCGTCGAAATGGTGGCCATGTCCGGCGAGGGTGTTGGCATCGCTTTGTTCTCCGTCATCTTGAAGGAGGGTGTGGGCAAGGCCGGCTGGCGCCTCGGATTGCAAATTGTTGCCGCCCTAACAGCTCTCAGTTTTTTCATGGGCCTCATGTATCGACCCGCATCGCTATACCATCCGCAACGGCGGGCCATTCAACATTTGAAAAATCAACGAAAAAAGGTTCGCCAAAACTCCAGTTTCTCTTCATTGTTTGTTTTTTGCACTCGTTTGTTATTTGAACTGTGATTTTCTGTTGTTTTTCTTCTCTCTCGTTCCCCTTAGCTGCGCGAGAAAAAGCCTATACTCAATCAGGAGGATGTGGAGTCACCCACACGATATTTATTTTTGGACATATCATCATTGAAATCGGTTACAGTTAAAATATTGCTCATGACCTCCAGTGTGGCATCATTTGGCATTTATACGCCCATGTTCCTAATGGTAAGATAAACAGAAATATCAACAAATTGCTTTATCGTGTCAGAGAGGACTATTTATTTAAACGGGTACACAAAAGAGGTCCTCTGATGTACTGAAACACCCAATAAATATAGTTGTTGGTTCATTTGCTGCAGTTTGCCCCCGAAAATATGCAATGGATTGTCAAATTGCAATAATTATAATAAGTTGTTCGTAATGAGGTCTTTAAACTGTTCTTAGCTTTAGGACATTCCAAAAGTCTTTCAAAGTTTTCAATAACTGCATTATTTATAAGCCATAGCATACTTAGAGGGGCAAATTACCACCCATTTGATTCCTGTAGATCCGCCATTGAAATATTAAAAAACATTTAGGACACTTCAAATTGCCCTTTTAGAGTAGGTTTAGATGACTTAATTAGACAAAACTTCTGCACAAAGTAGGACGACCTTTCAGCCGATTTGAGGGGAGACAACTTTCAAATATTTCCACTTTTTTTCTTTAAAGGCTCTCAATGCTGCCAAAGAAGGTTCCGATGTACAGGAATTGGTTCTTCTTCAAACCTTTCTGGGCATCTCTATGGCCTTGGGCGTGGTATTAGCTGGAGCCTTATTGCGTCGATGTTTTGTGATTCGAACTTTTGTGATTAATTCGAAAATTGTGGCCCAGGTGAGATGGCAATAGCTTCTTACGTCTCTTTTGCTCTTTTAACACTTTCATTTGTTTTTTGCCCCAGCTCTTTATATCAATTGTTGCCTTGGCCATACTTTTTCTCTCGTTTGTGATGGGCTACAAAGGTCTATGCATATTAAGTTGGCTATATGGCATAGGTCTGGGGGGATTTCAATACTCATTAAAGATTTTGGCTCTGGAACGCATCAAATTGAAGCACTTTTCCAAGGCTTGGGGTGAGTTTTTTTTTTTTTTTTTGTTTGTTGGACATTTATTTAATATTCAATCTAATCCCTAATCCCTTCTACTTGTGGCAGGTTTCATACGTGGCGTAGAATCGGTGCCGGTGCTCATCAGTGTGCCCCTCACCTCGTTTCTCAACGATTACTCCCTGAAGTATGGACGAGCTGGTTATTATATATGCTCGGCAGCAGCTGCCATTTCTGGTATTATAATATTTTTTATCAGCGAGCCGCAACAGCAACGTGCCGGAGGTGGAGGTGGCGGCGGGAGTTGTGGACCTCATCAACTGGGCAATGGACATTTGCCCACTCCCCTGCTAATGCGTCATTCATCGGCTCGTCAGCATTCTCGTCCCGTTCAGTTCCCTTTACCACTTGGCTATCATCATGGCTATCATCACGGTGGCGGCGACTATGCTCCGGCTCCACCCGATTTGCTTAGCCGCAGTTGCATTAGCCTGAATCAAATGGAACCGTATCTACTTCAGCAGGCCAATACGTCCTATTGCCCACGTCATTTGCAGCATCAGCATACGCCCCAATCTCAGCATTTTGCTCATCTTGGTCCATCGTCTCATCGCCAGCAATTGGCGTGCCACAATCTCGATATGCAGCAGCAGCAGCAGCAGCAGATGGTTCGAGGTCCTTCCTATCAATTGGGTCAGGGCAGCATTGGGGCACGCATGGGCAAGCGCTTGCAACGGAGTTTATCCTTTATTCAGCAACACAATTGCTGCGATGGCCAAATGTATTGCAGTTGGCACAGCACCTACGAACTCGGCTGCCACAAGGCAGCAGCAGCAGCAGCGGCGGCCAACAAGTAAGTATACCAAATCAACATTCTTTATCCTTGGGTAAATACAATTTGCTAGCACTTGAAAAATCCATTAATGGTTTTAAATTGCAGGCAATTTCCAAACCAATTCACATTATAATGTTAACTAACGTGCAATTTAATATGTGAATAATTCATTTCATATTTAATTAAAATTATTTTATTATTTTTTCTAACAACTAAAACCCATTTTTAAGGGTTGTAATGAGCACATTCGTTCATAAAAAAAAATATATATATATTTTATAATAAGCACACAATAACCAAAATGATGCGATTTTTTAGTTAATATCGTAATAAACATATTAATTGAATTTTTAATTTTTTTATAATTAATATTATATTGTTTCCTACTTTAGTCAAAAAAAAAACAAACGCTAAAAAAAATTGTTTTTTTCTATTAATACTTATTAGAAATTTCCTGATTGATTACATTAAAAATTCACATTATTTTGTTAATTTTTTCCACTAAAAATTCAAGCAAAAAAAAAATAATTACAAAAAGACTTTAAAACCAAAAAGGGCATAAAATTATGTTAACTTTTTTTTTGTTAAAAATCAAATCAAATTAATCAAATTGTTTAATATTAGAAGTTTAAAATTTCGCAGTGAAACTGATTTATTGGTTTATTGAAAAAAATTGGCATCTTTGCATACTTTTAGGGGTCTTTTAAGGGGTTTCAGCCCTTAAATACTACCTTAATTTAACAATTTGATAATAATAAAGAAAGATGGATTAAATGTTTTTATTCAAAACGTAAATGAAATTATTAAAATGAATTCTATTTGAGTTTAGGCTGCAAAATTTGCAAAAAAAAAAAAAAAGGACCAAGAATTTTTGCTATTTATACCAATAAATACAACAAAAATCTAGAATAAAATTTATTTAATTTTTTTTCGCATCAAAATAAAAAATTTGATTTAAAGTTTTAAGACTTAAAACCGCATTTTTACCCATAGCTTATTTTTTAGCTAATCTCCTTCCCAAAATGGCTTAAAAATACAATTAATAATTAAGTATGGGAAATTGTAATTTTCGATTTAATAGAAATTCGTTTGCACTTTCCATCAAGCCATAGAAATTCAGTAAATATTTCCTATGGCTTCTCCCACAACAGATCTCTCGACAGACAGCCTCTGATATGCACCTGCAGTAGTCCCAATTCCACGACAACGAACACCCACACCCATCCGAATGCATATGGATCAGGAGGGCTGGCCCATGGTCCTTCCGCTGGCGCTGCTTCAGCTGCTCCATCGGCACGTAGCCGTAGCGTGCCCGAAGGTCTGTCCACCATGTCGCAACAGTGTAACTGTCGCCACTCCTCGGCACAAGCCCCCATCCATCCTACACGTGAGTTCATCTACGTGCCACATGCCTATGCCTCGTTGCAGAGAACCTCCCACCAACAGCGACAGCAGCGGCAACCCAACAACAACAATACACAACAACAATGCCGTCTTAAGCGTTCCCAATCCTTGTGCCGACCCCCCGTGCATTTTGTTGAGCAAATTACCACCTCGGTCTAAGGAAGCATCGAAGACCAAAAGTCAATCGTAGAAAATTGAAAGAAAAAAAAACAAAAAAAACAAAAAAGAAACAAAATATAAAAATCTTTTGTAGTTACGTGAAATGAATACGAATTCGAATTTGGATTTGGATTTCTCAGATCTCTTCTAGTCTTCTGTGGTTAATTCTAGTAGAAAAACAAGAAAATTAAAAAAATAAAAAGCAAACAAAACAAACGAATAAATTTTTGACAAAAATAAGAAAAACTTTTTTAACCAGAGATCCGAAACGAAACAAATATTTCGCATACAATAAAAAACGGTTAAAAAAAATACGTGGCGTGGCTTTTAAACACCGAGATTAACTTTATTTATTTACTTACTTTCCTTTCTTATGTGAGAAAATAAAACGCAAAACCAAGCGAAAGGAAGGAAGAAAGTCCTCAATGAACTGCAGAAGGAAGCACAGTGGCTCAATTGGGTGAAAATTTGTTAATGACTTTCGATTTAGTATTCATTGAGGTACTAAATTATGTACAATTTCTGTTACTTTGGGTACTTACAACTAAATGGGTAACATTAGTTTTTCAGTTATAAAGCAGACACCTAGAATAGAAATGTTAGGAAATTAGAAACAAATCTTTTAAAAGTAAAAACTATGGAGAACTTTATAACAGAAATTTTTAGGACACCCTAAAGATATTCTTTGCCCCACTTGGGTTTTTGACAAAGAAAGATTAATAATACATTTTTAAAGACATTCTAATCTAAAGCGTCAAAAACTTGAGAGATTTTGGAGATTAAAAAACTGCTTAAAATATTTAACTATAAGTTTCAATATATTGCAAGAATATTTTAGAACAAAATTTCCAAAAAATTAAAGCATTTTTTCTTGCTTTCAAAAGCACTACAAAAAACGACTTCTTCATTTAGAAATGAGAGGGATAAAACCCGAAAAAAATAACTTATTTTAAGATTTTACTAAGCAGTCGTCATATATCAGACAAAATGTTGCTCTAGGTCAGTGTTGGCTTGTAAGTTTGGTTTTACCAACCCAATAGTTCATTGAAAAATGTAAGATAAAAGTCTTTTCTCATCTAAGATCTCTAAGTGGTTGAAACATTTCGTTTTGTATGCAATATAAACACAGAGACTCAAAGATTGAAATCAAGATCAAGCTGAATTTCTAACAAATTAACCTCCTTTTTTTGTTAAACGGTCAAAATTGATACTAGGAGTTACCACTATATATAATTTTCTTAGAGTAAAAGTTTGAATACTTTTCAAGTCACTGTGCAACAATTCGTAGTTGAAGTAGCTTTTCCCTCTCTCACTTAGCCATCAATTGGGAAAATTCTAAGAAACGAATCTTTTAAGCAAACACCATTGAGATTTTTTATCTTTTTTCCTCTATTCCCGTAGGTAACTAAACCAATTAGAATTTCTTTGTCGTTTTATGTTGTAAACGAAAATTTGTTTTGTTTCGGATTGCTGCTTTTTTACACTAGAATACAAATTTTTACTCAAGACAGCAAAGCTTTATCTTAAAGTATTTCAGAACAAAAAAAACAAACTTAATAAATGGTCCATTTTTACATACCCATACACACGACTCTACACACACACACACACACACACACACACACAAACACACACATGCGTACATAAAAATTTATCCACCGAATATAATAATAACAATTTAACTACATGTAATACGAAATAAATAAAAAAAAAAATGAGGCCCAGTCACTGCCTTTGGCCAATAAACTTTATTTTTAACGTTTACAAAAAGCATTATAAATAAAATGCAATTGCATATTTAAGATGCAGGCAACAGTATACAGGACACAGGACAGGCTGGCAGGCAAAATCCTTGACAAAAAAAAAATACACAAATGAAAAATGAAAATGATAATGTTTATGATAATTATGCAATTAATTGAAAATTTTTGGCAGGCAAAATATGGGTAAACAATTAAATAAAATAATTTAAAACCAACAGCTGAGTCGAAATTCAATAAATTACTAATAATGGTTGGCCACAATGAGATTATAGAAATATATTTATTATTTATATCTCAAATATGCATTCAAAAAAACGAGCAAAGCATATAAAAAGCATTAAAATTTTTAAATTTTTTAGTTCGA
This sequence comes from Drosophila nebulosa, assembly GCA_024703675.1. NCBI lineage: Eukaryota > Metazoa > Arthropoda > Insecta > Diptera > Drosophilidae > Drosophila > Drosophila nebulosa. Next base: position 8,168,644 of record CM045724.1, on the reverse strand, counting down.
ATTTTGTGGAATTCCGTAAAATATTTTTTCCAATATTCAATAACCGAAATTTCAGAGTTACAGTAACTGGACTCTCCATACATTAAAAAAAAAGCCTCTCAAAAGTATTTATCTAACATAAATTCTATGTTAAGCCCATCTAACCCATTGAGTCACTCTTTATTAGATATTTTCTTGAACACGAACTCTGAGATACTTTTTTTCAGACACTCATCTGACACTTGACTCTTCTATGGCCACTTTTTTGAAGTGACAATTTAATTCACTTGCTGTTGACATTGAATTTTTGTCCACTTCGTTTTTGCATTTAACAACCGCAAAAACAAATGTCCTTGCCACTGCCAAACCGAACAAAAAGTAGACAAAACAAAAAAAAAAAAAAGAAACTGCCACAAAATGCAATAAAATCAACAACAAAATTTTTGTATATTGATAGAATTTTCACATACAAAATAAAAATAAAAAAGAAAAAAAAAATGGTATACTTAAAACATAAAACACACATTTTTTACCCACAAGGTCATAAAAATAAATTAGCCATAAATTCGTCTTTTTATAAACCAAAAAAAAAGAAAAAAAAAAGAATAAAAATCAAAAAGGAAATGAACAAAAATCACACACACACACATCAATATTATCGCTTTCTCTTTCTATATCTCTCTTTCTCTTTTTCTTACTCAACACACAATTTTTCACAAATCCTTTAAAAAAAAAATAAAACATTCGTCAAGCAACTCGGTAGGCCGATTTTTTTGTACCCTTTACCAATTCAATTAGAACTCAATACTCTTTCCCTATTGGTAAAGGGTATACAAAATTTTATAAATTAAAAGCCAATTGTGTTCAGTAAAAACACAAAACAATTTACATAAATTGAATCTTAAAATTAAAAACAAAAGAAAGAAGGAATAAATAACTTACATCAAGCATATCTAAAGAAATGGAAAAGAAATATTGCAAAAATTTGTCGGAAAAAAACTAATTAACTTAAGGTACAACTTGTAGCTAAATGAAATTAGATATGGAAAACAATTTGTAAAACTCTTTTTGACTCTTTCGTAGTTTAGTGTGATAAATGTTAAATAAAAACTAAAAAAAAAAAGTAATAACAATAAAGAACATATAGAAAAATAAAGATTTTGTTTGATTGGCATGCAAATGGAAATGGCTTAAAAAGAATTGACTCTGATATTGAATATCTTCTTGGAATGAAGCTCTGGCGAAATCTTAACCACAACTAAGCCAAGTCGACCAATCAGTTTCAATATTTAACACTTTCATTAATTTAATCAACTTTGAAAGGGTAACGAAAACTAGTCATACATTTGCTATGCTTATCAGTCGCAATTTATTTTCTGTTGGATGGTGTGAAAAAGATAAACTTTCATTTATAACGTGCTAAAAATTAATAAACATAAAGCCAAAGTTCAACACGAAATGTTATAGAAATAATCGTGCAATATTTCATTTATTAATTAAAGGCATTAACATAACAACGTAAAGCGTCAATTTTGTGGCTTGAAGGCGATTAAAAAGTTTAGCCCAAAAAACATCTATTTATACCATGACCCAGCACCAACCCCTACCCCCACCCGTACCCCCCTTCCATACAATTTCCCGAAGTTTCAACGTTTACAAAACGTGCCCCGAATGCAAACATTCTTGTAAATGCGGCTAGGCTAAGACCGAGATGGAATGGGATAGGGATTCTCTCCATCTCTCTCTGTCTCTAACAATATTCAACAGACATAACAATTTTTCCCTCAACGTTCAATGACATGCTCAATTTTTCATACATTATGGCTTGCTGGGCGCACAGTGCGTATGCTTAATATTTGCTTCCTCATATTGACTTGCACACATCTTTACCAAGCACCCACAAATACAGACACACACACACGCACACATACTTACACACACATACACACATTTACAACCTTCCTCACAAAGCCGCATTTTAAGCTCTGAATATTTGCCAAGTAAAGCGACGAAGCCGAAAAGCCATAAGACAATTTCCATGCATCCATAAGAAATCAGGAGCGGATTTAGTCTGTAAATGTTAGATAAAATATTGGGTTTACCTTCTATTTAAGGCACTGTAGCGTTTTATAATGCACATCGTTAACAATTTCCATTGAACTAATTAAATTTAAAAAGAAAAAAAATGATTAAGGAAAATTCACACTTCATTTAAGGCAAGTGAATGGCAAAAGTGAATGAGCTAATAGAAAGTTTCTCCTAGCTTAGTTGGGTACAAACATGTCTTGGGCTACAAAGGTTTCTTTCTTTGTGGTTTTTAAAGTAGCCTTTGATAGGGACTTTTTACTTGTCCTGAGAATGATGCCTATGTCTGTATACGTTAAAAGTCATTCTAGGTAAGAGTCCTTGAATTACAGACTAAATCTTCAAATGAGAATAGCTCTGATCTTAGTCTGATCTTCAAATAAAAGAAAGCACTCGGTTTGTAGGAGAGCAGAAAACAGTTGCTGTGAGGGGCTGCTTGCCACGAGGCCAGAAAAGCAAATACATTTAAAACATTTTTCATGCTAGTTATATGGAATGAGAATTTAAAAATATATTTTCATTTGTAACCAATGTAATTCAACCTAGCTTTGGTGTATAAGCTGTCAATTTTTCTACCAATCCAAACTATATTTATTTTCAATTATCCTTGATATTATTTTTCTAGCTGGCACACCATGCGTATACGTTATTTAGAAAAATATATATTTTTACACAAATCAAAGTTTGTCATATGCAAGCGCCCACATTCTTACACCTCTTAAGTCCGCCCCTGTTTATGAGAATTTTATAGAGCTAGAGCTTAGGTAGGGATATAGCTAGAATATTCCCTTACGGGATGTGTGATTGTGTGTGAGTGTGTGTGTGTGTGTGTGTGTGTGTGTGTGTGTGTGTGTGTGTGCGGCTATAAAACAAACTTAAGCAAACTGAAACAGAAACTATTGTTGTCGATTGAAACGATGAGCATAAGATACGAGATACTAGGAGAGAGAAAAAGATATTGAGGAGGTCACATAGTGGTGAGCGGGCAAAGGTAAAAGGTTTACTTTCTACATTGTAAACAAATGTGGTTCGTGGTTGATAGAAATTAATGATTAACTCAATGCCAACCAATAACATTCAAATTAAAAGTGTAATTTTTGGATAACCCAAAATCTACAAAATGCATAAAAGGGAGTTAAGTAAGTCTTTAAGAGGAAATTTAAATTTTGAACAAATTTAGAGAATTTTGTTTTCTAAATTGTAACTTTATAATTTGAATTTACAGTTTTTTGTCAGCATTTATAACTTTTAATTGGTATGCATTACAATTTTTTTTTATTTATGTTTACTTTCAGGAATTTTTATTTCTAGAATTTCAACCAATTAAAAATTAGTGCAAATTTATGGGTATACATTTGGATTAAAAATTAAACTTGTTTTGCTTACTCGACTAAAATGTATATATGTATATATGTATGTATATATGTATGCAAAGGGGATAGAAGTATGCTTCTACTTTATCCTTTCTTCAGCCTCCAAAACTCGGCTGGGGGGTTCCATTTCGACTGCTGTCATATGTGTTTCACTTACAATTTCATGGCTGTCTGCTAAAACAAAATACGCGTAAATTAATGACAGCAACGAATTTATACACGAATGCTTAATATTATTCTCAACATATTAAAGATTAATGGAGAAAGACTTGAGAGGTGAAATGTTTCTGAGTCTTAAAGAAAATTGGCTATTACTTTTCATTTCGCCAGCGACTAAGAGGCGTATGATTTGAAAGCAAATAAATCAATTGGTTTTTATGCGGAAAGGAAACGGAAACATGGCTGAATATCTCAGATTTCGATTTGTTTGTTTGCACGGAAACACAGATATTAGATTGGTTAAATAGAAATTAAAGAAATCATTGGCTTTTTCTTTAAGAAAGTCTTCTTGATTCCCCAAATACGGTTCCCTTAATTTGTTATTCTGTGTAGTTTCTCAGATGAAATGGTGGAGAAATTCAATAACAGAATTACCTAAAATTTATTAGATGTTTATATGCTAAGATATTTGCAGCAAATTAACTAACTACACACACACAATGCCTCCCATTCTCTTCCTCCACTGGGTTGTTACTCCGCGTCTTTGAAAAAATAAAAGGAAAAAAAAACGCAATTAAATGCTTCCGCAAGGACATAAAAGCTTCATCTCATTTTGGCATATTTAAAGCTCAGCGCCAAGAGCATCTTTTCGGTTTTTTTTTTTTTGTTTTGGGTAGACTTAAAGCCACCAACCAGTAGCTGGCTTGAGGATTCTGAAGGAGGGCAAAGTCAACTTGTTCGTGTCGACGCCTTGCGTAATGTGTGAGTCTCTGTGTGTGTGTGAGAGAGAGAGAGAGAGAGAGAGAGAGTGAGCGGGTGGGTGTATATAGAGTGAGTGCGGGGGGTCAAGAGAGACGACAGGGTAAGTGAAATTTAGCTGCTGGCTGGGCAGGCAAATACGTGAGGCCTACAGCCATGTCCTGGCTGACTGTCTAAAGTGTTGCTGCCGCTGCTGTTGATATTTGAGATGCTGCCTCTGTTGGCTTTGACGTTAACGTTGACGTAAGCGTCGACTGCGCTGTTAGCTTGGTCATGCGCATACGCACGCATGTTTTGTGTTGCCTACTTCCAGGCGCTGGCTTCACTAAAATTATTGTTGCGCTTTTGCAAGTCTCACCTCTTTGCTCCTTACCTCTCTCACGCATTCGATGGACCAAAAAACATCTGTTTTATGTTTGCTTTTCGCTCTCTTTCTTTAATTCTCTCAGTTTATCTCCAATTCGCGCTCTCTCTCTCTCTCTCTCTCTCTCTCTCGGGGTGGCAGCGGCTGCTGTGCGTCTGCAATTTTTGCCAACTGTGTGTTTCAGTTCCAGCCTCAAAGCCATACAGCAAGGAGCAGCAGCAGCAGCAGTAGCCGAAGCTTAATAAATAGAACGAAAATAAAATTTTCTTTCGAAATTCCTTTACACACACATTTAATCAGTCGCGCGAACGCACACACACACACACACACACATACGCATCTATAGACAAAGAAAAATATAGTAATTGAAATTAAAAACTTTCGAGAAGTGTTAATGTGAAAGAAAAGTCTGCAATTTTCCCATTTAGTGTGTGCGAAAAGTGCTGCGTTTTTTCAACTGTTTTTTTTTTCTTCTTTTTTTGGGAAAATATCGATTGCTGCTGACTGCCTTGCATAAGTCCGCACACACACACACACACACGCACACACGTACACACGTATATACAGAGTGCGAGAGATGAGATTAGTATAGACAAAAAACTTTGACAAAAATATAAAACATTTCGCCCATAGAAAAAGGAACAACGAGTTATTAAAATTAAGTAAAATATGTTCAACTAAACTAAAACTTAGTCATTGATTAGCGTGTGTGTGTGGTCTTTTAGTTTTTCTCTTCTATCTTTGATTTTCCTTCGGTTCATGTGTGTGTGTGTGTGTTTTGCTTAAGAAAATGGATATTACTGGCACTGGTAAGAAATATGGTGAAAGCATCTTTATCCTTGAGTGGTGCTCCTCCTCCTCCTCCTCCTCGTCTGAAGCGGGAAGGGGCCTACACTTGTCATTGCTCCTGTCGGCCCAACATGACAGTTCAAAGACAATGACAATTGTTGTTACATACCAAACGAAAAATACATAAAACAATACAACAACAAAAAAATCCATTTCATTTGCAGGTTTACATCATGCTGTGTCATTGGGCAACATCGAGGTCTCCACGAAGGTTGGTAAACAGGACACGGCCTCCCAGCCCCATGCCCATTCCCATCCCCATGCCATCACCATCAGCCAAAATGGAGAAGAAGCTAGTGGGGACTATGGATAGGGTAGTTGATTGGAAAGGAAATTAATAAGCACAAAGCCAAAGGAGTGCTTACACTTGAGTAGTTTCTCATAATAAACTTAACTAGGTTAACTTGCAAGTCATTGGATTCCCCCTTTTAGTTTGCCGATGCCTCTGTAAATTTATAGACATTATTGCAAAGGAAATAATTCAATTGATTTAACGTTTTCCGATGTATAATCAGTTGAATGGATAAAGAGTTAGCTTGAACCAGACAATTTGTTTCCTAGAATCTACCTACAGATTTGACTTGTTCGCAATTTAGCACTTTCAACACAAAGACCTTAATTTTCTTTAAAAAATCTCAAAAGAAAGTTTCCCAAAATCTATAAAAAATTACTAATTACTTTATCATCTAAACGAACTTCTGGAACTCGAGCGACTCACGTTCTTTTCTTTATGTTAAAGGCAAAATGTAAAAGAAAGTAGAAAAATTATATTCAGATAAATAGATCAACAGATAAGTCATAGCAGGTTAACTACCTAAACTTCTTATTAAACTTTCTTAAAGTTGTAGCAAATTCCATGTAGATGAACTTATTAGGAGACAAAGAAGAAAAGGAGATTGCTCTATTAAGTCGACTGAAAAAAGACTATTGAAATCTGCACTAAATGAATTTTCAAATAATTATTTAGGCGACTTATTCCAGTCACATGGATCGTAGCTATGATTCTGAAGATGAGCATACAAGTCGACGAAGACTACGTCATACACTCTCCACCGAGCTACAGCCTCGCACGTCCGTCTATTCACGTGGCGATATAAGGGAACAGGTAAGTGGGAAATCTCCTCAATTTCCTATCGGAGAATACCTTTAACACTTGAATTGCCCTTTCAGTACTGCCTTACTGATCGTCAGTTGCACAGCATTGAACAACGTCCTCGCCGCGAACGCTTTTTTGGTTGCCTATCGAGACGTGGTCAGGCACAAGCGACTAGTTTTTTGGGTGGCTGTGTGGGTCGTAGGGTGCCATCCGATGAGAATTTGGCTGCCTATGCGCCATTTGAGAAATATCCCAGGTAAGTTGGGATATAACACCTTTTAAGCTAGGGCAAAATTAATTGGAGTTTTTTTCTATTGCAGATATCAAAATAGTTACACAGACACCCACGAATTGGAAAGTTCCTATTTTCGCCGTCAGCCAGCTTCGATATTGAGTACTGGCAAATCAAGTGAACCCGAATTGGGTGGACGTTATACCTGGCAGTCGGCAAATAATAATACGACTACGACCAACGACTATCAAGTGGACCACAGGTATGTTTGCCATGCACTGAGCGACGACACTGAGCGAAACACGCACTCCAATATGAAAACAGACTAAACAAAAACAAAAACAAAAATGAAATTAAAGAGCTATGCCAACTATCGCTAGATTATGCTTTTGAAACTATCGCACTATTCCCTGTAGATCTGCTAAACTATCTGCTATACATAAACAAACAAAATGCCTTGCTATGCTGCTGCCAAATAACCCAGAGACTTTCTTCTATCTACCACAAGAATAACAAAAAAAAAGAAAACCATTTCATTATTTAGGCTTTTTGCTTTGCGCTATTGACCCGCTATCTCTCTCTATCTCTCTATCTCTCTCTTGCATCCAAACAAACCAAAAAAAAACCAAAACAATTTATACCACGAAAATGTATAAAATTCAAAACCAAAAATCTATTTCTCGTATTCCTTTCCCTTATATTCACCTACACCACCTTCTCTCCTAATAATGATAATTAAAAATAATGACTTTAAACAAAATTATATAAATCGTATGCAAAATTTTGAACAAAAAAAAAAAAACGAAAAACAAAACAAAAATTGTTTAAACAAAAAACCTGTTAAAAATATGCGTAAAGGGCAACTTGTTGTACAGCACCACTTGAATCCTTTTACCAGGATATATTGCTACGGAATTATTATGTCGAGCTATGCGCTCCAACTTCAAATCCTACACCACAACCAACATCACACACCAATCAAATCGCTAATATAAATGTTTGGTATGTAAAGTGATAAATCATTAAATAACCAAAAAAAAAAAAAAAAAACAACAAAAAAAACCGAAAAAAAAACGAAATCCAAAAAAAAAAAAAATTAAATTAAACTAAATTTTAAATATTTTAAAGAACTGTTTCAAAATTCAAGTGCGTTTTGTAAATGTTATGTGTCTGCACGTGACTGATGATAAAAAAAAATATATATATTAAATGCCATAGTTGTTTTTTGTTTATTATTATTTTTTGTATGATCATTCTCAGCAATTGCATTCACTTTTCTAATCGATCGTTCTACAATCTATTTTCGCAGCTCGTATCACTGCCCCACATATGCCACAATGCCGACAACGCAACAGCAGCAGCAGCAACAGAGGTAAGGATCTTCCACAAATTCAACAAAATCCAAACAATTCATGAAATCTTTCGTTTTCATTACAAAAATATCGAGAGCTTGCAGTCTTTTATTTAATTTCCCAAATCCAAAAGGATTAATCAAACATGTATAGTCTCAATTCTATAAATTGTCGCTAAATTTTACAAAATGTTTTATGCTGCATTACCGTAACATAACATAGAATCTGTTAACCTAAAGCAACTAACTTTACCTAAAATTTTTAAGCCCATTCATTTGAAGTGAGCTCCCACTAAGTTTCTTCAATACATTTTCAAAAGTCTTAATGAAAGCTTTAAAAGAAATTCTTAAACTCAAATTTATAACCGCAGCTCTTAAAACTTAACACCAAACACTTTGTCCCAGCTTCTTTTAAAAGATATAACCGAAACGTTATGGAAATCTTTAAGATTAAAACCTATTTGGAAGCTCAAAAACTTTAAAACGTTTCAATAAACCGAACTTTCTCTATAACATATGTCAATTTACTTCACTATTAATGGGATGGTATATCCTGTCCTCCAGAGCTTAATTGAGTTCTTTTCATACTTAGATTGGCACCTTTTTTGCCCCTTCTAGTGTTGCCATTTCTAGTAATAACATTTTGAATTTTCTTTTCAAACTAGAACCAAACATGTGAGCTTTGCCCGTTCGCACACTTTGACGAGTTTTGACAATGTCAATGCCGGATTTCGTTCTTCGGGTCGCATGAAGTCAGCTCGCAGTCAGGAGCGTTTGATTGGCGGTAAAAAACCCATTATAGCCACGGGCTCAATGTACGAAACACTTCAGCCAACGGGCTTGCAACAACCGACGCAACAGCAGCAGCAGCAACAGTCACAACAATTGAACGCATCTACTGGAACCACTGCCACCGCTTGGTTGCCGCCTTCGGTTCAATTGCAGGCATGTCAACATCATCATGCACCCATTCACCTGCATTCGCAGTTGCCAGGTAAGTTAATAGATTTAATTTTTGGTCAGTCGCTCACTCTCTCTCTCTCTCTCTCTCTATCTGCCTCTCTGCGCCCTCTAGACAACATGGTGGGCTTGATTATACCACAAGCTTTGCCTGTGGCTTTGCCACCACCAAGTCCGGAGGTTCTTATTGTGGAGAAAAAGTTTCGCAATGCCATGAAAACTCAGGCCACCCAAACTATGGAAGTGGCCAGACGTCATGGGTATAATACACAGATATTAGCCCTAAGTCCGCGACCACCGCATCGCATTAAAGTCGTTTCGCAAGGGGCACAAACAAATGGTTTACAGAATGGCAAAAAGCTAACGAAAAGTCTATCGGAAATACCAAATGGCAAAGAGGCACAACAGCAGCACTATCAGCAGGGGTAAGAGCGCACTTCCAAAAAAAAAAAAAAAAAACCATTCTCGAAAAGGAACTCCATTTTCATATTTTTTGGTTTTTTATTTTTTCTTAGCTCCATATATCCCCATGAGATGATTTATCGTACTCAATCGCAAGATGTTACACCATTGCAAACACTTTCGGATGCCCAAAACAATATTATGTACTACAAGCCACCGCCACCTTTGCTCGATCCACACACCTATGGACTTGGCATGGAGCACCTGAATCGAACTCGTTCCTCAATGGACCAAACCGCAGAGTATGTGAATGTGAATGCAGCCGCCTTGGCCCTGAACGAAAGTTTTGACTATGAGAGCAATAGTTTGCCGCGTCGCAATTGCACTTCCCATGCTCGCACCGAAACCGATTACTATTCAAATAGTTTGCCTCGTCGTCCGGATGCCTTGCATTCGCACGATGTCTGCAAGCATATTACAGAATGCGCTGAACTTATTACGGACAGTGTACCCTTGGATTTTACACGACCTCATTTGCTGCCGCCACCGAGCGAGTACTGCAAGAACGATGAGGAGGATGAATTCCAAGAGGAGTACTACGATGACGACGAGGAAGATTATGAGGTGAAGGCTCCTGAAACTACCGAAAGCTATAGTTCCGAAGTGTGTCTAGAGCAAATGCAGCGGCGTATGTCGATGGTGCCTCAGATGATAGACTCACCATTTCGTCGCGATGATATACGACGTCAATCGATGCCGGTCTATGGGCAGACAGAGAAGTTAATTGACGGCTTTGGACCCCGAACCTCATTTCGTCGTAAGGATAAGGTCAGTTGTTTTCCAGATGCTGCCGCTGCCGGGCCAGAACTATCCCCAAGGGATGAGCAAGAGATATTTATTGATTTCAAACCACATGTATCACCGAAGCCAAGTCCCAAGATACAAATAAAACATCGTAAGCAGCATAAGGCTGAGATAGCCATGCGTAAGATGCAACAACAACGAATGGCTCAGGCGGCGGCTTTAACTCTACCCAAACTTAAGCCACAGCCAGTTGAAATTGAGGTTAGAAAAGTTGAGCATAGGTCAAGCGAAAATCATGAGCATGATGAATACGATGAAGAGCAGGATGATATTGATGACGAAGAAGAAGCAGAAGATGAGGAGGAGGAGGCGGATGAGGAAGAAGAGCGACAACAAAATGATATAGATAATGAAGAGGAACCTCTCTATGAGAATATAACACCATTAGCTCCAATAGGAAATTTGGAAGATAAACGCTCACAATTTCGCAAACGTTCGGTTAGCCTAGACGATGCTGACCACCCTCCGCCAGCCATGCCTACAGCCTCCATTCTAGGCGGCAGTCCATGCCGCGAGGAACATGAACAACAGGATCTTCTAATGCTAGCCAATGTATCAACTTATCCATCCTCAGATTCACTGGCCAATGACAATACACGCGATCATTCCGATGGCATATGGAATGAGTCGCAGGTTACTGTCTTGACGGCTACCGAACAACGAGATATATCCGATGGTTCATATAGTTCCAATTTACTATTGACACCATCGACCAAGAGAAAGAATTTACTTTTGCAACATCAGCAAAGAAGTTCTGTGGACACAGATGCTCTGGATTTCGAAGAGCAGGTAAACGAAAGGAAACTAAATCACAAAACCCCGCTAACTTATGCATCTCCCTCCCTCCAATCCTTGCAGAGTCCCACTTATGGTCTACAAACACTGCCCAAAATAATTAAGAGTCCAACACCGAGTACTACAACCACCGCCGTGCGACCAGCAGTTTCCACTCAGTCTTTGGTACCGCTGCCAGCTATAGCAGTGACTCCCTCATCACTGGACATTGCAACGCAACAGCAACCGATAACTTCACCCTTGCCAAAGCGTAGTATGATGATTCCTCGTGGATCAGTGCCCGATGCTCGTCAATTGATGTACATGAAGCAGCGGTGAGTTTATTAGGCCTCATCCCACATTTGGAATAATGAAAACCTAATTTGCTTTGCAGTCAAACGGATACCATGGATTATGCACGTAGTGCTGATATATCGGAATGTAGCACTAATACAGATGAGTATGCCACATGCACGGATACATCGAAACGTACTCCAGGTATTAAGACACCGCCGACAACGACAAGTTCATCGTCAACGACACAAGTGCCAGGTTTGGGAGATATTTCTCTCTCTGTGTGTGTATGTGTTACGTGTGTTTGTGTGTGTGTGTGTGTGTATGCGTGATAACGTAGACATCCTCTCCATCAATATAATATATATATATAGATTGTTATTTTTTACTAATTGCTTGCCCGCCCTGCTTTAGCTGTGTATTTTTCTACCACCAACCCCAAAAGCATTCCTGAATCACCCTACTAAAGTCCTTGCAATTTTTTTGCTTTTGCAGTTTCTACGCACAGCTCACAACTGGAGAAAACCCATGGCGGCAGCTCTTTTGAAAGCGCTAGTTCACTCTACTCTATGCGAGAAGATTTCCTGCAACACGATGAAAAGGAGAAGGAAAAGGAGAAACGATCCCATCGCATTAAATCTCCATTGGGTTCTTTAAATGAATTGTCCAAACGGTCACCATCGCACTCTGTGAGCAGTACAACAACTTCCTCCGTATCCATGGCCAAGGAAAGTCCTCCGCAAACCGTAGCTAGCACTTCCACAAGCCAAATGAAAATGACAACAGCCAAGCCAGGTGACAACTTGCCAAAACCAAAACCAGATTCCATTTCCGAAGATGAACGCAGTGAAGTGCGCTACTCATCGTCAGGATACTACGAAAGTCCCCACGAAGACGACGACGATGAGGACAAGGAAGTTGTGGTTACCAAAATGAGACGCCAACGACAGGAAGATGAACGTAAACGACGTAAAACTAGTATGAAATTGGATATTGAAAAGGAAAATATGCGGGCCCTAACAAGTCCCATTAAGAAACCTATAGCTCAGGGTCCTTCAACGAAGATTCAGTCGCCGGAACAGCAACAAGCTGTAGAGGCAGTTGGTGGCAGTCCCAGCAGTAAAATGAAACGTTTCCGTCCCAAAATACGACGACAATTGCGTAAGACATCCCGTGAAGATGTTCTAACGCATGCAGCGGCTGTGCGAAGAACTCGCGGTACTCCAGGCACAGGCACTGGTTCAGCTACACCAGCCAATATTTACGGTCTGAATGGTGCTGCTGGAAATGTTGCTGGTGGTGGTGATACAGAACTCCTTTTAGATGGTAGCATGACTTCTACCACAACAATTACAGCGGCGGCTGCGGCTTCCACTAATGCCATGGCAACAGCAACTACGACTACGACAACTACTTCAGCCTCGTCAATAAGTACGGTCACTCAACAGGAGCCACTGAAGAAACCCCATAGCTGTGCCACGCCTACAGCTCTACTCTCGCCCAAGATGCCCCAAGCTTCGGCAAGTTGCACCCAATCGAAATCCACATCGGAAACCACCTGTCAACTTAAGGCCAAATCCATAGAGTCCTTACGCTCCGTTTCACCTGGTTCGGATTCTGTTTTCTATAGTGAAGCCGATGGTAATGCCGCTGGTGCCGATCAAGGACATTGTCTGCATTGCGGCAAAGAGATGGAGCAAGGTAAACCACCAGCCACAGGCGATTCAGTTGAGTCCATACCGTATATTGAACAGGAGGCGGATATAGTCAAGCCTCCATCGGACTTTGCCGACTCTCCAGTGATAACGAAAACCACACAGCGACTTTATAAGAAAATGGATAAACGCTTTCGCTCCGAGGAGCGTTATCATGGCGAAAGGGGTAGACACTACAAGACCAGGCAAGAAAACATACGAGCCAAGGTAAGTGTACAAAGAATAGACAAGTTAATGAAGATGTAATTGATTGCAAATCTTCTTCCAGAGTGAAGAGCGCGGACGTATTCCCAGCTTGCCCAATACGCCAGTTTTACGTCCCGCCGGTTCGAGTCCCTGTGTTCTGCCTGATATCAATACGGAACAGAGTCAACATATAATCTATAAGGGTCACTATGATGCTGGTCGATATACACGTCTAACTGATGATGATTTGTGGACCCAATTGGATCATCAATGTTTTGGTAAGCACATCACTTAGATCAGTGATTTCCAAAAGAATCCAAGTGGATGGTAGAAACGATGGAGATCAAGCAACAAGAGAAAGATTCTAAATCTAGGGTGTAATTTTGACCTTCCTAAGGATCTCCTTAGAAGAACTCTTTGACAAAGTACTACAAAGTACTAACTTATCATTGATCTCTGTTTCTCTCTCTCTCTCTCTCTCTCTCTCTCTCTCTCTCTCTTTATGTAGATCGTTCCCGCGAACGTCGCGCTTCCACGGAATCGGAGAAAGGGTTCCATGCCAAATATCAGGTGATACTTCATCGTCTTGTCCAGCGTCGCTGCACTTTGGAAATGTATCATCGTCAGAAGCATAATAATTTCCGTAAGTATCATAGATGGAACACCCTGTATCCGCAATCTAAATATAAAACGCACGTTGCTTACACCACACTGAGAGGAGAGAAAAAAATGAGAGTGAACATTTTGGCAGATTGAGAGCTTTTCAGATAATTTTTTGTTTTTCACGACCGGCGCCCAAAACTTGGCATAGATTGCGTGTGTGTTTATGTACATTTTGGCCATTCTTATCGAGAAATACTTAGTTGCGGTGCGTGCTTTGTTGTGAAAAGACCGCGCTACTTAGACTATTTAGAAATATTTACACAAATCTTTAGGGCAAATGATTGGTGGGTAAACACAATTAGACCAGCAAAAAAAAAAAGAGAAGAAAAACAGTTGGTTATTCATTTTGTACTTAACAGAATTAATAGCTTCCAATGCCACACCGGATTCGGTACGTCGTAAATTGGAAGAAGTTTTGAAACTAATGCTTTTGGTATGGGCACGTGAGAGTTTTGTTATATCCACCCTAAGCAATGGCAAGAATGGTACGCACAAATGTTCCGGAAATAAAATCACACAAATCATCTAATTATATATCCATATATATATAAATTTTATCTCTCTCTCTCTCTCTTTACCTCTCTCTCCCTCTCTCTCTGTTACTCTATTTAGGTGTGGATAAAACTGTTGTGGTAAAAAGTGATTCCGGGGAATTTGGCTTTCGCATACATGGTTCCAAGCCGGTGGTGGTGGCTGCCATTGAACCAGAAACTCCAGCCGAAAGTTCAGGGCTGGAAGTGGGTGATATTATTATATCGGTTAATGGTGTCCAAGTATTGGATAAACATCACACAGAAGTGGTTAAGATAGCCCACGATGGTTGTGAGAAATTAGAATTGCAAGTTGCTCGCACAATTGGAGTACTGATGCACGAACAATTGGAGCCACCAAGTCAACCGATTTTCAGTGGTTATCTCTGGCGTCAGAGTGGACAGGCCAAAGGGGCACCCAACTCAAAGAAATGGGTGAGACGTTGGTTCTCACTGAGGCCCGACAATTGTCTCTATTACTACAAAACAGAAGATGTAAGTAAATGAGAAACTAATATTAAAGGCGAATTCATTTCATTTTATTTCTAATTGTTTAGGATTCACAACCTGTGGGCGCCATGATTATGGCCAAACATACAGTTGATCTGTGTCCCATTGATATAGGCAAACCATTTGCCTTTAAAGTCGATGCCGGCGAAGGTATACCCATGTATGTGGCCGCCGATTCCGATGAAATGGCCCAAAGATGGTTGAATCTATTGCGTCAGGCGGCTTCACAGGATAATCAATGGCTGGATAAAAGGTGGGGAATATTGATATAAGAGGACACGACCAAAAAAAAAAAAAAAAAAGGGAAGAAATTAAGAATATAACGGTAATTTCTCTCACATCATTTTCCCTCACAGTGCGCGTTCACTTTATCAGAGTCCATCGAGCATAGTTCGACCCGATTGCTTTGGTTATCTACTTAAATTGGGCTCAAGGTGGTGCGGTTGGTCGAAACGCTATTGTGTACTTAAGGATGCCTGCCTCTATTTTTATCAAGATGCAAATAGCAAAAGTGCATTCGGTGAGTCATTCGCTTCGATAGACAACAACAACAGACACAAACATGCTAATTAATTAATTTTGCACTTTACCGATCTAGGCATGGCCTGTCTACATGGCTATAAAGTGGCCTCAATGTCCACAAATGCATCGGGCAAGAAGAACTCTTTTGAGATTATACCACCAGAAACGAAATTGCGTCATTATTATTTCTGTACTGAGAGCGAAATGGATAAAAAGCGGTAAATATTAATTTAATTACTTTTAATAATTGCAATTACTCTCATTTCTATCATACAGTAGTTGAGTTATTTCTTCTAAGTAACAATCTAACTGTAAATGCTCTAGAAAACAGTTCATTAAAAAGTAATTAAAGTTTCGAATAGCATAGCAGAAATAGAAACCTCGTTTTAAGTAAAAGTATTAATTTTCATGCAGTAATTACCATGATTACTACCATTACTTTCACTGAGTATTGGAGTATTAAACTGAATGAATTATTAGTTTAAATCTCAACTTCCTTAGTAGTTAAAGTTTGGTGTAGCATTAACTTAAGTTATTACCAAACAACGAAAGAAAAATTGATTTAATAAATTAGAACTACAGTAATTAAATATTATAATTTAAAACAGTTTAATTACTTTAATTACTATTCATTAATTCCCAAAAGCATCAAATTGAACTATTCGAACTATAATCATTTTGATAAACAACTTATTAAGTATATTAACACTTTCCAGATGGATATCGGCCTTGGAATATTCCATAGATCGTTGGATCAAATCTGGGTAACTAAGGTTAAAAACACGCTCCAGATCGGCTTTGAGTAGCCGACGAAAGCGTCGCAGTTTTAGCTATTTCATGGATTGAAATTGAATTGTTATTCGACATTTTGTTTTTGGACACTAGTACGGGTACTACCAACAAAATGAAAACCATAGAATTTAAGATGAAAACCCAAAAAAAACAAAACTAAAAAACCCAATGAATAGATATTAGAATAGAACCAATAGTTCAATAATTCAAGAGAAAAAGCGGCGAAAAAGGCGATTTTTGATTAGCCAATAAGAAAAGACAAGGAATTTAGCCAGTCTGTCAAATCGGGATAACAACTATTTTGAACAGGAACAAATATATATATATATATATATATATATGATAGAATACAATATACATAGATGATTTTTTGGTGTGTATTCTTGTTATATAAAGATTAAATGTATATTATATACTATATTATATACATACTTATGTTTAGTGAGGTTGTCATATTATACACACACCAACAAACACACACACACTCACTTGCGTACATAATATTATAACCAACTACAAAAAAATGTGTCTATATAGTAATATATACAAAATTGACAAAACAAAAATTTAAATGAAAATTGCATTAGGTATTCAAAATGGCTTAAAAGCATTACAACAACAATTTTTTAGATAAATGTCTAGAATGTGAGAATGTATTTACAGCAAAAAATAAATAAAAAAAAAATAATCAACAAAAAGAAACAAACAAACGAAATTCCATGACCAACAAATTCAAAATTATCAAACCAAACAGCAATACGAATAGGTAAACTATATACAAAACAACATATATACATTTACAATTGGATAATTAAACTAATTGAAACAGTTTTAGCATACAAATTAAATATTAACAATTCGCCCAAAGAGTCAAATTTCTCAGTTAATTGTGTGCGGTAGTCCTAAAAATTATTTGGAGCTTTGATATTCTCTTGAAAAAAAAAAAAAAAGACAACCCTTTAAAAAAAAAATTAAATATTTTGGGTAAACAAAATTTTAAAGTTCTGAGACAAATTGTGAATACTTCCGGGGGAAGAAAAAATTTTAAAATTTTGGGAAAAATTCTATATTTTTAACAACATATAAAAACTTTTGGGAAAATATTAATAATTTTGGAAAAAAATCAAAACTTGTTCGTAAAAGAAATTTTGAAGTCCGTTCTTAAATGAAAAACGTTTTCTAGATTGTGAAAACATTTTTGATTTAAATTTAAATTATTTCATTGATAAATACCTTTAAATTTCAAGTTAATTTGGATTATTACATTTTCCACTTGCATAAAAAACTGTCTATTGAAAAGAAAAATAATTGTTGTAAATTGTTTCGAAAGACTTAATAATATTTTTAAAACATTTTAACTTGTTCAAAGGTTCAAAGGATAATTGTTGCACAATTAACTGTGAACTTGACCAAAGCAATTGATCATCTGTAAAATTGCCAAAAAATCTCAATATCCTATTTGTTATACACATATTGATCAGCTCATGCCAGAAAGTACTAACACAAACATTAAAAGCTTATGCTTATGAATTAATTTTTAAGCGTCAACGGTTTTCGTCCTTATTGGAAACAAAGAATAATTCTTAGTTAGACACAATTAATAATGCAGATTTTATATATTGATGGGTATACAAACACACACACACACACACACTCACATTTACACTCGCATTAACTTTGCAATTAGTTAGCCGATTTTTGAATGGTTTTACCATAATCAATCGAACAGGACATTATTGCCATTGAAATTCATGTAGAACAAAGGAAACTCACACTGAATTGTTGTTGAATTCAATAGTTTATGTGTATAACTTAAAACTTATGTAAACAATAATTAAAATATAATTACAATTATAATTACTTCAAAATCCAGTAGTTACTTTGTCATAACAAAAAGAAAAGCAAAAGATTAAATCTTGAAAAACCAAAAAATAAGAAAAACCAAAAGAAAATACAAAATAACACTGATTTCGATTGTTTTATTCGATCAGTAATTGTGAGTGAGGCAAGATAATTTTTTAGCTTGATTTTATTTGATATATATAATATTTTAAATAGAAATTTCCAATTTATGTTGTACAAGAAAGAAAATGAGAAAAAAAAACACTAAATAAGAGCTTTAATTATATTTAAAAAATTAAACAAATGAAAAATAAAAGATTATACCAAAACAAAAAGCAATCAGATTGAGTTTTTATGGGCCTATCGATGTGAGTCATAAACCGGCCCTGATTCTATGAGCAACAGCAACAGAATAGAAAAGGATTAATTTTCACTTGCTAGCCGCTTAGAAATGACTTCAAACTAAGAGAGTAGAAGAAAATTGAACATCTTAAAACATCCAAAGTACATACTAAAAATCTTAAAACTGAACATCATTAATTAGGCCCCCAAGGAGGAAGAGAATTTCATCCTCTACCTGCGCCCACACGAAAAAGCCAACCAACCAAAGAATGAACGACGACAACAACAACAACAACAACAACAACGACAACGACGACGACAACAACGATGAAGTGAATTCAAATGCGATCAATGAACCTTGGTCTTGGAACCTGTCAAGTTGTAGAGTTGGCCACATGTTTTACACAATTTTCGAGTAATTTATTTTCAACCAAAAAGAAAATTGTTCAAAACCTCTGCAAAATATGCACAGCAGCAGCAGCAGCAGCAACAACAGCAACAGTAGAAATAGAGGTAATAAGAAGCAGAGGAAGAGCCAAACAACGACTAGCATAACAATTCGCTCACCCTATGAGACCTGCTACCGTTTTCATTCCACACACACACACACACACAGAGAGAGGGACAGACACACAAAACAATTTAGTTCCACTGTGCGGCAACTGCTACCAATGCTACTACCTTAATTATCTATTTTTCTCTCCCGCTCTCTCTCTCTCTGTTTTTCTGTGTTGTTGGTCCAAGGTTTTTGTTGTCTTCAATTTCTTCTTGGGTTTTTCTTTCTCTTTGTGATCGCGATGATAATCATGATCGTGTGATGATCATTTCGTCAAACGAGCCTTGAGACTTGAGCTGAGCATCAAGCGTTAAGAGGCTCTCACTGGTTTTCTTTTCTACCGCATTCCTGATGTGTTGAAAAGGTTGCCAGATTGTTGCACAGCATCATGCTGTGCTCTACCAATTAGCAAATTGAAAGGTATTGGTAGAAATCTACCTGATAATTAAGGGTATTGTCTAATGATTAATGAATGAACATTGATATAAGAAAATTAGTTGAGGAATGTCTATTAACTTGGATTTGGATAATGTATAAACTAAGATTTGACGATCTAACAATGTAACAGAACTAGTACAAAAATACATATATGTGATTTTATATCAAGGCTAGGAGTTTCCAGTAAACGACTTTCGAATTTGCCTATACAGACGCAGCTCCTACTAATAATAAAGTCCAATTCCTTGTAAACCAATTTTCATTAGAACCTTATGTATGTGGTCTTACGGTCTTAAAATATGTAAAATGCAAAAATTGCTAATTTACGGTATGTGACAAAAACGGCTCAGACCAAGCCTAAGACATCATAAGAATAAATTGACGAATTCGGTTTCCGATCTCTTACAGAAAAGAAACAATATGTTGTATGTTCCGTTCGTTTTTCAAACTAGATATGGAATTTTCAACAATTTTAAGTGAACCATCAAGATATTTATAATTTATGGTTGTACAAAGATCTGATAAACTTAAGTTTGTACATTTAAGTGAACTCATTTTGGCATAATTTGGTTTTGCTAAGTCTTCAGTTCCTGTAATTTGCAATAACTTCATTAGCATAGCGTAACGATCATATTTCAGTTTCTGATTAAGCGCAACCCTTCCGTGCATTTTGTTCAAGACAACAGAAACAACCAGCAACAACAACAACTGGCCAAAGAACTACCGCAGTTACTCCCCCACATTGTTAGGAAGGCAAGGAAGAGGAGGCGTTCGTTCAGTAGTATTCAGTTTCTCTACCGTCTACCCTCTGTGAATAATACAACAAAAAAAAAATAAAAAATAAAAAACAAAAGAGTGGGGGAGGGGGGCAGAAAAAAAAAACAGTAAGCAGTCGTCAGTCGGTAAACAGGTAGCGCTCTAACTGACAATAACTCGTCTCTCGTCTCTCTGGGTACATACATACATACACACATAAATACATATAGAAAAGATATGCTTGTTGGTATGAGCGAACGTTCCGTATAATCTTCTGTCCCGCTGTCCCGCAGCGTGCGACTGACTGGCGGTCGGTTGAGTTTTGGTTTACACTTACTTGGCTGGTTTTTGTTTTTGTTAACCATCATCGTTCGGTCGGTTGGTCGGTCGCTCGTATTGACCGAGGAGAGGCAAACTCATTTGGAGTCTCTCGCTATAATTTACTCGTTACTCTCTTGCTAGTTTTCTCTCTCTCTCTCAAAGGTTCTCTCTGTGGGTTTCCATTGGTAGTTATTTAGTCTTCGACTGTTGATCGTACCTAAAACACCTGCGCGCGGATTTTGTGCTGAACGGAAAAAAACTTCTAAAGCATTGTGTATGTGTGTGTGTGTGTAAACCTTCTCCCTCTGTTTGTGTGTGTGTGTGTGTGTGTGGTGGGGCTGAGTGTGTGTGTGTGTGTGAGTGAGTGAACTTGTTGCAAGCCAGCCAAAAGCAAGCGTGCGCGCGCGCTGCAACGTTGTGTGTGGGAAGAGTTTGGGGACTACTTGAGGAGCGAATTGGTAGCTGCACTGGCTTCAGCTCCTATTTCAAACAAAATGTAGAAAAACACATTTCAGCTGCCGTATCTCCTCTTCTCGGTTCGTTGGCTTCGTTGTTGTGATCGCTCGGGCTTTCGTTCGGTCTGTTCGACGATGTTCGTTCGACTGGTTTTTTTTCTACTACGTGGTTTCTGTGGTAGCAACGGCTGCTGCTGCTCCCCCAAAACCCGCTGGCAGTGATTGTATCTAAAGAAAAAAAAAAAAACCTAAACATAAAAAATATTTGTGCGTTTCTGTGTGTGTGTGTATGTGGAAATTAAAAAAAAAAATTTTTTAACCACATTCTAATTACCAAAATATATTTTATATTTCAATTTTTTAGAAAGAATCTTGGAGATTTTAAAAATCGTTAAAGTGAAAACAAAAATCAACTAAAGCCGAAAAAAAAAGTTATCATCATAACTGCTCTTCACATTTTTTTGGATACAATCTTAAATCTCACATTTAGCCCCAGGCTAATCAAATTGCTACAGGTAAGAGATACCAAAAAATTACCACGCCCACTACGATAAACGAAAACAAAAAAAAAAAAATTAACAAGAAAAAAACAGGCGAAAAAATTCCGCCCGGCAGTGAAACCTCGACTTAGCAAAAAAGTTTTGTTAAATACACTTGGAGAAATTGAAATAACTTCAAGAGATTATTTGTATGCTTCAATTTAGATCAGAAAAAATTAGATGAAAATTGAAAAAATAGTGCAAAAAAATTAGAATAACTAGAAAAAAACTCGTTTACCACCAATTATAGTTATTAAAAGTTAGATAAATCGAAATGACATATGAAAAATGTTTAAGTACAAGTACTACAAAAAATATTTAAAAATAGATATGAACAAAGAACAGAACAGATAAGAAGAAAGCAAATTATTAAAAGGCTAATTGAAAGTAATAAACTTTAATTGGATAAAACTAAACAGCAAAATTAGTTTTTAGTTAGCTTATATATGTTTTTCTTCTCATTTGTTGACAAATATGAATTCAATTGTAAAACAAAAGGACTCTTAACCCATTTTTATGAGTTGTAATAAAGTTACTTACTAAAAAAGTGATATAAAACACAGATCACAGGCATACAAAATATATATACAAAAATTTGTATATTTCAAGCATTTTCTTGGAAAGTTATATTATTTTAAGTGGCCATTTAAGAGAGAAATTTTAAAGTGGTTAATTGGTCTAATAATTCATCTTTTGATATCCAAAACCGTAAAAAGGAAGTATAAATTCGCCTTAGAGGCAGAAATGTTTCTACTTTCACCGTCTTTCTCCTAGATCCGACATTGATTCGGTTGCTTCAATTACCCATTTAATACTCATTAAATTTGTATCCTTATTTTCATTCGGAGCGTTCCTTGTTAAACTTATAGACATTTTAAGTACAAAACTTTGTGTTCTTGGATACTTGAAGCAAGTTTCGATATCTTTTATGAACTTTTCTCCTTTATAATGCATTTTTATATAATTTTTCAAATTTTATGTTTCGTTTATGAACTTAATTAAATGTTTACGCTTAGTAATCACTTAGTAACCTTTAATAAAAATATGTAACTTAATCTTTTGAGAAATAAAACTCTAATCGTCTACGAAAATAGACAGGAAAAATATAGAGCTAAACCTCTCAAATGGTTTAGAATTTTATTCTTGATTGCTTAATTTATATAACTAAGTTTTTCTATTATGGCTAAGTAAATATTTTAAAATATTTTAGGACTAGGTTTTATTATTTGTCTTGGCACAAGCCCTGACGAGTTGACCACTTCGCAGCGAGTAGTGAGAGTATGAGCGAGAGCGGTAAAAAGACAGCAAACAGAGAGACAGAGAGAGAGAGAAAGAAAGAGAAGGAGACCCCAACGAGTGGCCCCCAAAGAAAACCAGTTTTTATGATTTTTTTTCCACTACAAAAAAAAAAATACATATATATAAAAACATTGGGAGGCTGCTTGGCGGTTTTTTTTTTTCGTTTTTTTTTTTCGTGGTGGCGGCTTCCACTACAACTGCTGCATGTGCCACTGTCATTGCCACCGAACTCAGTGTGGTGCCGCAGCGCGGACTTCGAGTTGGAGTTGGAAATTGGGAGCTCCGGAGCTGGGGAGAACTAGCTGGCTGGCTGGCTGACTGGCTGGTTGGCTGGCGCTCGCCAAGAAGAAAACAGAAAAACCTTCGTTTGGAATGCTTTTTTTTTTTTGTCTTTTTCGTTTTTTTTTTTTTTTTGCTGTTTCGTAAACCAGTTCACTTGCCAGTGGCCAGTCAGTGGTTTAACTTTGTGGCTCTCCACTGTAGCGCGGTGGCTGCGACGGCGGCTCTCGTCGTGCTCAATTTGAATCCGGTTGTTGCTTTGGGTTTGGGGGTTTGGGGTCTGGTGGTTTGGGGCTTTGGCTTTGCTTCGTTGTGCCTTTAATTGTTCAGAACGTGAGGCAAACTCACAACAAAAAATTGCCGCAAGCTTCTGTGGTTAAGATCATCATCATGATGATGATAATAATGATGATCATCATCTAGATCTTGCTTTAGTTTTCTTTTGATTTCTTTTCAAGCATCGTTTTGTGCCTCCCGCGCTCGCTTTTTGTTTTCTTATTTCTTATTTCCATTTTCAACTTGAAATTTTAACATAAGAATGGCTGACCATAAAATTTTTATTTCTTTGTATTACGAGGGGAAACTGTCTGGTATTTTTTTCTTTCAATTTTAAATTAATTAAATATCGTACAAATACAATATACATTTATATAAATTGGAACGAAAACAATGCTTAAACAATTGATTGTTATTGCCGTCTATATAAGGCATTTGATTTTGATTTTATTTTCAAGTTGTTAGTCTGTATTTAGTTCTTTTTTTTATTGCCTCGTCTTTTTGGCACGTGTTTTGTTGGTTTTATAGTTTTTAGGGCTTGTCATTGAAATTTATTTGATTTCTTTCTTTATTTCATATTCTTTGAATGTTTCTAATCAATTTTGCAAACGCTTTGCACCTTAAACAATATGAATATATTCAAATTGGAAATTTTCGAGAATAGATTTTTGCATATTTATTGAAAGCGAAAGATTTAATCAATAGTTTTTTGAATATAGATTTTCAATGGGGAATTCCTTTAGTCATAGGCTCAATTTGAAGCTGAAGATTTTAATTCTATGCTTAGAAATTGGAACTTAAGTCGAAAGTCAGATTATCGTATTAAATTCATTTAGCTATTCCCTGTTTTAGGCAGTTAATTCTAACTATTTGTAGGTGTGTTTCTTTTTCTTTTGATTTAAAATAAATAAATGTGGCATAACATCATAAAATAACTGGTTTTATTTATGGAAATGTTGGCCCTTTTTTATTTCTTTCGACTTAGATTTAAACTAAGAAAGATCGCCAATAAGGACTTAGACTATTTAAGTTAACTAACCCCTTGAATTAAGAGTTTTTTTTTACATTAATTAGTTGGAGTTCTTCCACTTGGTGGAACTTTAGCTCTTTTTTTTAAACTTTAGCTCTTTTTTTTAAATTTTTAAGTTTGTAAATTATGAGATCATGCAATATTTCAATAGAACCACTTGACTCTTTAAGGTATAATAGTGAAAAGGTTCTTATGAAAACGAAAAAACACAAAAGAAACCTCCCAGAGATCTGTGGACCCGAAAAAGATCAAGCAGCCGGACACTGAACAAGAGGATTAGTATAGAAAAAGAGAGAGAACTCGAAAAATGTTGAAACGACAGAGATTAGCATGTGAAATGTTTTTTTTTTTTTTTTCTCTTTTGGGAGAACTTAAAATGGAATTAAGTAATAATTCATAAATTCTACTCTGCATATGTAGACCTGATCGATCTTCTGATTGAAATCAGTTATGTGTTAATCCTGCTGCTCGTAAATTTATTCAGGCATAAAAAATGATTTTCAATTTGAAGCCAACATAAAACTTCATTAAACCCTCTTTTGGAAAAGGAGAAGAGGAGATGAAAAAAATTAGCAAAGCTCTTTCAAGGGAAAAAATTAATGGATCTACCATCAACTGCAACTTCACTTGGCCCTCCTCTGCAAATGGTGTAAATCTCTCTTGGATATTAATCAAGAAAATTATAAGCCATGAAAGGAGGAAGGAGCAGCAGCAGCAGCTACAGCTTTAGCTTCAGCATGGAACTGGTTTTTCCTTTGGGTCTTCTCCTCTCCTAGCAAGCGCAATGATCAAGCTAGATTTTTTAATAGCTTTGACTATAATCTCTACCCGAAAGGGTTTTTGTTTTTTTTTAGTCTTGACTGG
This sequence comes from Drosophila nebulosa, assembly GCA_024703675.1. NCBI lineage: Eukaryota > Metazoa > Arthropoda > Insecta > Diptera > Drosophilidae > Drosophila > Drosophila nebulosa. The sequence continues at coordinate 8,143,188 of CM045724.1, read as the reverse complement.
ACTATAATTATAAGTCTTTCGATTTCTGATTATTAGCCTAGCGTATCTCCCTTTCTCTCTCTCTCTCTCTCTCTCTCTTTCGCTCCTGCACATGCACACACACACACACACACAGACAAACACGTTGAAAAGGCTTAAAATAAAGTATCCCGAAGGGATTAAGTTGAAAGAAGTAGAGAAAAACGAAAGATCGACCCTTTTTCCTTCTTTTTTTTTTCTTCTCAACCATCTTCTTCTTTAACTGTTTGTTTGTTGGACATTTTCATCTCTAGGTCCATCAACGGACAGGGACAACTTTTCGCTTGGTGTTTGTATATCTTTCTTGGTTTTATTTCTGTTTTTTTTTCTCCCTCTATACCCTACAAGAGTTCCCAAGTACATGGCTTAACGCAGACAGTACGTAACAAATTCTCAAAATCTCTTACAAAGACTATTAAAAATATCCTTCAAATTCTATCGATGAATTGAATTGACAATATAAATACCATAGAAACTTCTTTTGATCTTCCCTTAGTCCATACTTTACAAAAAAAATTTCAAAAAGGTTTATTAAGAAATAAAAATGAAAAAAATTACACTCTTTAACAAAATTTTAAACAGATTAATTCCAAAAAAAAAAAAAGAATTATTTTACAGCAATCAATTTTTATTTAACAAACAAAAAATGTAAGAAATTGAGATATAAAAAAAATTTTGTTAAAAATTCTTGGTAGAAAAATATCAAAAGAATTCTAAAAATACATTAATAATTTTGTATTTGGAATAGAACTTGGAGTTACGAACGCAGTAAAACTTTAAACTAATTAGAGCAACTAAAACAAATTTTTTCTTTGATAACCTTCGACATATTCTATTTCAATAGTAAGGTTCGTAAGTAGCTGTTGTAGGGTATTAGCCTAGTCAGTGCCATGAATTAGCACTTAGGAAACACTTTTTATCAACACTCGGAACCTTTTTCACTTTGGGTTCGGTGGTATGTGTTTACACAAAAATGCAAGAGTAGGAGAAAAATAAAGTGAGAAAGAGCGATATAGAGAAAGAGACAACGAGAGACAGAGAAAGAGAGGGAACGAGAAGGAAAGGGAAGTAGGAGAAAAACTAAAAACTGGCAGCCAAATTGCTCCTCGATATCTTTCAGCCAGTAGTAGTCTGGGTTTGTCTGACTAGGGCTCTGGCTTGGTTGGGTTTTTTATTTTTCCCATTTTTATTATATGTACACACACTCGCACTCGCACACACACACACACACACAACCTTAAGCCTTTGGGCTCTGCTCTCTGCAGCGGGAGCGAGTGAGAGAGTCAGTCGCAACGTCGTCTACGTGCCGTTTGTCCATTATTTACATTAATTTTTATTTGTTTTTCTTATTTGGCTTTGGACTTTTTTTTTTTTTGTTTTCAAAAGTGCCGATGTTTCAGAAAAGATAATGAACGTTCAATTGTTGCTACATACATTGTATAAATAGAGAAAAGAGACAGAGAGAGAGAGATAGAGAGAGAGAGGGCGAGAGTAATATCGCCAGCCAGACAGTCATAAACCTAAAGGGAAAAAACCGCAAAGCTCAACAAGCATTTAGAGATTATTGAATTATAATCTTATTAGTAATTCTAACTAATTCTAATATAGACCTAAGCAATTAGTAAATAATGTGCCATCAAAATGGCTTAGATAAGATTATCTACGTATGCATAGGGCTTAGATAAAGCATGCAAAATTTCTCTACGCCGATTAAATTATATGAGAATTACTGACGTTTTAAATGGTTATTAAGCTTAATAAGCAAAATTAAACAAACCCATTATCTTTTGCATATAATTTTTAATTACTTGAGTACTTTCAATCGATTTAAAAAGGAATTAAGTCCTTTAATTGATTAGGAGTGCATTTAAGTACTAGTACTTTAAGTACTAATGTAATGGAGTATTCAAAAACTGCTTCACATTAAATGCTTGGGTAATTATCTTTTTATTTAAAATACTCGAGTTGTTCTTGGGCTTAGCCGGCTCGATATCAATTTAAGCCAGTAAAAGTAACTCAAAAACTCTAATATTCCATTGCACATATCACATTTAAAGAATTTATATTAAATAATTATCAATGTGTAGAGCTATAAGTAAAATATCTAACTCTTCTTTGCTTTAAAATGTTTGAAAATGATTAAAAGGTATTCTTAAGTTGACAGAAAGACACATTATAGACCTTTATAATCCTTTAGGTTCAATGCGTTACCTAACAAATACTGGCAAATTGTTAATTCTCTTTATTAAAATATTAAAAGAATATTACTGCTTATATAAATGCCATTTTTAAGCTACAACCAATTCTTTATATAATTTAGAAACATTAGAATAGAAATATAACAGTTTAATATTTAAATATCACAAATCACTGTCGTCGCAATTTCATTAAAAACTTACTTAAGTGGTGAAAGGCTTGACAAAAAATGGATTCGATTATATTGATTGCTTTTCATTAGAAATCAGACATAACTCATTCTTTGCATTAATCTCTAGACAAAAAGCATCTTAAGTGCTTACCAAAATTTAAACCCATTATACACTATAATATATTATATGTATCTCTTGACTTGGATCTTTCTTTTGGAAATGTTACACACGATTGTATATCATTTGTGCTTAGTCAACCTTCTACGTATCTAATCTGACAGAGGGCACGCAGTCTAAAAATCATTTCTAAAGATAAATCCCCTCCCCCCCCCCCAAAAAAAAAAAGAAAAAATAATCATAATAATAAGAATGATCGTATGGAGGAGGCAGAGAGAATGAAAAGTCTAGAGACTATTTAAGACCCCAAAACATTAAGATGATGCAGCAAGAACCATTTTCTAGCATATGATAAGCAAAAAAACCAAAACTGTCATTGGAAAAGATACGAAACGACAGCAATAAATGAAGACTTGGAAACACGATGCTAAGTTAATTTTGCTTCTTTTTTTTTGTTTTTTTTTTTTTTTTGCTGGTTTTGCTTAACTGGTTATAAATTTGAAACGAGGTTTTATCGTCATCAAACATGATCATGATCATGCATTATATTTTTGTTACTATCGTGATGATCACGTTTTGCTTGATGCTGCTGAGAGTCAGTCACTCTCAAGAAATGAGGCTCTGCCTGCTGCTGCTGCTGCTGCTGTTGCTGCTGCTGTTGCTCCTGTTGCGTAAATCCAGTGAGCAGTCGTTCGACTTCGAGTCAGAGTCATTTACCAAAGCGACGGCAACTTGGCTGGTTGATCAGCCTCCTGCCTTGCCTGGGCCGCTCGCTCCTCTACCACTATTTTTCGAGTTGCATCTGTGTGTGTGTGTGTGTGTTTATATCGGTACTACTGTGTGCCAGTGCCAGTGCTGCTTACTCAGAGCAGCAGTTCGTAGTCAGGTTTTCTTTTTGGACACACAATCTTATCTAACCTGGCAGTAACAGCAACAGCAGCAGCAGCAGCAGGCAGCACTACGACTCGTTTTTTTTTTCCACTTTAGTTTCACTCGCCGACAACGCAAACGTTTCGTATATTTCATTTTTTTTTTTACCGCCGCCGTTATAACTGATAAACAAAATTCATACAAGGAAATATATATTGAAAAGAACGATTCAGCGTATACCCTAGACAGCAATTTTCTGGGTAAGTTTTCCGCAATGAAAACTTTCTTAGACAAAGTGACTTAATAAATATATTTTAATTTTAATCATTAATTATAAATATTGATGCTTAGCTATTTGCATGTGGCACTTTTATCTCATGTTTGGTACGATTAATCATAAGTTACCAATAATAATCGAATATTTTGCTTAAGCTTGCGATTACTTTGAAACGAAAACTTCTTGTAAAAAGTCTTGAGTCTTTAATTTTTTTATTTATTTTAATATTTCAACTCTCAATCAATAATAGTTAAAATATAGAAAGTCAAGTTCAAATAAATTTATGAATTATGGCTTATAGGTAGTTTTACTATTAAATCATTTTACCATTTTATCAAGGGCCAAATTCTAAATATTAAATGTTAAATCGAGACAATCGCAATGAAACAACATTTTTATTTTTGTTTAAAAATTAAATTATAAATTATCTTACTTACCATTATTCAATCTGTAGCTAGCTTTTTTAAATAAACACTTGGATAGCTCTCGTGGTCATTCGTGATTCATTTTCATTGGGAATTTATATGTCCTTTAAGGAAATATCATTATTTAACTATGAATTGTTTTTAATTTGGATTGATTGATCGGGCTTATAAGGCAAGATTTGTTGGAGATACTTTGTACTTGGTTATAGATGCGTTATAATGTGTTAGGATTGGCATTATTTCTTGGCTTATTAAGTTTCCTTGAAGATTTAGACTTGTCCTTTTCTCGCAAGGCTGTCCAAAAATTGTATGCTTTTTTTCTTAGGTTTTCTTTTTACAAGGAAGTTTACAGTCTCGTTTAGATATGTATATGGAAATGCAGATTGGCTGGAGAATCATCATAACTGATTGCAGATTCTCCAGTTTATTGAACGCTCCAGTACGCTGAAAGTATCATCCAACCATTTGCCAGCGGCAAAATCCGTTTTTAAGTTTTTTTGTCGACTGTAAAGTGTAAATATAAAAAAAGGTTAAGTAGAAAGTGATTTATGCATCATCAGGTTAGGCTAAGGATTCAGCAGTTTTACTTGGCGGTTTCTTAGCATTTCAAAAGTGTTTTTAAGCAAAGTTCTCTTAGTTTTGCCCTGTAACTTGTCAAGGACCTTGCATAGCAGAAAATGCACTTAAAACATGGCTTTTTTAAAGAGGAGTTAGAGTGCCCGCCATATAAACTAGAAAAACTAATCAACGACTTTGGCTTATTGCCACTGAATATATGAAGAAATTGAGACTATTTGCCCACATTGTCTAGGCAACCCCGTGATACCTTAGCTTAAGAGAGTTGTAAAGACTTGAGGTGGAAAAAAAATGCCGTTTATGGTACTTTGCAGAGTAATTAAGATAAAGCCATCATATAATAATTGTTATTAAATCGTTTTCCCCGGCCTCCTTTAACCCTTCTCGTTTCTTGCTCTCTTTTTTAGGTCTAGCGGAATGTGAAGTACATCTGCGACCTTATTCAAAAATGCCCACGGAAAGCTCATCCAGCGATTTGGGTGGCAGTGGAGGAGGAGCCATTCCCATGTTGCGCACCTCACGCATGGATCAATTTATGTCCACGGTGGCGGCGGCAGCTGCTGCAGCAGCCTCAAGTGACTCCACGGGAAGCGGAGGAGCAGTAGGCGGTGGTGGTGGTTCCTCATCCGCAGAGGGTAGTGCCGGTGACTCAAGGAATTCATCGGCTAGCCGGATCTCGGCAGCAGCGGCTGCCTATGAAACACAATTGGCCTATCAGCAGCATTTGGCTGCGGCAGGACTTCATGGCGGCGGACCTGGAGGACCGCCACCGGGCGGTGCACCTCCACATCATCGCGAGATCTCTGCATTTGTTCCTGTACTGCCTGCCAAAGTTCGAGCAGGAGGCAGCAATTCGAATTATGAAATAATTGCCATGATGGCGGATAAACGCAAGGAATTGGCATTACGCGAGGCAGCAGCAGCCGCCGCCATGTTAAGTCGCGGAGGACCGGGAGGGCCACCGGGTGGCCCACCGCCAGGTGTTCTGTATGCTCCACCCCCGCCACCGCCATATTTAACGGGTCCCGGCCCCTCGCCCACAGCGGCCGGCAGCTTTGCCTTTCCGCCAGGATCCGCTGCTGCGGCTGCTGCTGCAGCGGCTGCCACAGCGGCAGCACTCTTTCCACCTGGCCTGGGTCCTGTCGGCGGATTGCATCCCGCTGGCCTCGATCGTCGTCTATTGCGGGCACCCGGGCGCGCATCTCGCCCCAAGAAACAGTTCATTTGCAAATTTTGTAATCGACAGTTCACCAAATCTTACAATCTGCTAATACACGAACGCACACATACAGATGAACGACCGTATTCCTGTGATATTTGCGGCAAGGCATTTCGACGTCAGGATCACTTGAGAGACCACAGGTGAGTGCGTGTGTGTGTGTGTATATGTGTGGATGAGATGAGGGAAAGGGGGCGTGTCGGCAGACCAGTAATTGCTAGCTTGCCTCAAGTCCCAAAACAACGATGCATTAAGCAAAAGAATGAGAAGCAAAGAACGCCGAGATTTACTCAGCATGACCCTTAACTAGTTGATACTCTTTCTAAAATTAGTAAATTATATTCGTTAAAGTTAATAAAAATCATGGCTTATAGCATTAATAGCATATAACATTTTTAACATCTTAACCGACACAAAATGCAGAATTAAAGTGAGCAAACAATTTTGAGTTGTTCTAATATGTCTGTGATCCACTATTAAACGTAATTTATATAACATTCAGAAAGGTTTAGATAAGAACCCAGTAGAACAGAACTCGCTAACCCATTTTGGTAGCTTCATTTTCGAAGATTCGAAAATTAAGGAATCTTTTTACAAAGAATAAGTAAGACACGAATTCCTAGAGAATTTTCACAATTTAGGTAGCTCCATTTGCAGATTTCAAACATGAAGCAATAACTATTAATATTCTAAAAACAATTTGTGGCCATATTAATAGCTTTATTTTAAAAAGAACTCGTGAAATACTCAAAAAGTGTTTTTCACAGAAAGTAGCAGATTAGGTTAAGTCCCTTAAGATAAGTGTTGCTCATTTGTGCATTATTTTCAGAAGTTAAAAATTCACAATGGAAAAGTTCTTTGAGAAATTGGAATTTCAGGCGCCAAATATAAAACAAAAGCTTTAATTTTAACCAATTTTTTTTTAAGTAATACCCACAAACCCAAAAGTCATTTTTGTTGTTACTCTTTGGACGGGTTTCTACTTAAATCCCACATCAATCAAAATCAGCCTTCCAAAAAAAAAAAAAAAAAAAAAAAACACAAATCACAATACTCCAAAAACCTCTTATGCCTGAAATGTAGAGTACAGCACTTGACGTAGAGTCACCACCGCAACAACAAAGTTAATTAACTTTGTTTGGTTTACTTCAATAGCAACAACAACAACAACAATGTTGATGATGGTGATGTAGAGAGAGATGAGATAGAAGGGGAGCAAAAGGAGGGAGAGACTGTCCCAGGTCCAGCGCATTCTGTCTTTTGATCGTTCGGTTTCGGTCCATTTGTCGTTTGTTTGCTTTGCCGCGGGGCTAATTTTGCTTTAGACCAGCATACAAGAAAAAAAAAGGAAAAAAAAAAACGACGAAAAAAAATATAAGAAGTCAAAGTATATGGGAGAAGAATCTCGAGCCCCAAAACGCAGACGACGCAAAAACCAGTTTTCCACCACTTTTTTTTCTCTTTTCTTTTCTTTTAACTTCTTTTTGCTCTATGAGCCAGGCCAGGCCAGGCCAGGCCAGCAGCTGCTGAGGCTAAAAGCTGATGCTGGAACTGAGGCTGGGGCTGAGGCTGCTGCTGCTGCTGCTACGGCTGTCCAACAACAAGTGGATGCCATTTCAAAGATGGCTGCCATAAACATAAAATATATCAGCGCACTTTATCTGAGAGGGGGCAGGCAGGCAGGCAGGCAGGCAAAGCAACACACCAAAAAGAAGGCAAGAAGATAATGCAGTCCAAGAAGATAACTGTCAACTGTTGTGCTACCAACTGGCAGTTAACCCAAAAGCAGCGGCAAACAACGCCCACGCAATCAGCTAATATGGTTAAACATTTCTTCAGAAAATTGTGCGATCTGTTTGACTGTTTAATCGCGTTTATCTTAAGTCTTACACTACACTGCTGGACAAATTAATAGGTATCTGAGTAAGAATAATGAGTAATTGACCAATTCTGCAACTCTTTCAAAGTATGTAAAAGAGAAGAATCATAGGAATATTGAGCCGACCTGAAGATTCTCAGAATATTTATTTGTTATAAGTTAGTTTCCAGGAAGTGGGCTAATTGAACTTTTACGTAATGTAAATTAACAAATAATTTATCTGTTCTTCTTTACTTTTAGATATATTCACTCGAAGGAAAAGCCATTCAAGTGTACAGAATGCGGCAAAGGTTTCTGCCAATCACGCACATTGGCTGTACACAAGATCCTGCATATGGAGGAGTCGCCGCACAAATGTCCCGTCTGCAGTCGCAGCTTTAATCAGCGTTCCAATTTGAAGACTCATCTGTTAACCCATACCGATCACAAGCCCTACGAATGCTCATCCTGCGGCAAAGTGTTTCGACGCAACTGCGACTTGAGGCGTCACGCGCTGACACATGCTGTGGGCGGTGAAGTGAACGGTGCGGACTATGTGGATGTGGGTGAGGAGGATGAGGCACGTAATTTGAGTGGCGATGAAGAGGACTCGCTGTTGGAAGTGGATTCACCTAGACAATCGCCGGTGAGGAATTTGAATGAGACAGTTGGTGAGGAGAAAGATGAGTCAGAGCGCAGGCACCTGAAGAGGAAGGCCACAAATGGAAGTGGTGGGGCTGGTACAGCTGGCGATGGGAAATTTGATCAGGAGGATAGCGAAGAAGAATTCGAGGACTATGATAACGAAGAGGATCTGCATGAGGGAGGAGGAGCCTCCACATATCATCAACGTGACGATTTGGCTGAAGATGAGGATCTGGAAGCTGATGCTGAAGAGCAGGCCGAAGTGGCTTTGGTTGCTCGTTTCAAGGCACGACAAAGTGGTGCCAGCAACTCCACGACTGGCACTGCCAAGAAGGAAGGACAAGGTGTCACACATTGCCATCATGAGGGTGGGGAGACCTATACGATGCGTCCACATAATGATAGACCATTAGATGATATTCCTATAACACCATCAGCATCATCTTCATCATCCTATTTACGTTATGCACCGCCACCAGCACCACCACCACCACCACCACCGCATGCACATCCGCATTCACATTCGCATGCACATCCTCCTCCTCAACCACATCCTCATCTCTTGCCACCAAATGGTGATCCCTATCTACCCATGCTGCATGTACGTCGCGATTTGCATCATAAAAGTTTAAATCTATCAAAAATTGCTGCTGCCACCGCAGCACCACCACCACCACAAGCGCCGCCAGCTGCACCGCCACCACCAACAATAATAATCAATAGTTCGGAAAGTAGCACAAAGCCATCTCCTCAACCATTGCATTCGCCACACGAGACCATGCCCAGTTTTTTGGGTTCGATACCCATGCGAAAGAGAATATTACCACCACCAGCACCACCATCAGCCGCCGCCGCCGCCGCCCCTTCACCACTCGATATGATGAATCAACGTTGTTATATGGACAATCAAAGTATTTATGCTTTGAATATGTCACGTCATCCGCCCAGACAGTTATTGGGTAAACCAGTATCAAGTACCGAAACGAGTGCAGCAGCACGGGAAAAGGAACCACCTGGACAGGGGCCATCACTACCACCACAGCCACAACCACCGTCAGTAGTAGCAGCAGCACCACCTCCACAACCACCACCACCCAGACGCACAGGCTTTAGCATTGAGGATATTATGCGACGCTGATCAAGAGCATAAAGGATTAAGACAGATTTTCGTACCCTATATGTATATTTAGATTTTAAGAATTTTAGAAGAGGTTGAATTACTTTTTAGAACATTGAATTGAAAAACTTTCTGTATACTTGCTTTATGTAAGCCATTTCAAACTGAATCTAAAAGAGTTTCGATGAAAATTTAATCTCTTTTATGATAGTTTCTGTTACTATTCCAACAAAGTTTTAAAGCAAACTACTTTAATGACAACTTATTGTTAGTTATAATTTACTTAAACTATTTTAGTCTAAACAGTTTTAGTACAATGTCTAGGCAAGGCAATAAGCCTAAGCACACACACACACACACACACTCTATGTTGCTGTATTTGTAAGTGCCTTTTAGGCTAAGCTACCTATTTAGTATCGCTTTTTTAGATCATCTTACTTGGTTAGTTTCTTCTTTGTATTTTCGTCTCCCCTCCTCCCCAGCACTAAGTGTTGTTGTTTCCACTTTTAATTTATATACACTTACGGCTTTTTTTCTATTTATAAGATAATCTTAAACAAGATTTTTTTGCGAGGGAATAAAATGGTTGAAAATTGAAAGTAAAAGTAAAATACGAAGCAGGCCAACGGGCCTACTAAAACATGTACTAAAACAGAAATAGAGGCCTCGCCACGCCTACTACCATCAAAAACAAAACAAAAAACATTCCAGTTAAACTTTTTTAATAGTCTTGTAAGAGATACAATAAGTTTGATAAGTTTCGTTTGTAGTTTCTTACCACTTAGCGCATTGATTCCATCATGGTCTTCCTTTTTGAATTTTAAATGATTTTTTTGGCTAACAAAAACCGCATAAATAAATATATATATATATATATATTTTAGCTATAAATATTTAAAAATAAAATTAAATAATAATAAATAATGCAAAAAAAAAACAAACTGACTCACTTCAATTCATTTTGCCTGCTGCCCATCAATCAAAGACAGTAAAATATAAAAAAAAAATTTTATAGAGACTTCAGGCACGTTTCACATAGATCTTTTGCGGTTAACGCCTATTTAACATTGGAGCCTCGCATTTAATTCCAAGGCAAAACAACAAAATCTACTCACTATGTGAGCACTCGAACACGTAGAAAGTTTCAATTAAAAGTGAAGCCACGTAAATTAGCAGACATCATCAAAAGTGAAGTGGAGTGAAGTCAAGTTTTTCCCGCCTCATCATACACTTACATACATACATAGATGATGACATCAAATTGTGTGTGTGTGTGTGCTGGAACTATAAAAAGGCCAAGTTTCTCCTTTTCCTTCAAGGGGTTTTTTTAGTAGGCAGATGAAACAATGATGATATCATATAGAGTGAGAGCTACGTGATTTGCCTACTTAAATAATATTTGTGCGAAATGCCGAAAAATACATATTTTATATCCCAAACTCACGCAAACACACACAGAAAACTGATTTTATGAATTTTTAAGCAGTTGAATATTCTCGATGGAGGAAAAAAAAAAATTATTCTGATCTGCGACAGTGCCATTTGAAAAACTGTCATTTCGAGTGTCCAAGCAAAGGACATTCAGTTGTCGTTACTCAAAAGCATTAGCAGAATTAAGTTACGTTTGCCCAATCCTTTGATCCTATCGAATCCTTCTTGTGAGCCCTGTTTAGCAAATGTTTCTGACTACGAGCCGACTTTACTTAAATTTGGGTACAAAAAAGTAGTTAAACCTACCATTGTACCTTGTGTAGCAATCTCTTAATCTATTATCTACGTGTACATAACTATTTTACATTTTGGAGCCCAAAAGTATGCTACATTTTTATTTTAGCTACACAAAATGCCTTATCGTTTTATATTTTATGGCTGTTCATTGTTTTTTAACCCTACGACGCATGTGCATTTTTAGTGTTCATATTAGAGGCCAAATAGGAAACAAGTCCACATGTATTTCAATCATTTTGAGAAGAGACGAATTCTGGTCGTTTGCCAAACAACTCGTGTCTTAAATATTAATGGGATTCCAGTAAACATTACCGTAAAACTGAAATAGTTTTCAAATTTTACATTTTATTTACGCTAGTCTGGGCCATCTCTGAAAACAAAACCTAAAAGCGTGCTACACAAATCAACTAAATAACCGCTAATACATAGATAAAATTTGTAATTTTTGATCTGCCGTTAAATTTAAATGACAATTGTTAACCAAATATTAATATTGATAGTTTTTTGTTTGAAAAACTTATAGAAATTTAAATATATTGATTTAACAATTATGCAAAACACGCCTTAGCACAGAGAAGTATCTCTTAGTAAAAGTAAAGCCATTTAAATCCAGTCCAAACAACTATTACAACTGTTGTAAAAATGTAACTCTTACTTAACAGATGCCGCTGTTAATGCAACAGGTAAGACTGTCTGTTATGAAATTTTACAGTGCAATGTTACCAATGAAAAGCAACAAAAATTTCAGAAACTGGACGCTGCTTCTCGAAAAGCTAAGCTAAACGTGATGACTGCAATCATTTCGGGCCAAGGTAAAACATAACTGAGTTAACTGAGTTTGTTGGGAAGTTCTTCATCTCTCTCTCTCTCTCTCTATCGCTCTCTCTCTCTCTCTGAGTATTTCTCACTGCTTACGCTCACTCTCTGCTCACGATGTTTGGTTTGCTAAAGCTCTTTGTATATAGCATATTTAACCTGGCAGAACTTAACGTTGTTTTGTGGCAAGACAAACGACAAAGTGACGCTCGCTCAATGCGCTCAGAGACGACAACGACGGCCGCTCAGAAGGTGTACAACAACGCGACGGAAAAGACGTGTGTGAGCGCTGAAAATTATATTGATCTCAACGGTGCTGCTTTGTTGTTTTTGTATATATATGTATATGTAAGTGTGAGAGATCGTTCGCTCGTTGACCGCGCCTTAAAAAGTTAACAATTTGTTAATAATAATACACAAATTTCTAAAAACTTGCATTCAATTTCGTATTGAATTTGATGAAAATCTGCAAGAAAAGTGAAGAAATTGTTTGAAAAGTGTGAGTGTGTGTGAACAAAAAAAAGCTCTACAAACAAAGCCACCAAAAAAGAAGAAAAAAAAAGTGAGGTTGTGTTGGTAGTGTCTTGGCCAAAAACGCAAAGCGTATTACCAAACTCACTCAGTCCAAAGCAAAGAGAGAACCCCCAGCCAAGACGTGAAAAGTGATTTTTTTGTAATTAGAACGAAAGATTTTGTGTTGATTAACAGTAAAGATGAAGAAGAAGTGGGGGAAAAAGCGTCTTTCCGTCATTTTCAGCGAAGCATAAATCGCATAGATTGAAGCGATCTTTTCTTGCACGCTTTCTTGCACTTATCTTCCCCCTTCTCCTTTTGCTCTCGCACCTCTAATTGCCAACAACAACAACAACAACTGAGCAGCTGAACATATTTGTTGCATTCACAGAATTTGTCGGTTTTGTGGCCAAACTGTGCATTGCACGGGGCAGTCAACCAACTGAAACGACAGTTGGTAGTTGTTTTTGCCACTCCAGTCCATTGCACTTGTTGGGCTACAATATACTATTCACCCTCCTGCCCCCTCTCCTTCCCTAGCAGTGTAGTAGTTCCTGCGTTACTTCCGTTCGCTTACAACGCTCTTTCATTACTCACATATTGAGAGCTGATGACGCCAAAAGGAAATTGACATTATCAATCATTAAGAACGAACCTAAGCGAGACAAAGTCAAGTGCATTAAAAGGGCTTTAAATATTTTAAAGATAAACTTATCTATACATATATTAAAAAGACATGCTGGCTTTTGGCTAGGCGATAAAGCTTCAAGTTTTTATTGCGTTTAATGGTCAAAAGAGCATCATCAATAGAGGTAGAGAGAGAGCGCGAGAGAGGAGAGAAAGAGAGCGCATGTGGGTTGTATTACTCATATAAGTAGTTAATTTATTGCAAATTGTTTTAATGCCGGCAAACAAATATCTCAATGAAAGATGACTAATTTTTACGTTATTTATCAGAAATCTAATTTAAATTGAGAGAGAAAGAGTCAGAGAGAGTAAAGGAGAGAGAGAGAGAGAGAGAAAGAGAGGGGATGGTGAGAATACAATTATAAAATTAACTAAAATTGCCCAATTTTGTTTTCGCCTGATATTATGTGTTAGTTTAACAGTTTGTTGAACTCATGACAGAAATAGTTAAAACGGAAACTAGTTCAAATTGCTGTAAAATTGCTCACAAGCCCTTATCCCACCACAACGTACATCATGAACCGTAAAGAACCTTTCACTCTTTCTAATGGTTTTTGGTGAAAGGCTTTTATTTGATCAATATTGGAAAGAAATATCTTTTTATGATAGCATACAAGAAGTTCTCTTTCATTTAGTCAATTTGTAAATAAATTCTTTATGGAATTCTATATAGAAACTCAAATGATAGAGTTCATAAAGGAAAATCCAATTCAGCATAAACTTAAACTTCATATTTGCAAAATTTGATATAAATATTAGAGATTAATAATAAGATATGTAAATTTCTTTAAAAAAATTACTTTTTCTTAGAATTTTGGAGCCACAGTAATTAGATTCGGTCTGAAACTTATGAATTCATAATGCCAAACTGAAATCTATCGCAGCTTATCTTGATCAAAGAACACTACAGTTATTCGTTTGAAACCTTTCGGCTGCTGCAACGTTTTAAATTTGTTTAGGAGTTTCATAGAAATGCTGTCTTTTGAAACTACAGTAGGGGTCACGCATTAAAGACAGTTATCTTTTCTATACATTTTCGATTTTCGGTTTCCATATGATGTTATATATGTTATAATATTTTTGTTTGCATAAGTTGTTCATATAACTAAAAGGTTAAGTAACCACTAATTGGGTAACCTCGCTTCGAACTCCCTTATGTAAAGCCGATTCCAAGATAATTTTTATACTTTGGTTTGGGATCAAGTAACCAACAGAAATAAAGGAATTACAAAAATAATTTTATAGTATTCAAAACAAATTTAGACCTAGCAAAATATATTTTAAAAATAATTTATGCGTCTTTTATTTTATTTGATTGAAAGAGTACAAAATATACCTATTTATGTAATTCAACAAAAAGTATTGCAATTGAAAAGTTAAGTTTATCTAATCTTGTGGCCACTACTGTATAATTAAAATATTTATCTAATGGGTATAAAATGGTACGGTTTCGGGTCGCGTAAAGCTACGTTAGCTTATTCACTGAATTACTTCTTCAGGAACAACTAATAGTCCTAGATTTTATCTTCAATTTAATGGCAAAAAGAATTTTAGAGTCACATAAAGTTAATAAACCCATAAAAAAAAGCCCATGGCGACAATAAACTTAAAAGTATTTTCAATGCACTTCGTCGATGAGCTGCATACACATTTCAGTCAGTTGAGTCACATACAGAGAGTCAGAGATTATCGATACGCATGCAACTACCCCATCCCCAGCTCCGCCACTAACCGCCTACCTACCACCTCTACCTGAGAACCGCCCGCACCCAAAAGCTGTTTACTTTGCATATTAAGAAAATGACAACGAACAAGAAGAAGAAACCAAAAGAAAATACACCAAAAAAAAAAGTTGTATCTTTGAAGAGTAAGACACAGGGAGGAAATGGGTGTTTGGGGGGGGAATGCTTTCTTCCATCATCTACTACGCATACGTAACCCACCAACAACAACAACAACAGCAACAGCAGCAACGGAGACCTGACGATGCGTGCGTTGCTCTCTCACTACCTTTCTCTCTCTTGCTCTCTCTGGCTTTGCGTATGAATGAAATGCCTGCACATTTACAGTTATTTTACAAAAGCCCCAAACAACAAAAACGTTTTACATGTCGTTGCTTGGCAGTCGTCGTTACACTCTCTTTTTCTCTTTAGTTATTAGTAACCCTCTCTCTCTCTTAGTTTGTTGTGGATTTCAGTCGCCACTAACGGTTCTTTGCGTATGGACGTGTTTTTCAGTTGTTGGTTTTCGGTATTTTCCTCGGTGGGTAATCAGTCTAAGTGTGTGTGTGTGTGTCTGCGTGAGTGTGTGACTTTTGGTTGGGGGAGTTCGTATATGTATGTATGGGTATTTGTATTGGTTTTTTTTTTGTGGTGTTGCTTGGACTTTTTGTTGTTTTTATTATTTAGGGCCTGTTGTTTCTTCAGCCTGGCAGGGGCTTATCAGAAAGTTGGTTAAGACACTGCAAGAGGCTTGTTTCGAATTGTTGTTGGAGAATATGAAGAAGGCCACGACAAAGTGTTGATGATGTCGGTGGAAAATTATGTTTAGGGTAACAAAAAAAAAAGAAAAGTTGAAAATCGTGAAAAACAGCATGAAATCTATTATCAATTGGAATCTGTGAAAAAAGTGAACAAGTTAATGAAAAATGAAACAAAATATTAACTGTGAAGAAAAATATTAAAGTTCGAAAATATATAATTAATTACTATATAAATTCACGATTAAAAATAAAACAATAAGAGTTTTCAATAAATCTTAAAACAAAATTATCAAATGCATGAAAGTTAACAATATTAAATGCAAAACAAAGGCAAAATATTCAATGAAGAAAAAGTTAATTACGAAGAAAAAACACAAATAAAATGTTAAATCAACAACTAAGTACAAATAAATCTAATAAAACAAAAAATATTGTGTTCTACCCAATTTGTGTATGATAACTGACAAAACTAAAGAATTTAAATGATTCAAGTAACGAAAAGCCTTTAAAAAAATTAATTCGTTAAAGTGCAAGACAATAAAATGATGTTGTCTTTAAACCAAGTGAAACTTTTAAGAAAATCTATATAAAATATATATTTTCTCTCTTTCAGCTGTTAAATATCTATAAGCCAACTGCCCTGGCAATGTAAAATATAAGAATTAAAAAAAAAACAAAATCGAATTAAACAAAAGTATATTAATATTTAAGTTTAACGAAACAAAAAACGACAAAGTAGAAAAAAAAAACAATGCACAAATGACGCTGCAACGACATAAAACGAAATGCCA
Organism: Drosophila nebulosa; assembly: GCA_024703675.1. NCBI lineage: Eukaryota > Metazoa > Arthropoda > Insecta > Diptera > Drosophilidae > Drosophila > Drosophila nebulosa. The sequence goes on along the minus strand of CM045724.1, from coordinate 8,126,680 downwards.
TCAAAATAAACAAAACTTAAATAATAATAACAAGAACTGCCACCAATCGCTGCTGCCCCCTGCAGTTGCTGCAACCAAATGGAGGAGGGGAGGCCACATATGTTTACTGTTTGTCCTGGCCCTGTTGTTGTCCCTGGGCCAACTAGGTCGAGCACAATCAGAGCAAGAGCCTCTCCTCCCCCAATCCGATTTGGAAGTTGAATTACTGCCAGAGAATGATTTGGAGTTTGCCAGTCTCGATGGCGCCGCCACACATTTGTTGCCTGCCACACAGGCGCCAGTGCCGCCGCCCCTTCAACCCCAACCCCAACCCTCCACCTCAATGATGACCTCATCGCCGCCATCAGGACAATCAACGTCATATACAGAACTACAGGGTGGCGAAATCCTTAGCGAACGCATTCTACGACTCAGCGAGAGTCCCTATCTTGCACGCGATGACTTGGAGGTGATTCGTGGAGCTCGTTTGACCATCGAGCCGGGTGTTACCATAGAATTTGCCCCCACCAAAGGATTGAAAGTTAAAGGAGTTCTTCAAGCAGTGGTAAGTCTTAAGTGAAGAGACGTTTTGAAGGGGAAAATATGGTTGAGATAAAAACAAGTACAGAATCTGGCAAAAGTTTTGAAACTTTTTTATAATTTTAAGCGTTTTGGATTTTTTACCCCCACATACAGACCCAACACGAGTGTTATGCAAGAGTAATAGTTTAGCGATTTCCAGAAGTCCACGGGAGACTTAATAGACGTTTTTATTTCCACAAAACAATTCACAGGGTGTCCACCAGTAAAAATTTCCTTTCCTAGACAAATTATAGTGTTTGTTTTAGAATTTTTTATTCCTTTCTTGGTGTTAACAAATCTGATATTAAACGAAAGTCTTTTATTAGCCCCTTATTAGGATGAAATGCTTCAATCAAATTATTGGGGATTTTGGCGTTTCAAGGCAGCTGAATTGCTCACCGGATAAACATTTTTTTGTGCAGAGTGCATTAACGTGGCTTTTCCTTTCATGCGTGTCTAGACTTAAAAGTTACTTATTCTTTGTTTCGTAGATGACTTATTGTTAGACTTAAATGCGGAGGTACACAAGTCAAAACTCGAAGACTAAAAGATAAGCTAAATGAGAGCTTTTTTGAGAGTCATTTATTTTTTTGGCGTCATCATATTAAGATGTTGCACTAGAGTTTATAACAATTCAGCACTTCGTCAAATTATATTGAGGGTCATTTATTTGTATGACATCATTATATTGATATACAAAAATCATACTTAAAACTCCTCGCAACGGTTTAAGGTAACGTCTTTCAATATTTTTTGCATATTAAAATTAATGCAATATTTATAAAATTCTTAGAAAATAAAAGGTAGAAAAAAAACACATTTCATTCACATACAGGGCATTTGCTTAGTGTATTCTTTTGTTATTTATCGGCATTTCCACCTGTTTTGCGAATACAATGATTAAGCTATCACTGGAGGCACCTGTTCTTATCGGACCAGAGCAACCAAAGCTCGACTGAATGAGTAACGATTATGATATAGTACTCGTAGATAAGGGACAGCAACAACAAGTAAAGCAAAAATGTCGTAGCACTCGTTTATGTTGACTCTTCCAGATAGATAAGATTTCCCAACACACTCTCTCATACGGTTCATGGTTGTAGTGGTAGGTTAGGGCCTCGGCGCAGGCGCACTACCCTTTGATGGCATAAACGAAACCGAAACGAAAATTAAATTGGGTCAGCCAAGTTCATTTCCTCTTTTAATAACTCGGAATGGCACCAATTACCGATATATAACTTGCACTTTGCATGTCCGATTCAAATAGGAGGGAAGAAAAAAGAAAAAGGCAAAGATTGGCTTTGTCACTTAATCAGGCAGTAGCAAGGGGGGAGTGAGGTCGGTCAAAGGGTCATTAAGGGTTAATTAGATTTAAGTGAATGTCGGCACAGAGCATTGAGGCATAATTGACAATTGTATTATAATGAAAATGAACAAATTAGCCAAGACTTCTTTCCTATAGATTATGTTAAGGCAAACATATTTTGGATATGCAAAGTACTCTTGAGGTGAGTCAGTGAATGAGCGACAACTGGCAGAAGGTTAAAAGTTCACACTATTTGTCTACAAGTTTAATTAAAAAGAAGATCAAAATGAATGAATGTCTCTTCTTTTCGGAGTGGGCGTTGTACCCATCTCGGGAGGTGTGAATCAATGAAAAGAGAAATAAAATTAATAATAATTGAAAATCGAAGGTCAAGACATTGTGAGTTGCGGGAAACAACATAATTGCAATTGCAGAAAAAACGAAAACAAAAACGTGGGAAGTCAATAAAGCCAGAAAAATAGGTGAAATTTGTAGAGTGAATGAAATGTAAGTGAATAAAGAAAGAAATGGAGATAGAAAAATAGAGAAAATCAATCAAAAAAGTTTAATGAAAATTATACTAGAAATTTAATTAAAAAATGACTTAAAAAGAAAATCATTAAGAAATAATACAAAAATGTATCCTTAGTCAATTTTTCTTTTACCAATTGAAGGTACAAAAAAATTAACTGGGTTATATTCAAATTATGTCTAAGAAATGCGACAAAATGTTTTCTCAACTACATCCTGATTTTACACTGATCGTTCGTATAAAAGTTATGTCCTAAGAAAACCATACAATAGTTTTTGTCTAATTAAGCAAAGTTATCAAAGTTAATCAGTTATTTCGGCTCAGCAAAAAAATATTTTGTAATACAAATAAAGCTCATTGATATGATTGAGAATATATATACTTTATATGGTTTTTCCCATTCGTGATAAACCTTTTTGCGATCTATGTATGTATATTACAATAAGCCTACACTTGGAAGGAAAAAAAAGAAACTCTTTTTAAGTTTGAGAAACATCGAATTTTAACAGAAACTAATTTTTGAAGATTCTATAGGCCTTTTCTGCAACTTAACCATTGTCAGGATGAATTTTTTAATGTTTGTTTTTTAATGCAGGGCACTCCTACTTCCCGCATAGTATTCAAATCGCAATCCAATGTAGCCAATTATAAGATGGAATTACCTGATGATCAGGAAAAGGGAATACGTTTAGTAGATGGACCAACACCAGTTGAAGGAAGACTGCAACTATTCCACAAGGGATCCTGGCGTTCAGTGTGCTCAAATTCAAGAAAGTAAGTCGAGAAATCTTTCTCAATATTCACAAATTCTTAACAATTTGTTCAATTAATATCTTTCAGTTGGACTTTGGCGGATTATGCTGTGGCATGTAAGCAGCTTGGTTATAGAGGAGGACGCTTCTGGAATTGGGTGGAACGCACTCCGGGCTATTATCCACGTTTACTTTACGAGCAACCAAAGTGTCATGGAGGTGAGAACACTGTGAGCCAATGCAGCGCCTGGAATACACGACAAATGGGGGCTGGAGCCTGTGATTATCACAACGATTTGGGTATACAATGTCAGCCAGTGCATGCAGAACCTTTGGGTCACTGGCGTGGCTTGTATTTCGATAATGCTCCATCCACGAAATCCCTGGGACGCGATAATATAGTTTATGCAGCTCAATCGGAATCCAAATTGAAATATGTGGATATTATACGAGCTGGAAATGGTTATGGATTCGCGGCCAAATCGGCAGTGGAAGTTCAAGGGCTGCCACCACAAATGGAGCATGTGGTCATCAGTCATTCGGCCTACACGGGCTTTAATAGTACAAAACCATGGGCTGGATTTCAATTGCGAAATGTCACCATACGCAAAAGCAATGGCATCGGAGTCTTTGTGAATTCAAGTCAAGGACTTGTGAATTTGGTTGGTTGCTCTGTGGTCGATAATAGTGCGGATGGCATTAAATATGTTGGACACGATTTGCGTGGCACTGAACGCACCGATCGAGCGAGTATCTATGATTTTTGTACACTGCCCACAACATCGGGTCAAACGTATCCGATTTCCCTAACGTTCACCCAAAAATATTATGCCGGAGCGGCAAAGGAGTGTGGCAAATATTTCTTCACCCGTTCAGGTTACTATTTGACATTGCATTTCGAGCACTTTGTTTTAATGCAAAATGAGACGGCAACTGTGGAAATCTATGACGGTGCGTCGACAAATGATCGTTTGTTGTTCGCCTGGCAGGCGAGAAACTTCACGCGGCCTCAGAGTGTCACGAGCACCAGGGAGAAGATGTTTGTGAGGATTAGGGCAGATGCACGCCAGGAAGTGAATGCCTACTTTCGCATAACGTCGGGCGATGCTGTGGCATATGATTTGCGTTTGGCGGAATCCACAGTGGAGGATAATGGCGGACGTGGAGTGGCCATAGATAATATCCGATCGAAAATTCATGTTCATAGTAGTTCTATATCGGGTAATGGCCATGTGGCTGGAGTTCATGTCACCTCAGGCGCTGGAGATGTCAATATTACGAGTTCCAATATCAGTTTCAATAACGGAGCTGGCGTAAATATTACCTACTATGGTGGTAATCGTAATATATCCCGTTCATCGGTCAACTCGAATCGGGGATATGGCATAGCCACTTGGTTGAATCACACCACCGATGTGAATCGTGTGGAATATATACCCTTCAATCAAACAAGCGTCGTCGAGTATTCACATATTGGTGGCAACTTGGAAATGGGCGTCTTTCATGGCAATTATTGTCGTCCAATTTGGGTGAATGTAACGGGAAATCAATTTAATGGAAGTCTTCAAAACGATATATTTATCGAATCATGCTATCAAAATACTCCAAATGGTCATCCCAATCTCCAATTGCAATTGGGCCACAACCAATTCAAATACTCGCAAGCCAATTCTATAATATTGAGTCCAGCTTTAAATCTACAAGGAAAAATTGAATATAATATGTTTCGATTTGGTTCCTATGGCTGTATATATATCAACAATGATTATATATATCCCGAATTTAATTATCTGCCCGTTAAACTTCTCATACAAAGCAACTATTTTACACGTAACAGCGGAGTCCATGTCGTTTCGCTTGCCCTCTCCCCGTACAGTCGGGCGGAAGTGCAGTCCATACTCTTCACGCGGAACTTTGTAAGAGGAAACAATATTACCGAAGCTTTTGGACCCTTAGTTGCGGGTAGCGAAGGTTCCGATGGCTCTGGACGTTTGAATCCTCGCTCAAGAGTCGCTGCTCCCGTGGTTGTGGGTTCCAGTAATATCGATATCTTTCGAAATATTTTGCATAATTTCGATTCAGCATATGAAATTGGTTCACAATTAACGGATCAGAGTCAGATTATAAATGCCACATACAATTGGTTGGGTCATGCGGATGAAAAACGTATTTACGCCCGACTCTTTCATCGAAATGATCGCTATAATTTGGCCAAAATCAACTATTTACCATTTCTATTGCACAGTTCGAATCCGGGAACAACGGCAATGATAAGCGTATCTACAGTGGTGCCTAGTTTCTTCCCCGAGGGTGGTGACATAATTGGCGGTGAGGTAGATGGTCAGGAGTCCATACCGCCGGGCACCTATACGGTCACAAAGGATATTAATATACGACCGGGAGGAAAATTGATTTTACAACCTGGCACTACACTTCGTTTCGAACCAAGCGTCGGCATGATGGTTGCTGGCAAATTGGAGGCACGCGGCAGTCGTCCCGATGATATACTCTTCACGCTGAAACGTCAAACCATCATAAGTGATCACAATGATACGGAAACCATAGATTTGGATAGCGAAACGGAAGCCATAGACATGGAAACGGAAGTAATACCATCGGGTGATGTTGTGCCACGAGTTCCAGTGCGTTTGGTTGGTGGTTTGGGTGGTGCGCATGAAGGACGTTTGCAGTTGTACTTGAAGGGACGTTGGGGCACCGTCTGCGATTATGGGTGGAACGTATTGAATGCTGCTTTGGTTTGCCATCAATTGGGCTACTCACTGAATCCCCAAGATTGGCGCCTGTTGCGTTCGCAATTACCCAACGCTGGCACTTCGGAAGATGTTCTAGTGGCCAATGTTCGGTGTACTCCACACGATCGAGATATCACCAAATGTAGAGCTGAATATGAATTCGAGAATAGCTGTACGCATGAGAACGATGTGGGAATACGCTGCTACGAGGGCGCCTGGGCTGGAGTACGTTTTAGTATGCTGGCGGAGAGGGCCGATCTCCAATATGTTACTGTGGAAAAAGCTGGTCTCTTCGATTACACAACAAATGCCTTTAAGCCCGCCGTCCAGATGGATCATGCTCGTCACAATTTGGAAAATGTTCGTGTTGTAAACAATTTACAAGATGGTCTTGGCATTATCTATGCCGATATCTATGCTGGCAAATCGGTGAATAATATCAAAAACTCAGAATTCTCGGGTAATCGTGGCAGTGGCATTAGTATGAAGCAACTAGATTTCCGCATTTCTGGTTCCATAATCAAAGAGAATTTGGGTAGTGGCATTTCCCATGATGCTGTCATCTCGGCCATGGATCAAAAGGAGATAGGCGGATGGTTCTATATGGCCACTGATTTCAATTCCTTTGGCACCGATTATGTTCCATATGTGCTGCCCGCACATCCTACAGCCTCCAATATTGATTTGGGAACCTTCGAGCACAAGTACATAAGGACGGAAGAGTTGCTCGGCCAATCGGTGCAACAGAAAATTGTCGTACAATGCCCAGCTGGCTATGTCATAGGCATACAACTGTTGAATCCCATACACAATTTATCCAGCGAGAGTATAACCATTTTAAATGCGCGCACTGAAAATATACGCAGTGATCTGTGGCAGGTGAAGAGGGATTTGAATGTCTTTCCGGTGACGAGTAGCAGTTATGGCATCATTATTTACTATGAAAGTGGTTTGCAGGCATTGGGCGGAGCCGTTCTGATGTTAAGTACAGTCACTGCTCCGGTGCAAAATATACGGAATCGCATTGTAAGTGGCCCGGTGCCTACATTAACTATACGCTCGACAAAAATCCAAAAGAATTTGCGTGGCATTACGGCTTACTACTACAATCGATATATAGGCGATAATGGTGAATACTATTTGCGTAAGGCAAATGAATCGATTAAATTGATCAATTCGGAATTAAGTTATAATTCACGCGAAGCCGTTTATATCAAGTCACCCTTCTGGGATGTAATCTCGAGTAATCTATCCGAGATAACACTGCAAATAAATTCATCGTTGATCACTCAAAATGGTTTGGGCATCCGGCAACGTTCCAAGGATCTACGTTCATCCAATAATCTCTTCCATTACGTCATTCAGGATACAACGGTGGAACAGAATACTCATGGAGGTTTTCATGTGGATTTACCATACGTTTGGCAATATAATGAGAATTTCACGCATTCAATTTACTTTGGTAATAGCACATGGCAGAGAAATAAAGATTTTCATATACTGGTACGGGGCCATTATACGGTATTCAACATAACCTCAAATGTTTTTCGTGAAAACAATTGTCCCAATGCCTTAATTTCCTTGGATGGCATGGAGAAACGTTTACGTTTCGATAACAATCGCTTCGAATCGAATAATGCTAAATTCATATTACTCTTTAAGGCGGATAGCTTAAGTGAGATTTTGGGACAAGTTCCGGCGAGTATTGAATACAATTCGTTTAAGCAAAACAGCATTGTCACTATGATGGCTAATTTACGTCATTTTATGAAGGCCGCGAGACGAGTACGCAAACAGCATCAGCTACCCACTGCAGTGATCCGGTTGGATGGTGTTCAAAATGTTCGACTCTATCGCAATCTGATGGCCGAAAATGAAATGGATTATAATCTAGTGGCGGGTGTAAGATCGGCGCGTTTGAATAACTATTTCGAGGCTCGTGAAAATTGGTGGGGTTCCAAAGATTCGAATTACATTGAATCGAAAATATTCGATTTCGATAATTGGAACGATCATGCAGATGTGATCTATCAACCGTTCCTGATTGAGGATAGTTTTGATGCTAGTGTTTCGGTGGTAACCCCGTTCAATCAGCAAGATCAAGAAGTCGATCTGTTGACATACCGCGGAGGACGTGTCTATAAGGATTTGGTTTTGAAAAGACAGCAGACACCATACTACATTTCATCGGATATCACTGTAATGCCAGGACAAACATTGACCATACAACATGGCGTTAACATGGAATTCGAACCCAATGTGGGTATTCTGGTATTGGGTACATTGATCGCTGTGGGCTATCAGGAATCTCCCATAACCATGAGACCCTTTAAAAATGCTTCTAGAGAAGCATTAATGGCATCGCCACCGCCCAGGAAACGTTCATTGGAAGATATGAGCGCTGCGCTAACCGACTTCGATTCAATAAGACTTTGCACTAGCTCGAATAACTGCACTGGCGATGCAGATGGTCTCTTTGGTTTGAATGAAGGATTTCTGGAGTACTTCAATCACACGACTCTGCAATGGGTGCCAATTTGTGATGGTCGTTTTACGGAACGCAATGCTCAAGTTGTTTGCCGGGAGCTGGGATTCGATCCGCTGAACGTTTACTACGGACACGATCGTCGCATAGAGTTTCACACAAACTCTTTGACTCGTATTTGGTCGTGGGTCCAACCGCTAGAGTGTCGGGGCGATGAGGAACGCATGGAGGACTGTTCGGAGCGTTTAAATGGTCAGCTCTATGGCCATCGTCATGAATGCAAATGGGATGATGTATTCGTTTTCGTTAGCTGCAACAGCATGGCCGATGATGAGGTCTATTGGGGTGGCATACGATTCGCCAATTCCAAATTCGAAGAGATCCAATACGAACATCGTTCGTTGCATAACACTCGTTCTGCGTACGGGCAATCGCCTCAACGTGAAAGTCAATTGGAGTATGTCCGCATTGAACAAGCTGGCATCCTGCACAATCATAAATCAGCGGCCATACAAGCTATACACAAAAATCCGTCCATAGCTTCGGTTACCATTGAAAATTCGGCCAATCATGGCATTAATCTAATTGCACCAAGTGGGAAACTCAATCTTAATCATTTAAATATCACGAAAACTCTCGGTACAGGCATCAGCATTGTTTCGCTCACCGGTGAAGGTCGTGACAGCGATGAATCCAGTTTTACTCCGCTAAAAAGTCTTGATCTGCCCTACAAGATATTTTCTCTTGTTGATATTTGTGACCCCCAGAAGGTTTTGACCATTGAGGAACGCATGGTGATCTACTACAAATACGATAACAATCCCGTGAATTGTGTCAAAATCTTTACATCAGCTTTTCGAGCTAAACCAATAGGTTTTCGATTATTACAATCGAATTTATTCAACCATTCGAAACTTTATGGTAGAACGGATTTCATTAAACTATATGACGGTGATATCTATAATGTAACCGCAACATATTTGGGTAAAATTGAGTCCGATACGGATAACCAGCGATCATTCTTCAAAACCAAAGGACCAACTATGAGTCTGCAACTAGTAGCAAGTGGAGCACCGGAAACCCACGGTTTTATAGCTGAAGTGGTCACTGTACCTATCTCAACGCTGGGACAATGTGAGTATTGAGTATTTCATGTCGAGTTGGCGTAAAAACGTCTGCTTTTGCGTCACTACTTTTGAAAACCGCCCATTATTCATAATTTATTCACTTTTTTTTCGACAGATCGCGATGCCCTGCACAACATAACCGATACGCACATTTCTGGTGCTATGAAGGGTGCTATTAGCTATGCCTCTGCAGGCGAGGTTACACCCACTCTAACACTAATAGGAAATCGTATTGAAAAGAATTGCCGTCAACTTTATGGCAATTTTTCCACCTGCTCTTCCGCTTTAAATTTAGATGTACAAAATATGAACTCTTTATACTTTATGGTAAGTAAATTAGGCAATTTGGTTAGAAACTTAAATTACTTGTTTTCTACTTTCAACTAGAACAATTTGTTAATGGAGAACCAAGGAGGTTTACGCATACGTGCCGATTCGAGGGGCACAGCCACATCTTTGCGTGGCTTCGTCCATCATAATCTTTTCGTGCGTAATAAAAATCGCCCAGCACTCTATGTAGAAGGACGTCAATCGTCGCCCTACCAAGAAGTGGAATTATATAGGAATTACTTTGCCCAAAATATGGCTGGTTACGAGGATGTTATACGTCTGCGTCAAGTTGTTTCCAACTTTAGTTACAACTACGTGCATAGCAATATCGGTGGACGTATTATGGAGGTCTCTGGATTTGAAAAAGTTCGTCTACAGATCTATCAGACAACGGCTCACAATGGTTTCTATAGGTAAGTGGTGCGAATTGCAAGTTCTGTAGCATTATTAACTTTTACTTCAACAATTCTTTAAAGAAACTTTGCGACAAATTGGATGACAAGGGCAACCATAGTGGCTGGAACAGCGGGCCAACAATATGCCGATAATATTTTCGAAAACTACGAAAATGATTATGAACTCTTGACTGTCAATAATTCAATGTAAGGATTTTATTTTTTAGTAGAGCTGTCCAAAAAAAAATTGATTTAAATTCCAATTTGTTAAAACTTCTTAATTTATGCTTACTTTTTGTAGCTTGAGCTTTGACTATGAAAATAGGACCTTTGAGACCTGGAGCTCTAAGATTGATGCACGCCACAATTATTGGAGTTATAATAATACAATTTCGGTTCAATCCCGCATCAGAGACAAATCGGGTAAGTTAAAATGCCACACCCATTAAAGTACAACTAATAGTTTCGTATTGTATTTTAGACGATCCCATGCTTCTGGAGGTTTTGGCCGTGCCCTTTCAAATGAATAACGAAACGATATTGGATGGCAAATGTCCTCCCGGTTGGGCATTAGTTCATGACACTTGCTTCATTTATGTTGGAGCGCCAATGACTTTTCATGAGGCTCGAGATTTTTGTCGCTCTGAGAACTCGTCAATGCCCTTTCTAAGAACCGACAAGCTTACCCTATGGAAATATTTACAAAGTCAAATGAGACATCTTAAATATCCAGAAAAAGTATGGATACAAGATTATAATCATATAGAGCGTTGCACCAGTTTTGTTTTCGGTGAAATTGAAGTAGAGGATTGTGCCAAAGAGAAAGGTTTCATATGCGAAATGGATCCAAGGGTAAATGACTTAGAAAGAATTTCAAAAATACACTGATTGATAATTCAAATTTCTTTTCCCTTCCAGGTGATAATTGATCCGTTGTCGTGGCGTGCTGATATATTTGCCATCAGTATTATATCGGCATTCGTTTTGGCCATTATTCTATTAATTTTGGTTGCCTTCTGTTGGTTTGCCAAATCCAAGCATCGTCATGTGCAACGGTTGCAGCGACGTAATAGTATTCGTCAAAGTTTACGTAGTCTGAACAGCATCGATCCGCAAGGATCGCTAAGGAGAAGGCCAAATTATGTATGAGTTTAGTTTTGCAACTAACTAATCAACTTTCTATATATGTTAAGTGGGAGTGTTATGGTTTAACTGAAATATATTAGAACCTCGCTTATCGGGACTTCGATTGAGCGGGAAATCTGTGTTAGTCGATAGAACCGATGATAAACAAGGTTCTAATGTATTAAATTTTCAATTCGTTAGTAGTATAGACAAACAAAATGAAAGATAACAAAATTGTTGTTAACTTAAATATTGCGCTTAACGCAGGGCAAATTTTTCTAAAAGGTTTGCACGATTACTCGAATAGTTCTTAAGGTTGAGTTTCTTGAAAATTAATAGACTTATTCTTGAACATATTTTTTTTTAAAGTAACGTCGTCCTTATTGAATTGAATTTTTTGTCCGCATTTTTTTTTTCTCTCTCTTACGACCACATTTAAAGGCGTTACCTCATTATCGAGCAAACCTTTTTCGAAAATTGTACAAAATTAATCTTGTAATTTAAACGGCTATGATAGAATAACAATAGACATAGAAAATTATATTGGTATTTCTAAATTTAGTTCCTAAGTGAGAGATTGCGCGCTTCTTTTTCGTTTTTCTTTTTTTATAATTTTAATTTTCTGTTTTTTTTTTATTTTACTTTTCACTTTATTTATAGAACATGTCCAGCAATGGAACTTTATCCAAAACTCCCGACTATAAACAAATGGTGGCCAATGGCTCAATCGATTCAATGGACAAAAGTGTTCTCAGCTCGGAGGCGGGCAGTTTTGAGGGTTATGAGCCAAAGACACATTACAATGAGTATGTCAATCAGAATGCTTTGCGGCCACTTCAATCGGATCAGCAAGGATCACCGTTAGCGGCGGCGGGAAGTGGTAAAGTGGCTACCATATCAAAGGCTAGTGGACATCGCGCTCGTGCTGTTGCCGCTGCTCTAGAACCCGATGCATTTGAATTGAGTTATCGAAATGAGGGTTTCCGCGATAATTCCACTTACGGCGGAAACGGTGGCACACGCACAAATTCCATTAGCAACAGCATGGCCGAAGATACGCCAATAATTCATCATACAGATGGTGAAATCGAAGAAGCTGGCTCGGATTATTACGGCAATGCCAGCACCCTGCCGCTGCGGACAGAAATGGCGGGCGCCAGAGCACCTGTTGTCGGCGGTCGTCGCGGGCAGCCTGGTCTAGCCTTTCTCAGTGAATTGAAGCAAAATCTTCCAGAATATCAACGTGACAGTTCGCACAGCAGTTTCATGCCGTCGTCGCATCAGCGCAGCAGCGGTGACTCACTGCCCTTCGATCAAAAAATAGATCAATTTAATTACTCTACGGAATCGGCGCTCTATCGTCCGCCACCGGTGGTGCAGCCAGCTGATATGCGTCGTCCGGACTCGTATTACACAGCCGTACGTAGCAGTAAGGCACCCACATCACATTATCGTACACCCCGACCATTGGCTCAACCGCCAGCTATACCGTCTCAGACTCCTACGGCCTCGCCCTCACGCCCAAAGACTGTCTATCAGGAGGCGGCAAGGCCCTCATCGCAGACACCTTCACCTCAGATAATTAATTCCAGTCCCTATCATCGTTCCAAATCGGAGGCCCTTTTAGAAACCGATTTCGATAATGACAATGGGGACAATGGGGGAGGATTGCAACCCCTGCAGACCAACGGTCGTAGCCACAGTCAGCCCCTGGAGACGGCCATGTAACATGGTCCTAGCAATAATTCTCGAGATTACTCGTATCTTTAGCCTGACGAACGACCCCACACGTTAATTTTTTCTTCTTTTTTTTTGTACTTTTCTTTTTTTAATTTTGTGTAAACTTAAATCATTCCATCCATTAGTTTAGAAACGAGAAACGCGAGACGCATAATAAGAGACGATTTAGTATTAATATTGTTGTATATAAATTTAAAAACGTACATATAATAATTATTTTATAAATAAAAAACGAATAAAAACTAATAATTTCATAAACGAAATAAAATTTAAAAAAAAACAAACTTTTCAGGTTGGATTGGTTTAAGATTAGAAGGTATTTAGTCTTGAATTACCATTCCTTTATTTTTCTTGAAAGTCCACACACATTTTTTAAAAATTAAGCTTAGTTTATAATTTTTTGTTTCCCAAAAAAAAGAGAAGTTAAATTGAAAGTGTAAATTATTGTACATACATACATGCATATGTATATGCGGAATAATTTTCCACTTAATCGCCAATTTAAAATCCACAAAAAATAGAGAGAAATACTCACCCAAAAATTATTTTGCACCTTAGTCAATTGTAACACATAAACTCGTGTAGATGTCCCAGCTTAATACTTCAATGAAATAATAATTATAATATTTTCCTTTTTTTTGTGCCCCAAGATACAGCACAGGCATGTACCGTTACATCTGCAACAAAAGTTGGTACAAGAGCTACTCCTACAGCAACAACAACTAGTGCAATAAAATTTCCGTCTCGTTTTAGCACATGCACGGATCGACATTTTGGTAGCTTGAACGAAATATTCACTTTATCACATCATTTACATAGATATATTTTATATGCAAAGCTGCTTTAATTAATTGAAAATCACTCATTTAATGAATTGAACTACAGCACAAAACAAAACAAAGAAATGAAATAAAAATTAAACAAACACTTCGCGCCCTAACCATATTGCCGCCGAATTGAAACTAACAACAAAAACGAAGAGAAGAAGAACAGAAATTTGAAAGCCGATAGAGCTTAGAAACGAAATAAATGATAATATTATCGATGAATAAAAAGTCACGGCGATATAAAAATAGAAGTTTTAAAACATTGGGAGATAAATGTAAGTAAACCGGACCACTTATAATTCTGGGTGTTTAGAAATTAGAAAAAAATTAATAAAAATAATTTTAAATATTGATTGAGTAAGGTTGACATTGCAATTTATCAACAAACAATTAAAACAAATCTACTTTTTCAAAAAAATAAAAAAGACCCAAACAAACATTCGTTTTATTTCAAAAGCTATGTACATACATATGTATATAAAGAGTTTAATTTTTAAATTGTTAAAATAAACTTCGTGTAAACATCGTGAGTGAAACGGTTTTTGGTTTTTAACAAGCCGATAGTTAGTTTCAGTTATCGACATTGCTTGGCCGTCTCTGGACAAATAATTCGCGCTCAGTTGCAGGTTGTTGTTGTCTGGTGCGGTTGTGTGCTCCCTCTCTTTCTTCCTCGTTCTCTGTGGCTCGTGGCTCGCTCTCCCGTTCACTCTCGCTGGTCGTAGCGGAATTGGAAATGTGAAACTAAAACAATTCAATTAATAGCAGCAACTACAACTACACCAATATGAATTCGACAATAACAATAGAACGTAAGTGTGAGATCAAAATGTTCTAACCGAAGCCAAGCTGTCTCTGTCAGTGCCCAGTATGCATGGAAGTGCATTAATGTGTAAATTTGTGGGCTTGTGTGTGGGCGGACGAGCGACTTGACATTGAAAAGTTAATTGCATTAGGCTTATATAGAAATGTTTATTGGGTTATCTCTTTTATGCAAGGCACGCACAAGCCAGTGGGAGAGATAGTGAGAAATAGAGAGTGGGAGAGAGCGTAATCAGCATCCCAATAGGCAAAGGCTGCAATTTTTGGCGTAAAATTGCTTACAACAGCAACAATTTTACACAACTCATGCACACGCACATAGGGAGACACACAGGCATTGTGGGAGAGCAACTGCGGCGCGTGCTCTTGTTAGGTCTCTCTCTCTCTCGTGTTAATTCTCCAAAATGCTTTTTGTTGTAGTAGTAAAAAAAGTCGCCCGCAGTTTAAGTCCAGCCATTCATATTCACCGTTCGTTTGGCGGAGTTCGAAGAGCAACAAAATTTTTTTCTAGTTAACATTAAGGATCAAAAACCGAAAAGTTGCACAAAAAAATAAATTTCCTAAAAATTTTTAAAAAATTTAAAATTAATTTCAAGTAAGTGTTATTAACGGTTTATTTCTGTGCTTTTCTCCTTGATAGTGTTTGGTTCATCAGTGTGTGTGCCTGTGTATGTGGAGTTGCAAAAGTGCTAAATTTAGACCTAAAGCAAGGCTGCAGCACGCAGTCGCCTTTTATGCCTCCCACACACGCACACACACATATATAGAGCAAAAAACAAAAAAAAAAAAATTTTTTGTCGCCACATGCATACGTCAGACGCGGAGGCTCTCTTTCTAGTAGTGTATGTGTGTGCATTTGTGTGTGTGTGTGTAAGTGTGTGTGTGTGTATGGTATGAATGGAACAAAAGTACTTGGCGTTGGAATCAATAGTCAGACTTTTTTGACGGTCCGGGGGGCGTTGGGGGGGTTCTGTTGCTGCCATTACGTCTCTCTTCCTCTTGTCGTAGTATTTTCCGCGTAAATTGAAAGTAAATTGAACGCGAATTCAAAAGATCTTAGGCAAGGTTTTTCTTTGATTTTCTTTTGTCGAAATTTTCTCATACAACGAGTTTTGCACGATTCGTTTTTTTTTTTTTTTTGCTGCCTGTCACAACCTGCCCCATGGTTATATCTGCTTTTTACCCTCGTCTTCCTCCTCCACCTCTGTTACTTCTCCTTCTTCTTCTGTCCATAAATACTATGTACTACGATACGTTGCGACGACGACGACTACCTCTGCCTAGTTGCATTTCCACGACAAAGTCATCGTCGTCGTTGTCGGCACGAGTTTGTTGCTGCTGTTGCCTCGCGCAGCACTATGCCCCACAGTCCGCTTTACTTTTCTCGCAGCTCTCCCGCATCTCTCCCACTTCACGTTTTTCCAGTAAATGCTAAAAAGCTCCCACACGAGCATCACAAGAGTCCAAGTAAATGCACTACATTTATGTGTGTGTGTGTGTTTGCAATGCGAGCGCAAGAGTTGCCAGATCACATAATTAAATAGCTAAATATCGAACTAGCTAGTAAAAATTCGATCACTATTTTGGGTGATACGGATTGTTTCATTAATTAGATGAAGATATCAACGATCATATGTATATTGAAAGCCTTTGTTTTCACAGTTAAAATACTCGTAGAAAATGCGGTAGGTACAATGCCAAAGTCCTAAGCAATCAATTTGATAGCATCCCAAAGTAGGCAATAGAAAGTAGGAAAAACTGTTCGACTGGAGTTTCAACAGACGTCTACATTAACGTATAAAAAACAGCCCGGAGTAAACCAGAGAGACCAGCTACATTACTTGTAGTACAGAATATCCGAATTATCTGAATAAAATGGAAAGAAATTCTGATAAAAGGATTGACATTTCAGTGCCAACCAATTTTTCTCTTCTCTGAATTTTCTGATTCCCACAATACATCGGAGCGACGTGGTTGTACTATTAATAAAACTAAATATAGTTTTCCTGATGGGGCCCATTAAAACTGGTAGGAAATAAATTAGTATTAAAATGCATTTCCTATGATTTTTTAATGAAAACATCTGGCAACTTTATTTTGAGTACGCTGCATTCCCTCCACACACACTAACACACACACACACTATAGAAATTGCAGCAGTGAAGGAGGTAGAGCAGAGAGCTCCAAGCGCTGGTGCGCAGAGATTTTGCGAGACGGAGCCATAATTTTGTCAGTTTGAGCGCAGCACTAGCCGGTGACGGGTGACGACGACGATGATGATGTTGATATTAGTAATACGTAGCACTTAATACCGCACAAAGATGATGAAACTAAGATGAAACTCTTCTCAAAAATAAAATAATTTAAAGTGTGTAGCGTTCAATTGTATCAGAGTGTCTGTGTGCGTTCGTTTGGGCCATAATTGTCGCAATTCAATGATGAAAATCAATTAAGTGAAGCGACACACGTTGTCCTGTCGTTGCCGTCGTCTGGCTTCCGTTATATGAAAATCAATAATTCCGTGCTGTATAAGTTACGGCGAAAGGTGCGCGAACACCATACAACACGCTCAACATTGTCGTCGGCTGGCATTCGGCTCTCGTTACTTGGACGACCCCGCACCACCCCCATCGTGTTGTGTGGGAGTGGGGTGAAGTGGGAGGTGGTTGATACCGAAACGTGATTGAAATTTTTGCACAAAAAGGAATAAGCGCTTACACTTTTTAGCGTAGGCGGCATTAGCACCCAGAGAGTGAGAGAAAGACAAAGAGAGAGAGAGAGAGAGAGAGAGCGTGTATGCTGTGCGTCGTAACTCTCTCGCGTAAATCAGGAAGCAAAAATAACAAACAAAAATACAATTCTAGAAGAAGGGCGGTCAGTCGAGGGGTATGCGCGTGCTTCCGAAGGGGGTTTTCTCCAAATTGGTGTGTGTATGTGTGTGTGTGTGAACGAAATAAATAGAAACGACGTGTAAAACGTAACCAGCACAAAAAGTAGTGTGTGTAGTATGTAGTAATAGAGTAGTAGAAGAACGAGGAGAGAAAGACACGAGACAGAGAGACATAGAGAGAGAGAGAGAGAGAAAGAAAGAGAGAGACAGGGAGAAAAAGAAACTGTGAAAGAGGCTCCAAAAGCAAACGCATGTTGCTGCAGTCGACTTTGCGTTGACGTCGTAGTAAGTTTCGCTGCTCTGCTTAGTGTATTCTGTGTTGTGGGTGCAGGTCGCGGCGTAAACACGCGCGTGCTTGTGTTTGTGTGAATTCGTTCTGTGTGTGTGTGTGTGTGTGTGTGTATGTGTGTGTGTGTGTGTGGGCGCGTGTTCGTGTGCATGTGTGGATAAATGTGTATATGTGTAATGTAGGCAGAACAAAAAATCATGATAAAGTTTGTCAGGCACAACAAAAATCGCGAGAATTCATTCAAGGCATCGAAAAATTTTCTCCGTAAAAAGGTACGATTACTATGTACATACATACATATCATAGAAAAAATAAATTTGCATAAAATTCAATTGATCTTCCAAAATGTGTGGGCATTTCTTCTAGAGAAGTTGTTATAATTCCTCCTTTTTTTTCCATTTTGCAGCGTGAATCGAATGACTCTGGCACTGAATCTGATGGTGAACTTCTCGATGTGGAAAACAAATGTCACTTAGATGTGGATATGGAAACTAGTGAGTGTATGATTTAAGATGACTCAAAATTGCATCGTCAAATAGTTAAAAAAAACCCACAATTTGAACTGTGACCAAATATTCTTCAAAGAGGCCTACGATATGATATATCATTGAAGATTCTCTTAAATGGCATTAAAGATTCTTTAAAAGTACATCCTCAAGTAGTTCAGAAACTGACAATCTGACCTATGATCAAATCGTTAAAGGATCTATGATATTTGAACGACATTTTTTATCATATAGTTTTGAAACCTATCAAGAAAAGGTCGAAATTTTATAAATAAATGAAAAAATATTACAATTCTTAGACAAAACCGATAAAAAAGCCTATTTCTGTAACCAAAAAGTCATAAAAACATGCCGACAAACTTTGGTCCATTGATGAAAACGACTATAAATCACCAATTATTTACGACTTCTTCTCGGTATTAGAAGTTTATTGATTCAATGATGATGTTAAGATTCTTTAAAAGTTCCAAGGGTTCTGGTCTCGAAATATGATACTGCACTAGGTTACGCATCAATAAACAATGAGAATTTGAAAAAAAAAAACACACATGACTCTTAAAAAAACAAAGACAAAAAATCATGACTTTTAAGAATTTGCCTATAAACAACAATTCTTTTTTGGCAAGAAAAGTTCATTCAAAAAAAAAAAAAAACAAAAAACTTAGCTAAGCAACGATATTATATATGTAAATACATGGGCCGCTGTGTTTACTGACTTGAACGTTTGAAATTGTTTTATGCAGACTTAGTAAAATGTATTCCTAATCCATGTGATTGAAAAACAGCTAATACTTGTTATTTTTTTCCTTTATGCAAATTAAGGTTTGAGTTCCTGCCCGGATGCAAACTTAACTACAAGCAAACAAACTGCATGCTCATCATCCGAGATTTCTATTGCTGCCACCATCACCACCATTCCTCCGGCTCCTCCGTCAACAGGTGCTGCTGCTGCTGCTGTCGCCGCTGCAATGATGTGTCATCATCAGACCACAAGTTCAGCATCATCGAGCTCCCATCTTATGTATGATCAGCATAGCTCTGAAGAGGAATTGGAAGTGATTAATGGGCCAGCAGCAGCGGCAGCGGTTGGTGGCGGCGGCAATAGTGGCGGTGCAACGTGCTCCTCACGATTATCCAATCGCGGATGCACTTCCTCATTGGATACAGAGGCACCATGTAGCAGTAGCACTGGCATTTACGCTGGAGCAGCTGGATCAAACTCAAAACGTTCGAGCTCCTCGCTAATGGTGGAGAATCGTAAACGTTCTTTGGCCCATAGTTCCGATGATGAGGTTAGAGAATGTTAGGAAATCAAATTAATGATAAATTTTATAATTCAAATATTTTGTTTTCTGCTTTATTGCTCCAGCTGCGCAACTCGCTGGAGCCCATTTCGACGCCCGTGAATTTTCGGACTTCACCGCCATTGGAGGCATTCAAGCCAAATCGTAGCCATATGATGTTCCGCTCCACAACGCCACTGATTCTATCGGAGGCCCGATGTGGCATCGAAAATATTAAATTATGTGATAATAGTGTAAACGAGGAGACAACAACGGCAGGAGCAGCAACAGCAGCAGGAGCAGCAGCAGCGTCGGCGTCAAATGGTAGCGGTGGCAATAACGATAATAATAAATGCAGCAACAACAGCAGCAGCAGCAACAATGATGCCACCGATGAGAATGAAACGAGCAGTGTGATCAAGGCTAGCTCCTTGAAAATGAGCAACAGTAGTCATCACATTTATCAACCGCAACCGAAATATAGTTTCCATTATAATAGCTCACGTAGTAGTCCGGCCAGTACAACCGGCCTAGATAATATGATGATGGAAGTACGTTCGGTTAGTCCGCCAGCGAAATTATTTCATTGCGCCATTTCACCAAGACGTCGTCCTAGCAGCAACAGTGCTGGCGGCGGTGGGTCAAACAGCGGTGCTGCATCAACAACGACAACATCAACTGCCCAGCGACCGCATAGGCCATGTTTAGATTTTGATAAAATGCAGCAAGTCAGTCTCTAAGGCAAACAAAAATAAACAAACATACAAACACACACAGAAGAACCGTTAGGCAAATGGCAAATCAAAGACTTTTTATACCAACCAACCACAAAATAATAAAAAACAAAAAAAAAACCACAAAACAAAAACTACAACTGCAAGTACCTTAAAACGGTTAAAAGAGAAAATGTCAGCAGTTAGAAGAGATGCAGAAAAAAGAAAAATAAATATATCCTCGATGAAAAAAAAAAAAAATAATAACAACAGAAATCTAAGCAGAACAAACGTACAGACAAACAGGCAGAGCAGAGAAATACATACTAAAAAGCAAACAGAAAAATCATCAAATCAAATTACATAAACAGCAGCTAAAGGAAGAAGAAGAAAAACCAACAACAACATAAACCACTAATAAATTTCAAATTTTAAAAATTGAACAGACAAAAAGAAAACCGTAACCGACAAAAATACTTACCATAGAAGCAGCTATTTTTTCACCAGTTTTAAACATTAAAAAAAAAAAAACAAAAATAAAACAAGAGGAAGAGAGAAATATTATTAACACTTTTTCTTCAAGTCAGATGGCAGAAGTGAAAACGAAAACAAAAACGAAAACAGAGAAATGTAAGTGCGGCAATTGAAAATGCAGAAGCGCAGCAGCTAAAAGGCTGTGTCAAATGAAAGATTTAAGATTTAGATTGTAAAACTGTAAATAATTGTATTTGTGCGAAAAAAAAAATTGGTTAGAAAATGATATGATAACAACAAAAACAACAACAGCAACAGCAACAAACAAACACAAACGAAATGGCCGAAAAGTATTTTAATTTTTTTAGAAAAAAAAAAATGAATACCAAGCAGATGAAAGAGAAAAGAACGATAAAGATTAAAAACATAAAACAAAAAACCAAAACAAAAAAAGAGCAAAATTATATTTCTATAAAAAAAAAACAAAAAAACAAACTAAATTTGGATTAAAACTGTGAGCGGTTTGTGGGAGCAGCAACTTGAATGATTGAAGAGTCATAGAACAGAGGGAATAGCGTAGCAATTACACTTGGAGAACAGCCAGTAAATGATAGACAAACAGCAGCAACAACAACAACAACAACAAAGAACAACAATGTGAAGCAACAATAGCAAAACTAAAACTAACAAAACTCAAATACTTTTTTGTAACCGTTACCCAAAATCGACTGTTTAAACAACAGTTTGATACTCAAAACCAGCAGTTAAAGAAATTCTAAGTTTTAATCACTAGGAAAACCAAAAAATTTCAATTTTATATTTATGTATTGTATAAATAATGCAATTTTTGAGAAAAAATACTTGTCCTTAGTGTTTGGCGATTGAAATTAAGTTAGAACTGACCATGGATAACCAAATATGGAGGAGTTTTGACATGGTAAAGTGACTTCTGGTTAAATTGTATAAAGAAAGCATACAAAAAACTCGCCTAAATTGATTGAATTATCTTGTTTGCATCTACAGAAAAGTTACCATAGATGTATTTCTGCCATAAACAGAGACTAAACTATGTATAAATAGATGACTGTAGCGATTTTTTCTGAAAATATTTTTTTTAAATTTGCCAGCTTTTTCAAACAATAACGCATATAATCGCCAATTAAACAATCTTATACGCAAAATGTTCTAGAATTTCCTATATATTTCCCAATTTCCCTATTAATTTTAAGGTTTTTTTCGTGTACCAAATTTTTAAACTTTCGAAATCGTTTTGACATTTAAAATGCGTTTAAAATTTTTAAACTTTCGAAATCGTTTTGACATTTAAAATGCGTTTAAAAATCGCTCCTATATTATGGTTTTAAGAAATAGTTCTGTGATTTCTGGCAAAAATTTTTAAAATAGTGCAGTCAATAAATCATTTTTAGAGCACCAAAAGTCATTTATCATGCAAAATAATAATGTTCTTGTATAAATTACTAAGACTTAATTGCTTGTTAATTCTACTTTTAGTAATTTTAGGTCAAATAGACAAATATTTGAATTGAAAACTAATTGTTTTTACTTAAATTGAAATGCTTTCCATACGAACTAAACTCTTTCTAGCTTTTATCGGTTTGTTTATGGCATTCTATTCCATGGTCACGACTTCTTGATAACTTATCGCTTAACTTGGACGACAAAAACTATCAAACGCGAAAATGCTTTGCAAAATTATGCAAAAATTTATTCACACTAATAACACAGAAACAACCAAAAATGCTGCCATCAACCAATATTCATTCTTAGAGATCATTTTATTTTTGATTATAGATTGATTGATGGATTGAATTGAACAATTTGTAAAACCTAAAAAAAAAACAAAAGCTTTCTTTGTAAGTCCATATTAAATTTAAAAGAAAAAAAAGTAAACCCAAAAACATAAAAAACGAAAGTGAATGAATGTGCGCAACCATAGCAAACAAATACAAAAAAAAAACAAAAACATTTTTAAGTACCAAGTATATATATATAAATCTATATATATATATATAACAAAAAATTTAATGAATATTCAAGATAAAAATAATTTAACAACCACATTATATACGAACAACAGAAATTTCAGTTAACTCCAACAAAAGCAAAACAAAAAAAAGTAGTCGTCAAGGGAATCAGTAAATAATTTTCGTAAATAATTATATACAACATATACATTTTTTTAGGGAAATGATACCGAAATAACTCAATCTCAAAACCATTTCGAAACATATTAAAATGCACTGTTTAATGAAATCGAAATTCATATCACAACAAAATATTGATAAAATTTGGGCAACTTATAAATACCGATAAAAACAAATTAAATCTGTCACCAGTCTTGCTTTTCGATTCGATTTTTGTAGCAAACGCGTTTCGGTATCATTTGCTGTTCATTTCAATAACCATAAAAAACCCACTACAAAGTAAATAAATAAATACATCAAAACAAAAAAAAAAACAAATGTTTCACACACCTACCAAAAAAAAAAAAAAAAACAAAAAACAAAAAGAGAACAAAACTAAAACAAATCTAAGTAAAACCAGAGCATAATCCACACCACCAAAATGAGAAGAGAACGAATTAAGAACCACATAAAAGAAAGGAAAAAGAACGAACGAAAAGTATAGATAGAAAGCAAACGAGTGCTAGAAAATAGGGCAAGCAGTTTTCATAATTTTTAAAATTAACAAATTATATTGTATGTATAAAACACAAGAAAACAAACAAAACGAGAGACAAAAAAATGTGTTGATGTTGATATCATGGACTGAGCGTACATTAAAGTGAAAGCAAAGTGAAAGAATACTAGGATCTTTAGTTTATAAGTTTCAAAACACAAAACAAAGGGAAAATTATTGTGAAAATCTCTACATATATCGATCATGAGGATAATGAGAATTATGTCGATGAAGGGCCACAGAAAGGCTAACAAAACAAATGAAATGAAATTAAATGAAATGGCAAAGCACATTCACACAACACAAAAAACAAACAATTTTTTTGTATCAGAATTGTGAAATCTATGGCTGCGTAGGATTTATGTTATATATATAGATCTATATATATTCTTTTTTTGTCAAAGTTGTAAGAAAACAAAAAAAGTCGAGGCAAAAGATCAGATGAATGAAATACAAACAAAAAATTTCATTGGGTCGGTCGTCCAAGCAGTTAAGTCGAGACCTTCCTGTGTTGTATATAGTTACATAATTATTACCAATATATATATATATATACATATATATAATATATATATGTATGTCTATATATTATATAGATATATGTATTTAATATATATACATACTTACTCATTGAATGAAGAAGAACACAAGAAACAACAAAACGGAACATAAGATTTAAGTCGCAGAAGAACGGTACAAGTGCAAAACAAAATATAAGAGAGAGGAAAAAAAAATTAAAAAATTTAAAAAACCAAAATACAAAAAAAAAACGAACAGTGACATACTTGACAAAAAAAAAAAAATGAGAATGATGAAAACAAGTGAAAAATAATAAAGAAATGCTCTGCAATAGCAAACAAAAAATATCAAAATGTGTTTTCATTTTGAAATAAGTTTATACAAAAAAGCACATAAAAAAATATTCGACTTTAATCAGGGATTTTATGTTGGTAATTCTTCATTGTGTCAGGCAATCAATGAAAACTGATGAAAAGATTGCGCAGTTTAATTCGATTCAAAATATTCATATTTATGTTCCTACATATATAATACATGCTTGTATGTATAGGCTTGTGTATGTATATATATATATAAAAAAAGTAAAATTTTTGATTAATTTATGTAGTATATATTGTATAGTATATGTATACACATATGTGCATGATATATATCAAGTTTAGGTCCGTATTTCAATCCCTGTGGAATAGCTCTGCTAGCAGAGTTTTTAGGTTCCCCAAGTACGAATATTCTTCCTTTTGCAATTTTTTTTGGGTCTACATCAGTAAATTTTTGAATTTCCATCTGAGTGTATGTACATTGAAATGCTGCTAAAAATACTTACTATATTTTGGCTATTCCTGGCAATTGAATTATGCGAGACAAATATGGAGTACGGCATAAAAGATTTTAGAGACGATTATTGTGCTGACTACTGTGATAATAAATGTAATGATGGTAACCCCAATGGGAACGATAGAACCTGCAGGAAAATGTATAAGGAGTACCATTACGTAATCACCGACAAATACGTATTAAGACTATATTTAAACAGTCATTTAACAATTGCCTGGAAAACCAGTTTAGTGAACCTAACATATCTCAGAAAATTAAATTCATCACCCAATAAAATAAATCTTTCTGAACTTTACATAATGTTTTTCGGAAATGTGACAGAAAATACACCTCTTAGAGCCACTCTTTATTTGAAAGCTCTTAACTTAAATTATGTGCATACCATAAATATGGCTTCAGATGGCTATGTAATAAGAAGTTTCCAAAAAGTGAATGTTTCAAGCGGACCGGAATCAACATTTATAAGTTTTCAAAATCAACATTTTAACATTTCCAAATATTTTAACGATTACCTTTCGGAGACAATGAGCAATTTACAAGAATTAGGAATTTCCTTTAATGGAACACTTCTTCTTCGAAATGACAGTTTTCAAAATAACACTCAGTTAGAGAGAATTGAATTCAATTCTTTAACTTTACAAAATTTAAACTCGGTGATTTTTGAAAATTTAACAAGCATAAAATTATTGGCGTTTCGTGAATGTAGTTTGGACAACTTTGGATTTCTAAGGTTGGCAATTCGCTCAATTAATACGTTTGTGCTTTATACTGCAAAATAATAATTTATTTGATTTCAGATCCCCCATACTTAAGCAAAAGTTGGAAACTGTACATTGGAGACACAAGGAGAAAATTGACATAAAATATTTTGAAAGTTACCGAAATCTTCAAATTATCAATTTACCCGATGCAGATAGATCGTATTATTTACAAGAGATAGTCAAAACCAATATAACAGCATTTATTTGTTTTGGGTATAGTACAGTGTGTCATTTTAATGTTGGCAAAAATGGCACGCGTTGTCCTAGCGCATGCACATGTAGCATTGGATTTATCGATCGAATGCATATGGTCATAACATGCACTGGGCAAGGACTAACAACTATTCCAGAGTTACCTATTCTAAGTATAGGCAATGCTTCTCTATTTTTTGATAACAATGCTCTAACACAATTACCCAACACATCGTCGGAGGGCTACAATAATCTTTATGAACTTCATTTGGCCAATAACAATCTAACTAACTTACAGATTAATCAATTACCCAAAAACCTAACAATGCTTGATATACGAAATAATAGTATAACATCTTTGGATTCTAATGTTGCGGCATTTTTATTGAAGCAAGGAGAAAGGATCTCTCTGTTTCAAGCTGGAATACTTTGGCAATCAAACTGCAGTAATACACATTTGTTAAGTTTTCTTGAATCACTAAGAAAAAGAAAAACAATTATTTTAAAGGACTACTTGTGGTATGCACATGAAGTAAAATATGAAAATCCTGTACACTATCTCCATCTGAAGGGACCCTGTCCAGATGACTGCACCTGTTGTGTTAGTGGAACAGAACGAACCCAATTTATCATCAATTGCACAAGTAAAGGCCTGGAAATATTTCCCGATTTGCAGAAAAATATATTTGGAGACTCGTCGCTTCTTCTGGATAACAACCTTCTCGAAACTCTTTCAATCCATTCTATGCGATATTCCACACTGAAAGAATTACATTTGAGGAACAACAGTTTAGTTAGTCTTCAGCTGTATCAACTCCCATTCAACATCAGGGTCTTGGACATTCGTCAAAACAATTTGACAGGACTTGATGACGATGTGACACAGTTTATATCAACCGTGAAAGAAGTTCAGTTGTCGGAAAATCCCTGGCAATGCAGTTGTAAGTTCAAGAAGTTTCTTGCCCATCTCAAGAAAAATGATCCTCGTGAATACAACGCTTCGTTGAGGCGATGCAGTAAACAAGAATACTGCCCTGACCGGTGCATATGTTGCAAAGAAGATGAGAGCCAAAGATTTATTATCGACTGCAGAAATCTCGGATTGGTGGAGATTCCTGCCAAGCTACCTATAGCCGAGAATGCCGCTTTACTCTTCGACCACAATGAACTGAGATCCTTAAACAATTCCACGTACATTGACGGCTTTGATCAACTGAAGGAACTTCATTTGAGGTACAATAAGATTGAAGAGATCCAATTTGTTCCAGAGAATATTCGATTCCTCGATATAAGAAACAATTCTTTATGGACACTAAATGAGACTTTCAGAGAATTTTTGACTCATAAATCGAACACATCATCTAATCTGACCATGTTCATAGCGGGCAATCCCTGGATTTGCCATTGCAAGCAAATACAATTTTTCCGGTTTACCAAGGACTTGGTCCATAATATCAAAGACCTATGCAAGACGGAATGTAGTGATCATAGATTATTTGTTTCGTTGGAGGAGAAGGATCTATGCCCTGATAAAGTTCCCCGCTATGTGCTCATCTTCACGTCGTTCATAATGTTGAGCTGCCTCCTGAGTTTCCTGCAGTGCATTTGGAAGTCCTTGCGAATGTGGTTGTACGAGAAGAGGTTGTTCCTAAAACTGACCACCCGCCTGGAGGAGGGCACCGAAACAAAGTACGACTGCTTCTTGGCCTACTGCTACAAGGATTCGCATTTCGTGAAGGAGTACGTTGAAAGGTTGGAGCATGGACGAAATAAACTTCGCTTGTGCTTCTACGAAAGGGATTGGCTAGCTGGTGAACCGATTCCCGACTGCATTTGCAACTCTGTGGAGAATTCCAAGTGCACCGTCATCTTAATGACCAAAAATTTCCTAAAGTCAGTTTGGGGTCGTCTAGAGTTTCGTCTGGCCCTGCATGCCACCTCCAAGGATCAACACAAGCGGCTGGTTGTCATCGTCTACCCAGGTGTGGAGAATTTTGATGAACTGGACGGGGAATTGCAGAGCTACATGAAACTGAATACTTATCTGATGCGGAGTGATGCCAATTTCTGGAGCAAACTTATTTATGTCTTGCCCCACAAGGCACCAGTAGAGGATAAGCTGGAAACGGAGATAATTGAAATGGAATCAGTAAACATGCATAATAATCTTCACTGCAATTAAAGTCATCTAATTAAATTAAAGTTTCTATGCTAATTCTTAAATCGTATTCATTTTTAACAAAGTTAAATAATATTTTGATTTATATAAACAAATTTTGTAATTAATAAAAATAAATATTTGAAGATTTTTGTGTTTATAAAGCTTTTTTAAGTTGTCATCTTTAACTTAGGGTAAGCACAATCGAGTTTCAAATTGTTTAGTTCCTTTCGAGAATCTGCATTTGGAACATTCTTCGAAATTACAGAAGCAACCAGTGCTTCTGTAGCCCCGGCTTTGAGAATACTTAAATCATTCGAGACTACTTATAAATGCATTAGATGAAGCATTTTAAATACTACAAGAAGGAAACTTTTTGAAAACATTTTAAAGAGCATTTTGTCAGACTTTCAAAGTTTTTATTTCAAAAACATTCTTCCGTTTTATCGTTATTAAATATGTATGTACAAATTTGTGTTACTGTGTGCTCTTGGGTTAGTTTTTTCTAAAGTAATCTTGTTGAACAAAAAAATTCTTAAATACTAAACACTATGTTAAGGAGGAAACCTTGGCACGTTATCTACAATATCGGGGACTATGCGGCTATAAGCCCAAAATTTCCTGCTCAGATTCATCGCAGCACATGGCCTCAGACTTATTGTTATTATGCGTTTCAACAATATCATCTTCATCTTCGATTTGCTTTAATTTTGATTGTTTCTTTGTGTTTTTCTTTAAACGCCTTGTAACGGCTATTTGAGCCTTTCGAACTGGATCATGGATACGTGAATGACGCTTCAGATCACCCGATACCCGAAATGTTTTCTCGCAAACTGTACATTTGTGTGGTCGCTCGCCAGTGTGGACCTTGATGTGACTTAAAAGATATGAACTGGCTCGAAAGGTTTTATCGCAATATTCGCAGGCATAATTCCGCTCACTGGTGTGGATGCGACGATGGAGAACTAATGAATAACGTCGGGAGAAATTTTTGCCACAAAACTCGCACATATGCGCCTTGAGATCACTGTGTCGGGAAATGACATGATACTTCAAATCGCCCCATAGGCGACATCTGTGATCACAGTGCTCGCATTTAAATGGTTTGTCATCAGAATCTGAAAAAAAGGGGAGAGAAAAAAATGTGGTTTAGTTGGATTTTGGTTAGAAAAAGCACATTTGTTCTTCTACTAACGCCTCTTTTCATGCGCATTGAGAGCACTCTGGGTGTAGAAGGATCTCTCGCAGGTGCCGCACTTGTGCGTGCGCTGTTCGTTGTGCGTGAATTGGTGATACTTCAAGGCATTGTAGGAATTGAAATTTCTCACACATTTGGCACAATAATATTTTCTTCTTGATTTTGATGCAGGATCATTGTCTTCTTCGGGCAACTGATCGGACTCGTGTGGCTCAATGTCATTCGCATCATCTTCCCAGGGCTCATTGTATGGTGAGGCAGGCGCACTATCCAGTAATTCATCCTCTTCCAGCTTCAGGGGCTCATTGAGTACGAGAGGGGAACGTTGCAGTTGCTCAATGGAAGAACCATTTGAATGTGCAAGTGGTTGAGCTGGTGGGGGTGGTGGTGGTGTACAACAAGCTGATGGGGCTAAGGCTGATGGAGCTTGAGATGGCGATTTGGTCATCTCTTCCAAGTTCGGTTCAAATGGCTCGACATCTCCAACTGTAATCACCGATTGTGTTTGAAAAGGTGGTGGTGGTGGTTCGGTTGTTGCTGTTTCTTGTTGTGGTGGTGGCTGTGGTGTTGGTTGTGGCGGTGGTTCACCTGGCAGTAATAAACCCGTAAAGGCAATATCACTGAAATTATTATTAAACCACGGTTGCCTCATGCCACTTGAAGCTAATTCCAAGTCCACAAGCTCATCACAGGTGTCCTCAATGGATACTTTGTCGACCACATTGCGTATGCCTTCGAGCATATCTTCTGTATCGCTAAATTCTACATCATCGACCGCCACATCGTGGGAGACCACAGCATTGGAGGGGGCGATGGGTGGAGGTTTAGCAGCTGGTTCGTCACCACCATGGATGACCATATCAACGCCGCCTACATCATCATCGACATGATGACTGTGATGCATATTGTGAAAATTTTCAAAATTTAATTGAACATCATGGAAAACCTGATCCAATTTGGCCTGCTCCTGCTGTAGCTGCAATTAACCATTTGGGAAATGATCCTTTAAGACTCACATGGAAAGAGAGAGAGAGAGAGAGGGAGCATATCCTACCTTATCCTCCGCGGTTAGACCACACATATCCAGTGGCTCCTTTTGCTGTTGTTGGGATTGAAGTTGCTCCTGCTCTCCTGTATGTAAGCTCTGTTGCATAGTCGGCGGCGGTTCATAGTGGGCCTTCAAATGGGCAAAGAAATCCAACTGAGTGTGGACAGCATAGCCGCATATCTCACAGCTATAGATAGCGGTTGGAACTGTTTCACCAACTGAAATCGGCTTTAGTTGCTGTTGCTGTTGCTGCTCTTGCTGGTGCAATTCCTGTTCCATGACATCCGCTTCAATGTTGCCCTTAAGTTTGCGTGAGATGCGTTTCTTGTGTGGCAACACTTTGCGGGCATTTGTTGCATGTGCGGCATCGGAGCTATTGCTATACAATAAATCATCATCGATGGGCACAGTGGGCTCTATGGCCAGAGCGGGAAAGGCAGCCTGTTGTTCCACCTGACAAGGAACTCTTGTTCCCACTTCATCCTCCACATGCTTGTTGACAAATTGAAATATGGAATTATGAAAATTCATATCCGGAGTCAATGTATCTCCCGATACATTGCCTTGATCAGTGGTAACAACTCCTCCAGCAGCATTTGGTCTTGTGGTGCTTAAATTCGTGGGTCCTTCCGCTTTGGGGAAGACGCCTGTGTCGATTAGATCCATGATGAAATTGTTTGGATCTCGCATGATTAGCTCCGAGGCAAGTAGCGTCTGCAAAAATTAGAGGCTATAACTAAGGCCTGCCTGCAACAAGGAGCACTTACATGATCATGGTCTATAAATTGTTGGGCGTCCACTTCTTTGCGTTCCATTTTAGCTTTTCAAATGGACGATCTGTGATGATTTGATGGCCCCCAATTTTCTGGGGAAGTATGGTCCTTTGAACCAAATGTTCTAATGTCATTAATTATTTTAAAATTGCTTTATAAACATTTTACAAGTAAACAAAAACAATCGTTGGTTTTGCAAGCTGATTACCTCTTCTTCTTCTACAAAAAACAAAATATCGATTATCTTTTGTATCGATAAGACAGTTCGAATTAGTACCGATTGTTTGAATTAGGCGCGAAATTTAAAAATTTAAGTAGGGCCAACGAAAGATAAAAATATGACTGTGTTTCAAAAATAAACTGTTTGTGTTTTTAACATATTTTATTCAGTAATATCCATAATAAAAAAATTAAAAAAATATAAATAAAAAAGTTGTTGTATAGGGAAAGACTCGCTTTGCTACTTTTTCCCCGTTTATTCTTTTTGTAATGGACTTCAATAAAAAAAAAACCGGTATTTTAGTATATTTCATTTAATGTGTTTATGTTTATGTATTTGTATTTTATCACTATCCTGTTCAAAGTTTTCAAACTCTGCTGTTCCAATTTATCGTGGCAATCGTAGCAGAAAACCGATACATAATCATCAATTGTCTTCGGTTTGTTTCAAGTTCGATTCATCATCTTCGACTGCAGCATCATGGATACGTAAATGACGCTTCAAATTTCCCGATATACTAAATGCCTTCTCGCATATTAAACATTTGTGGGGTCTCTCACCCGTGTGAACTTTCATATGACTTTGTAAATATGAACTGGCCCGAAAGGTTTTATCGCAATACTCGCAGACATAATTCCGCTCACTGGTATGGATGCGACGATGGAGAACTAGAGAATAGCTACGAGCGAAACTCTTTCCACAAAATTCGCATGAAAAAGCTTTGACAGTACTGTGACGAGAAAGTATATGAGATTGTAAATGGACCAATTGTCGGCATCTGTGACCACAGTGAAGACACTTATATGGTCGGTTGTCGGTATCTAGAAAGAAAGGAGCATAAGAATTAGTCTCTAAAAGTCGCTAAGTCGCTTTGATAGTCTAAACTCACGTCTTTTTTTATGCACATTGAGTACACTCTGAGTGTAGAAGGATTTTTCACAGATTTCGCACTTGAATGAACGCTGTTCAGTGTGCGTCCGCTGATGATATTTGAGGGCATTGTAGGAATTGAAATATCGATCACATTCTATACAATGATATTTTGTCCTTTGATTCAATGCATTACAATCCATTCCATTGGCATAGCCATATGGCATGCAATCCAACAGCTCCTCATCTCCCGGTTTTAGAGGTTCATTACGTACAAGTGGCAAATCTTGCTCCTGATCGTCCCAAGGTTCATTCAATGGCGACGGCGGCTCGATTTCATCAACTATAAAATTCTCCTCTTGTTTGATTTCTTGATCCAGAAGAAGTGGAGATCGTTCCAATTGTTCACTGACATATTCCTCTGGTTCCACCTTGCATTCAACTATGTATTTATTGGCATCCTCTTCTTTAGGTGTTCCAACTGCTTTTCTTCGTTTGCTGACTTTTTTGCTTAGTTTTAAGCCTAAAATGTGAAATTCAGACTTGTGAATGGAAAACAAATATTCGAAAATATTGAAGTATTAAGTACTTACCATTTCGTGCACCGCCAGATCCAATAAGATTCACAGTAGAATTATTATTTTGCTTAGCGAATAGTTTTTGTTGACGTTCACGAAACTCACGAACACGTTCCGTAGAGGTTTTTGGAATCTTTTTTACTTTATTTTCATTTTTCCGTTGCCTATATTCCCGACTCCTTTCAGCATTGGTTTTTGCCATAATTTCTATAAAATTTATAGCGACTTGAAAGTGCGACGAAGACAGAGAGATGGCAATTGTATTACCAGCGTTTTGTTGTTTTTCGGATTTCGAATGCGTTTTGCGACAAGATTACAAACACAAAAGACAAGTTGAGTTTTTTTCTCTGTGTCGTTACGCATTTTCGTTTCAGTAAATTTCACATCATAACGATTCTAAAAAATTTTCATTGCAAAAATACAATTCGAGTTTCACAAGCTGTTTATTGTTTTTGTTTTCTTTTTCTATTGTTACTATCGACTAAATGGTTCTTATCGATAAGTTTAGATTATATCGATACCGATAGTTGGCCAAGTGGTCAGCCATAATTCAGTGCACAGCATGGCGCGAATTTTGCTTCGGATGAATTCAATTTTGTAGTCAGGGCTAAAATGTACAATATTCAAAAGAGAAAATAAGTCTAAACTAAATTATTACTTAGAATAGAAAAAGTTTTTCAAGCCGACAAGGCTTGGCATGTGGCTCCTCCACATTTAGTTGATTACCATTTAACGTAGTTTCCAATATTTTTTTTATCATTTTATTGATCATCGCAGAGTTCATATATTGCTATAAATTCGTCATCCTGTTTAATTTCTTGATCGAGATTAAGTGGAGAACGTTGAATATCGAAAGTACTATAATCCTCTGGCTCAACTAAATAAATGTGTTCTCTTTGGGATCATCCACATTAGTGTGGGCCTTGCATGTATTCTATTAGGCCTTAAATATGGAGACTATTGTCTACGTATAATTAACAAAGTTTTTACCAATTTCAACAACAATGAATGAATATATCCAATTCTGGTTGTACAAATTGTGTTTTGTTTTCGTTTATTAATATCGATAGCAGGTTGTTATCGATAAATCGAATTCATCGCCCTGTGACACAAGCTGATAACTTATTGGGCAAGGCGCGAAATTAAAATATTTTAAATTGTTTGTTTCTACATTTTGATCTCAGTGGGATTTAACAATGTAAATAAGTATTAATTGAGATAAATGAAATAACTTGCTTACTTCAAAGTACATAATGTTTTAAAATGAAGTATTCAATAAAATTTTGCAAAGCGGAATGAACAATTTTTAGTTATTTATTTGTACTTGTAGAAGAGAATTTATAAAGATCCAATCACGATAGGGGTTTTTGTGAATTTAGTTTTGCCTTGTATTAACATAAACCAATATATAGATTAAAAGCAGTAAGCTTTTTTACTAGAATCTGTGTCAAATCTCTGTTTAGTTTGCCAATTAAATAACTCATTATCAGAGTAGATAGTTTTGTCCAGGTCAAATATAAACTGATGAGTTCACTCTGAGTTATCAGCGCTAGATTACTTTTGCTTTGTATAGAACAAGAGTTTAAAATCTAAATTACATCTGCTCGTTTACATAATTACCTTACTCATCAAAAGTATTTTGGATAATCCAATCTCTATTGTGACTAATTTTTATGAATATGCGTGGCGACACATTTGGATTACTGTTTCTTATACCAAAGGCTAAAATACCGACCAAATAGAATTTCAGACTCGTAGGTTTACCTTCGGGTACATGAATACCCATTATAGCGCTGCCAGATCTAAAATTCTCACTTGTAAAGGCACAAATTTGACTTGGTGGAAGAGTGTGCAAATTCTTAAATTGAACTAAACAATATTCCGGAGTTGCGACATGTGATCGCCCCTTGATGCGAAGATATCCCTCCTCAAAGGTAGAACCAACCGTTTCCAGTCGCTGCCCCCAATATTTTGGCTCATCCTGAGGTGGTGGCATGCAAATGGGCTGAATGTCGGTCACAACTCGATCTAACTTGCCAACAGCAATGTCGTTTTCTTTGATAAACTGATAGTTTGGATGGATAGCCACTTCCGCGAGCTGGTAGGCTATTTCATTTCTTCCTCGTCCAGGCTGGTCAAAGGTTATCGTGTCAATTTTATCTGTAACACAATGAGCTGGCATTATAACATGACGTCGTGTGATAAGCATCGATAGACAAATAATTTGGCTTTTATCCTCTTCCCGCACTATTCCCATCCAAGGGTATTCCATGTCCTCGACGAGTAAATGTGAATTAAAAAGTTGCGTCTCGTTCACGTTTCCGCATTGTTCATATAATGCGTTGATTACTGCATTTAAATTATATTAAATGAAAAATTTCAAGTAACAAACAGGTTCTAGGTATTCACCAGTCACGAGAGTTGCTAACAAAATAGTATTAAGCAGCATTTGTTCTAATCTGTTCTGTTGCTCTGTCGAATGTAAACTGATCAATGCAATCTCTGTATCAGCACGAGATGAACTCTACCTTGCGGCCTTAGGTTGAACGGCTATCTACAATAAAATCAAACAGGCAGAAATATGTATTGAGACCCCAAAAAATATATGTATGTATATATGTACATATATACACTACATGCTAAATGAAAGTCGTTTAGCATTAGGGTTGCATATGGATCCTGTTGCAAAAAAAAAGAAGTTAAATGAAAATTGGTCAGAAATGTTCAAAACATGGATGACGTTATCAATTTACCGGGTACACGGCTTCAAAGTTTTACTGGCGTGACTCGAATGTCCGTTTCTCAAATTCCAATTTGCTTTCCTCCAATCTGACTTTCCGTTCCTCCAATTCGAGTTTCCGTTCCTCCATTTTGAATTGCTTCTGCTTTCTCTCCCTCTTTGCTTTCTCTTCAAATTCGATGTTAAATAAAATCTCTTCTGGGAGCGTATCCTGCAACTTCATTGAACTAAATTGAGATTGCCCCATGTTTTATGAACTTTCTTTTTTGATGAACAACTATTGACGCCCGGAATCAAAGTAATAGTTTTCTAAAGCTTTAAAACTGAAGGAAACTATAGTTTTGTATCGATAGGCGTAGTCAAAAAATTATACAGGGATGCGAAGTAGAGAATATTTGCTGGGATATATATTTTTGTTAAGTAGCAATTACTTTAACAAAAATAAATATGCCAAAAAATGTAATAATTTCTTTCAAAACTTTTTGCGTGTTGAACCATTTGCGTTCATTTTGAAAGTTTGCTCCCCTCCGCTACGCTTTTGATCGTTGTATCGATGTTATAATTTCCCTTTTTGTAGCGGGGAAAAAAACGATAAGTAGCTAAAACTAGCTGATTTTCCAGAGGTTGATTTTCGTTATAAAAATGGTATGCCATAAATTTGACCTTCTAAGCATTTTGAGTTTTCCCTGTGTGCTTTTTGAAAAATGTTGCCTGGTTACTAATATAGCATACGTCATTAAAAATTAGACGTCATATAAAGTAAATTATATTAATCATGTTCCCTTTAGCCCACTTTACATTACCATATAACTTCCCCTATATTTTTACCCATATGTAGTTACCCATTGAAACCTATGATTTCTATTCAAAAATAATAATTTTTCAAACATTTTTAAATCCAACAATAAGATTTAAAAAAACGCTCCAAAAATACGTTTCAAAATTCTGACCTATTCAAGAAAAAAATACATGTACCAACACTGCCTCTGCAATCTAACCTTTTTCAATTTTTTTTCGTTTTCCAGCACCAAAATCCGAGTAGCTTAAGTAAATAATTACCGACATCAGCTCAAAGATATTTTCTATAGGATTTTGAAATATTTAGGAAAACACAAGTTATGCATTACATTCCATTCCATTGTCATAGACATATGGCATGCAATCCAATGAAACACACATATACGCAAAACAATATGAATTGTGACTGTATGTGTGTGTGTGAGAAAAAGAATATGGAACATACTAATTTAAAAAAGACGAAAATAGCAAGGGTATATAAATTTGGGCATATCAGTAACTACTACTCTCTTTGATATTTATATACGATAAGCTATCTTAGACAGTCTGACTTTGATGCAAGTGTTGTTTTTTCTTTATTTCAAAAAAAATGAAATTCAAGAAAAGTACGTCACTGTTTACTAAAAAATTCCAAATTCGTTATACTTGTTTCATACACATAAGAATAGAAAAGAAAAAAAAAAAACTCGTTTGGTGATAATTCAAAAATGTAAAATTTAAAGTGGCTACTTCTTGAAAATCTAAGTATTAAGTGAACGTAGTTCGTATCATTAGTATCATATTATCGATTGCACCAAGTCGCAACAGGTTGGGTTCTGCTTAAAATCTTGGTATAACTTTGTTGGTGCATAATTTCGATCAGCGCTCTATAATGGATGTCCCATTTCCCAACGAGCAGAAAGATCAATTTCTAATTCAGCTGTTATCGATGGAGATACGCTCATTGGTATCCTGTTTTTATGTTGGATATGGGATGGGTAATCCGTATTCAACTCTTGTCAATGTTGTTCACCGGCGATACTCCACGTATGAAAAAACTTTATCCCAATTACAAATTAAATGTTTTCCACAAACATCCCATAATCTACATGATGAGAAGAATCGTGACCGACATAAATGTGAGGAAGAGCTAGGTCTTAAGAAAATGAATCAAACCTGGAATGATATAAAGTGTGGCTTTCGCCTTTTTAGAATAAACAAAATATTCTTTTCCTTTTTTGATAAGCTGGATGTTGACAAAATTGGCTTACCCTTGGTCCAGCAGCACATGTCTAGCACTCGGATGCTGCTCAATAACTTTCAACTGTACAATCGAGAACTATTTGGACAAAAACTCCTGCCCGATCCGCTACAAGCTCCATATATACAGCCCAATTATACTTTGGTATTGGAGATTAAAGACGTGTTGATGCACCCCAAATGGGTATATGGATCCGGATGGTGCTTCATAAAGAGACCAGGAGTGGACCTTTTTTTAGCCGAATGTGCCAAATATTTTGAGATTGTTGTTTATTCAGAAGAGCAGGGAATCACAGTATTTCCATGGCTCGATACTTTGGATTTCAGAGGCTGTATTATGTATCGTCTAGTACGGCGTCTCACACATTCTATTGGTGTTCATAATGTAAACCATATCGATAGTTTGAACCGTGATCTCAAACGAGTAGTACTAATAGATTGGGACAAAAACTCGACCAAATTGCATCCGTCCAACATATTTTGGATTCCTCGTTGGTCTGGCAATGAAGACGATACCTCGCTGTATGATGTATTGCCACTCCTAACTCTAGTGGGCGCTAACGAGGTGGGGGACGTGCGTGAAGTTTTAAAGTACTACAATCAATTTAAAGACCCCATTGCCCAATTTAAAAAAAAATTACCAAATGCCTAGTGATTAAGTATAGACTGACGAGAATTGCTAACAACAACAATAATCCGTTCTGTTGCTCTGTCGAATGTAAACTGATCAATGCAATCTCTGTATCAGCACGAAAAAATGTAATAATTTCTTTCGAAACTTTTTGCGTGTTGAACCATTTGCGTGCATTTTGAAAGTTTGCTCCCCTCCGCTACGCTTTTGATCGTTGTATCGATGTTTCAATATCCTTTTTTTAGCGGGAAAAAAAACGACAAACAGCTAAAACTAGCTGATTTTCCACAGGCCGTTTTTCGTTATTAAAATGATATGCCATCAATTTGACCTTCTAAGCATTTTGAGTTTTTCCTGTGTGCTTTTTGAAAAATGTTGCCTGGTTACTAATGTAGCATACGTGATTAAAAATTAGACGTCATATAAAGTAAATTATATTAATCGTGTTCTTCTTAGCCCACTTTACATTACCATATAACTTTC
Source organism: Drosophila nebulosa (assembly GCA_024703675.1). Classification (NCBI taxonomy): domain Eukaryota; kingdom Metazoa; phylum Arthropoda; class Insecta; order Diptera; family Drosophilidae; genus Drosophila; species Drosophila nebulosa. The sequence goes on along the minus strand of CM045724.1, from coordinate 8,088,031 downwards.
CCTATATTATTACCCATATGTAGTTACCCATTGAAACCTATGATTTCTATTCAAATATAATAATTTTTCAAACATTAACAATTTTTCAAACAATAAGATTTAAAAAAACGCTCCCAAATTCTGACCTATTAAGGAAAAAAATATGTTTACCAACACTGCCTCCGCAATGTAACCTTTTTAAAATTTTTTCGTTTTCCAGCACCAAAATCCGAGTAGCTTAAGTAAATAATTACCAACATTAGCTCAAAGATATTTTCTATAGGATTTTGAAATATTTAGGAAAACACAAGTTAGTTTTGTTAAAATATTTTTCAAATTAAGCCCAAGAATTAAAACTTTTTTCTGAATATGTTATTAACATAGACTTACATAATTACTCCTCAAGATCACAAAAAAAAAAAAAAAAATTAATACATACTGAGACATATTCTGGTGTTTGAATGCAGCCTGCAGTAACTTTAAATATAGCGGGTAAGATTCCTTTCTTTCACAAATAGAGTTCACCAGTATTTTAAATCGAAGTGAGCAACTCATAGTGAAAATTTTACAAACAATATACATAGATATATGTATATAGATATTAGCAGAATCTGTTTAATTGATGTTTGACTTTCAATCACTTGCAGATCAAAGAGCAGCACTTTGAAACCATTCCTCCTGAGCACTCCTCCTTCATGTTGATGGATTTCTCTCTATGTTCTTTTGTGTGTGTTATTGTTATGATTCTTATGAATTTTATCATGAGAAACTGTTTCAAATCATTTAAAATCAAACAACGAAATGTGTTTTAGTATCTCCAATTCCAATCTATTGGGTGTATTTATTTTTACACTCATCCATAGACAGCAGATTAGATCAAAAAACAGAAAAAAAGATCTAATAATTGTTTATTAAACATTAAAAGGCTTTAGCGAAATTATTAAGCAGCCGTTGCTAAAAGTCTATAAAATTTTACGATTATGCCCCCGAAACCACAATGGGAACATATGGTCCAACCACTGAGTGAGTGACTGAGCCGAGTGTGGAGAGATGGAGGTGGAGGGCAATTTGTTGCCTCGCTAAGCCCAGTGATCCGTTTACCATAAATATGTTGATATATCACAGAGCAGGATTAGCTTCCTGTTTGCAACCATATGGAGGATTGCCCCTCAAGTTGACATCCCAAATGGTTGGTGGGGGACACAATGTATTGGGGATTATCTATATATGCACGAATCGAACATACTTATGTATGTACATATGTATGTGTGTATGTATGTATATGAAGTGTTAATTTGTTGATGATTATGATGATGTTTGTTGTTTAATTTTATGGCCCCACAGATGAGTTCAGTATGGTTAGCAAATAGAAAATGTTTTTTAAAATGTTTGGTGTAAAGGGATGGGAAAAGCTTCTTTTTTTATACAACATTCTTTTATTCTTATTAACAGTTCAATCCTTAACACTGATTCTTTGCATTTTGCTTTCTCTTTCACATTAATTAATCCTATAAGTAAACATAACAGAAAAAGGCAAATCTGGCGCATTCTAAACAAAATATCGTCATCCTATTTAAGTCTAATTTTTTTTTTTCGATTTTGGAACTTATTCTGATGCAGTTTACTTATCTTTTGTTTTGGAAAAATAAGTTGGAATCTAATCAATCAAACTTTGTTATATGTTTTCGATTATAAAACCTTGTCGATAAGAAATTTCAAACGAAAATCTAATTATTAGAGTTAAGTAAATGAATTATTCAAACCAACAAAGAAAACATTCTACAATTTTGATTCCTTTTCCCCTTTTACCATGCATTTCTTAACATTATTTTCTAAAATAAAAAACTGATGATAATCAGATAAAAGAGCATATCTTTAAATTGATTTCTTCTTTTTGCTGTGTCCTCTGCTTTGACCTTCTTGTTACCATTTTTCAAGATATACAAAAATTATGAATTTTGTTTTATACAAAGACAACTTGAATACTTAAAATAAAGAATTCTCGGGATCCTCGTTATTTTATTTAACTTTAATTTTATGTTAATAACAAAGAACATATTTACATGATTTTTTTTTAATGTGAGGCACTACAAAATCTTAGACTGTGTAAATTTTTATGTTATATTTCCATGATTCTGTACAGGCAATTTCTGTAGCCTCGTCGTAATGCGACGTTTCGTTTTGATGTTTATTATTTTAGATTTTCGCTTTGCTTTTTCAATATTTCAAAATATTTTCTTTTCATTAAAGGAAAAATGCAAATGGAAACACAATTCTAACGCCCTTTTTCAGCTGCTGACTGTATACATATATGTATTTTGTAGGTAGAGTATAAGTAGTTCCATTGTTAATTCCTACCTGCTTCTTGTTTATTTGCCTTTGCCCACCACATTTGATTTTGAAATTTTTGTTTGTTTTTGAAAATCTGTTCGTTTTATTTACGTTCTTTTTTTTTTTTGCTTTTTCTTGTTCTATTCTTTCTCAAATATTTTTCATAAATATTTGATTTGGAATTTGTTCTGAATGGCAAAATAGATTTCGGCCTCTGCCTCGTTAGAGATAGCAAAACAGAGAAAGGAAAAAAAGACTGCCATACAAAATGTCATTATTATTATAAGCGTGCTTTTTTGTGGATACAACAATAAAAGAAGTAACACGACACATAAAGAAGAAAAAAAAAATACAAAACTTAGTGGGTCGGGGGACCCCCCACAATAATACATAATAATAACGAAGAAGGCAAACAGGCAAAGCAAAGGCTGGCAGGACGAAAGCACAAAAGGAGGTAAGGAAAAGGAAAGGAAACATGCAAGTGCCCAAGTGCCTTCTTTTGTTCTTCGTCACGTACTGCTGCGGTGCACTTGCGCCAGCAAAATGTTACAAAACCACCTTCCACCTTTCTATACGGAACCAACACCAAGCCCAACCCACTCCTTGCAGAACCAAACGAATCCAACGACGCCCTCAAGAGAGAGAGAGAGAGAGAGAGAGAGAGAGAGAGTGGCTGAAGAAGAGGAAACGGAAACAGCCACAACAAGAAGTAACAATAATAACAACAACAACAACCAGCCTCATCAAGAGCCGTTCGATTGACGGGTAGACTCTTATTTTTTTTTTTTTTTTGTTCTTCTCAATTTTATTATTTATTATCATAAAATACCCTTACAGGGTAGATAACTTGTTCATTGATTTTATCAACGCTGTCATCAAAAGCAGTTAAAAATTTTAAACAGATTCTAGATAGGCAGCTTTATTGAAACGTTTATGCTAAAAAACAAATAATAAACTTTCTGGTGAAATTTTGAAAAAACGTTTTTCTAGGTGGAAGGTTTTGAAAGTTATGAAAAAAATTTGAAGTAGCTATTTTACCTGTATTGCCCTTAAAAATGCAGTTCTGTTTTGATGAAACATGATTCTTTTCAAAAAAAAAAGTTAACAATATCATTATTTTTTTTATGGAAGAACTTTAAAGACCTGTATATTTTGACTTCTAATAGGGTTTGCTCTAATAAACCCAGTTAAGATTGGTAAAACGATGTTATTTGTTTGGAAAATGCTAAAGCGTAACGATGAATTCTTCAAAACATTTTTCAAAGCTTTATTTATGGACCTAGAAACGGGTTTGATCAGTTTTTAAATACTTCTAATCTATCTCTCTTTGTAACAGTTGTTTAATTTATACAGATATGTGAAGGTTTCTAAAAGAGATAAGTTTTTTCGACAATTTCTAAAAATTTTATCAATTAAGAAAATGAAAAAAAGTTTTTTTTTATATTTAATATTTTTGGAAAAGGATAACAGAATTAATTTAAATTAAAACGCTTGCAAGGAAAAATGTACCTCAGATTCGAAAGATGTGGTAAATAAAAATAAGAAACCTTATTTAGGCTGTTAATGTTTATGTTTTCAATAGTTTGAAGACGAATTGTTATACCAAATTAGTATCAAACATGTTTTGAAAAATAATTTTTAAAATAGATTTTCAAAAAAGCTATTTATATATAGTTTGAATAGATATCTAAAGTTTATAGACAAGCAACTTAATCAAAGGACTTGCGCTAAAAAAACAGAGTTAAGATTTACATAAAGCGAATACTATGGAAACTTCTAAAAAAAAGTTGTCTTCAGTGAAAACTTGTTCAATATCCACATATCAAATGATTTTAAAAAAGTTTGCGTAATTACTTACAATCAGCGTAATTTTAAGACACCCAATTTTAGAAATTATGTTTTCCGTTTATATTAAAAGCTATTTTAAGATGATTCCAAATAGTTAAACCCATAAAACTAATTTGTATTTCAAATACCTCTTACAATGTCATGATCTTTTCCCACATTTTAATTCTAACATCTTTTCAAAATAGGAAAAAATGTTAACTGAATATCTCTGGTTACTCTGTTAGCTAAATCAAGTGTATACAATGATGGGAAATTTTCCTTTTGTTGCTTGAGGCGGTTTACAAATTCAAAAAAAAAAAAATAATAAAAAACAAAAGCTGTAAATTCTAACAAAAATGCAAACACAAACAGTGTATCTAAATATACTAGGGGAAGAACGAAGAATGGTGGTGAGAGGTGGGCGGGCCCACGCCCACATGCACATATAGTACTGCTACTGTTGGTGCTGGTGCTGCATAAATATTGTCAACAACAAATACGAGAGGTTGGCTCGACTGGTGGCTGCTTTTGTTCCCATTCTCTGCTCACGTTTTCTCTGTGTCTCTTTCCCCAATCATTTTGTGCTCATCTCAGCGAAAAATGTGTTGACGCAATTGTCACGTGCTTTTCTACAACCCGTCGTCGTCGGCCCCCTCCCCCTCTCTCTCTGTCACTCAAGTTTGTGTGTCCTGTGCCCAAAAAGGATGCTGCTGGCTGGCTAAGGCACGCGCAGTATTTTGTATAGTTTTCTATTTTTTTTTTTTTATACATCCATCCAACACACACACACACACAACCACAGCCACAGCCACGATTGGATGTGTCTCGTGCCACTTTCTCGAGATGGCCTGCGACTAAGTGCAATGCAGTAATTTTGGAGTGGCGACGGTAATCAGATTTTGAAAGAAAGAATGGAAAGGCTATGCCAAGAGAATTTTTTGCAGTTATTCAGTTAAATTTTGTTATGTAAAAAATAGACATTATTTGAGTGAAGATTTGTCTTGCTAAAATGGGATGGATTACTTTTATATATTATACTATACAAGATACTCAATCATTATTCATATTAGGGAAACCAAAATATATTATAAAAAAAATTTCTATAAGATCTGAATTCAATATTAAATCTAAGGACAAATCTAAAGTCTTGTAGCCGGTACTCATATTTTTTGTTTAGTTTTAGTATTTTATTATTATATTTTATCTAACATTGTAAACAATTTTCATCGAGATTTTTGAATAAATTTTCGCTTCTTACGTTTTTTCTCGCATAGTTGAAGAAATCTTAATATATTTAGAAATTGAGAGCCCATTAAGGCTTAAATCTCAACCTGGGAATATAACAAAATTTTGAGAAGTAATAAAATTTTGAACAGCCATTTTTCCGATAAAAAGAAATGCAGTGCAAAACATTTTTTTTATTCAAAATATTTTCATATTTTTTTTTTTAAATTTTAATATTAATAGAGGACAATAACATTTGTTTTTCGATTTATTAACTTTTCATAAGTTTTTTTTACAAATTTTTTTTGCTAACTTTGATGCTAAAAAAATCTTCATAAAAAAATAAAAGAAAACTAAATGCTTCTCTAAACAAAGGTACTATTAAAATATTTTATGACCCCATCCCATTCCTTAAACATCTGCTTAATGTCATAGAAGAATTTCTCGTTTAGTATTTTATTACTTGAACTTAACGAACAATTCAATCAAACTGTTGAGATTAGTTAGGGTCCATAAAACTGCAAAGTTTTAAATGTTCCTCACATCGAGAACTGACTGACAACACCCACCAAGTAAGTGCAACTGGAACTGGAACTGTAACTGATCGGTTTCACATTAGACCATTTGCCTTCCCTTTTAGATATATGTATATTTTCGTTTTTTTTTTTTCGTTGATTAAGTTGTCTCTGTGCGGTTGGCTATATAAAAACCATGTGCCACATATATACATACATATGTACATATGTAGTATATAGAAGGCAGGATATGGCGATTTGGTATCGTTCAACTGGTTGCAGCTTGCCTGAAACTAATTGTGATTCGTCATGCAGATTTCGATACATTAAATGCAATCATTTGACAACAGGACGAAAATATTTTCATCCATTGTGTCCTAACAATTGTGTGAGATGCAGTTGGGACTCCCCCCCAAAGCGTAACAAATTCATGATGAGGATATGTATGTATGTATGTATTTGTATGGGTCCGAACACAATACGATTTTGACTTCTCGACGTCGTCTTCACTTTAGACTGTGTGAAATCGTGGGACGACACAACGCCTGGGAGCTGGCGATAATTGCTCGTTAGTAGCAAACCATGTCCTTTTAACCATGCTCTATCCACTCACATTCCCATTCCTGCTGTGATGGAGTAAGATGTCTGGCTCTACGTTGATAAAGGAATTTAAAAAAGACGTTTATTTTGTTGCAGCTAATGCGAATCTTTCACTAAAATCTTCTATTAAGCTTGGATTTCTTTGGAAGCTACAATTCTAAACCATTTGCAACGTCTTAGAAACAAAACTTTAAAATAAAGTAGAGTCAAAAGTTCTGCATTGGAGCGCGAATTGCTTTGTTTCTAAGAAGAAACTTTCGGGGCAATGTGTAATGTCCTTAGCCCTGTTTTTACTAGACTTAACGCCTAAACTGGAAACTGGCTTTGGGTTTTAAAAATATATTTTTTAGTCACTGCAAAGTAGAGCTCTGGTACAAAGGTTTAGGAGTTTATAGAAGAAACCCTTAGCAGAATGTGTCTAATGCGTTAATATCCCTTAAGACCCTAAAGTTATCGGATAAAAACCTCAGGATTTTTAATGATCCATATTACTTTCACGTCATAACCCTATTATACTCGAAAGTAAGGAAACGAAAAAAACAAGAAGGTCATTTTATAATCCTTGGGGGGAAAAAAAAAACACCGACTGTCACCTTGTCATCGTCGTGATTTTGCGGCTAATCTAGTGATTTGAACACAAAATTGACAACATTATCATGGGATCAGAGGATGCGACAGCGGCAAAAGATCCAAACAGCCGCACCAAAAAAAACAGAAAACAAAAAAACAGAAAGTGAACAAAAAAAAAAAAAAGAGAAGCCGCCGCCTTACATTGTTGTCAACGTGCCGTGGCGAAAGGTGAAAACCAAGTTGTTAACGCAATAAAACGCCAAGAAATGAAAAGGCCAAAAATGTCACCTGAAAAATGCAGCCGTTCTAGGATACAATAGGAAGAAAAGGATCGCCACAACTACCACACATAGACAGAATTCGGTTTATCGACTTTGATGCCATTGTTTTAAAAACATTTGCTATCACATTGTCATGACCTCGTACTACCAACTCTATACATTGGCTTAGATGTATGCGGCTAGAAGAAAGACTACGACTGCGACTGCGATGGCAAGGAACGTCTCAATTATACATATATTGAAAGACTAAAAGGCAACTGGCCAAGGCAACGCCCCGAGCACTGCGGGAGTCCTTGATTTATGCGACGGCAACGGATCCTTGATCCTAGTCATGCAATCAAAAATGAAGAGAAAAGAGCACGACCGATCGAACGAACAATAATCATAATAATCACCACAAATGCTGAGCGCGCGTGCAAAATGTTAGACCTCAAAACTCGCTTCGATCTCAAAAGAAATAAAACCAAATTTATATTGATTGCATGTGACGCCTTGTAGATACCCTATAATAAAGTAGAAAAATAAAACAAAACTAGAGATCTTGAAAGGGTTCTTCGTTGGATCATGATTGAGGCAACTGCAATAGTTTTGAGATCATTTTAATGAGTTAAAGAGCCCCTTATTCTGATTCTTAGGAAGTGGGTCTGCAAGGACAAAGAGTCAAAAGATCTTTGAGTCTTACAAATTACAGATTGTAATACAGTAAGACATGTATATGGAGTCTATTAGCAGAATTTTATAGCTGCAGCACTCATTAGATGAAAAAAATTTTGAAATGGATTGAAAAAGGATTTATCCATCTTTCACTAAATGTATGCAACTATGTCTAGATGGACTTGCCGGCTTAACCGTCTTAAGCTATATGGTTTCACCTGACCCCCATCATTTGGTTTAAATCTATGTATGAACTCACCTCTTATATTTGACTGCCCCTTAGTCTGTCCTACTTTGGTTATTGATGTAGTAAGACTTAAACTTGACTTGACTGTGTTCTGAATCTTTGACACCCTATACCGAAGTTCTTGCCAAGTACTTGAATATACCCACAGACTTTCTTAACCATAGGGTATAAAAAAAGGAAAAACAATTAAAAAGTCAAAGGAATGCCAGAAAAAAAAAATAAATGAAAAGAGAAAAAAAGTTGAAATCCATAAGCGGATTGTTCGTTCCTTCGTTCTTTAATAGTCTTAAATTTTTGTTGTACATTTTGGTACGTTTTTGGCCTTATTGAAATGAGCAGCAAGGTTTTTATTGTTGCACGATTTTTGTGTGTGTGTATGTGTGTGTGTGTGCCGTGTGTTGTATGCCTTTCTGGACGTGTTAACATAGCAATTAACTTCTTTTACAGGCTGCTAAAGAGCAAAAATTTGGGTTTGATTTATTGTGTGTGTGTGTGTGTGTGTGTGTGTATGAACAAACAGAAACTAATGATGACAGCTGGTTCAAAACGAAAAACAGAATCCTGTTGAAGATGATGCCAAAATTATGAAGACATTTAGATACATTTATTGATTGTGAAACATTTGGTCAAAGACCTAAGCGTAAGATTAATGAAATGAACATTGAATAGAAATGGATTTAGTATAATTTTAGCGTTATGTCAACTCTTTTTTTAACCCCTCAACAATTGGTGACAATTTAACCAGCCTTGATTTCACACCTTGTCCCGAAACGACCCCTTAACAAACTGACAAGATGGAACTAAAAGATGCACGCGTTTGGTCTTTTACCGCATACGTCACATCAACATGACACTTTCTCATTAACACGGCGAAACAAACGAATGGAAAGGGAAAAACTCTCTAACCCCCAATTCATCGGATGGTGCTAGTCCATGGAGGCTTCCAAGGCGCCTGTCTAACTCCCTAGCTAATGTGTTACTTACTTGTGGAGCGCCGCCTTCAAAAGGCATCAGATGATCTGGAGAAAAAAGTAGATGAAGGGAAATCTGATACAATTGCGGAGACGAAACACATGCGTGCGGAGCTCACGCGCGAGGGGGGGGGGGGGGGGGGGGGAAACTACACCAAGTGAAGTGTTTAGGCGTGGACGTGGCTCGTCGTCATGGCCTGTGTCTGTCTGCCTGAAAAGTCGGTTAATTACAAAAAAAAAAAAACGAAGAGAAAAGATGGAACGAAAAACCCCCGAAAACACTTGTCTCCTTTCAGGACAGTGGGACTGACTGACTCACTCACTCACTCAAATTTCATGAGGCAGAGAGAAAGGAGATGCAAGGGGCAACATCAAAGAACTTGGCGACTTGTATGTTTTCATTGCTTCAAATTGAGAAAATGCCCAAGCATCAAAAATATTTGGTTATCATTGTGTAAATACTTGTACTCACATATGTATGTGTATGTATGTATGTATGCATGTGTGAGTTGAAGGGCGGTAGCTAAAGGATAACTTGTTGAGAAATCGCTAGACACAAGTGAAGTCCTTTCACCAAAAAAACACTTGAAAAAAATAACTCAAATTGATCATTTATTATGTCCTCTTTTCTACTTTGTTGCGCTCTTTAAATGAAGTAAAATTCGTTCATGCTAGTTGTTATAAAATGTCCTGGTTTATGCCCTGTATTCTCGAAGAGGATCCTTCAATAGTCAGTCAAAAAATTTGAAAATATAATTTATTTCTTCTAAAATAAATTCTAAGTAAGCCAATGGAATCAAAGGTTTATTTCTAGATCCATTGTAAAAAAAAATTGCATATTCTTTATTGTCACATGGCAGAATTTCAATCCCGTCGAGTTGCCAATCAGTTGATCACGTTTTTCTTTGCTGTGTAAGGTAGATGAATGTGTTATAAATATGTCGAAAGGAGTTTTGTATTTTGAGGCCTCAGGTGTTATCTTGAGACAAACTAAAGCGAAATAGTTTCGAAATCAAAAAACTTGTCCTTTGTTTTGCCTGGCATTGGCCTGCAGCATTGTTCGATAGCAAACACAGAGAGAGAGGAAGAGAGGGAAAGATCGGAAGGTTAGTGTTAAATGTCAAACAATTTGCACCAGCAGCGCACCAGAGGGAGCACTACGTAAAGTGACAGGGAGAGATCCATCCATCCATCTATCCATCTCCTATCCATTTATCCAACCATTCCATCCACAGCGTGGTGTATGGCAAAAAGGACATTGCACCCGCTGTGGGATGAGCGTTGACAGCAAGCAGGCCAAAACACACACACACACACACACACAGAGAATAAGAGAAATTCAGCTGCTGTTCACTTGAGGTGAGAATTGTCCTTGAGTTATGTGTCCTTGTACGCTTAACGCTTGCTGAATGTGGCCAATGTAAATGGCATATTTTGGCCTATGCTGGTTAACCATCACATCTAGCTAAATCCAACAAACTTTTGTGGCCATATCATTGACCTTGGATGCAAGAAGAACCCAGAGCAACAGCAGCAGGAGGAGAAGGAGAGGGAGGCTCCTGTCGCGTTATTTGGTCACAGTTGTTCCACAAAATCAGTTTTTTCAGCATGTTTCTGCTTTCACGGCTCACTGGAAACACAATAATCTTAATAGGGGGGAAGAACCACAAAAAAACAAAAAAAAAAAATAACAAAACCACTCCTTGTGTTGGTCAAATTCATTTCCACTTGATTACATTTGCCAAAGCTAAACGCATAAAGTGGAAATCATTTAAACGGAATTAATGTTTGAACAAAACATGTGAAAACTATCGCTACACACACACACACACACACACACACAAATAATCACCGTCATCATCATTATCGTCATCAACAGTTCGATTCGCAATTCAAAATATATATATACGTTATTATTTCCTCACAATGAGGCGAAATGGAGATGGAGATGGAGAATGCCCTCCAAAGGCATCGACAGACGGGGCACATGGATCTACTACTCTCTCATGGGGTGTGTTTACTTTTTGACAGTTGCGGCACAACTGTTTGAATATATTTTCGAATCGTTAGGTAGGTATATTGTTTTATATAGATTGGCGAAAAGGTAGAGCAGGGCGTGTGCACGCTTAGCGGGATAGTACTTAGTTCAAAGACAGAACAAAAAGGTTCCAATCAACATCGTATCAATCGAAAAAAGTTCTAAAAAACAAAACGAATTTTGATATTGTTCACAACCAATTGTATATACTTTAAGCATCTTAGAAGATTGCCTACAGTTTACAAAAGAACCGAGGAGAGTTTATATCCAGTCGTATATGAAACATAGTTTCTAAGATATTGCCTAATAACCATTAAATTCTTTTATTATTAATAATAACATTAAAATTTTTGTATATTGGAATTCATTTTCATTGAATCCTTTCATTTAAACCAAAATTTAAGTACATTTTAGAAGTCAAATTTGAATTTATTTCATGAAAAGTCATTAAAAAACATTTTTTTATAGCGAATTAAGAACGCTTTCTTGTAAGCAAACAAATACTTCTAAAATTGTTTCAATTGTTTATGAACTTAATGCTAACAAATATAATACATTTGATTTGAAATGATTTTTATCGTAATACAGTTTTAGAACGTTTGTTATCAGCAATTAAAAAATATGGAGATTTTGATTCCAAACGAGTTTTATGTAAAACGATTGTAAATTATCCATGTCACGAATAAAATTTTACCAAAACAATAATTTGTATAATATAAAGGAATATGTAAAATCAGATATTTTTGTTATACTGAACTGTTATTTTTTGTGTGTTTTTCACTTTAAAAAAAGCCAAGCTTTTTATTTGGTAACCTTTAAAAGACATCTTTTATATTAAGTAATAAGGATAAGTTTTAAGGTAAGTTTTAAGATTCTTAAGATTCCTAAATAACAGATTTGTTGTTATAGAATTTATTACAAAATTAACATACATCATTTGAAGAAGTCCTGATATTTTGGGACAGATTTTCTATGATAATCTCATTGAAATAATGACTAAGTAGGACAACATATGCAACTCATGTGGATGAATGAATGTCTGGATGGATGGATGGATGGAATGGAATGGTATGTGAAGATCAAACGAAGCGTAGTTGAGACACAACAATAATAAGGAAAGGAAGTACAAGTGCTCTCATATACAGTATGTAGTATGAACATTATTATGTTATTTTTCTGGCATTGTTTTTGTAGTTTTTTCTTCAATGTTTTTATGTTAGAACAATTGAAAAAACAAAATTGACCGAAAGTCAAGTACACACAATGAAGACGTCAGCGCTGTGGGTTATTAGAAAGATTTGCTATCCCCCCCTCTCTCTCTCTCTCTATCTCTCTCTCTTGCTGGCGGTAAGTCACTTTGATATCTTAGACAACTTGACAAAACAATCAAAGCAGCAGCAGAAGCAGAAGCAACTACAACACATGTGCTCAAATGACTGTCTATTAATTTGCGCCATCTATATAGTAGTTTACAGTTATTGTTCCAACCGTATTCCTCCCTTCTACAGGTTTTTTTTTTTTTTGCCCAAAATATTGTGTGCGTGTCCCTATACACAATGGTGAAATGCTGAAAAAAAGAAAAAAACAAGAGAGAACAGAAATGTAGGCAGCTCTTTTTGACGCAGTAGTCCAATTGCCGAATGATAATGATGCACTTACTCACTGAAGGCGGCAGACTTGAAAGGGAGCGAGAGTGAAAGACAGAGAGAGAGAGAGAGAATCGTGGTATACAGACATCTTCTTAGCCAGAAGAAGTTGAAAATGGAAGTAGAAGTAGTAGGCGGCAGGTTTCAGATGAAGATTTGAACGCCTCAAATTTTCATTTCTCTCTTTTTTTTTTTTTTTTTTGTTTTTGGGTTTGCGGCTAGAAGAAAAGGCAAAGCAAAAACCAAAGTCTGCCGTCCTCGTCTTCGTGGGCAGAGGGGCACTAATTGAGTTGGAAATTTTCAAACATATTTTTTGTTATCCGTTTTTTGATATTTGCAATTTGCCGACAGAAAAAAAAGAAAAGTAGAAAACAGTGGGTCGCACCGTGGCTTGCTCGATTGACTTTTCCCTAGTGGTTCGATCCTTTGGCATTTTGACAGGCGCGACAAAACTAATTGATTTAAGCCGTATTAAGAAGTCAAAAAGAACACACACATGGCTAATAATATTGAAAAACTACTTAGTTAAAAAAATAGTCAACATTTTCACTTGCAATGACTTCTGAGTGAATTTATATGTTGTCAAAAAGAAGTTTTAATAAGAATTTGAAATTTTAGAAATTAAAAAAAATGTTTTTTAATTTAAAACTTAATTTCTTTTATGAAAAACTAAATATAATATGGTTAAATTATTAATCAAAAATATCGCATGAAATGTTTTAAAAAATAAAATGTTGAATAAACGACATTAATGTGCATAATTTTTAATTAATCTACTCATTTTACTAAATGAAAAAATATATTTTATTACAAAGAGTTATTAATGCATGAATACTTAGAAAAAAAGTTAAAAATGTAAAGATTTCAGATTATTATTACAATATTCCACACTTTAAGAAATATTTAAAAATTCAAGGTATTAAGGAGATATAAGTTAAATTTTTTGAGGGATAAATGTGTACATAATTGAATTTTGTAAAAGAAAAAATTTTTTAAAGGCGAAGAAAATCAATTTGAGCCTCAACTAAAAGTCTTAAAAAGGAAAAAAATGGATTGAATGAAGCCAGAAAGTAACACATTTTTTTTCAGAATAGACGTTACTTTTGAAAACTTGACTTGACTGAAAATTGTAAGCGTAAAATGTATACTAATCGAACCACCATAGGATGCAGCACTTCTTCGCTCTAAGAATCTTCTAGGATTTTAGGCGTTGCATAGAGACAGAGGGAGAGAGAGAGAGAGAGAGAGAGAGACACATGTGGTCAGGCACTGATTAGTGATGATCAGAAGAGTGGAAAAAGGAGCCTTTGATTTTATGGGATGACTCCATGCTGGCCAACATTATGGTTTCATTGCCAAGCCACAAGCGAGACGATTCACCAGATCGAATCACACACTTCACGCTTCGAAAACCTCTAGGACAACGCCTCGACTCATTGGCTCATTAAAACCAAAGACTGGGCAAAAAAGAGGACACAACAGTTGTGACCTCAGCGAATTTCAATTCCAAGATCGTTGCCATGTAATTTTCAATTAACGCCACAAGAAAAATGTCCTTTTTTCCATTGCCATTTCCTTTGATTTTTCTTGAAAAAGTTTTTGGCCTATTCTGAATATTTTTTGCGCTTATTTCGTTCCACTCCTGGATACTATTCAGTCTCATAATTGATCGTAATGTGCGATATTTTCCCTATGTTCCCTTTGCACGAACAATGCCTGTCAACAGGGCGAAGTGTCCTGCAAGCAATATGGAAATGCCTGTTGATTTTGTTCTCTCTGTCAACAGCAGGATACTGTGATAAAAGGGACATTCTTCGGTTGCATTTGTCGCGCTCTCGGCAGTCGCCCACACTGCACGCAGCACTGACTTTAAGACTTTCGGACTGACTGACTGACCGACTGACTCACTCGATCGCTCGTTCGCTCGCTCGCCCGTTCGCCAGTTCGTCCTTTTGTCCTATCCTAGTTGGCCTTTACGATTTCCTGCCTATGATCGATCGATCTGTCGTCGCCTGCAAATTTTCTTTTATAAGCATAAATTCCACTTGGATTTATTATATGGCCTTCTTCATCTTTTCTCACCTACGCTTAACCCTTTCTGCAAATCTTGCTTTATTGATAAATCCTAGATTTTGAATGAATCCCCCTACTCACTGGGCTTCTTAGGTAGCCAAAAATCAATTTTATGAGCGGATTTAAGGTTCCATCTTTATGACATAGATTTATGGGCAGGTAAATGTACATATATCTTTATAGTAGAAGATACTTTCCAGTTTTGCAATGATTTCTATATTTAATTTTGATTAACGAAATATATTAAAAAGCAAAAGGATTAATTCAGTATTTATTCATATCTGTTAGCCCTGGAATGCTTTAAAAACGCTTATTAAATAGATGAAAATTACTAATAATAATCACATACCTAAATGAGTTCATATCATTGGCATTTTCAATCAAAACTTAGAGAGTTCGTATATATATAAATCTTAGATATATTTCCCAAAACACAGCTTTACTTTTTCTTGTGCTTGCATATAAATAGTATATTAAATGAGAAAAGTCTTTGAATTTTCACTTTCATTTGAAATATTTTTGAAGAGATATGGGTAAGACAATTTACTAAAGAAAACTAATTTCTAAAGTAAATTCTAAACAAAAATGGGAAACTTTTTCTATGCATTACGATTTCTTAGAATTCCAATGATATATGTATAAACTAATCAGATTGTAGATAACCTTTGCGATTTTGCAATCAATTATCTTCTATGCAAGTTGAACAATAATTACAAATATAAAATGATATTCTCTACAATCAATATTGATACCTAATGAAACTGTCAAACCCAAACGATAAGTTCAACAGCTTTTATCCATCACTTTTAATCACAAATGTTTACATTTGAATATATTTTGCTATAGCCTGCATATGGAAAGGGATATATGTAAAAGGAGATTTAGAAAAGGTTTAGCCAGAACTAATTCGCGTGTGTGCACAAAAATCTGTTGAAGAAACTAGAACAAATCCAGCGTATTAACCCTTTTATGCCCAGGGGATTACCTGGTCAAATATTGAGCTCCATTCAAATCCTGGATTTGAGAAGTAAATCCCAAAAACCAAAAATGAAGTAAATCTTTGAACTAATTTTCCTTTTGGCTCAAGGATTAAGCATGAAGAACGAAACACTCGCGAAATTCTAGGGAAAAGCAAAAATATCTATGAATTTTGATTAAGAAAAAGAGAGCAACAGAGAGAGAGAGAGAAAAAGAGTAAGCATGAGAGACAGATGGAGAGAGTGAGAGAGAGAGAGATAGCTTGTTGGAGAGGGAGCCGAAAACTGTGTTTGGATTGGATGTAATAGATATTTTGACGCCGAAGCAACTAAAAACGGCAAATAAACATCCACAAAATCCAAAATAAAAATACAACACACCAGACACACACACATACACGAGAGTGTTTGGATGTATGTGTGTGTGTGGAACAAAATGGAACGCAAAGGCGGAGCTACCTACCAATCTCACAGCAGCTACCTACTCCCGTTTGCCTGCGCTCTTCGGGCACTCTCTTTTGTAGACTTTATGCTGGTTCTCTCTCCCTGTCTCCAGGGTATAAATAGCCTGTGAGTGGGCCATGATGAGTCAGTATTGAGCTACGCCTTGCACAGCAAACAACATTCTCATATTTAAGAAATTTGTGTGTCAGTGTATAATAAGAAAGAAAGAAAGATAGAATCATGGTGAAAAGTGTCTGCGAAATGGAATTCAAAAGCAATTTCTCCATTGATGCCATTTTGGCTAAAAAACCATCAACAACTACAACAACAACACAAAATATTATTAAACAAGAAATCATCAATAATCAACATCAACATCATGCCTATGCTCATCCATATGCCAATTCGGATGGTGAATTATCAGCATCGGAGGATTTTGATACCCCTTCACGTACCAGTACCCCCATGAGTAGCAGTGCCGCCGAATCGAATGACAAACTCGATGTGGAGTTCGATGATGATGATGATCATCTGTTGGATGAGGAGGAAAGCGACGATTGCGAGAGTCAAGCAAATCCCAGCAAGAAGCAGAAGCTATCTACCAATGCGGCCAACGACAACAAGAAGCCTCCTTACAGCTACAACGCCTTGATCATGATGGCCATTCAAGATAGTCCCGAACAGCGACTAACTTTAAATGGCATCTATCAGTATCTGATCAATCGTTTTCCCTACTTCAAGGCCAACAAGCGGGGCTGGCAAAACTCCATTCGCCACAATTTGAGCCTTAATAAATGCTTTACCAAAATACCACGCAGCTACGATGATCCCGGCAAGGGTAACTACTGGATTTTGGATCCCTCGGCCGAGGAGGTGTTCATTGGCGAGACTACTGGCAAATTGCGTCGCAAGAATCCCGGAGCCAGTCGCACCCGTTTGGCTGCCTATCGTCAGGCCATCTTTTCGCCCATGTATGGCGGTGCGCCCGGTGCATCGCCCTATGGTTATCCTGGAATGCCGCCATTTGCTGGTGCTGCAGCTGCAGCAGCTGCTGCCGCCGCTGCCCTCTATCAACGCATGAATCCCGCTGCCTTCTATCAACAACATCAGCAACCTCCGCCTCAGATGCAATATCAGCCAGCTCCGCCAGCACCACAGCCGCAACTCCAAGGTTATCCACCACAATTGAGCGCCGAACTGTTTCAACGCATGCAATTCTTTGGCAAATTTCCACCCACAAGCGGCTAAAGGACAAAACCAGCAACGGGAGGATAACGCCCAAAAGCGCTTTGCCACAATCTAGGAGGGAGCTGCTAAGCCTACTAAGTAGGCAATCACCTCAATCATGACGACGACCACGTCTAAATCTTGACACACACAGAAAAATTTAGCAAATTAATTCGGCCTGGAAAGCCGCCTGTCCCCCATATAGACAACGTTCATTTGTTTAGTGACGAAATTTTTGGGAAGGTCTGCGCCGAACAGACAAATGGCAAACAATTTTTTTGCTCATTTGTTGAAGGCTTTTTGTTTCTTTTTTTTTTTTTGAGAAAATCATGTTATGAATATTACAAATTGTTAAATAAAAATCAATTTTATAAATGAAATATTTTGAGTACATTTTTTAAGGAGCGTAAATTTTGAAATTTCAGCAAAAAACAAACCGAACCGATTTGCAGATTGTTTTTCTTTGTTCCTCTTATTCTTCGATTTTTAGCATATTCGATTGAAGCTTTTGAAACATTTGTTTCTCTTATACCTATAACTTCCTTTGCCCTAACCTTTTTTGTTTCTGATGACTTAATTAGTCATTTTTGCTTTGGCGGCAAACATAAAAATGTTTTCAAAAAAAAAAAAAAATCGAAAGAAATGTTTTTTTTTTTGTTTCTCTAAAATGAGCCATCACCCATTGACTTTTGTTTTCATGTTGTTGTTGTTGTTGTTATTGGCTCTTTACATGGACCCAGTGACAACTCCAGCTGTGAGCGAATGCTGGGCACCGCAGGTATAACGGATGGGATAGGGATACCATTTGGACTTGGACTCCTTGGACATGGCAAGACGGAGACCAGCTAGGCCATTGTCTCAAATAGAAATCGAAGCACACTTCTTAGATCCTACTCCCTCTCTCCCTCCCTCTCTCTCTGTAACTTTTGTTATACAATTTTTCAACTAATATGCCTAGAATCTTGCCTGTGCCTTGTGAAAGATGAGAACCTTAGGGTACAAACGATTGTTTTTTTTTTTTGTTTTCTTCTTGATGTCTAAATTTTGTTTTGTAAATTTTCTCTTTATTTAGTAGGCGGCTTTCGATGCCTTTGATCACTTGCCATGTGTGTTTTGGGGTGAGAAAAAAACACAAAAACTCAACAAAAAAAAAAAAAAGGGAGCATCATCATCATCATCGCCTGGACCCAAGTCTCGTCTTTCTTCACCGATTTGTTATTTGAAATGATATAATTAATATCATCGTTATCCGATTAATCTATTTCAACTGGTTCTCAGGTGAGAGCGAAAGATATACTTGGGCAATTATCATATATTTTCCTCTGGTTTTCTTCTTTTTTTTCTTCCATTTTTCAATAATTGTAAATTATTATGTGTTTTGTATGTGAGTATGAGTGTGCTTATGTGTATGTGTGTGTGTTGTGGGTAAATCATATTATTGAAACGATTAGCTGGCAGCTTTATAGAGTGTTAAGTCAGGGAGCTAGCCACAGGGACGGTTCGACAATGAAGCGGACAGGGCCCTAAAGACTTCAAAGTTGATTTGCTCTTAGAAAGAGATTTGCCAATTCTGACAAAAGTCAGAAAAGAAAAGAAATTTTAAGATGAAATATATGTGGTGTTTCTTCTAAAAACTAAAATTGGAGTTAATTTGAAAAAAAAACTTCAAAAAGTCTTTTATATTTTTCTTCTATCTCCTACCAAAATGTTGGGTCTTTCTGTTGTGTTTTTTGGCTTATTTCCTATATGTTCCGCTCCTGTCTTTTAACTTTACATAGAGAACAAGAGTCAGTTTACTACATTGGTTAAGCTAAGTTGTTTATTCAGTTCTAAACTTGTTTTTGAATTGCTAATTGAGCTAATGAGATCGAAGTAGTGTAGCTATTGTTTATGAAATTATTTCACTCCTTTTTTCACAAGTTTAACATCCATTTAAAATGGTTGTAATGTAAACAGAAAAATTTAGAATAATTTAGTGAAGAAATTAGAGAATATCATGACGCAGGGCAACTCTTTTTTAATCATCAAAGTATAGGAAAAATTAAAAAATAAAAAATTACCCGAATGCCTTTAAGATATATGGCAAAAGGAAAGTTTTTTTGATATTATTATTATAGTATTTTTTTCAGATTCTAAAAGATAAATTTTGGTAAAAAAATGGTTAATTTAATTTAAAAAAATATGAATCGAAAGCAAAAACTAAGATATTACATAGATATTACATATCGAATCATGTCTCTTTTAAGTTAATTAAAGATATTGAGAAAGATGTTTAAAAAAATGCATAGTTCTAAGGACAGATAGAAAACTCAGTCAAACTTTTTTATAGTGAACTTCTAAGTTATGGAATTTTTCATTTAATAAGTCAGTTCAATAAGTGGTGCGAATTCATTATAGGAAAGTTTGACTGCTTCACTTTTGCAAGTCTAGATTCTAAAAGTAAATGGGTTCTGAAGCGGTACATTTGATTCATTTTAGTTCTTTTCTTTAGCTGAAACCATAAACATCCTGTGCTGCGATGGCCAAAGTTCATATGCCAAGTTGTCAAGCTCTCATCATCATCTCATGTGTAACAGCTTCAACCCGAGAATGAACTCACTTCCGTTCTAAAGAATCATGAATCGAGCGGGTCCAGTCATACAAACAATCTTCAAGTGCAATTCCAAATTGCTCTCTTACTCATTCATAATTTTTGCTTCATATTTTCTGTTTTTGTGTGTGTGTGTGTGTTTTTTTTTTTTTTAATTGCGTGTTGTGCTCTTGGACAATTGCCCCGTACTATGTACTACGTACACTACACATAGTTTTCATTCATACACAGTTTATTTATTATTTGAATTGGTTCCGTTGGTGGACCGAGGACCTCTCAGTTGCCCTCTCATCATCATCATCATCATCATCATCATCGTGATCGTCAGAAACGATGTATGAGGCGTCGCGTAAATTAACTTAATTGAAATTCGGGTCAACAGAGAGGCCAAGATAATGAAAGAAACTAATTAAAGACTTTACAGAGAGAGAGAGGGATAGAGTGGTGATTCTCCTGCCCACATGCTGGCGATTTGTTGTTCACAAATATTTTCCTATTATTCGATTACTTGTAGACTTTTATTAATAAAATATTTAAGTGTAATTTTATTATTATTCTTGCTTGTTGGTTTGCCCTCATCTTTGAACCTTTCAGACATCAGTTTCAATTAAAAAGGCATTCTGTGGTCAGTTCTGTTGAGGTGACACGCCCGACACACACACACATACATACATACAGCCAACTGAACTTGGTAGGCTTCCCCCTAGATGTGGGTTTCAATCGATAAAGCAAATACTAATCTAGTTTAGTTCTTCTTAAATCAAACACCTTTAGCCTGCTGTAACCCCAAACATTTCTATACAGATGATTATCCTTTTTCTTCTTCTTCTTTTGTAAGCCTTGAAAATTTAAGCCTCTGTCTAGCTATCTATCCCGGACGGGGTTTGTATCATTAAAGCAAAAAGCAGAAGCAAAACTCTAAGAAAAAGTGTAACAAACGGCACACGAACTAAGGCATTGGTTCAATCGAACGATTGTTCGGATATGCTGCTGAGTCTTCAGGTTGCTCTTTCGACTCATCCCATATATAATCCCATGCACTTAACCCTTGGTAATAAGATAAGTAAGGACCCAGTGCATATATATAGAGAGAGAGAGAGTTTCTTTCCTTTCCTTTTTTTTTTTTTTTGGTTTGTTATCTTTGTAAATTGCATGTCGAGCACTTAAGCCAATTGTATTTCACGAGACGAGAGGCTAAAGAGAAATAGAGAAACTGGTTCTTGCGCTTGAGCGCGTGTCTTGGTGTCTATTCGTATCCTAAAGTGATACAGTTAAGCTAATACCTAATCCATATGCTCATGAACCAATAATTCGCACAATACAATTCGCACAATTCAACCCACACAGATCGAAACCGGACTTAGTCGCTAGTCCTCTGGGCTTAGGTAAGTGGATTGCTTTACTGAAATTGAATCCTCTAGTTTTTGCAAAAATAATAGAATCCAAGCAGCAGATATATGAGAAATGTGTTAAGTATATAATGCGCTCATCCGATCTATTTCAAAAACAAACCAAAGACCAAGATCAACCCAAGCCACTGGGCAAGTTGTAGGCTTTTGTACAAACACAAACAAAGCCTAAGTCGTTCGTTTGATCTACATACATACATATATAGACATCTCGCACATATACATACATATACATATGTGTATATGCAAAATATTGGTTACCAAAATGGATTTAGGCTATGGCCAAGAAGGCGATTTAACTCTTACATAGGCTTAAGCCGAGCATAAACCCCAAAATATATGCATACATAAAGCATATGGCATATGG
The DNA here is from genome assembly GCA_024703675.1 of Drosophila nebulosa. Lineage (NCBI taxonomy): Eukaryota > Metazoa > Arthropoda > Insecta > Diptera > Drosophilidae > Drosophila > Drosophila nebulosa. The sequence goes on along the minus strand of CM045724.1, from coordinate 8,066,061 downwards.
CAAGGGGTACATAATACTTAGTTGGAGAACAGAAAGCAGCGAAAAGGTTTACCTTAAAACTGAAATGAGCAGTGATTAAACTGAGATGTGAGTTTTAGAAAAGAACAATTGTGTTTTTCACAAATGAAAAAATATATAGAAAAATGGTGAAAAAATCTCACAATTCATGCATGATAATATTCTAGGTAATATTCCTTTTTAGATTACATAATCAGGATCGCATTTAGGTGAGAGCAACAGGGTACTTCTCAAAGCCCAAACGAGGAGCAAAAAAAAACATTTTTGTTAACTAATAATTGTCATCAATATTATTAACTATTAACTAATTGCTATATCAAGTCCTTCCTTGCGTTTGATCTCCTTCATTGAATTGCTCTTTGAACCAACTTCCCTATTTGTGGAAGATCTTAGACAGATTTCACACTGATACTACCAGTTTGCTGCATCTGTGTGTGCGTGTGTGTGTGTGTAACCATTAACTGGACACAATCAACAATTAAGTTAGGCCAAGGGCCAACACTTGGACCTCAATTAAATTGATTTGGATCAAAGGCAAGCCAAGCCAAGTGACCAGCATAATCAGTCAGTCAGTCCGTCAGTCCGTCAGTATGTCTCTCTCTCACACTCTATGACTACTGTTTGTCCGATTATGTGGTTATAAATCCGCAAAAGTACCCGCAGCGTTCGTCGCAAATGTCGTTTCGGAAGCGTGGCCAGTGACTTTTTGGTTAAGCTTCAACTTACATTGCGTGGTTGATGCTGATACCCTGTAGTTTAAGGGTTAGAAGGGTGTCTAACTTTGAGCAAGTTGTTCTGGGGTCAAGCAATTGGACCATCAACTTAACTCTCATGTCTCCTATTGGTCACTACACAATCTAGGGTATCACATAGTCTGATCTCTATTAATTACTGCTCGTTTTGTTGTTGTTCATAATTGTTACGCAGTTCATTAACACTCACACTGCGCCGAACTAAAGAAGGGGGACCACCCTCGCCTTGCGTGGCACACGCGACCCAGTCCCTTGCTAACGATGACATCTAAGCGGTTGGGCCCACGGCCCTTGCTTGCGCTCGCTCTCTAACGATGTCGCTCAATGTGACGATGGTCGTCATTTCGGTCGTTTCGGTTGTTGGTGTTGGCGCTGCGTGAGTTTTAGCAATGTTTCTCTTCTTCAAATGCGTGTAAATCAGTTTATAACACATTGTCAACAATTATCAAGTTGTATTAGGCGAAGGGGTGACACCTAGCCTGGGTATTGGGGGAGGTTTTTTTCTGCTGTTTTTTTTTTAACGAACTTCAATGCTCTACATTGGTGTTAACATGGGTTTTATACGCAGCGAAGGGAGTTGAAGTTGTAAATCTTTTGTGAACACGAAAGTGAAACATAGAGTACGAGATATTTTTTAAAGACGGAAGTGTTAAAGCCGTTTTGGTCTTAATTTAAAAAGTTATAAAACAACAGCTAAGCTAGAATTCATGACTTTCAGAAAAAGTTTTATTGAAACATATTTTAGGAAAAGTTCAAATTCAATGGAATATATTAGTTTTTAAGTTTTAAGAGATATTATATGAAATAGAAACGCTTATTTCTACTTTGTTATATATTGTTTGTTTTATTCTAAATGTATGTACTTGAATATTAGTGATACTAGAACACTATATTTTATAAGACTTTAAGAAACATTAAAGTCTTGCCTTAATATAAAACTGTCGGAGGAATATGTCTAACTAGTTAGCATTTCAAGAAAACTACTGTCTTTTGAGATTTTGTACGAGACAGCGCAACTAATAATCCTAAATCTTATAATCGATATACTTTGACCATATTTTAAGTTAGTTACTAATGTTTTTACCACTATTTCACATTTGTAGAGGCTCTTAAAGACTGTAAAAAAAAAAAATATATGAACTTCTTTCATTCTCTTTACTTGGGCTCGGATTCTTTGCATTATTTTTATTACAAAAAGTAAATAAAAACCCACATTTTTTCATTCGTTTGCTTAATTTTCATGTCATATAGAGAATTTCCTTCAAGTCTTTTTTTAAGAGTAGGGCATTTGAGACTCCACTAGAGCCATAAATATTTCTTTGTAGCAAATTTCCCCTTTTGTCGCTTGAACACCCTTGCTACACACGGACCATATGCTTTCACAGCTTCCATTCCGCACCCTCGTCCTTCACTCTCCATTCTCCACCTCCACCTCCACCCTACCCCTTCCAACTTTAACTGAGCTCAACTCGACTCAACCTCTAGCACACTCGTTTGGCTGTGTTTATTTGCAAACAACAACTACAACAATAACAAGTGTGTCCAAAGTCCAAGCAAAACTGTCCACTCTGTCGAGCGTGATTTCCACAAAATTTGGCCAATTAACACAAACCATCACCCCCAACCACCTCCACCCACACACACACACACACAGAGAAAAGGCCCATGGTGGCCAACCCCCTCTCGTAACCCTATAAAACAGCAAATGAATGTTTTCTCAACGGTTAAAACAAAATCAGATGTCAGAGAGAAGAAATTGTTTCTGGCTTCTGGAGAAAGGTTTAACCCGTTTGTGTTAAATTTGGAAAAATATTTGCATGGCTAAGCGATGGCGATTAGGTTAGGTTAGCAGAAAGTAGGAGTATAGGAGTGTAGGAGTTGGTTTCACGAAATGAGATTAATACGGGCTAAGCTTAAATCCGGCTGGGGGATCCTTCATACTAATCCTTCTTGGCCCTCTAACCCTCTAACCCGTTCTCATACAAGAACAAGATGCAAGGTAGGTAAACTAAGGTAGGACAATTTGTTGTAAATTCTCAGCTACTGTCGGTACGGTCCATGTAAACAGATCATATAAAAACAACAACAACAAACGGAAGCACATGCTTAAACCCTTTCATCTCGGCTACCTACTGGCTACTGTTACTATACACGGTAGTAGTAGTAGTAGTAGTTTACCTATTCCTAGGAGGATCTTCGTTTCGCCCACACTTTAGGTAGAACCTCCTGTTTGCTTGCGCGCATCCGCGCATTGATCCGTTGAACAAACATGCTAATCCTGCGGTTAAACTGCCATTGAGTTTATATCAAAATATAAGGCATACACATCGGTATACCCGGAAGGACTTCAAGGCTGGTCAGGGGCGTATACCAACTACCGAACGGGTTGAGTCTAAGCAGCGACGGCGGCATAGAACGGGTTAAAGGGATCTTTTGCGGATTTATTTGTTCTCGTCAAATACATCAAAAGTCCTTTGAACAAAACTAAATGCCCGCCATAAATCCAGCCTGATTAGCAAAGTACTCTCGCCCCTTGGACTGGCTTCGGAGGGATCAGAGGGACAGATTGAGAGCGAGTCTCACTCATATTGATGACAAATTCCTCTATGATTGTTTGGCACTCAAAAACGGTAGCCTTTGGGTAAATACTTATGTATGGAATTTTCCTTGATTTTCAATCAATGACAAGTTGGTTTTTTTCTATTTTCAGTTTGTTTTCGGTTTTTAAAGAGGGTTTTCAAATATTTGCAGGCATATTAATCCATTTGCCATTTGTTGGTGGTTATCCCGAAAAATCGGTATTAAACAATTGCTGAAAACCAAAAAAAAATTCCACATTTTATGTTTTGTTAAGAGTTTCAAGATCTTCTGGAGCTGTATAAGAGGGATCATAGTGATCCTAGTCTCAATTCAGCAGACAATTTCTTTTGGCTAACCATTTCAATTAAATTAAGGCATAGTTCTTGCGAATTTTTAATCAATATTTTAATTTGACATGAAATTTTTATATAGAAAATTAGGTTAAAATAATTTATAAAACAGAAACAAAAGTAACAAACTTATTTTTTTAGCTCTCTCTCGATATGCAAACCTGAGCTAAATCTTTCTAGGCCTTTCTATGCTTTTATAAAACTCTGTAATATATTATTTCATTCGCTATTGGGTCTCAGCTCTTATAATAGTGTAAGATTTATGTAATGTTTGTTAAATTACGATTCCCAATTTCGAAATCTATCTAATTAAATCTCCCGTTACCCAATTTCGATCGATTTACGAGGCATGGCAAATTGTGCAAAAGAATAGCAAAAATGGAAGTTTAGAAAAATTTTTGTAAATTGACTACCATTTTAAAATAAACGTTGTTATAAATGTTTATTTTTTACTACTTTTTAATTAAACATTTTTGATATATGATTTAAAAATAAATTACGTTATAATATTTGTTTTTATTACTTTTCAACATCTCCAATATTTGCCTCACAACTAATTGAAATTTTCCTTAAATTTTTCTTAAAAAAAAAACACTTTCAATGTCAATGTTAAATATCCCTTCAATAATGGCTATAACTATGACGTAAGTATTCCAGTTCCACCTATAATTACCTCCAATTTTATATCCCTGGAGACTTCTTCAAGTTGCCAAGTCTTTATGCAAGACAAGCCAAAACAATTACAGCACAGACATGCAAAACAAGAAATAATGAATAATTTAAATTGAAATAAAAGAGAACAAAATCAATTAAAACAATGAAAAAAAAAAAAAACAAGTTGAAGGTAATAATTAAAATGCCAAAGCTTGCGCCATTTTGTTTTGACCCGAAAGCACTTTTACGTGAGAGAATGAGAACATATCTTCCATCTCTTTCTTTCTTTTTTTTTGGGGGGGCTTACACTCCATTCGCTCTCATTCTCCACTCAATGAAATGGGCGAAAAAATAAATATGTAGAACTCGAAGAGCAGAGAGCGCATGTCTCCAATAAATAAAGGTCCAGCCCCAACGCTTAACTCACACACACTCACACACATATGGTTCACACTCGTTTCATGTGTGTGTGTGTGTGTGTGGTGGAGGCCGTGGCACATTCCGTTAACTCAGACCATAGAAAACATGGCGTCTTTGCGCTGTTATTGCATTTTTATAGCATTTCATGTGTTCTTTGCACATTTCACTTCAGGTAAAACATGTTTTCCTTATGTTCCCTTTTTGCCGTTTTTGTTTTTGGTTTTTAGGCTCCAATCAGAGTGCCGCGTCTGAGGCAAACCTTTGTATTGTCTGGACTGCAGTCAACACGCCCCCTAAAACGATATTGTGAAAACAATTATTGTGATTAACCCCCACTGCAAATGGGGGAGTGGCCCATGCGAATGACAGCAGATGTTTGTGTTTCACTTCAACGGAAATTTTTTATGTGATTACACAAAATTAGTTATAATTGTTTTTGCTGCATTTTTCATAAAGCACTTTAAGGTGATTCTGCAAAAACATAGCCTAAGCTTTTGTAATTATCATAAACGGTTCAAAAATTTTCTATCGAAATAGCAATTAAAGGTACCCTTCAAAGAAGTCAATTTGTATATAAAATTTTTGATATTATAAGTGATATTACATTACTTAGAAGAAGTCTCTAGAACAGTTGTATAGAATTAGTTCTAATAGATATGTAATTTTAATATAATCTTGGAACTTTTAGGTATTATTTTTGCTTGGTAAAAAACAATTTCTAGAGTTGTTAGAAAGAAAATTCTTGAAGGGATCTGAAGATGAAATGATTTTGTTATACTCATGAATCAAATGGTTCAGCAAACAACCAATTTTTTATGATATGTGGAAGATTACGATTATTAAGGAGAGTCTTGAATCATTTTATTTATACTTTCTATATTTAGAAAAGCAGCATTAAAATAAAAATGAATTTGCAATTAAAATCACTCTTAAAGTTTTTTAAACTTATGTGAGTATATTTAAAACACGATTAAAGACAAGTTCTTTGAGAAAAAACTAAATTTTGTTTTTTAGAGAGGGAAGAAAGAAATCCCCCAAAAGGATTAAAACATATTTTGCCTTAACCAAAGTGTTTGAAAAATCAATCAATATTTGAAAAGCAAAACCTAAATGGTTTCCGCGTAAGATGCAATACCTTTCTTCATTTCAAGGGATGTGTAAAACCTTTAAAAACTGCCTGAAAATAAAATTTTACAATCCTTCTGTTTATCTACATTTATATATGTTGATCGTATCGTTTGCAAACTTTCTAGAACTGAATAGAGGGCAACTCAACAACAATAACAGCAGCTACAATTAATAATTATGGCAACTGTGTGTATGAAATCCATTAAACAGCCACCAAACAAAAATATCCTCAAACCAAAGCCGAGTAAGGCAGCTGCTGCTTGGGTCTCGGTAGAAGAAAAGAGCAAAAACCTGGCGTATCAAAATGCAACCCGCAACACATTAAAAAAGGGTGACCCCGACGCTCCATATGTCTAGGGCGATGAGAGAGAGAGCGCGTGTTCGTGTCAATTAGCAACAACAACAACACACACACACACACACTCACACACACAGCTGAGAAATCTCAACAAAAGACAGGGTAAAACAGGAAAAAGAGAGACAGAAAGCATAAGAGAGAGAGCTAGAGACAGCTATAGAGAGAGAGGAAGAGAATGTGTTCCACAACTGCCATTGGCTGAAATCTTGTCGAGCAACCCTCAGATCTAAAAAAAAAAAATGAAATAAAATCAACGTGAACAAAGCAAAGTCGTTGCTGTTGGATTGGGAATCTTGTTTTTAGTCTACACAAAACGCCACAAAGCAACGGACGTTGGATATCGTGTGATCTCAGGTCTCTGTGTATGTGAACTTTAGCCGTCGATTTGCGTCGATTACAAAAAAGGTGCTGACGTCGGAAGTTCGTATTTGAAATATAAGAAATGTTTGTCAATAAGAAAACGGAAGTAAAGTGAAAATAAAATCAAATAATACACACGAAAATGGTGAAGATCGGCGAGGGTGCAAGTGGTGTACCAAGCGATCATCATCATCATCATCATACCGTCGGCTTAAATTTAACAAATCTCATGAAAATGGCACGAACACCGCATTTGAAATCAAGTTTCTCCATAAATGCCATATTACCAGAGACTCTGGAACAGGATGAGGAGAAAACGGAAGCGGAAATCAATCCCTCACCATTGGGCTCTGAGGAACCAGAGCCGGATAGTGATGTGGAATCCGATTTAGATGTAACTTCAATGTCGCCGGCTCCAGCTCAAATGAATCCCAATGAAATGAGTGACGTAGACGATGTCGAAGAGGAGGGCGACGACGAGGCCGATGACGACGAGGAGGAGGAGGAGGAGAACGAGAGCGGTGGCAATGGCGAGGGCGGCAAACCTGTCAAGGATAAAAAGGGCAATGAGAAGCCCCCCTACAGCTACAATGCCCTCATTATGATGGCCATTCGCCAGAGTCAGGAGAAGCGTCTAACTCTGAATGGCATCTATGAGTACATAATGACCAATCATCCGTATTATCGTGACAATAAGCAGGGCTGGCAAAATTCCATTCGACATAATCTTAGTCTGAATAAATGTTTTGTCAAAGTGCCGCGGCACTATGATGATCCTGGCAAGGGTAACTACTGGATGTTGGATCCATCGGCCGAGGATGTTTTCATAGGTGGCTCCACGGGCAAACTGCGAAGGAGAACCACAGCAGCTTCGCGCTCTCGTCTGGCCGCCTTCAAGAGATCTCTTATTGGACCCAGCATGTTTCCCAGTTTGGCTGCCTATCCTCAATTTGGACAATTTCTAACCTATCCCCAGGCGGCGGCAGCAGCAGCAGCGGCTGCAGCCGCTGGTCCCGCTGGCCTTTTGGCCAGCATGTACCAACGTTACAATCCCTTTGCGCCAAAGAGCGGTCCTCCCATGGGCGGCCTGCCGCCCCATGTTCCGTCCCCGCATCATCATCCGCTCAGTCCACACCATCATCCCCATCATCAGCAGGGACCACCACCTATGCCCTCTTCGTTTGTGGGTCCAGGAGGATCAGTAGGCGCCCCACCACCATCTGCCCAGCCCAATCCCGCCGCCGCCAGCACGGAACTGTATCAGCGTCTGCAATATCAACAGTTGTTGCATCAACATGCCGCTGCAGCCGCTTTGGCGGCACATCAAAGACAATTGTCGGCTGCGGCAGTGGCTGCCACCTCCACCATGTCGCATCTGGGCGGAGGACATCATCTTCATTCGCAGCAGCAGCAGCAGACATCGGCCCCAGCGTCACCGGGAGCACATCATGGTGGGGGATTGGGGGAATCGAGTTCGCCTGTTGGCTCGCCCCAGCCAATGCTCAAGCCTGTCACCGTTGTCTCACGCCATAGCTAAAACCCGACTGGATGCGGATGCAACTGTAGTTTAAGTAATGTACATAGATATAGCCGCGACTGAGGCGCTAAGACGCTTGTAAATAGAAACGAGGAAGATGCCAAGGGATTCGGATTCGAGCCAATCGAATGTACTGTAAATTTAGAAAAGAATGTAAGAACCCTGCAGAGGTTATAGACGGGTGAAATGTTATCCATATACTATAACCGAAATTTTTTGAAAATCAGAAAGCAATAATACGCCTACATTGATTGTTGCGTGGAAACAATAACGGTTATTCACAAGTTTTATAGGTTTAGCCAGATTTCGCTACTCTTGATATCGGTTATTCCGCTCCTTTATATGTTTTAAAACTCTTGTGCGAGATTCGGTAACAGTTTTTCTCACAAATCTATATATTTTTCAAATCTCTTTTTTTAAGAGTTTTCTCTAAACCGTTTAACTAAATATATATTCTGTTGATATCAATTATTTATTTCATCACAAGATTTAAAAGACTCATAAAAATCCCATATTTAATTTAATTTCCTTACTTTTAATATCGGTTATTCAGTTAACTAACGTTTTCTTAAATATCGCGCCTCTAAAGAGGAATTTAGGAATGTTAATAGCGGTTTCAACTGAAATTTTTGTAGCCTACCTATCTAATATTACGATTCGTAACAAATCAACATAATCAACCGTTTGTATGGAAGCTCTTACAGAGTTCTACGTTTCGGTTACGTAAAAATAGGCATCAGCTTAACACAAACAAGATTTTCTACCCAATTATAAATACCACATTGTTCCCATAACCCCAATCTTATGAAAAAAGCTCATTATTCAAAGTTGATCGGGCTTTACGTTTTTGGTTGCAAAATGGGTAAAGGGATTTAATTTTTAAAAATCGTTTTGGTTGCATTATTTGGAAGAACCTCGACATATGAAGTGTAGAAAGGAATTTACTGAATTCTCTTAAAGTAAAATATACCGACATTATTTGGAAATGCGATGCCAAATTTTTATTTGAAAGGTTGTTTCCACTTTTAATTCGAGAAAGTTCAGATCCTCAAAAGTTTGAATTAAGTTTTGTACTCTACTTAAAATAATTTAAATTGTATATATCATAAGAAATCTGTTTGTAAATTATTTCCTCTGCAGGGTTAAAGCATAATTGAAAGATTCGGAATGTTTTTTGCTAACTTGTTGTCACATATCTGCTATAATTAAAAGCAAAGATATTAAATTAAGATGATACTTAAGCGATGCTGGCGAAAGATCAAGATCTAAGCACTAATTAATTTATATATTTAAATATTTAGACACTGAAAAAACAAACGAAAACGAATTGAGATGATAGATAAAGAGAGAGAATAAGAAATTGAAAATAAAAAGAAAAAATACACACATAAATGGAACCCCTATAATTTTAAGAAGGGGCCACTGGACTAGTGGTAAATTGAACTGCAGTTGCCTTAAATTAATCTGTTGTCGCGACAAAACTTGACGATGTTCAACAGGAAGTCCTTAATAAGTCGCCGTCTGATCGCGCGCCCCCCCTCTCTCCCTTTCACTCTCTATGCACATAAATGTAAAACCCGCGCTAAAAGCCACTGCTAAGTGTCAAATCAAATAAAATTTTAGCGCATGTCCCACACACGCCGAAGCGTGGACCTATTCCAGAGAGAGAGAGCGGGGCTGAGCAGGGGAGCTGATGAAATTGCTTTACTGCCATTTTAGCCCATGGTCATTAGGTTTCATATCGTTGTGTGATGTGTTTGAGGTTGCAGACCCAACTACAAATGTTTTTAGTCATAAATGGGTAAGGTTCTTATCGGGGAGTGAAAGAAAATATATGCCATACATATGTACATATAGGGGCTAAAGGAGACATATGTTTCGAGGAATTATCAAACTCTAATACATTGAGATGATGTAGAAAAGTTAAAGGTTTGATTATAATCATATACAAGATAATTATTGGTTAATCCCTCTGTTTTTTCTTTCAAAACAGAACTCAAATTTAAAACATTTATTTCTATTTGAAGTTTTAAAATTGATTTATTCTATCAATATAGAAGGACTCATTAATATGTATTATTTAAGCTCCTTCGTTCCTTTAATATAATCTCTATTAAGGAAAGATAAGAGGAATCTAATCCTAGTAGTATTTGTTTTGCCTCCGATTAGTAGTTGACCTCTGATTATGTTAGAAAAAAGATTACAAAACTGGCGCCAGTTTCAATCAAAAAAATCTTTGCATCCACAATTAAGTATCTTGCTCTCTTTCTAGGCTTGATTTACTTAGTTGAGAGTTTCTTGAACTTGTGGCCCGACTTGCTCCATATGTAGACAAACAACAAGTGACATCACATTTATAGGATAATTCTTTTGAAATGTTTGTTGTGTGTTTACACACAGACAATAATCCGTCGCGCAAGGCGAATAAATTGAAAGAAATTGTACTGAAAGAATCTGATTTTGTATCTGTTGCTTGGCTGGGCCTGCAGAGTGACTGCATCTTGAATGTAAGTAAAGATTTACGTGGAAATGAGACAAACAAATAAATTTACTTTGATTGAATAATGGTCGCATAATTGGCAACTTGAATGGAATTGAGTAGCTAGCAAAACAGAGATGAAAATTGTAACAAACACGTCAAAGAGAGAAGTACTGAGACAGAATGAGAGAGATACTATAAGAGATAGAGAAGAAAATGATGTGAAATGATTAACTTAATCTCTGAATTGGATAATCTGATTCGCATTCCGCAAACTTGTGTGTGTTGATTCAACACTTGGCTTAAGTCGACTGGCGTCGCATTGTCGTTGACTCTGAAGATTGTTTTTGTTCAATTGAAATGTGCAACTGGGAAATGTCAGGCGGTACAATTGTCAACTAGATGGATGCGATATTACCCATACGCCGCGGTGTCACCCCCAACCCAAAAAATGAACACCAGCACCAACACCAAAACCAACACTGCAGTTGAAGGCAATGCAATTGCAGTTTATTAACCTGACAATTTCACTGATTCATCTATCAAGTGACTTAGCTGGGCAAGTGTGTTTCGGGCGTACAATAAGATTGAGTAGGAATTTCAATTTGGGCAGGGCTTTAGATACAAAGTGACTCAAAAGACTGCAGGTCTTTTGGTGTATATCAGTGTTATCTATTCTTTAGCTGTATATCTAGTATTGATAAAAGAAGATAATATTAAACTTTTTACATAGAGCAACTGATGTGCTGAAGGGTCTGAGGATCATAAGTTAGATAGCTAACGATAAACGATATTTCAATGATGTCTATGTAAACTATTACGAATTAATAATCTGTTTGATCTGGCTAATAAGTAATACAGCGTCGTCTTAAGACTATCCAATTATCGTCAAGAGAAAATGACTCAAGATGTCTAACTTTACGAATCCATCATATTATAATATCGTTATTCGCTTCACTTATGTATATATATGTATATCTAAATTATATATCTCTTAATTATAATTTTTGCTGAGTTTTTTCAACCAAACATTTCAGTTTCCATGCTATATTACATATTTTTATATATTTTTAAAGCTTTTTCTCCAATTATAAATTTATGGCTCTATATACTCAATATTCTACCTGGAAATATTATGTCTTCACAGATCAGTTCTCAATTTTTTCTTCACTTTTAAACAAAGCATAGATGCATATAGGAAAGGAAGCTTCTGAAGGTTTTTGCTTGCCTTTAACCAGATATTACCTTTTTCTTTATTTAGTTTGGATATGATAAACTTAATCTTTAATTCCTACAGACACCAAAAATTGTTCTTGTACATGTATTCAATTAGGAATAGATATAACATATAGAGCGTCTGGTTTTCTGATTGTATCTATGTACTCCTTATGAGGCAATTTCATAGCAACACGCAAACCATGTCTTTGGTTCTAAATTCTCTTTTTTATTTTATTGAATCACCACCTAGGTCAGACGTTGGAACTTAACCATTATAATTAACATTTCTCCTGAACACTAATGAAAAAAGTGAAAAAGAAAAACTGAAAAGCAGTTGCTGTCGGCTTTTTTTGTATGTTCGTACACAGTTTTTTGTCGAAGATCTTTTGTTTGACTTGTGGCATGGCTAAACTGTAATAATTGGATGAGGCGAGACCCCAGAGCAGCAGCAGCAGCAGACGACGACGACGATGATTATTACCATGATGGAAAAAGATGATGATGATGTTTATGATAAGTGTGTGATGTGGTGACTTCGACTCTGACTCTGAGGCATGAAGAAATATGCTGCACATTGATATACAACAAGCCGCAACTAAAGCAGTCAAACAATAAACTCAGTTTGACTTATAGAAGAGGAGCGGGAGTTGGACTAATGACGATGATAATTGCTAAGTATGTGTGTGTGTGTGTGTGTGTGTGAGTGAGGTTGTGTGTGTTAAGACCTCATATAAGTCGGCTACAATTTTTTGTTTCTCTTTCTTTCATACATAAACACAGACATTAACACCTGATCTGGAAAGGTGTTTTATTTGAGCCGCATTGTTATGGTAAACAGTCAACATTGCAGCCAGTCGGCTTGCCCCACACCCTGCCTTCCCCGCTCTGTCCCCGTTCCGGTCTTAATTATATAGTCACATAGCTTTAGCTCACTCACAAAATAAGTAAGTTCGAGCTGGCCGGATGACAATGGACAATTGGAACAATTGGAACTTTGTAATCCGCCGACATCACCTGCCTTCTTTTTATTTTTAGTGTTTTTTTTTTCGTTTTTTTTTCGCCACTGCAAGAGAGTTGCCAAACAAATTCTTTTGTTATTCAATTGTAACCAAATTATTTCCACACGCTTCATTTTCGAGACTCGCCTCCATTGTTATGCCTGAGGAGTGTGGGAGTGGGGGGCGCCGCCATTTTTTGATCTTTATCGCGTTAAGTTTACAAATTTAGCCCCTAATGAGCGATTTTAAACAGCGGCAGCCAGTAAGCCCGAAACTCACTCATTCAGTTAGTCAGTTTAGGCGGTTTCTTGCTTTTTATGTGGTTTTTCTTTCTCCTCTCTTTTTTATTTCAGTCATGCCGCCGCCGCCACCGCCGCCGACAATGATGACGTTTGGTATTTTGGCTTTAACTTTTACACAGTGGAGCCCTCTCTTTTGGGTCTTGAGGTGGGTGTGGTCGTCGTCATCGTGCTATGGAGGGCGTGACTTGTTAGTTTGCCGTCCAACTCAATTTCCAGGTGGAAAATCACAAATATTTAGCCATGCTAAATTGATTTGATATAAAGACAGTTTTAGTACATTTTTAAATGATTGATTAAATTTTTTAAGAAAATTAATCTTAATATATTTTTCTTACCTTCAGAGCTGGTTTTTTGTCAAGCTGTTAGCCAACACTAAACGTTAGGTCTAGCCAAAAGTTGTACCTTTGAAGCCTAGTTCTTTTCAGAATCATAGAATCATGGCTTTTTTGTATATAGAAAGAAAGCTATCAACACTAACTATTAGTGCTACCCATAAACATTACACAAATGGCTGGCAAAGGTGTTCAGATCACTTTTCAATTCATAGAATTCAATTAGTTTTACTATTTTGCCGTTATTTCCTGGTAATAGAATATATGTTGGTCATATTTTCAAAAAAAGAACAAAAAGTTAAAATATTTCCAGCATATTCTAAACTTTATTTTGAATAACTTTAAATATTCTTAAACCTTACTTTCAAAGTGTTATACAACACTATAAATTAGTGTGACCCATAAATTGTATTTAATTGGCAGCATTCCTATTTAATTTTAAACAACAACAAGGTATTTGGATTGACTTACTTTTTGTAATCTTATCCATTGACTTTGTGTTTAAGTTTCCTTTAGCCCACAAGTCATCAGGAATATCATTTTTGTTTTCTAATTAGGAGAATGTAAATAAAACTACTTCTATAACATTTCATAAGCATTTGAAATGCAATACATATTTGCTAATTTTAGCTCATATTGTTGCCTTCTACAAATTTATTATCTATTCTTTTCATAGAAGAAATCATGCCACATAATCTTAATCTGAAAAATCCTCTTTTCTTGGCATATTAGACCGCAAAATCTCTTCAGCATTTGCTCTAGATTTTGAAAGTGCCATATCATTTTGCTTGAATGAATTTCAATGAATACGAGAGGAGTAGCCTTTCCTTTTTTCTTGCCATTAAAGGATGTATAAAGGATCTAACAGGAGCAGCAGCAGTTAGCGCACCCACAAGGAAAGGGCATTTGCAATTTTTTTTTCTTTTTGATTTTTGTGCAACCTTTGGCAATGTTTATCTCCTTAACATCTGCAAAAAGGTCAAGGGATCAAGGTGCAAGCCTACTACACCATGGCAAAAAGGGATTCGTATTACATAAATTGTATTGGCCACTCAGTGCATTGTCCATTGTCGATGGATGGGACAGCTGCCAGTGATTTTAATGCTGAAATAATATTTACTTCTTGTGTTTTTTTTTTTTTTTTTGTTTCGCTTGTATTTCGGATTTTGCGGTTTCTGGTTGACTTTCGCATAATTTCCTGGGAAAGCTTTTTGAGCATGGGGAAAACACTTGAGCACTTAAAAAGGCGCATGAACTGGATCCTTGATCCGGATTTCCTCTCTCTCGCTCACGCTCTCATTTTACATTTGTTGGGAAACAGACGAAAATGGACTCATTTTGATTCCAATTGACTGATTTCAATTGATGTTAAGTGTCGGCCGCAGTCGCAACGTCAGCGTCAGCGTCGTTGCCTTGTTGACTTATTGACGGGCGAAGAGGCGGCCAACGGGAACGGTGAGGCGGCAGCTGGAATGACCGAGAGGAATGAGAACCGACTTTAGCTTGGGGGTGAACACGCCAATACTAGGAATTCGGTAGCTAGCAACCTTCCCACTATCCCAGTCCCAGTCCCAGTTCAAGTGCCATACAAGTGGCTCACATCAGCGGGGCTTAAACTGAACAACTGGAAGAAAAAAAGTAAACCAAAATCTCCAGCCGTGTCAAAGTTCACCAAAAGTTAAAGAAAGAAATAATGAGAAGAAAGAAATGCTGCTTCCGTCAATTGAACTCCTGGTCAGAGTTACATACTTGGGGCACAACGACGATGATGATGATGATGACGAGGTTGACGATAATGCTCCAAAAAGACATTTACTTAATTTTGTGCCGCATTCATTCAATTAAGCCAATGAATTTGTTGCCCCCGAGACACATTTGAAGATCACAATTGCAGTGAAAGAAAATTTAAACTCTATTCAACATATGAAAAGTGTTGTAAAGAAGTTTGCAAGTGGAGTAAGTTATAAAAATAGATAGAAGAGTGAATAAACATTCACTCCCCCTTCTTGTTTTTATTGATTTTTGATCAAAAATTAAAAAAAAATATTCCGAAACAGTTTTTTGAAAAAAGAAAATACTTCTAGATTTGTTTATCTATTTATAAAATCTGCTTAAACCTTTTTTTAATTTGTATTTGAGAGTTGAATGTTCGAAAAGGTTAACTAATTATAGTTTTCAGAAAAGATTTCAAGTTCCTTATTCACTTAGGACAAAATAATATAAGCTCTTGCAACAATAAGGTAATTTTTAAATTCTAAATTTCTTTAAAGATCTTTAAAAAAGAGATGTAGAGTTTGTGAATTTTCTTCTTCTTTTTTAAAAGTTGCTACATTGAGAATTCATTGTTTCCTCACCTTTGTGTGAAAAATATTTTTCTCAGTGTCTTCTTTCGTTTGTGTGGTATATGGTCTTTCATCTCATATGCGGGCTGTTGATCTCAGAGACTTCGAGTTCCGAGTACTAGAACTACTTGTTTTCCCTCTCGTTCCACTTGTGCACCTCTTTTCTCCTCCCCTGCTCCACTTGCTCACTCTACTCCTAATCAGACGCGGGTCAAAATATTTACCACTTGACCCGATTGATTTAATTAAATAGTTTCAAGACATTTACAAAACTACAACCAACAAAAAGCAACATTGAAGATCTTTGCATTGAGAACGAGAGCGAGAGACGATCGAATGAGAACTTGGTCTCTCTCTCTCTCTCTCTCTCTCTCTCTTTACTCTCTTTCGCTGTTTTTCTCTGAAGCTGTCAACACAGATTTCATAATTCCTGCCCACAAAAAGACGTGTTAATTAACGAGCAGAGTTAACTAATTGTTGTTAGCAAAATATTTTCGTAATTTGATACTAAATTAATGTTACGCTCAACTTGGTTGCTTGTGGGCTTTTGTGTTGTGTGTCTTGTACCCCGACACATACTCCACGAATATATATATATATATATATGTATATAGATATATGCACATACAGACGACAGATATACAGATAAACACAATGAATCAGGCAAAGGTAAGTTCTTAGTACAGTGGTGTGGAAGCTATACAAAAGTGTTTAGGACTTCAAGATGGTAAACTATATAAAAAAGCTAACCGAAACCAAACTATGAGAAGACTCAGAGCGAAGGAAAAAGTCTTATAAGAACACAATTGAGAACTTATTTCTTCCTTCTTCTTTGTGTTTCTTAAGGTTATAGGTTCTGATTTAACCCTACTTAGTAAAAGGTACTAAAATGGTTACCAAATATATACAAATCGTTAGATGAGTTTAGAGGGCGTTAACTTAAAACCTTTAACTCAAACTTTAATATAAGAAATATATTTTTAATATAGAAAGCTTTTTTTTTTAAATACAAATCAAAGTACTTAAAATCACATAATCGACAGTTAAGAACTAGTTTAACCTAAACATATCAGATCTAATTTAAAGTACTCTTAGAGCATTTCGAACCACTGTGCTTTGGCCACTTTTAAGGTTGTTTGCCGCCGATGGCCATGTCGTGGGGCATTTGGAATTGGATACCTGAAGTTGAGCCTGTTTTTGTTGTGGCCAATGAACACGGCGTGGCCACAACATAACACACACACACGACCACGCACATACATATAAAGAAAAAGCCAGTAGAATGGAATCGAAACAAATTTTTGGCTGTTGCCTAGGCCATTGTCCATGTTAAGCGGCGCTTTAGTAGTAGATACATTTCGATTGGGTTTCCTGTTTTTGGGTAAATTTTCAGGATTGTCATAAATCAAATTGAAAATGTTTAAATATTCATGAGCAGGACAATGTGTGAACAAAAAAAAAAAAAGAGAAATACAAGGAAAATGGTAGAACGAACACGAGAAAAATGCGTAATGTATTAATTTCATTTTCATTTATTGCCATATTTATTCTCATGACAGAGCGGGCAATTGGATGAGATGGAATGGCAATAGGAATGGGAACGGGGAAAGGGGAGGGGGACAAGGGCGACATATAAATGACAAGGACACTCCCATATTTAGCACGTCCTAGGTATAGGTCCTGTCGCTCCTGCTGCTTCTGGTGGTGGTTTATGCGGCACCCTGACAAAAATCTGCGCGCGGGGTAAATGAAATGGAGAATGCCATTCCTAATTATGTGACAGTGTGTGTGTGCGTGTGTGTATATCCTGTGTGTGTATATATGTATGTGGTCCTTGGGCACCCTTTTTCCTCTTCGGTATGGCATTTAGTTTGAACTGTCGTCAGCAGCCATTGTTTCCAGGCAGCCGCAGGATGAACGATATTTTCCATTTGCCCATGTTTTCTGCCTCGTTTGTTTCATTCTCGCGCATCCTCCGTGGACTGCAGCCGTCGCTTTTATTTATTTGTGTTTATAATACAACAAAATCAGTAACGCTTTCACCCCACCCCAAACCCACCCCACTCCACCCCTCGTCTACCCTCTTTCTTGGTCTCTCCTGGCATGGCGTCGTCTGCCTCACTATTAAACTGGTTGGACTTTCATTTCTTCCTGTTCCCTGCGCCTGGATCTCTGTTCTCTGCTGCCTGCTCCCTGCTCCTTGCTGTTGATTATGACTGGCGATGTCGACGTGATGTTTACATTTATGGATTATTGTTTCCGTTATGTTATGTGCGTGTTGTGTCCTGGATCCCTGGCTCTTGCTCTGTTGTTGCCATGCTTATAAGTTCCGCACAATCATGCTCATCAGCATTTTCTTCCCTTTTTTTTTTTTGGTTTGGGCACAGTGGGCTTGGTTGGTCTTAGGATTTCAAGTGCTGTTTGCCAAGTACTTAACATCGGGGTGTAACTTTGTTACCCGTAAACTTGACAAAAAAAAAAAAATAAACAATGAGAACATAATTGGATGGAAAATTGGTGTGAAAGTTTGGAAAACCAAAATTGAAAACTCAAAAAACTTTGGAAAATTAAACTTTAAATTGCAGTAATGCAAAGGAATTGCCCTAGAATAATATTTCCCAAGTGAAATAAGATCTAAATTACTAAATTTCATTAAAAAGAAAATACTCAGAAGGGCGCTTATCTTATCCTAGAAATAGAAATAAGACTGAGGAATAAGATTTTTGAAGAAAAGTTGAAGTTTCTTAAAAGAGATAATTTTATTTCTTTTTAAAAAATATTTTAGAAGTGAATATTGCAGGGAAACTTATAAAAAATCAAGATTATTACGCAACTTTTATCGATCTAATTTTCCTTTTTCGAATAAAGTCAAGGAAACAGTGAAGAAATTTCTTAAAAAGTAATTCATATATTCTTAAAACTTTAGAATGTTAGCAGAATTCTTATAGAATACAATTTTTGTGTCACCATATTTACTGAAAGTAGGTGCCAATGGCCTAGCAAGTGGTTTGTTAGCTAAATTCCAATTGTTAATGAGGAAAACGATTTATGTATATATGATTCGCTTAGTGTAGAAGTTCATCTACATTCCATTTCGATGTGTATTTTAAATAAGTCTTAAAGGAATAACCTTTTCTTATAAAGCATTCCTTTTGTAGTCTTATTCATATCTTTTATACCACTGTGCCTCGTTGGCTGCCTGGTTGGATGTCTTTGGTTTTTTTTTTCGGCGGTGCTTTGCCTTCGATGCCAATTGCCGGAATCGAAAGATTCGAAACTTCTCAATTGAATGCTCTACCTTTTGGCTTTGGGTTTTCCACTTGAATTGCAATTTGATTCAAACTCCTTTGTCTCTCTCTCTCTCTTCCCTCTCGTTTTGTTCTTGCTCTATCTCTTCTTTCCAGTCGTTCTCTCTTATTTACCGCGCACACTGATTTGGCATTGAGATTCAAATAAATAAAATAATATTTGGGATTTCGCACCCTAAAAGGAGGCAGTGAGGCTTGTGTTAGGGAGGGGTGTGGTGGGTCGGGGTGGTGTGGTGTGGTGGGTAAGGTAGCATTAGTTCAGCTTTATAACTGTTAAACAGACGCATGAAGTTATTGTTGTTGTTGGTGTTGTCGGTAAGGCGCAGGCAGTTGTTAATATTTTTTTTTTTTATGACTGTTGTTGCTGTTGTGATTCGCTACGACATTACAGACACATACACACACACACACATACACAAGGGAGGGGAGAGAGAAGGGGAGACACACACATATATAGATTTACCGTATGAAAATCCGACGCTCTGCTGGCTGAGCTCTGAGGTCTTAATCTAACCAGAAAGTTACCCCAAGGGGCTTTTGTTGTTGTGTTTTTGTTTTTACGAGCATATGCAAGTCCCAGTCCCAGGACATATGTTCGCTTCCTCTCTCCCTCTCACCCCCTCTCTCTCTCTCTCTCGCTTTGGCTTCCTCTTGCTCTTGCTAAGCATTACAGGGATTTATATTACGCTCTATTGACTTTTGTTACTGGTAACGAGTGGCCTTTATTTTGGCCATGAGAGGGCTTAGCTCTTTCCTTTCACTCTCACCTCTCTCGCTCTCTCAATTTCTCTTTCATTTTTTTTTTCCTTCATTGGGGTGTTTGCCTTAAACGCAGATTAAGACATTAATTTAATTGCCCGGCGCGAAATGGCAAAGAGAAATAGAGGGAGAGCAAAAGAGATGTGTGTGGAATCTCTTGTAACCGTTTTATTTACACATTTGATTAGACAGAACGAGAGAGAGAGAGGAAAGAGCTGAGAAATATTCGATTTGATTTATTTACTGTTAGTTTATGTTGATTTTCCCATGACTTAAATGACTTGTCACCCGAAGGCCAGGCCAGACCCGATCAGAGGAGTGGCAGTTGACTAGCTTAAGGTGCCGGTGCCAGTTGCTGTGAGACAGGTTCTCCATCTCCTTCTGCTTGGCATTTTGTGCGAAAGTGATCAAAACGTAAATGCAGAATATTACCAGATCAATGTCTACACTGAGCAAAATTCTAAAGGCAATGCAACTGTCCTTCTAGAAGTCTCTTGACAAGATTAAGCATTTCTGGGAATTTCAGTGTTGAGTATTGTAAGCCTGAAAGATGATCTTAAAATTAGATAATAGTTGAACAATTGTACCGAAGTCAGCCTGCGAAGAATTTTGATAATGCATACATTAATATCGAAAACGAATTATTTTCAAAACCGTCTGAACTAAGACAAAGGTAGCTATATTACAAGAAATGTTTAAAAAGGACTGCGAAATTAGCAACTGGGATTCTTCCTGTCATAGTTTTTCTTAGTTTGAAAAGTTATGTAAAAAAGTGTAATGTATTATTTGTGGATTAATAAAAAGGTAATACCAAGTATGATCAATGTAGAAAATGTATGTCAATTGGAAAAGATCTAGCCCATTGCCTTTGGAATTGGATCTTGTTGTTAACATTTAATGAGAAAAATTTGTGAGGAAACGTAGTAAATGAGGCTTAAGGTCAACTAATAAGACTAAGATCAACATTTTTAGCATTCTTTGGTCAGATATTAATGATTAGAATGCACTTTGACAGCAATATGAGAAAAATTACTGGTAAAAAAATACTAACAGAGCCCTCCTCAATGTATCATAAAATTGTTGAAATGTTGCTATTTTTAATAATCCCAAGGAAAAGTCTGATAATTAATTTTTTATATTTTGGAAAGTTGTTATATTTTGGATGTTGCCTTTTACTTTAACAAAGTTTCAGAACATTTGCCATTTGACTACCCAGATCTCTTTTTTATCCTCACGTTCTCTGTTTTTCTTGAAGTATCTTTATTAAGACAGAGTCTAACTGAAAGACCAAAAAGATATCTCATTACTTTGGGCCAACAGTAGCCCAGCAAAAGGAATTGCAAAGTCTACTACTAACTTACGGCACATACACACAGACATATGTACATGCCTACTTACATATGTATACATACATATGTAAGTCTGTTCATACAATGTTGTTGGGAAAATTTTTTCAATTAAAATTGAACATGATTGAAAATCATGAAAGTGCGAAGTGGCAAAAACCAATTTCTCAGCACAGTGAACGGATAATTGAGCAGGCCCAAAAGCAAACCGAAAGCCAAAGCCCAACTATATTCCAACTGTTGTGGGATGCGCTGCCAAATACGAAAAAAGAAAATAAAGATACAATTTTTTTATTTATGGCAAAGCAGTGGCAGTGACTCCAACTCCAAACAGCCAAACAGACAAACGGCAAAACAGGAAAAAAAAAAACTGCAATGTGCCCCAACAATTTTCAAAGCAACAAATGAGAGTGTAAATTTGCGTGTAAACACTCGGGTCACCCGCTGACATAGTCGAAAAGGCTGAAGTAAACTAGACTCCGATTTCGACGATGACGACGACTCCCGTCGGTAGACCAGGACCAGAAGTCGGTGCAATGTGAAGCGAGCATGCGCACCTTGGCGCATAAATTTATCGTATCGAATATAAATTATATGTATACACAAATATATATATATATATGTACATATATATATACGTATAATACAAGCCACGAAGCCAATACACTCTTCCAGCTCCCAGCTCGCAGCTCCCAAGTGAGCTTCTTCAAGCTCTTCCAGTGATAAAAAGGAACTCAGCATGTCGCCGCGGATGCGTTGATCATTCATTATTTAAGGATTGAAAAGTTAATTAACATTTTTTTTCGCTCTTGGTTGGTTGGTTGCTTGCTTTCGCGATTTACGAGAACCAAGTTAGTCAGAGTCGGATGCCTGGTGACCAGGCAGCATTTGAGTTAGAGCTAATTTTTGCAACTTAATTTGAAATCAAGCTCTGGTCCACTTCATGTAGTGGTAGCTGGAAAAATGTTGCGGAAACAGAGGAAAATTTTTAGGTGAAGATATCCCAATCGCCTTTTCATATGGAAATCAGTGTACTGTATTATGAAATCAAATTTGAAAGAACAAATAGAATGTAAATAATCCCACGAAGTTGTTCTAGAATTCTGCCAACTTGTCAAGAAAGCGAATAAATATTTAATACAGGTCAACAAATGTTCGATAAGTCCTCTCAAAGTTATGTTGCAAATGGCTGATCGAAAGTAAAACAAGTCTATAATGATCCTTTTTTTTTCCTTTCTTGGACTCTCAACCATATTAAGACGATTTCAATTTAGCCTGACCACAACACTATAACCCTTTTCTAGTTGTAGTTAAGGGTCTTCATACGATTAGGTGAAGAGAGGAAAGAGAAAAGAGAAACCAGAATGAAAAAACAAAAGAGAATGCGCGCGCCCTTCATTTGAATTGAAGAATTGTGCCCGCCATGTTTAAAAACTGAAAAACTGAATAACAACAATAACAAAATGTATCGAATTACCGATCAGAGAATGTAGATAAGCTGCTGGGCAAATATCATATATAATATTTATACGCAAACTTGTTCAAACAACCAAATGTGCAAAACAATAAACGAAACTCACCAAATTTAGAAATACAACAACGAAATTTGTAACGATTTTCTAATTTTTCAAGCAAACAACCCTCCCTCTCCCTTTTCCTCGGCCACTCGGCCTCTGCTGCTGGTTCTGTCAACCAACTCCCTTGGCTCCTGCATCCATTCATCCATCCCTTAGTGCGTGCGATGTCCCGATTATGTTGTTCCCGTATCTGTTGAAATCGCAATAACAAACAATGAAATGAAATCTCTTCGGTTCGGCAAATGTAACAAAATGCGGATTAAACAGAGAGTTTCGAATCCGGAGAGAGTCTCGGGAGTCTTTATACGCAGACATTTGCTCTCTGTACACATTAATGAGAATATTGTTAAATTAGTAGGCTTTGAAATGTGATACGCCCAACCACAGGAAAAGGTCCTGCTTGACTTTATATGTTTTTTTTCTTTCGATTGTTGCTGTTGTTGTTGTTAAGAGACGTAAAGCGAGCAGCTGTCCAGCTGGAACAATTTCAATTTGCACTTTTTCTTCGATTCGAAATGTCATAAAAATCTACGACTAACTGAAACACGTGATGCAACACCAATGACAAAATACACTATAGCGCTTAAGGAACACGTATTCCAAAGCGAAATACGTGCTTTAAGTCTAAACTCTATCCATCAGAAGAAATACAATGGCAAAACCAAAGTTTCTTCAAAAATGTTTGAAAACATTCATCAAGACCTTGAGACTCCTAAGTTATAGTATCTAGTATTTGGTTGATCAAAAAGCTTTTAAATTAGTGATAGAACATTTTTCTGGATTGCCATTTCTCGTTTGCCATCAACTGTATCTTATATTTATTGAAGAAATTGAAAATTGAAATAATACAGATTGTAAATAATATTTAGAAAAAAAATTGTTTTAAAATCGTTCATAATCCTAAGATAAATATATGACCTTAATTAATATTTCTCTTAATTAATATTATCTCTTAATTAATATTTCTCTTATTAGCTCAGATTACAAAGACAGACATATTTAATGCAACTGAAACTCTATATTCGATATATCATTTCTTAGATATCAGAGATCAATAGAAACTATCTCCACCTGCAATATTTTAAAGCAGTTTGACCCTGCGTGCGATGGATAGTTACTTTTAGTTTGTCCTTTAGTTCAGTTCCCTAACGAAGCAATTCTTTAACTTAGCGAAAACAGGAGAAAGAAGGTAAAGGTTATAAAGTTGATTATCTGTGCTTTAGAAGTAGATTATAGCACATTGTATCACTAATTTTCAATCATTTCTTTCATGTTGGTCCAAAATATATGATCCATTGGATATACCCTACTTGCTGAGAGTATAAGTCGTAATAAATATATATGTTTGATATTATTTTTAGAGCTTCTATACGGGGGGAAGCTCTTGCCCTTTTTTTAATAGGCTTACGATAAACATGACACTTGACTTTGACTCGACACTGCGCAGTGCTCGGTTGTTCGGTTCTGTTCTGTTCTGTTCTGCTATGCTGTGCTTTGGTCCCCAAATTGCCAGTTGACACTCAATTTGACACATGAGCCCGCAAAATGTTCGGGCCAACGAGAACGCTGAGAAGAGATAGAGATAGAGAAAGAGAAAGAGAGAGAGAGCGACTTCTCAGCGTCAGCGTCAGAGTCGTCGTTGATGTCGTTGCTAACCTCAAGTAGTGCTCCATGGTTACACTTGGCTAATGATGTGCCTTGGGCCCTTTTGGGTTATATGTGTATGGTTTCAGTTCAGACATATGAATAGCTAAACATTCGTCATTATGACAAATCCAAGGAAGCAGAAGCAGCACACAAAGGGAAAGTCGAGGAGATTGCGTTGTAGTTACAATTACAGTTATAGCCTTTTGATTGTCTAAGGGTGAGAGAGCAAAAGGTTGTGAGTGTGCCCTTAAGGGCTTAAAGTTTTGTGGCAAAAGTTTTCTACCTCAAGATGACTTACAAGTTGAATTGCTAGTGACCCTAAATTACTAACAAATTGACATGAGATTAATGTCTAACAGAGATAACAAGTGTCTGATAATGAAACGTACTGAAATTGCGTAAAAGATAAAATTTTAGTTTTCGAATATCAATTTCAAAACGATAAATCTGTGAGTAAAAGTTAACTAAGAACTTTATTAGTTAAATATAGAACTCTAAGCTGAAACGGAATAAGTTTTTTGAATAAGTTTTTTAGATCAATATCCTTTTCTTCACAATGCTCAGTTATAGTCTAAATTTTCGTGCGTAAATCTTAAAGCACTTTCACCAAACAAAAAAAAGAAAAAAACCCTTGCGTGTCTCTTTTTTCCATTTCAAGATCATCCAACTAGTTTTTCTCAAACACATAATCAAACCAATTTCAACAACTTTTCTTTATTGATCAGCATTTAGGCCTAAAGACCCATCATCACTTTGGTAAAAAAGAAAACAGAAAAATCGATCTATATTAGGCAGACGCCTTAAAAATTCCCCGAGAAACAGACAAAAAAAAAAAAACCGAGACACGAAACCAAACGGCACCTCATCAACACATCAGCATTATCATTATTATCATTTCCCCCGCCCACTCCGCCTAAGTCAAGCAAACTAATAATAATAATAATAAAAATTTCAAACCTTAAACATAATAAAAAAAAAAAGAAGAAGCGAAACACTGGAAAAGAAGATGAAGCAAAAATCTCCAACTCCATCCAATTTTTTTTTTGTCGTTAACTCTCTGCTTATGAGGTACAAAAATATTTATGATTATGAGAAATATACACAGAGAGCCGAGGCTTATTATAAAATATACAACAACTTTTCCGAAATCAAAAGAAAAATCAAGCAAAAGCCGACAATCCCCACGTTTTATTTAAATGCCCTGAAAAAAAAAAATCTATTGGAATGGGTTTTTGGTTGGCTTGGATGGATAATGTGTCCCCAGGTCTCTCGCTTAAGTAGATCTTTCGTTGTGTCTGTGCCTAGCGTGGATTCTGTGTTGGGCCCATTGGACATATCGACAGGTAGCCCAAATATTTATAGTGTTCAATAATTGAGATACACATTAATGAGTTGTTGAGCGGCGCAAGCGCGGGGGGCGGGGTACGCGGGACGAGTTGAATGTTAAGATTGAGTCAGAATTGGTAGTAGCGCCCATTATTTCATATTGAATAGAGCAAAAGAGTGAGAGAAACAACGTATTTGGGAATACTCTATAATTCAGAGAGACGTAGGATAAAATAGGATTGAAAACACCTTTGATTCTTTAAAATCAAAGTCGGAAGTCTTGAGCGATATTAAAGTTTTTATTCAGAAAAAAGTATAAATATTTAGCTTTTTTTTGTCAATTTTCTAGTTAAAATATTTTTCAATAAGATTCCGGCTATAAATATTTTTGAAAGAATTTCATTATGTATTTCTCCTATGCCCAGCATTTTTTGGTAGACTTTTGGAACAAACTTAAATGATATTGAATATATACAAAATGTTTCTCCAATCTTTTTTAAACATGGCTACTACATACATAGCTTAAAATGATTGTCGTAACTCTCCGAGCAATACTTCGTATACAAATTTATTTTAAGTGGTTTTCTTTTAAAAGATTGAAAAGTGCTAAGTAATTTCAAGGATAACAAATGGCAATGTAAATTAACACTCAATCTTACTTTAAGTTTTAGTATTTTATGCAAAAATGGATAATATTTATTGAGAAAAACGTGTTTAACACTCTGGAAACTAAATTTCCCGGCAGGAAATTCCTTTAAACCGACCTTCTAGTAGCTAAAAAGGATATGTAAGCATGGCAGAGACTCTTTTATCTCAAGAAAGCAACAAAGTTTGCTCGGAACTAGTTCGAAATTTCTTAGAAACTAACTTTCTCGAAGCTTGTTCAAAACTTTTAAAACGCTATTCTATTATTTTGAACCATTCTGAAACCATTTTAAACTAGCAGATCAAAAACTAATTATTGGCATGGAACAAGTTCGTGGTTCTTGAAAAAAGGAAATGAAATTTTTATGATAATATAGCAAGAACATTTTTAAGTTTGTTAACTTAATTTAAGAAGATAGAGCATTTCCTGTCTTCTACAATTTTCACACTTGTATTTTTCCCTGTCGTTGTAAATTTATATAATAATTTTTTTTCCTCTTTGTTGGTATATTTTCAAAACAACCTTTTTCACTCTTCCCACATGGGATGTATCTTAGTTTTTCTCAGTCTCCCCATGGATTTTTGGGTATCGGTACCTTTGATTGCCCTGCAACTTATTAGTTGTTGTTATTTGTTTGACTAGACACAGTCATATATAAAAGTAGTAGATATATCTGTGAAAACTGCTGAACTACCCCTCCCCCCCTCTTTGTCCCCTTCATAGCCCCCGAATCATTATTATAATGTTGTTGTTATCGAAAAATCATATACAAAAGGTTCCCCCTGGCAATGGTCAGTTGGAAGCCGCTGCTGTCTGTGGTGATAATGGGACAAAATGTCCAAAATGAAATAACCTCGACTTAATCTTCGGTTTTAGTTCAGTAAAGGAAGAGACAGACAGACAGAGAGTGAGCGAGAGAAAGAGAGAGAGAGAGAGCGAGAGAGAACAATCGTTGTTGTCTGTGTAATCATTTGTGGCCTTTTCTTTTCTTCTTTCATTTCGCCGTTGTCAACATATCTGGCTTATGTGAGTCAGAATTATGTGACGATGGCGGCAAAAGCCTTTTGTTGAGGCCTCTTCCTCCGCAGATGAAGAAGAAGCAGAAGTTGCTGCAGTTGCTTGCAACACAACAGAACTCAACCATGTTGAGGACAGTTTAAGAATGTTCGGGCCACATGTTGCTTCCAGAGATCGGCTTTAATAAAGACATTAGCCGCGCATAATTATGGATTTTGTTGTAGTAGCACCAGTTGGCCATGTTTCCTCCATCTTTTACTCCTTTTCATTCTTTTTCATCTTCTTATGCTGCTGCAATTCGTTCAGCTTCGTTTTTCAGCATCTTCATTTTCTTGTTCTTCTTTCTTACATATACTATACAAGTCGTAGATTGGCATTATTGTCATGATCTGTCCGCTCTTCATTTCTCTCTCTTTCTCTCCTCGCCTTGTTCAATTCTATTACATTCCATTTTCGAAAAGTTTCATCCGTCCATATTCAAATGAGCCTCAATTAAATTGATATCGAGAGAAGAGTATTTCCATTTTTGTGGCTACTGCGTGAGCTTTTGGGCTATATAAACACAGTTAGTTTGTTAGCTTTTAAAAAGCCATAAAAAAGCGTCTATTTTGTTTTTTTATTTAATACCTAGCATATGCTCTTATTACAGTTAGTCAGATTAGAAAATTAAATAAAACTTTTAGAATATTCTTTTATTTTTTAAAAATTTAACCGATTAGAGTATAAAACCGATTGGAATAAGAGATAAGTAAAGGATCAGTTGCGTATTGGAGTTTTAAATATCTTAGTTATAAAGCTTTTAGAAAACTATAAAAAAAATGGTTCAGAAACAAATTATTTCCTATCATTTAGTTCAAAAGGTTATCTTATAGGCGGATCCATAGTAGGCGAAATAATGAAAAGTTTCCCTTAAAGGTGATCATATCCTTTTCTTGAATACAGATTTTACATCAGCCACTGTCTAGCCGGACTAACAGAATACATTGGCATGGAATTTTGATTCAAAGATTTTAAGAACTGCTGTTTTCCACCTATATAACATAAGATAATATTTCCATTTCATATGCAGAAAAATAAAAGTCGTTTTGCGTTCTACTATTTTGTATTTTATTAACAACTTTTTTTATATATCAACTATAAGATCCCTTGGAGATTCAACATTGTTAACCGATATCAGGTGACTCAATTGGTCTTTATATGCATACATACATATATAATCAATAGAAAACCAATTAAAGTCAAAGTAAATAAATATTTTCAGCTCCAGCAAGCAAATATAATTCAACAATGATTTAAACTCTGTTGAAAGACTAAGAAAATCCATGAAAGTTAATCAAATTTAGGCGTAGATTTTCAAAGTTTAAACCTTAAATAACATATCAAAATGAGACAAAAAATTTGGTTTAATATTTCAAAATTTTGCTAATTAATCAGACTGAATTTGATTTTATTGCTTGCTTCACTTTCTAGTTCAAGTTGTAAAATGACTTATAGACATATTTAGAAACTGACTAACTCAAGATGAAGTGACCTATTCAACTGGATAGTTAGAAACTTTTTTGTTAAAAAAAGAATTTATTTCTTTGGTAGTAAATTTATAAGCAAATATGATGAAGTGCGCCTGAAAAGAAGAATCGCAAACTCACCAAACCATTAAAAATGTTCTATTAAAAAGCTAAAGATTTAACAGAAGACCTACTTATAGATACATGAGTCTACATTGGGAAGTTTCCCAGGCCATCCAGCATAGCCATCCAGCTGTGTTGCCTATTTATTCAAATATTTTTTCTAATAATCATAATAATCCCATACCGTTGACAAACCAAACGAGATGAAGCTGTCAGAGTAAATGGCAAGGCAATCAAGACGGCGAGTCTCTCTCTCTCTCTCTCTCGCTCTTTCGCTAATCCTCCGATCTAAACACAGCAACACCTTTACTTTAGATAAGATACGAGACGAGACAAGATGGGATGAGGTAAGGTAAGATGTAGTGGAGGGGGTCTCGAGCGAGTGTGGAGTCTCAATTTTGGAGACACAGTTTGTGCAATCATGTTGAAACCTATTAAAATTGAACAAATGTGTTTTAATCTGCAGCAACAACAACAACAATAACAGGAACAAAATTTGTTTTTGGTTTTCCTTTGATTTGATTTGAGTTTTTTTCTGGTTAAACCAAATTGAACACCCGCTGCCTTGTCAGGGATGGCAGCTACTCAGTTAAATGTTGTTGCCCAGGGCCATTGTTTATGAAGAACAGGTCGATCGATCTATGACAGATGAGATCATGTTGACTTGGCACAAAACCCACAACAACAACAACAGTCTCTCGAGAGTCCCAGTCAGAGTTGAAGACGAAGTCTCGTCCTGTTCTCTCTCTCTCTCTCTCTCTCTGTCTTTCTCTCGCCCGTTTTCGATGATGTATCGTTTGCAATTCGAGTTTCGAGTTTTGGGTCCCACTGTTCGTCTCCTCATTCCATGGCCATTTGCCATTTGGGCTTCACGCTATGCCGCATTCGTCTCGTCTCGTGGGCAAATTCATATTCAAAGTGACATTTATGCCATGCTCTACACATTCCAGGCGAACAGCAAATAAAATAAAATATCATCATCATCAAAAAAAAAAAGACCTTTTTTCTTCCCTGAGCTCCCTGATAATCACCAACATCATAATAATCTTCATCATCGTGATCATCATGATGACGATTAATATGATGATCATGGGATACAATGGGTGTTTATTATTGCTGATCTTTGTGTTGTATTTTATTTGTTGACAGTTTATGTTTGGCTTAAAGATTGCAATGAGAATTTATGCACATTTCCCAAAATGTAAAAAGGGTGCGAAAAAAATATTTTGTAAAACTTTGAAATTAGCCATTTTTCTTTTTGGTCCGGACAGCAGTGAGTCCTTTAGGCCACGATCAAGTGATGGGTCACAGCTAACAGAAAGTCTTCTCCAACTTTTCTATGGGCAAGGATTTCTTAGAGCCCAAATCGTTATGCCATCTAACTTGGGATAGATTTGAACAAAGTAACCTATAATTTTTCTCAGTGTAACTGCAATTTGCATGTGCGGATTACCGGCATTTACACACACACACATACACATACACACACTCACATTGAGAGCTAGTAAATTGAGTGCAAAGTGTGGGCATTTCATGTGCTATTTAGTTGGACATTGCCTCTCATTGTTGCTTCCGTGGCAACAGCAGCAACTGCAACTGCAACTGGGACTCAGTGGGACTCGGGGACTGGTCAAATGTGTCCAAATGTCCAATATCCAGCTGACATTTGTTGTTTTTATTTGCTTTGGCCGAGCGAGTTTTTCCTTTTTACCTTCTTTATGTCTTCGTTTCGCCCTCCCTTTTTGACTTTTTGCAGTTTTTTTTTTTTTTTGTTTTCGGCTTGCAATTGTGGGCCAGTTTGACGTATACGGACGCTCTGTTTCTTCTGTTTGTTTTCCGAAATCGTGTTGACAGGCAGCATGATGATGATGTAGAGATGTATACATACATACATAAAGGCAAGCCAAACAGGCAGCCGAGGCTGGGCAGGGCAGGGCAGGGCAGGCAGTCAGGATCAGGAGCTGTAATCAATCAAATTGGTCAGCAGAGAGTCAGAGAGAGAGAGACAAAGAGGGAGAGTATGTTCTGGCTTCTTCCTGGTAACTGGCCCCATGGGTAATGCAAAACGAAGAGGCGTAGTCCATAGAGTCATCAGTGGTAACCGCATTCGTCGTAATCAATTGTTTTTCTTCTAGCTACCAAGCCAGAGATTCCACTACGGGGGACAAAAGAAGGCCTAAAGACAAGCATTTCTTCTAACGGTTCCAACAGCTGGCTGGCTTACCTTGCCTTTACCTCAACTGACTCGTGTCAAAAAAAAAAAGAGATTCTGCTGCTCCATGAGTAATTACAATTTAATATCAAAGAAAAAAAAGAAACAAAAACTGAAAAAGAACAACTCATATTGATTCCCTCTTGCGCGCTCTCTCTCTCTCTCTCTCTCTCTCTCTCTCTATCTCCATCTATCTCTATCTTCATTTTGCTCTTGGGGACGCGCCAAGCCGCTTTGATCACAACAACAATGCTTGCCACAACAAAACAACTTCTTGGGCTTTGTATTTGGACCAAAAAAAAATGAAAGAATGGAAAAAAGAAAAAGAAATCCATCTTCGTGGATTCCATCAACTCCATTTTTAGCGGGGGGGGGGGGGGAGGGGGGGGGGGGAACACCTCCTACCTAACCCAACTGAGGTCTACCTACCTTACACTGTGGCTACTACTTGAATCACGATTTGTAAACAAATACAACAAATACGAGAAAAAAAATCACAGTCTTTTTTCGAAAAAACCTAACACAAGTGCGTGGCATGCCCCATACTTGTGGCTCAGGTTCGTAATGATTATGGTATGTGGGCCCCCATACATACAGTGGGTCAAGTGTAGGGCAATTTTTAGGGGAAAATTTGAATCGATTAGAAACCAGTTGCATGAGCCAGTTCAAATAGTTATATAAATAAATAAATATAAATGAAAAGATGCCTTAACTTATAAAATTTTATGGCACTACAACTAAAGTAATGCGTGGCCAGTTGCTGCTTTAATTAATTGCTGGGTCCAAAAATTAACTACTAACTACTGAACTACAGAAACTAGCAACTACAATTCGTCAATCGGAAGATCTTATATGACGATTAGAAATATTACAGAAGAGGCCCAAGAATAAATTTCTTAAGCTTCAAATTCAAAACAATAAAATGCAGCCTTCTTATTATTAATATATTTAATTTTAAAATAAAAAACTTTAAACTTGAACTTGTTAAAACACTTAGCTAGATCTCAGTCCATTTTTTAAAATTACCTATTAAAATATATATATATAAAAAATTGATTTGGCAATTTAAAATGACATTGAGTTAATTAGTTCTTGATTAAAACTTAAAACAGATTTTTATAAACTCCAACAAATATTGTAAATGATTTCAAAAAGCAACATTTAATAAAAAGAATGTAACAGAAAGAAATTTATAAATATTTGTGATCAATTTTAATGTGCTTTACACCACTGTGCCAAGGGAGAATGGCGGGGGTATAGAGCTCCCCAAGTGCTTTGGCCCAAACAATTCAATAATACAATAACAACAATCATAATAATAACACAAAATACCAACAACAGGCGGCTACAAAAGCCATCTAAAGGTATATAGCACCCCCAATTGCATGCCCCCTCTTACCATCCTACTCTTGCCAAACTCCCCTTTCCCATCTCTCATTACCCTTTTGGTAGACGTACATAAACATACATCATAATGCGCCGCAAAACGCCGACGACTGACGAACGACCTTATTCCACTCACAATCAGTCAAAATTGAAAATTTATTGAATAACCAAGAAAAAAAAAGTTTAAATATTTCTACAAGTGTGTGCGTGTGTGTGTGTGTGTGTACGAGTGTGCGTCTGTGTGTGTGTGTAAAGATCAACAAAGGATTTCTTTACCAAAATAGCTCGTGTCAAAAGACTTTGATCCATTAATCAATATGCCGCCGCCGCCGACGTCGTCGTCGACATCGTTTCCATTGCGCCTTTGCCTTTGCCTTTGCTTTTGGCTTTGCTGCCATGTGCTAAGGTTTTGTTGTAAGTTTGTTTTGTTGCTGGTTGGTTGGTTAGTTGGATCTTCTCCCCACACTCTCCATTATGGCCCCCCCTTTCCCCAAGTCTCCTTTGACGTCTTCTCCTTTTCTTCTACTTGTTTTGTGCTTGGTCAAGATCATGATGAGGCAGTTGTTATTTTGGCTACGTTTTGGCTGGATATTAAGGCTGGGAAAGGTGGAGAATGGGCATGGGCATTGGGCAAGGGGAGGGTGCATGATGACGATGATGTTGTGGATGGTTTTTTTTTTTTTATTGTTTCTCTTGTAAATGCCTTGAAGAGCATGTGACATGTGTAAGTGATAGCATTAATGCCGCTTTTAAGTAGTAATTATGTCTTCAATTGGGCATTGGGGCATGCATTGAGAGCTTTTGTTCACATAGAGAATGAATCATAGAGAAAGGGAGACAGCACACAGAGAGATAGTTGTCGTTGCGTTTTCTTGGTGGGAGGGATGCTGGCTACGACCACTCCAGTGGGGGGTTCAAAATTTAATCTTTATTTGTTTTGTCTAGCAATTAACTGAGGTTAACAATAATGATTAATGAATTCGAGATCAAGAGTAAACATCAGATTTCTAAAAAGGTTTCATAAACCGCAATTTAATAGGGTTTACCTAAAATCACATAAGTTTTGTTTTTATGTTAAGGATCATATTAATATTTTATATTTGTACGAAAAAGTAAATTTGTTGTCAATATTTTTCCATATATGAATATTTAAAACATTCTCAAAACAATAAAAAAACCTTCAATTTGTTTATGGTAATACATATATTAAAAAGTTTTCTTTTTCACCTACCTTTACTCCTTATCGTAAAAGAGCTTTGCTTTACAGCTTTTTAAGCGCTTAAACCAGTTGTGAATTCGAACTGAAAAAAAAGAAAAAAGGAGACAGCTTTATGTTATGTTGCATTGCCAAAACATTAAATAAAACTTGTCATTTATATGATCCATGAATTTTTACCTATAAAAATTGTATACTTTCTAGTTCCCAATTCTTTAATAATTCTAATATGGAACTAACACTTGTTAGAGTTCCTGATTCTAAACTAGTTTATTTGATCTTTTCTAACACTAACTAAAACTGTGTACATACATTTACCTCCAAAAATTCATTGGATATATGGAATAAGTCGATAATCTTTAGAAAAATAGCTTATGAAATAGGAAAACTCGTAAGCCATTCTATCAAAGCTTTAAAAAAAATTGAGACCATTTCAAATCGGTTGTTTAGTTCAGTTATTATCGGTAAGATTTCTCTAATTAGTTTTTTTTAAGTCTAGCACAATTTTTTGCCCATCTAATTCTCCTCCACTTGTTTCTACTCCCTTCGCCTCATTCCACCATTTTGAATGAAACTTTTTAATAGCATCAAATTCCACGTAGAGACATTCTATACCGGCGCTTAGTTGGGCCTCCGTTTGCTTCTTCAATTCAAATTTTCCCTTTTTGCTTTTTTAGTCACAACAAAGCGGACAGAAGTGCTCGTTCCTGGAGTCGTGTGAAGCAATAATTGCCCCCTAATCTCCTCCTGAATGCCATCTATATGTAGTTTTCTTTCTCTGTTTCCTTCGATTTCTGTGTAAATTAAGCAAACGGCTGCTGCAAAAAGCTCTTCTTCTTTTTGCTTTTGCTTTTATTGTTATCATAATTATTGTTTAGTGGCGCATCCTGCAAGAGAGGGAGCATCCTGCCCAGCCTCATCGGAATCGGAATCGGGGAATACAAATGTAGAACATAAATCGCTTGCACAAACGAATGGCGAGGATTAAAGACCAAAAAGAGAAGATATCGAATTACACACCTGACGACGGGTCAGACAGCAAAAAAAAAAAAAGAGAGAAAAAACCAAAAGAAAAAGGGGAGCCCACAAAAGAGAGTGCAGAAGAGAGAGAGAGAGAGAGAGAGGGGGTCAACTGATGCTGCTGAAATAAGGAGTCGGAGCTGAAGCAGCAGCAAATCTCAGACAAAAAGCTAAGCGTATTTTATGTGAACTTTCTTTCCAACATTTGCCAAGTGTCAAGGTCAGCTGGATATGCTCCTCTCCAGCGACTGGCCGATCCGCCAGTGGCTGCAGTGCATCTTCTACTCGGCTCTCTGCATACTTTATGGGCATTAAAAATTCAAGTGGCAGCAATTTTTCGTTCTCTTCTCCTTTCGGGGCACACAAAACTTCAAATGGCAAAATGCCGACGGGGCCAAAATCTCTTGTGGCTGCTGCTGCTGCGGCTGCTGTACCCTGCCTGCAACCAGAGTCCGCCAATTTAATGTGTCGGCGTGTTTATCGGCTAATGAAGTTGACAACACGCGGATTAGCGCATTTAGTTGCCAACTGGCCTCGACTTCAACTCCGCGGCCAACTGGCCTGGTCTGGCCTGGCCAGTCCACAGTCCACCCGCCTCTCCTCTCTCACTCTCCATCGTCATCTCTCTGGTTGGCATTAGCGCAAACAACATAACTTAATAACGATAACGATGAATATTATTTTTATGCCAGAAATTGGTATCCGGGCATCGACTTTATCTTTTCTTTTTACCTGTCGTTTCCCTCCCTTCATTTCGTCTTCTTCTTCCTACTACATACTTTTTCCTTTGGCCGACTCGTTTTCCTTATTCAGCAATTGGCAATTGGCATACCAATTGCAATTTGTTGCCCACTTGCGGGTTGTGACATGAAAAGTTATACGATGTGATAAGACAATCAATATATTTTCATTTCTTTTTTTTTTTTTGTTTTTTGTTTTTATCATCTTCCGCCAGCCATAAAGCGAGAAGTCCATATATAACTCAAGACCAATTTGTCAAAGCAAAATTTGTTGAACTCGTTTGTAACGTCTCTTTTTGGTATTTATAGTTTTTACATAATTTAACTAAATCTTTGTCAAATTTGTGGTGTGGGTTGAGGTTGATTGACCTGACTTTTAGCTATTTTCTTGAGTTTTATGTTTGATCAGAAAACTCAGTTTCCAGGTAATCAGGTCAAATACAATTATTCAAGTTTAGATCACTTAAAAAAAATAGACCAAAGCTCCCACAAAATGAAGTCAAGTTTACTAATCCTACATAAGTTGGCGAATTAAAGAACAATTTACGTCCTAGTAGCCTCTTTTGGAAACGAATATCTATGTCTTAATTTTCTTTTATCTTTATATTCTTCAATTCGCTTTAATTTTGTAATGGGTAAGGTTTAAGAAAAGTTTTTTTTTTTTTAATTTTAAGAAATGGTTTTAGGTTTTGAATACGTTTTGCTTGATTTTGGATGTTCGGGCTTACCGTTTGTGCTTAGAGTACTGTACAAATAAATATTTTTTTTTTTTTGAAAATTGAATCTAAAAACCTTTAAATAATGGCAGATCTTTTAAAAGTACGAAATATATTATTGACTTTAGGGTCGTATATATTTCGCGTTAAAGTGTGGGAACGAATTCCTTAACTTCTCTTTCCATAAGTAAATTTCTCGCTGCCTCTCTCTCTCTCTCTCTAAAACTTTTCTTGAGGCATTGAAGATTTCTTGCTTAAATCAGGTTATTACTGTACAGGAAACCAATACCATAAATGCTTAAAATAAAGAGCTAATTTTTATTTAATTTATTTTGAATATCATGTTTACCTGGTCAATTACAATGTTTTTATTGACACTTTATTTTATTTTAATCTTTTGTTTAAGAATTCATTTTACTTATACTTTTTCATATTGACAACTGAAATAATTTGTTTTAAAAAATACAACAAATGACAATAATTTTTGTTAAATTATCAATTCATCTATTTGACATACTATGACAGTCCTTTCCACCTATAATTTGTGTCCAATTTCTCGAATTTCTCGAACCATCTGCCTGGAAAATGTTGTTTTCCCAAATGCAAAAGTTTTCGCTGTCATTTGACATTCGCTGGCAAATATTTATAATAATTATATACATATAACATACGATCGATTGCTACCATCGCACGCTGTTTAGCTCGAAATGATTTCATTTCATGGCATTTAAATGATAGACCCCGCCGCCGCGGCGTTTCGTATTGAATTTTGAATTTCAAAGTGTACAAACATGCGACAACGAAAACTAACTTTATGGACGACAACAACAGCAGCAAATCGTGTACATTGGGGTGGTTCCTACATACATATATCCTTTTCCATATAGTGTAGACTCATTTCGAGGATGAGTGTGTGTTCATGCGTTAAAGAAGCTACCAGGGACCACCTAGTAAGGAACATATTTGAAATTATAATTGCTGGGCTTTTTGACCAGCAACCTGAAATTAAACGGAAATTACCTCCCAACCAAAGCAAATCAAACCAAGGCGAAACGGGGCGGTGGCGAGATTGGGGGGGGGGGAGCTTCTTGTGTGGGTGGTGGACTATGTAATTTGAGTTTTGAACAATAAAATTTTTCCGAAAGTGCCCAATTGTGCGTGTGAATGTGTGTGTAATAGAGCGTCACTGGCACCACCTGGATGCGTTCGCATTGTCCCAAAGAAGAAGGGTATCACATCAGGTGCTTGAGCTCGTTAAATAATTTGTTGACAACCATTGAAGGACAAAGAGAAATCCCACCCCCCTACCCACCCACCCACACACACACACACACACTCAAAAAAAAAAAATGTAAATCACATCGATGGGATAGCCATCACGTGTCCCAGGCACTTCTGCCAATTGCCCTGACATCGATTTAGCTGACTCTTCTTCTATTCCTTTTACTTCTCATTCTCCATGTTCCTAAATTAAAATTCCGTTTCTATAACTCAACACACAATGCTGTCAAAATATTGAAGTTTCTTCTCGTTTTTTTTTTTTTTTTTTTTTGCGTATAAAATTTCGCAGAAGCTGTAGACAGAGAGCGAAAAAAAAATATATAAAGGTAGACCCTCAAGTCACATAAAGACTATAAATTTTCCATTTTTATTTGGTTTTCGTTTGTTTTTTTTTCTCTTCTTGCCGCCGGAGATGAAGAGAAAGAAAAAGAAGAGGTAGAAGAGCTTAAGCTTAAGTAAAAATTAATCGTCGTCGTCTTAACTGACGATTTTTTGGGTTTTAAAATTATTAATAATAAAAACAATAAACGCAACAGAAAAAGATGGCTGACATTTTGAAGATTTGTGTAGATTTTCAGGCCCTAAAACGTTTAGCCTTGCTTATGGGCAGTTAAAAACTTTAATTCAAATTCCAATATTCTTAATGAATTCATTTTTTAATGACATATTAACTTGCAAAGAGTTGGATTAAGAGTGGTTAGGCATTTGGTTGAGGAACTTTTTTAAAATTATTTAAGCCTTTTCAAAAACACTTTACCAAATACTTCTATACTTCTGAAATATTGGTTTGCTAAGCTTTACTAACAATTTGAGATACTCTTTTCTTAGTAAAAAAGGAAAGCTTAAGCTTTAGCAAATCAATATTTAATTACTGTCTAAATTTAAGTTAAACACTATTTAATTTTTAAAGTTTCTAGTTAATTTTTAAATTCTAGTTAATTTTTAAATGCTATTTATATATTTATCAATCTGAAAATTCGTAAAAAAAAAACTAAGTTAAAATTCGTATACGTATTTAGGCTCAGAATATTGTTTAAAAATAGTTCCATTATTATTCAATTGTACTTAAAAACAACTTTTATACGCTTGATTGGTTCAATCCTTGAATCTTAAGAAAAATTATTCCTATTCGGAATTAAACTTGAGCAACTACTGAATCTTAAGAAAAATGATTTCTATTTGAAATTCTCGAGCAACTATCACAAAGTTATAGGATTACAGCAAATTTAAATAAAGTTTTCAGTTGCTGCTAACTAAAAATCCACAAAGAAATACTTGAGTCAAGGAATATTGCTTTTAGAACTTGGTGTATACCAAATTTTCTTAAATCAAATACCTTCAATAGTTCCTTTGGGTTCTACAATTTCCAAATAGATCTTAAGATTTCTTCTTTTGTAGTTAGTGCCATCTGCAGCCAAACCCTTTCTCCCATATTCCCCCTCTGTATTAATCTACTTATTCCCATTCTCCATTACGCAACACATGCTCAACCCCCTTCCCCTGCACCGACTCAAGTGAAGAGAAAACCATATGTGTACCTTTGGCCATAATGATCATTGATCTTTATCATTCTCTTTTGATTTTTTATATTTTGTTGTAAATTGAATAATGGCAAAGTGAGGCAGCTCATCAATGGATCTCAATTTCGTCTTTTGCACACCTTTTTTTTTTGTCTCTCCTCCCCCAGTCCCAACCATCAACTTCTTTCGTTCTTGGTGTAAATTGAGCTCTAATCAAGGTGAGCCAACCGAAAGCCGATCGATGCAAAAAGAGGGAGGGGGGAATCCTTCTTCTTTTTGAAGGCATCTCATGTTTACCAAAAGGTGCCGAAACTAGTGAAAGGATTAGAAAGGAAAGAATAGAAAGAAAGAAAAGGGCTCCCACAAAGCACACACATGCGTGTGTGTGTAGTGTTGTGTGTATGGAGGTAGAGTAAATTAGCAGATTTCCATAGATTGCAATTAATTGCATTTAGAAGAGAGTAATTCGATATTTTTTTAGGGGGCGGCTACTTTTATATGTAATTTAAGACTTTTTCCATTTCATTATTTATTTCACTGTATGTTTATTAATTAATAATATTTAATAAACAAGCGGCAAGCTTATCACAGCTAAATATCTTCTTCAACTAGGCAACAAATGCCACACAGAATGCAAAGTGCCACTGCACTGCCTATTAAACAGTTTAGTAGATCTGAGATAAACTCATCATCCTCATCATCATCATCATCATCGTCCACACAGTCAGCCAGCCAGTTTTTTCACTGTTCCCTTCTACTACTTGGTTTGGTGTTGACGTTTTGTAGGCGGTTCGACAGATTCGTATCTTGTATGTATGTTTGCCTCTCTCGCTCTACCTTTGAGATTTTGCCGCAGGATCTGCTATAAATCAACCCGGCTGGCCATCAAAATCAATAAAGACCGCAGTTAAGTCCACAAGACGAATAAACGTACCAGTA
The DNA here is from genome assembly GCA_024703675.1 of Drosophila nebulosa. NCBI lineage: Eukaryota > Metazoa > Arthropoda > Insecta > Diptera > Drosophilidae > Drosophila > Drosophila nebulosa. The sequence goes on along the minus strand of CM045724.1, from coordinate 8,025,949 downwards.
CGAGCATGTATAAAGAAGCGAACCAACAAAAAGGTGTATAAATTGAAATGTTTGATGTCTTCATCAGTCAGATTCGTTCCACTCTCATGTAGGTCGGCGGCACCATACCCAGAACAGACCCAGACCAGGCTCAACCAGAGGAGGTAACTACCACTAGAAGCAGGTAGTTTGAAGATATAACAGATGCCTAATTTATGTCTGACTAAAAAGCATCTAAAAGAAAATAAAACTCCATTTAAGTACCCCTCATGGTGTTTTAATGGATGCAAAACATTGTATCTAATCAAAGTTTATTTGATTTTTACTTTGGCTTAGCCATATAAATTATTTATTTTTAGTTCTGTAAATCAAAGCACGAACTTTCGACGAAAATAATTAACAGTTTAAAAGACTTTAGATGTTTTTCAAAAGTGTTATAAATTTTTGTCTAGTGTTTAAATTTTAATTTGTAGAATCCTTTGGGCATTTCGTACATTTACAATTCCAAACAACAAATTTAAACTGCCCGCCAAAAAACAAATATGGTAACCCTAATAAATAATAGGGTTAATTACCAGCGGCTCAAGAATATTGCTATCGTTGGCGCGAAGAAGTATCGAATAACAACAATCGATTTTCTCGGCATACCAATCAATTTTAAGTTAAATTATTATTAATAACTCTCAAAGTATATTCATGATTTAAGTCAATCTCTTTTAAAAATAGTAACTGTTTAATTTTTTCTATTTATTTTTAAGTGTGACAACATATGCTCGTTAAAGGTTTTAAATTAATTAAGTTTAAAAATGACTTAATTCATGATCCCTGCCAATACGCTACAATCATAATTTTAGTTATTAATTACTTATTTATTGTGTTAAAGAACTGTGTTGGAATACTCCCTCATTTTTTGAGTTACCTTAATGTAGTTATCGATATCATATCGATAGTGGCAAACTAATTTTACGAAAACAATCGCTGGTGCCACTAACATAAGTAAACATAATGTTAGTTTTAATAACAATAATATAGACGAGTAGAAAGTGATAAACAAATCTAGTGCTCGTCTATATGAATGCTAAGAATATCAAATACAAAATTTATTAGTGTGCTTGTAAATGTAAAAAAAAAGGTGAGTGGGAGCGCCAGCATACACACTCGCAAAGGAGAAGAAGGCGTACACAGACACACGCACACAGCTACACAAAAAGCCGGCTGGCAGGCTGAAAAATGTTGGCGCTAAATTTGAAATGACGAAAAGAAGAAGCAGAAGACCTACACAAATCCGACAGAGAGAGTGATTGGGAGGGAGAGAGCATTGAAAATTTCTTGGCAATGGATGCATCTGGATGTGAACTACTTTAGCCAATTCGATTGATCAATGTGATCGATAAGAAGTGTGCCTCGATCTTGGGCGTATGCCATAACGAAAATAGCCAGCCATTGACACACAGCAGCAGCAAAACACACAGCAGACAAGGAGACGCATTCATTGTGTTTTTTTTTTTTTTTTTTTTTGCTGGGTGTTGGTGAAGTAACCACTACCTTGAGACATAAATCTATTAATAACCCAATCCAAAACAAAATAATCAGCAGTTTTCCCTTTTCCTCCTCCTCCTCCTGATCGTCTATTGGTCGATCCGTTTAGATACCAAAATTTGCTGTGAATTCCCAGAAAATTCATAATTATGGCCCAGATGACCGAGAAACGTACATCCGGTGTACGTCCTGGCACAGCAGCCACAGCAGTTGCCACCAAGGAGAATACGAATGCTACGGGCAAGGCACGTGGCAAAGGTATTGAAATTTTAGACTTCCATGAATCGTGGCTGGAAGAGGTTGAGATTTACAAGGATAAAATGGTCATGTGCAAACAATTGGCACATCACAATCATCAGCAGCAGCAGCCGCAGCAGCAATACCCGCCATCCTCACATCACCCCACCCCGCGTGGCCATGCAAAGCAAATGCATAATAATAATATTAATAATAACCAACATCGTAGTGCAGCTGGCAACTCTAATGTCAACTCCTCAGGACCCGCTCGTTCACCGCCCGCCACTCATAAACAAAAATCCTCACCTCCCTTGTCCAGGAGAAAAATTGGCACAGATAAATCCCCAATTGCAACGGCAGCTTCTGTTGTCCCCAGTGGTGGAGGAGGAAATGGATCTGGTGGTGGTGCTGCCGCTGGCAATGGAGCATTTGGAACCTCTACAGTAACCACAACGGCTACCAAATTTACCACCCAGCCGCAGCGCCTGGTTGTACGTGGCACAGCAGTGGCAACGGCAGGACAAAAATTGAATGCAATTCCCATCTCTACGCCTGTGGTGTCCGGTGTCCTGCAATCTGAACCCTACAAGAAAGTTCAGGTAGGTTACCCTCTCTGATGTAAATTGATTCAAAAGTGTTTGTTGGTTTGTTAAATGCGTTTAAACCTTTTTAAGTTCATTTACTACAACCCACAAAATATGTTAGGCTTAATAATAGATAAATTAAGCTTCAAATTACATCTTTTCGATGTGATGCAAATTTGTTTCTTTAACATTTTTTATATTAGAGCCATAAACCATCAACTGAAATACAAATTAAAACATTTAAGACCATAAATAATGGCCAACTGAAAATATTTCTTCATGTAAATTTACTTAACGTAACTCATTTCTTGTATAAGCTCCTTTTGCTTCAACTTACACTTTGATTTGTGGCAAGTTTAAGTCCCATTGCACTTAAAATCAAGCTTAAGGCAATGTAACAACCTTTAATTAATATCGCTTTAATATTTCTTAATCCTAAATAGCACTTAATCATTGTCTACCTGCATGAATCATCCTAATATCAATTCGTTTTTATTCTCGTTGCATCATAACCATTATAATCCATCCATTCAACACTCGCTGTGTCATGTCATGTTCCACGTTCCATGTTCAATGTGTTCGATTGCACTTGCCTATATCCTAAACAATGCAGATGCTTTTAAAGCGAGCACGTGAAGATACATTTGCCAAACATACAGTCAGCAATAACAGCAACAGCAGCAATAATAATAACAACAACAGCAGCAACCACAATAGTAGTAGTAAAAGACCCAGCCTAAGCCCACCAAGTGCCTTAAGAACAGGCTCGGCCATGGCCAATCCCCATCATACGTCAGTCGGTACCATATCAAGCTGTAGCACACAAACATTGAAGCCAGCGCCAACTAGTAAAATCGTTGTTAATACGTTCCATGGCAGCAATCTGTTGAGTGCTCAGCAACACGACGAGAAGAATAAAATTCTAACACAAAATGGTCTAACGAAATCAGCGGCAACAGCTCTGGAAACGAGCCTATATGCTAGTCTATATGCTAATGCGCCACAAAACACAGTCCAACAATTCAACAATAGCACTCGCATCTACTCTGGCGAACATACACCCTATGTGGGTGTCTCCCTAAACAAGGCAAACGTCGATCATGATCGAAGGCATGAGGATGATCCATGTGCGGGTAAGCCTACAAAAATTACAACTTAAACTTTCACATATTTATATTTGATCGTCTCTTGCAGCAATCGATGATATTAACAATTATGATGATTCCGATTCAGAAGAGGATTATGTGGGTACACCGTTCTATTTGGATGAAGATAGTAACGAAACGAGACAAAGTCGTCATACACGTTATCAGGTGGAGAAGACGCAATCAAAGGAATCAATTGCTACCACAGCTACAACAGATTCAGAGGTCTCCGTTTATTTCAAACCTGAAGCCATACTCTCACCTAGTCTATTTCCGCATGTTCCACCATATTTGAATTTCACCTCGCATGCGGACAAAGGACCACCAATGCCGGCGGCTCTTCATCGTGTACTCAAATGGAAACTAAGTCCAGTAATGCCAAAAATTGTCAAACGAGTTGTACTCAATTCCGGTTTTCGCATTATTAAAAGTAAGCCAAGTCATTTGGAATCTTCTTCCAATAGATTGATAACTAATGTTTTTTAGATACCACCGATTGGATGGCCGTTTGGGAGAAACATATGAAAAGTCCTGGTTTCCGTACTATAAGATCACATCAAAAATATAATCACATACCCGGTTCTTTTCGCATTGGACGCAAGGACACCATGTGGCGCAGCATCTACAGTAACATGAAGAAATTCGGCAAAAAGGAATTCGGTTTTATGCAAAAGTTTGTACAAAAACTTCAAACAATTTTAAATGTTTTGTTGAAAAATTAATTTATATTTTCCCCGTACAGATCCTATATAATGCCAGATGATTTGGAGAATTTGCGTCAAGTCTGGCCCAAGAATGCCTCAAAGCTAACCAAATGGATTGTGAAACCGCCTGCAAGTGCCAGAGGTACTGGCATTCGCATTGTAAATAAATGGAGTCAATTTCCAAAAGATCGTCCCTTGGTTGTGCAGAAGTGAGTATAAACTTAAGCCTTCCTTCCTTTTTACTTTTAATATTCCCTTTGTGCATGTTGCCTCAGGTACATTGAGCGTCCTTTGCTGATCAATGACAATAAATTCGATATGCGTCTGTATGTGATATTGACCTCCATTAATCCTTTGCGGATTTACATGTATAAAGATGGTTTGGCTCGATTTGCATCGGTGAAATATAGCTCGGAGCTAAGCAATTTGGATGAGCGTTGCATGCATCTGACTAACTATAGCATCAACAAATTCTCACAGAATTATTCCAAGAACGAGGATTTCAATGCCTGCCAAGGACATAAATGGACATTGCAATCGCTATGGTCTTGCTTGGAGAATCGTGGTGTGAATACCAAACGGCTTTGGGCCACATTACGGAATCTGGTGATCAAGGGCATTGTGAGCGGCGAATCGGGCCTGAATCGCATGTACCGGCAGAATGTTAACTTTCGGTATAATTGCTTTGAGCTATTCGGTTTCGATGTGCTATTGGATGATAATCTAGTGCCTTGGCTGCTGGAGATTAATATATCGCCATCGTTGCACTCAGAGTTGCCCTTGGATTTGCATGTCAAGGGCCCGTTGATACAGGCCGTACTCAATACGGCCCTGTATCAGGTGCCACCGAAACTAAATGATCGCCAGCAGCATGAGATTCTAGACGAATTGAATCTAACTGGTCCGCTATGCCATGACAAGCGCATCTTTACCACCTGCCTCACAGCGGAGGAGGTGCGCAAGCACAATCAGTACACAAATCGTAGCATTGAATTCCGCGAAGAGTACGTGGATACCATATTGGATAATCTACTGCCCGATGATGTACGCTGCCTGATCATTACCGAGGATGAGCTAAATCGGTGTAAACCATTGGAGCGAATTTTTCCCACCTCTGGCACGCATGTCTATCTGAAATACATTGAGAATGCCCGCTACTATAATCGCCTCCTGGATGCCTGGGAGACCAAGTACGCCAAAAATCGATCACAAGGCATTGCTCTGCTCTCGCGTTACTGCAAGGATAAGTATCATCTGCAGGTGTCTGATGCGGCCATGGAAAAGGTGAGTTATCCGTAAATCCCTTCATTTCTTTATTCACTAATTTTGTTTTTTTTTTTTGTGTGTTATAGGAACCCAATGTCGCTCTCACTGAGATCGATATGCTGCACGTGAAAAAGGACGAGGTCCTTGATACTGCCACCAACCTGTCTCTCAAACAGCCCGTTCATCCCTCCGTTAGCACTGAAACTGTGCAAGCTGCTAATACCGATTCCAAGCCCGGTAGCCCGGACGTTTCTGTTGAAAACAAATCTTGAGACTGAATCCACATTTGAGCATATCCAAATGAAAAGACGTAACACACAAAATACAATTCAACTCAATTCAAATCGTTTCAATCGCCAATTTATAATATTTCCTTTCTTTGTCTGTGTCCAATTACACAAAATTGCCTGCCCAACCGTTTCAACAAAATTCACGTTAAAATCCTTGGAAAATAAAGTTGCAAAAAATATAATTTTTATCTTCTTCATTCTCTGAACGAATGAAACCTTAGTTATGAGTGGAATAGGTGACAAAAGAATCAAAATTTTACCCAGTTTAAGGGAAATCCCCAATTATTTAATTTTCATAGCTATTGTCATTCGAAGCTTTTATTTAACTTGAAAAGCTTTCGACACTAGGCAACATAAAATTATACAGTTTGTTTTATTGTTTTGTATTAGGTTGTAAACTTGGCTAAACAAAAGCATATGCTTAAGTTATGACTAAATAGTAAGGCAAATATAACCTAATTTTTTTTTAAATTGTTCGTCGCTTCTGTTTTGTTAAAATACATAATATTTTTTTTAGTTTAAAAGCCTTTTTGAGCGCAATTTTATATATAAAGAACAATTTCTAACAGTATTTGATATTTGAAAAATATGAAATTGATCGATTTTAAAACGCAGTTCTTTGATTTACACTTTGGAAGCTAATTTTTTTTGTGTCAAAAATTAAGCAACTTGGTAACTTGTAGTTATGAAATAAATAATAGATAATGGTTAACTATTTGGGAAATAAACCATATAAAGTCAAAATTTCAGAATATTTCATAATAAATGAAAATTTTATAATCTTTAAATTTGCTGAATAATTACCCGTTGTATTTAGAGCTAACATATCAGATACTTTTATGGTTTAGTTCTTTTTCATGGTCTGTGCGTTACACACAAAAGGAAGATACAGTAAGTTCTAATTTGATTTTAAAAACATTTTGCATTGGTGTCTTAATCATACATTTCATTCACATGACTTTTCCTTTTCTTATATTTTTCAGGCAGTACGTTTTGTGCCTCAACTGCGCATTATCAAAGAATTTTGATCGCAACACTTGGACTGGAGTCGTCTCTCTCGCTTCTTTCGCCGAGACTTTCGTCTGGCGTCTGGGTCTTCAGCAAAACTAATTGGTTAGCAAAAGTTTTTTTTTTACAACGATGGCAATCAGTTTATTGACACGACAAGAACAAGGCAACAGCCAAACATAATTGAATGAACATATCAATTTTCAATCACACCACAACAACAAAAAAAAAAAAAAAAGAATCTAAGCTTATTAAGCTGCCCTCAAAAAAGAGCAGGAAAACCAAAAACTTCAGACGTAAAAGGAGGAAGCACCGCAGCTAATCAGGTTTTAATGATGATAAATATTACATATTATATAATGCAATTTATATACCCTGAACCGATCAGCAAGCTTAAGTGTAGAAAGAGCAAAAGAATGCATTTCGAGAACATTGAAATTTGAAAATTGTTTAATATCTCTAACGAATTGAAATGAATGATTTAGTATATTTTATATTCATAACTATCAATGGAATAACCTTCAGTCATATCATAAAAAAAATCACTTTTGATACACTAAGAAGTGCTCAGACACCTTCTCTTCAGCTTCCCGGTTAAGCACATTTTATATGCTGATGACTGAAAGTACTTCCAGTTGAGTGTCTTCTTTCTGCTTTATGAACATTTAACAACGACTTATTTTACGATTTACACGATTCTGGGGCCTGCTGCCATCTCTAGAGGCAACGACAAACCCCAAAAACGAGTCACTGGGAAGAATGAGGCAAGGCAAGGCCAGGCCAGGCTGTTTAACTGAAGAACTGAAGGCTTCTCTCTCATTCTCTGTGCTATGCTCTGCTCATACTTTTTGCCATTTTTATGTTATGAATCGTTTTTATGCCAAACAGATTTATGCAACTTTGTGAGCAACATGGGCGGGTGCTGCCCTTTTGCCTCACTGCGCCTCCCCCGCAGCGCACCAGAGGATCTTTGGTGGGATCTGTTCTCTTGCTTCGTTTCTGGTCTGATGATGCGCAACCGCGACATTATGAGTAATGGAGCAAATGCCTGGAATTGTTTACTCGAGGGCTTTAGTGGCGGAGCAGAAGATCGAATTATATTTGCAGGTTCTTTTTTTTTGTAAGGGAAAATATAGTTTTGAAAATAACTCTATACAAAATTGATTTATAATTTCAAGTTAGCAAAAACTTTCCAGACTCCAATGGCAAAAAAAAAAAAAAGCGAGTAGTCAATGGTCCAAAGGTTTCGTCCTCTTATCAAGTCATCTTAATTGGCTGACAAATATTCTAAAGAAACGACATTATATTTCTTATCAGCGATTAATTTCCTCATTAAAACTCTCTTTGAAAATGCTCTTAAGAGCACACTCTCTTGAAGCGCGCGCTCTCTCTCTCTCTTACTTTAAGGCACTGCAGCTTTCAAACTAGAATCTTCAGCAGAATACTTTTTTTTTTTTTTTATGCAGACAACTTTCTTTCGAATGCTTTTTTTTTGGCCTCTCATACAAAAGTAAGTTGCCCTCATGCTGAGGCGATCAGTTGAGAGCCAACACGCGACGCGTTCAGAACGTTAACAAAAAAGCAAAAGACGTTGAACAGAGAACAAGAAAAAACGTTAAAGGAATAAATATCTTTCTGAGAAGAAGATCTTCTTTCAGTGGTTTTTCAAGTGCCCAAGTGAAGTGACCAAACAAAAAAAAAAAAAAGAAAAGAAGAAAATATTAAAATTTCAATTTCTTATTGTTCATAGTGAAACAAGATCTTAAGTGGATTTAGAGTGGATAATTCAACGCTATTTGAAGGTATGTGAACTTGGATGATTCTAGGAATGTTTGCGGTTTTGCTTCCACTTTTCTCTGTTTTCTTTTTCCTTTTTTTTTTTTGGTATGCTAAAATTTAATAAGTCTTTTCCGCGTCTAACAGTTCTTTTTTCACGCTTCTTGTGCCAGAGCAGGGCAGGGGGCAACTGGCAGTGGGGGTAAAATATGCAGTTGGCAAAGTTGCAACTTTGTGGCGGCATTTCTACCAAAGTTGGCAAATTCTTGCGGCACATTTCATTTGTCTTTTTGCTGCTTCGGCCTCCTCTGTCTTCGTCGTGGTAGTCTTCATCTTCGTCTCTTTCAATGATTTCGTGTCGTGCCGTGTTAACGGTATTGTTTACATTGTTAATAGAACCTGCAACTTTGGTGTCTGGATAAATAAATAATCGCAAGAGTGGTAAGGCCAGAGAGGGGTCGGACGGCGGTACGACAACTCAAGTTCGAGGTAAGAAAACTTACTTAACGCTTCGCTGCTCCGAGCAATGAAAACAAAAGACTTGGGCAACGAACTAGCCAAGAAATATGGCAAAATAAAAAAGATTAAATCTTACTTAGGGCTTGAGATCTACATGTTTGATCTATTTTGCAACAATGGAAGGGAATTATTACACTTTATAAAAATGTAATTGAAAAAAAAATTGATTATTATATTAGCTGAAGAGAGGAAAACATAAGATTGGTAGGTAAACAAGCTAAACTAAAGTAAAATTTGATTGGTTTTTGAATTGTATTTTTATACAATGTTTTTAAATGATCAGTTATGGTATAATATCGCTTGTAATATTTTAACATAAGTTCCTTCTAATAAGGAAGTGTTTTCTTCCAAAAATATTGATTTGACTTTTGTGCATATTTTAATAAACGTACCGTATAGCAATTTTTTATACCATTTTACATAAAGTTTTTAAATTCAATAATTTTTGTGCAAAAAACTGTTTTTAGGAGGCCAAACTTAATTTGATTTTGGAAAATTTTTATACAAATTGTAAAAAAAAGTCTCCTTATTTAATCATTTTGTATGCCATAATAATGTTTTTTCAAAAAAGCTCACGTTCGAGAATATTCTACCGTAGATAGGGTTAATCAAGAAAGATGCTTACCTTTCATTTTTATACCTTTTATAAAAAAGTTCTCTAGCTTGGTTTATAAATTGCAAATTTTGTGTTAATATAACAACATTCTTATGACTGTTGGACATACAAAACGGTCGTAGTTAGCGATCAGAAGTTTCCCAAGATGCTACTTTTTATTATGCCGTGTAACTTGTTTAACCAATTAGCATGTAACCAAGTGTAATAGTTTACGACGAGTTTGTTGGCCATTAAAAAGTTGATCAATATATAATTGAGTGTAGTGCCCTTTAACTAATTGCAATAATAGGTTGTAATTTAGCTATTATCCAACAATATAAGCTCTGCAATTTAGACCCAACCAAAATAATATCAATTAAACAAGTAGTTTTTGTGCGTCACAATAACCATTTAACAGGGAATTTCTTTTCACTCATTTCCCATCATTATATTACTCATTCTTTTGTGGTTTTGTCCGAACCTTGAAATGAAATTCTTTCTAAAAGCAAATGACAGTATAAATCTACGCAAATTAAATAACATTTTCCAAACGGCAATTAAATCATTGTCCAAGACAAACACAAAAATTGCTCATTTATTAGGCAAAAAAAAAAAAACTAAAAATTGAGAGAAAAAGAAGTTTGTCTTTTTTTTTTGTTGGGCTTCAACCTGACCAAGTGGAAACGGAATGCTAATGATGTAAACTTAGCCATTTAACTGTTAAAACTGCCAAGAGCAAAAACAAAGACGACCAAGACCAAGACTAAGACGACAACAAAAAACACGACAAATCTCTGAAAGAGGCAGCAAAAGATGAACCCAAAAAACCAGTAGAAAAAAGCAAATACGTTGAATTCTCCTAAGACTAATCAAAGCCGTTACAATGGTCACAAAACGCACTCGAAAGTGCGACCGAGAAGGCATATGCATGTACATATTTACGAGCAAAAGGGAGAGAGACAGAGAGAATGTAGGTTGCATGGGCAATGAGTGAAAATGTTGACTGTAATCTTGGCCAGAAATTACCGTTTCATGTTGACAAAGCGAGCAACAGTAGCTGCTCCACACCACTCCACTCCAATCCATGGCTTAATGATCATCATTAGAAACATTAGCTGGGAGCTCTTCACTCAGCAGCTGGGATCCAAGCCAAGGGTTTTTGTTTTTAATTCACGTGACAACATGCAATGAATGAAGTGGCAAAAGAAAAACTCTAACAACAACCAATAATATTTGATAATGCCAAGCGGAAGCTATAAAACTGGAAAGATGACTCTGACGATGACGACCCCAACAGATTTTCCATCTAACATTCATTAGGCGCTTGCTTAGGAGGAAGAACAGAATTTGCTAATTGGCCCACAATTGAAACTTAAACGAAGAACTAACGGAACGAAGGCTTCATTAGAAACAGGCAGACTAGGCTTTTGTGTTTTTTGGTAGAATTCTAGATACTCTTTTTGTAAATAGTTTCTAGAACTTGTTGGTTGAATTAGGTCAGATTTAGTTATAAAATTGAAGCGTTTTTGATTTAAAATATAGAAGACTGATGGAAGTGTTGCTAAGAGGGAATTTTATAAAGTTTCTAAAACCTGGTCATAGATCGGAAAGATAAAGTTCAACACAGCTAAGCCTCACTCTAATTCTTGAAAACAAAGTTACCTTTAGCCCTTTTTGAAACTAACTAATTCCGATCAAGAGTCTGAAATCTCACATTTTATGCTTGGAAAAAGTTACTTTTAAATAGATTAATTAACTTGGTTTTCAATTTTCCACGAAATACGTTCATAATTTTAACGTTGTTAATATATTTGTTACACTTAAAGCTTTGTAAACTAATTAATGATGCTTTAAATCAAAATTGGTGGCAGGCCAATGTCTTCTTTAATTTTAAAAATATTTAAACTGAAAAATGTGATTTGTCTTGTACATGAAGCGATTTATATTATTGATTTATTTCTTTTGAATAAAAATTAAAAAACTTTGAGTTAATAACTTGTTGGTATTATTTATCTAGCTTTCTTTTTAAAGCAAATTTTAGGAGATGCCAAATCAATAACTAATCACAAAATGGTCAGTTTTTTATTACATTTTATACATATCAAAATATGTATCAAAGAAAATCCTAAAGTGGCTATCATATTCAGAAATCACTTCGGTGTCTTCTAGGCGAAACTTAAAAAAAATTAAATCAATATAGGAGAAATGATTATGGTTATTGATGAATATTTCTGTATAAATAGTTCATCTTATTGGGTTACATCAAGCAATTGGTACGAAGATCCAGTCATAGATTGTCCATTTTTATTAACATGATAATATCGTTTCACTTTGAACCAAATCAAGTGTAAGAATGGAACCATCAACAGCCATTCACTTAGTTAGCTAGATTTTACCGTTTAGGAATTGTAGGATTAACCATTTGCTGCTAACCTATGTATTATCTTGTTAACCGACCCTTGGGCAAATCATTTTCCTTGCTTCAGTAACCTTAGATCTAAACCTTGATGGGTGGGGCGTGTCATAGCTGATTATGCCTCTGCTTTAAGCTAAGCATCTCAAGGTCGCAAAAAAGCAAAAATTATATCTTTCAATCTCTAGCTGAAGCTCCTTTTAAGTAAAGCGCTTCTCAACTTACATTAGCAACATCTGATATGCCAAAAAGACAAAACAAAAACACAGAAAAAATAAAAAGAAAGAATGGACTTCGGTAGAAAGAAAAACCCGCACAACAACAAAAGATAGCCCGCACGTAATCTGATATTGGAAAACGGTGAGGCAATCCAAAGCAACCAAATACAAAACTAGCCGCCAGTTGGCCATATGAGGAGAGGAGCTCCTTGGTTGGGTTTTTGTGTTTCTTTTTTTTTTTTTTTTTTTTGTGTGTGTTTGCTATCAAAACAGCATCTGCAACACAGAAGGCAGCTCCAATCTTCAAGTGGAGTAAGTGCGCGCTATTCTACTAACGGCCAAAAGCAAAAAAAAAAAGTCTTTCGGGCCGGAGATGGTTGGGGTGGAGGCGGCGCGGTGGGTCAACTGAAGTGAAAGAAGAAGGAGTTCCAACTCAGTAAACATGCATGTGTAGTCGTGGTACAATCAACAGCAAATGATGATGATCATGTCAATGAATGGGCATGATGGTGATCATGTAGATGATGATGATGATGACAATGACGATGACTATGAGAATGGCAAGTTAATGCCCAAATGGAAGCACTATAAAGCTGAAAATTACGAATTTTGAAGAGCAAAACCACTTGTGAATGGTGTAAACAGGTGAATTCAATTCGTGGTCATGCGTTTGTAAACGAATTTGTTAAAAGATTTTGTTCCTATTAAACTTTTTACGCTATCAATTTGGAAATTGATGAGAGACTTAAATACTAAATGGTAAATGCAAGACCAAATTAAGCAGGAACCAGGAGGGTAGTCAAAGACGGAGGGATAAAATTCCAAGAGGTTTTTACCAGAATGAAAACTTAAGGCATATAATTCTACTGTATCAAACTTTAGATTAGTTAGCTAGGTAAGACTAAGGTTCAACGACAATTGGAATGACCCAATGTGTGCTTTGTCCTTGAGGATTTGTTTATTCCAGAAAAAAACAAAGTATATTATCAAAAGTCGTCAAAGATTAAACTACAGTGCTTATCATATTTTTAACCCACCCAACAGCTTTTTGCTGTACTTTGTTGACAGAAGCATATTCAGTAGAAATTACCAGAGTTCGGGTTCTATTTTTAGAACTAAGAATGAACCGTTGGAGATCTTAAAATTCAAATTCTAATTCAATGGCAAAGTCTCGAAAAGGACCTTTTTTTCAATTTTAGTGGCTACAATGAGGAAGAGAATTTTTGAGTTAACTAAGGCAAATGGAGGTCGCACTAAATATTAATATTCGTTTTTAAACCATTCCGCAACGGTTTCGGATACAGCAAATGGGTGTTTTTTTCTTTGTTTTTACTTCTTTTTAAGAAATCATAATTTAATCGTTAATTTTAAGTGAAAAAGTAGTTTTTCACCCATAATTCAAGTATAAAGGTTCTCATTTTTTAAGATTTTGAGGGAATATGTCATTTGGAAAAAATGTTTAGCCAATGTGTGTTTTTTTTTCGTTTAAAAGTGGCTTATAAATATGATAAGCAGTGTATTAATAAAAAGGGTTTTACGAGCGCGTTTGGCACGAGATGCTATAGAATGTTGATGCTCCTAGACATGCTTGTGCGTTCTTCAGTTACTTTTGCGGCCCTCGGTTATTAGTCGAGATCGATAGTCACTTGTTTCACAAGAGTATCTCTCTATTACCCAAACTGTCTATTGTTTTAGGGGCTTTCGGTTGGGTATTAACTTAGTAGAAAGTATTACAGAAATCCCTTTCACCTAATCAAGTTGTACCGAAACTAGCTTTTATGGTTACGCATACAAATACGGAAGCAGTTTATCGATAAAAACAAACTGGACTATAACAAGAAACAAGCATAAATTCTTAAAGACATTAATTGTTTAATGGTTTAACTCTTTCTAAATTGCAAATAAATAAATCGAATCTATTCAACTACAACCGGGTAATTTTGAAATCGGTAGCAGTAAGTGTTTGATTTTCGTTTTCCTTAACGAATTTGCGTTTTGAATAAAACAGATAGATCGATTGAGTACCATAGAAAAGAAAATACGATTCTCCGATTCAAGTGAAACCAAAGCGACGATGTAATAAACTTGCTGATCCCTGCAACCATTTAGCATTAATTTATCTTACACTAATTAACGTCTTAACAATAAAAAATTTGTTTTTATTGTTATTGTGGCCAAGCTGTTTATTGGACACTGCAACACGCGCATTACGTGGCGCGGCATTGTGACCCTAGAGTCTAGGTTGGGTCTCGCGTATTTAGAGTCTCTGGGTCTGGGCCTTTTTGGTTATTTATCAAAGCTGTCAGCGTTGTCTGTCTGTCCAATTGCCGACACTTTGTGTCACTGGCCCAAGAGCAGAAGCAACAGCAACAGCAACAACAACAACACCAACACCAACAGCCATTTATGGCCTAAAGAACCCATAAAAACATCGAACTTGGTTATCCACATGCGTTTTTTATTTTTTTTCTTCTGCATTTGGTTTGAGTTATATAACCCTCCGTAACCTCGCTCCGTTCGCCCCACCCCCTCAAAATGTTGACTGTCTGGACTGATCTAACGGTATGCTTTACTTTTACGGTTTTTCTTTCGTTTTCTTGCACATGTTTTCGGACCATGAAAGCCTTGACAAATGAGCCCGGAAAAATGTTTTGCATGCAAAACTGAAATGGAAATGTGGCCAACACAGGGCATAAGGAACAAGAGGAAGAGGAGCAGCAGCAGCAGCAGCTGCAGCAGGAGGAGGGGGTAGAAGAAGGAAGCGATCACTTTAAATTGCAGTTTTATGGTGCATTGTTTAGAAAGAAAAGAAAGGCCAACAGAAATCGTAACAAAAAACTTGTTTTTTGACGGTCAATGGCATCTAACCAATTGGGCTAAAAGAATATGATAGTTAGCCACCAGCTTATATGATATACTATAGAGATTAAGCTGTAAATCTAAATAAAAGACAAATAGCCAGGCAAAGTTTCTCTGTAGGAAACATTAATTTTTAGGTATGATTTATTGACCATTTTATTGGATGATACTCTCAATAATTTTTGGCAACCAAAGAATACGACATCAATTACCAACGAGAAGAAAAGGTAACAAAGTTAAGCCGTAAAAATGCTTTTAGAACTTGACTTTTTTTTTGTTGTTATTGTTGTTTTGTGAAAGGTATCTGGGACTGGACCAATCTCCTCTAAGTCTCCAAGCAGAAGTCGTGCAACTCATTCTACTTAGTTTCGTTTGCCCAAAGACAGAGAGACTTTCACCTGCTCTAAGTACTTAAATGAATGGGCCCTACTAACTTGTTACTATTTAACTGCAAACCCACACCCCCCCCCCCCCCCCCCACCCAAAAAAAAAAAGAAGAGATATTCAATTAAATGATATGACAATGTTCAACACAATGAAAGAAGAAAGGTTGAGACAAATTCGTAACCTAAAAAACTATTTTTGGAATACCCTTAACGAAATGTAAACTTCAAGCTTCAAACAAGATCATGAAAGACAATAGGTTTTTCCGTTTTTTGAGAGTTGCAAGTTTATAAAAATTGTTTGTTCTAATTTTCGAACTCTGGAATTGTAATAATCTAAGACAAGCCTTTCAAGAATTGCAATGTCTCATTTGTAATTTTAAGTGTATTTTGTGGTCGTTTTTAAACTACCATAATCAGAACCTTTTCTAGTTCTTTCTTTCTTGTTTTTTGCCGTGTCCCTCTCTTCTTGGCAACTTAACAACTTCCGCTTGGCAAAAAAAAAAAAAAAAGAAAAAACTTCAATCGAGTCTGCGATCCGATCACTGCAATCGCTGATGATGAGGTGCATAAACGACGCCCATTTATTGAGCCCTCGCGGCTTTAATAATTTCCAAGGCAAAAGGGAGTGCTGAGAGAGTGCAGGGTTAGAGGGAGGAGATTCTGAATAGAGGAAGGTAGCAAGAAGAAGGCAGGGCAAACATGTTTGGCGGCCGTTAAATGACAGGCATTTGTCTGCATTGGCAAAACGCAAGCAAAGGAAGGCAAGGCATCGGGGCAAAGAGAAGAGAAGTAGAATTTGAGGTAAAACCAAGTCACATCAATTGAGTTGAACATGAAAATTGCTCCAAGTTGAAGTTGCTTGTTGTTGTTGCTGTTGTTCTTGTTGTTGTTGTTGTTGTTTGTTCGCAGCATATTTAATGAGCCACACATGTTGTCTATAAGTCAGGTTTTCGTTTGGTCTTCGTGTTGTATGTTCGTACTTACAATTTGGCATGTGCTTTATATAGAGACACATACATAATTTGCCTACCAAAACAAAAAAAAAAAAAAAAAAAAAAACTATGAGTATGAGTTGCCAAATAGTTTTGTGAACGTGTTGGCATTTTCCATGGTGAAATTTCCATATTATGTTTTCTCATGTAAATCATAGCCACGTTTTTCCATTGATCTTCTCGTAAATTAAACTTGACTTCACTTTGATTTCATACTCGTTCATTTGTTCGTGTTCTTCAATCATTTGCAAAAGTGAAAATGATCTCAATCTCAATACTGGAGCAAGCTCTATAGCTCTAGTTCTCTCTCTCTATTATTATTGTAAGTGTTTTGCTTAGCTTTTTCTATTATTTTCTCTGAGATGAAGTCGAAGAGATTTACATAATCTTTGACTAGGTGAAAGTTGTTACGAAAATTATAAGTTAAGAACGCCCAAAAAACTATGCCCAGTAGTCCAATGCTAAGCAAAATCTAGGCTTCATTTCTCTCTCTCTCTCTCTCTCTCTCTTTGTCTTTCTTTCAAAGCCTTTCACAAATCTCAAACGTCCCCAAAAACCAGAGAAAACTAAAAGTGGAAAAACAAAAAAAACCGAAACCGAAACCAAAACCAAAGTCAAAACTAAAAAATAAATCAGTCAGTGGGGCGTTGCTACTGTGTCAAAATAAGTGAGTAAGTCGGACACAGGCCAATAGTAAAAATAGCTAAAGAATTTATCCATCCATCTATCTTCTATGGCACAGTATCTCCATTGGATCCAGGCTTTCTTTTGTTGTTTTGGTTGTTGTTAGTCTTTTGAAATTTATTGTTTAAGAATTTATGGTCAAGCTTTGTGAAAACGAATTTTCATTGTTGATTTTTCAAAGAGATTGTTTTCACAACTTTTACTAACTAAATATTCACATATTTTTTCTATTCACTTTTACTAACTGAACTAACTCCCGTTTTTGCAGAATTTATGACTAATTCCTAAGACATCTGATATATCTAACTACAAATGTGGAAACAATTCATTTAATTCAAAAATTCTTGGGATTATTTTTAAACTTGTTCTATAAAAGTTGTAAAGTGATTTAATAATTATACACTATAACTTAAGGTTAACTATTATTCTAATCTTTACAAGTTTCTTACATGATCTTTATAATCCAATAAAAATACACTTTAATGGCCAGCACATTATTAAAACTCTTTTCTGAATTTCTGAAGTTTATTAAAGTTGTGTAAACTTTTAGCAAGAAATATGTTAAGAAGGAGAACTGTGCGAATATTTTTTTTTTGTAATTTTGTGTTCAATATTTACAACAAAATTTCCCTTTAAATCCGTATTTGTTAAGTGACCTTTTTCTTTTATGTGAAATTAATTATCTGACTGAAATTCAATTTTATTTCCAAATTAGGGGAAATTTTGGGAAAAAAATGAGTCCAAATAGTTTTTTTCTTCATTTTCCCCGATATATTTTGGTTACTCCTTGGCAAATGACTTAAACGTGGAGTTATAGACCTTTAAATTTCTATAAATTTGAATAGCTGTTTATTGTTTTCAAATTTGTTTTGTTTTTTGCTTTAAGTGGAAAAACTCTTTTTGTGAAAAACTAATTTAACGGCTGATTAAATTAGCAAAACAACTAAAATGCGAAATTTTATTTTAAAAGAAATCAAGTAGTTTTTTATATGGCTTAAGAAGAGATTAGTTATATGTACTTTGGTATTCAAAATGTTAACTTTAAGCTAAAGTTAATTTTAGTGAATGTTTAGTAAATGTGTTTTCGAGGCACTTACTAAGTTACTGAGATAAAGGTAAAGTTAAGACTTAACTATTTTAAGTAGGTGGAAAATTACCTATACTATAATTAAGATTGAAAAGTATTTAAAAAAGTTACTAAGCATGTGAAATCTAATTGTTTTGATGCAGCGAAATTTTAATTGTTTCCAGATAAACTGGAATAATACAAAATATGATAATACTTAACCCGGGCAATAAGCTTGAAGCGAAGTAATTGAATTTATTCATTGAAAATTCTTGTTATACACTCATTAATTGTTTTTACTATCCAAAGATTAAAACTCTATTTCAGGTTTTTTTTTTTCTAAATTCCGCATTTATTTTATTTATTATGGCTTAACTGTAAAACATTTCACCATTTAATGTTGGTTAAATTATTGGCATTTGGGTTAATGAAACTGAAAATTGAAACTTTTCATTTCTGACCAGAGATTATCTTAATCAAAATAAAACGAAGAAGAAGCCCCAAGAAACTGGGTTGATGAAATCGAGCTCTTAAAAAAATAAAGAAACTGCCAACTCTTCATTTCATTTTAGTTAATAACTCAATTTAATTCTTGTTTCCACTTTCCCCTCCAAACAAAATGAAATAAAATTACTCTATCAATTTCGCTCAGTGTATAGCTAAGCCTTTGTTTGTGTTGTCAAAAAGAAATAGAATGAAATTATGTTGTCTTGGGCGTGGGTAGGTAATGGTTTTTGGCCTCATTATTATGCGGTGAAGCTTCTGAAGATTCTTGGACACTTGCTCCCACAGCCTCGCTTTCTACTGCTAGAAACAAACATAGATATGAATGTGTGTAAGTGTGTGTGAGTGTGTGTATCTTAAAGGTGGTTTTGTCCATTGTTTGTACAAATAATTACTGTAAATTATTTATGACTTGAGTTCGGCTTTACACACGTTCTGAATACACATGAGCTAGATTTTCGCACTGGAAATTATGCTCATACTATAAGTAGTAATGCAAATTTGTAATTAACGCAAAGATTTCACTTCATTTTCTAGTTCTGATCTCAAATGGAGAGTAGCAGCAGCAATTTTCATGGCCAAATGGCATGCAAATGAGCCCAAAAAGTGAATTTCAATTAAAAGCAAGAAAAAAAAAAGAAGACAAGTCACGGGGAGAAGGGGGGAGAACCAAAACTAAAAGTCAACTCTTGCAGTGATTTATTGTGTGAAACTGAAATGCCTTTTCGGTCGTTTCGTGAAAGTTTAGCTTTAGTTCAGTTCAGTTCTCTCATACTGAGCCAGTTCCTACTCTTGACATTAAGATAATGGCTTGATTAAAAGTTGTCATGAGAACAAACCACCAAACTGAATTTGAATCTCTGTGGCCAAACCACACACTGAACTGAGCCAAGTAAGTAGGCAAATTGTAAGACGAAGCACAAAAAGCGTCTCAAATCAACAGAGCTCCAATTAAGCGTTGATTCTGGGACTCAAACATGGTGTAAGTGATGTGATTTTTACTCTAACTTAAGGTAAATTCAATTTTGTATATGTCTTGCAACGAAAAACAAACTGGAAATGCTTAAGATTCTATTGAAATTCTTTTTATAAGCTACAGATTGTAAGAGAAATGTTATTTGCAAAGCTACAAGCACTTGGATTTTGGTTGGTTCAGTAAGTTTTACACGTAAATTGGGTCCATAGGGAAGAGGGAACAATTATTCTGTATCTTTAATTACGAGGTGTTCGGCTAGAAACAAAAGTTTATATTTTGCAATAGAGAAACAAGCATTTTTGTAATAATATCTCATAATTTATTAAGTAAGAATAATCGTGGCAAATTTTTTTAGCTCATGAAATTGTTGCTCTTTGAATATAATTTTGGTTTACCTAAGAGTTGTCGAAAATAAAGTTGCGATTTCAAAAAATTCCTACTTCTAGGTTATTGTCAAAAACTTCTTTTAATTCATTCGAAAATATTTTAAAAACTTTAGATCGATTAAAATGTCAATATTTTCTACTATATTTAAACCACTCTTAAAAAAAGAAAACAATAAACCTTAATCAAAAACGCTTCGGCCAACTTCAAAGTTTGTGAGATACTTGTAAAAGAAATTATTTTACATATTTGTAAAGTTTTTGCAGATTCATAAGGAATATTCAGGTAATAAAACTTTTATTGTGCATTCTTCACTATTGCTGAACATCTTTGTTAAAGAGTAATTCATTGTCTGTTTTTAGCTTCATATGAAATTCAATTTTCTTGCCACTTTTCGTATTTGCATGCAACATTTCGTGGCATCCTCTTCTCTTGTCTGCTAATCACGTTCTTAATGAAAGTGGCAATGCAGTCGCCAGTGCCAGGTCTCAGTTGGAGACTGACTCCCAGACCAAGAGTCCATGTGAGTGTGTGTGTGTGTGTGGGGGGGGGGGGGGGGGTATTGTGGGAATGGGGGAGTTCTCTAGTGTCTTGGTCTGTTGCTTTCGGTCTTTCTCTGGCAATGACCGCCATTCGGTTTGGCTTTATTTGATTTTCATGTTTGTTTATTTACTATACTATGCTTCGGTTGATTCTTTTTTTTGTCTTTCTTTTTGTTTTTTTTTTCTATTTGTTTGTTTGTTTTCGCATGCAACACTCGTCCAGCCCAAGTGTCGAGTGTTTGGATTCTAGATACCAGTTCTGGATGTTGTTCCTTATGTCTCGCTTCCTTGCTCCCTGTCCACTTTGTGGTTTGTGTCTAACTCTTTTCTATATTGCTTAAAAGTTGATTCACATTATTTACGACCCAGACTCTAGCTGACAGAGTTGTATTCGTTTCACTGTATATTCATTTTGATAAGTTGTGGCAATATTTTCGTTTTTTCCTTGCACTACTTCTGGCCCATTTTTTCTGTTTTTGATCAGACAACTTTATGTTTGTGTAAACAAAACCATAAACTAAAATGATATGTCTTTCTGATAAGCAACAAAACAACGGGAAATAATGCACAGACAAATATTTCCATAATGGATTATTTCCATTTCATTAATACAAAATATTACAATATATTGTTAGTATATTGTGTAATCTGAAATATTTCATAAAATGGCCATTTTATTTATTAGAAGTACTTAGGTCTAGGTCGGGTTCAGCAAAAAATGTTTTATATTTATTTTGACAAATTGAAATTATGGAAAAATTTATTTATGCCAATTAAGAAATAAACTATTTTAAATTTTTAGCTTCCAAAAAAATATAATGAAGAATCTTTGAAAAGTAAAATCTTGCAAAGAAATGTAATTATTTTAGATCTTGACCTTGAGCAGTCTCAGAATGTGGGAAAATAAAGGAAAATAAATTAAGTTGACTTAATTAATTCAACTTACTTAGATTAGAGGTCCGGTCCGGGAAGGACCTCCAAAAGTATTAATAGATTGAAATTTAAGGCATTTAAGAGACATTTAAGATAACTTTAAACCTTTTTCGTTATGAGCTTTGGAATGGATTACTTAAGAGTATCAGAAACAAGATGACTTTTCGAAATACATATATACAACTTTGGCTATTGAGATCAATCAATTTTATATGACCCTAGGAATCTTTATACTGTCCTTGTTAATGATTTAATATTAGATATCAGAAGCATATAATTTAAATTTGTTTTCTTCAGTGTATTCATCACATTTGCGGTAGGTCAATTTACCTAGGAGAAAACCAAGCTAACTGATTGAGGCCTCTAAATTGTTAAAGTTTAGTGCCTCAAAATTCTCTCTCATAAATCATTATTAAGCAGCTTAGAGATGAATGAAAGGTTTTACTTATTTTGTATTTTTTGGATTAGTTCGTAAAAGCCTATTAAGGCACGCTGAGATTTGAAGTTTTAAAAAACCAAACAAAACTGAAAAGAAAATCTATCTACATAGAGGAGTATCACATACCATTTGTGTGTAACTTTGCTGCTCTCACTAGTCTAATGACACTCACTTATGCATGTTTACCTCGTACATCTATTTGCAGCTCCATTTGGAAATTCTTCACATGGTTCATTAAAAGTGTGGCAGAACTTTGGCACTAAACAACAACAACAACAACAACAATATCGACATCATTCAACAACGTAGAGGCAGTCAAACCTAACAACGACCTGTAATATTGCTGTTTTTGTTTTTTTTGTTTTTGTTTTGTGTGTGTGTGTGTTTTAGAGTTTTGTGCGGGTAATTTCCTCAAAGTTGCTTTTGCCGGGTTTTAATTTGGTCTACGCCTGAGCATGTGCTGTGGCATTGGCCACTGGCAAACGCTTGTCATTCGAAAGTTGCCTCTGCGTGACATACATTTCATGCGCATTAGTCGACAAACTTAGAAGCTGGATCTGGAGTTGGAGTTGGTGTTGTAGTTGGAGCTGGAGCTGGTGTTGCAGTCCCACTGAACTTCAAAATATATATACATACATATATATCTATTTATATATATAGAGATACACTGAACCCGTTGCATTATTCATGCACGTCGGCTGCCAAAGAAGAGCAGGGAGCAGACGCAGAACCAGAAGACAAACGACAACCAAAATGACGCTGCATTTAGTCAGCATTATTATATTGTTGGCATTATTATTACTACTATGGCCCGCACAGTTGGATGCCTATATAACCACACAGAATACAGGTGAGTGAAAGAGTGAGTGAGTCAGTAGTGAGCCAGCCAATTGGAATGTGCGTCACAAAAATTAGTGTCGAACAAAACGCTTTCAAAGTGATCAAGGATTAAATTAGTGAAATTTGTTCTATTTACGCTGCTAATACAAGTTATTAGGTAATTGAACTAACCAATTGAAGCTGTAGTAGTTGAATTAGAAAATTAATTACTTTGTCGACTTTGGAACTAAAATATTAATGCACTAGAGTATTTTATTTCTAAATTCCCTGCTTACTTTGACTTTGATAGTTTCTTGTTGGTACTTAAATAATCGTCTGCAGTACTCAAATAATTACAATATTCTATATGATAGTTAAATGACTAAAAATTAATTTTATTTCTATGTCACTTTTTTGAGTAACTCCAGATAATTTTATATACAGTTTGTTTTAAGAGCATTTTTCAAAGGTAAGAAGCCTATTTTAGGCCGCAGAAACCTAGGAGATGAAAATTAATTAATTACTAAAACAATTAAATTTTATTACTTCATAAAATGGACTACTTGAACAAGTCCAAACTATTTGTTATAGTCTGTTGTAGTTCTTCTCATTACTAAATCACGTTATTAAGTAATTGCAATGTTTTTTTTTTAAATGATTCTCTACAATGTTTCATATTATTTCCATATACTTTTATTAAGTAATACCAAGAGTCTTTACTTAAGTAATTTATTAGAATGTTTAGTATTATATCTGGAAATTCATTTAAATGACTTAATAAGGAAAATTACAATAGGAATTACCTAAAAACTGCATTAGTAGTTAGTTATTGTAGATTTTGAAAAGCCTTTTCCTGAAGTATTACAACTTAATTTAATAAAATTCAAAAATGTTTTAATCACACCTTCTTCATAAGTAATATTTCTTAGTATATTGATGGAATATTTTAGTATTTACATATTGCTTAAGTGCTTGAAGTACTTTAAAAATTGTATTCAACCTTTTTTGTCATCAAGTAGTATCTGATAAAAACTTACTGAAAGATTCTTGGTTCCCAAGCTGAGACAATCGCATTTTATCTAACAAAGGCTTATCGATGGTTAATTTTAAAAATTATTACCAAACATTGATTGAGAATTTGTTTTGAAATTTTTTAGGTTGTCATCACAATGGCACTTGGTTTGCTGACAAGTCGGTGGTACCCAGCATGGAGAAGTGTCTGAACTGTCAATGCAATCGCAAGACTTTGGTATGTAGGCTTAAAGTGTGCCCAGAAATGCCAATGCCACCACCTCGTGGTTGTGTGGTGGTGCAGAAGAAGAGTACCTGCTGCCCCTATTTATCCTGTGCTCGACTCGATGCCTTCTATAAAATACCCACAAAACGACGCATCATTGCCTATTTGGATCACTATGAAAGAGAATCGATTGATCGAGTGGTTAATGATAATATGTTGCAAAGAAGATCCGATGATTCCGATGTGGATTTATTTGGTAAGTTAAGGAGTAGAGTGAAAACGCAAAAAAAAAGATTTATTAATATTTTTTTATGCATTTAGTTTGCGTGAAAAATGGAACAGTTTATAAATCGGGCTCAGCAATGTCTTCCTCGAATTTGTGCAGCTATTGTTATTGTATTGGTAAGTTGAAAGGAATCGAAGATTCGAATCTTTTTTAACTTTTTTGGCAATTTTTCCCAGGTGGCACTGAGAAATGTGTGAAACCCAAATGCATGCTGCCCGTTGAGGGCTGTAAACCTATTTTTGTGGACTCCACTTGTTGTCCCGTGCGCTATGATTGCTCGAGTAAGACATCTGGCAAATCATCACAAGAGGTTCGCTATAGGAAAACGTCCAATAAGCATTTTCAACGCATGTCTCAACGTCTTCAACGTAATCGTGGCTGCACTGTGGGCTCTCAGTTCTATGTGGAGGGTCAGAAAATGCCATCGGATAAGGAGCGACCGTGTGACATTTGCTTTTGCATACGAGGAACAAGACGTTGTGCGCCAAAGAAATGTGCTCCAGCCTTGAAGAATTGCATACCGGTTGTACCCAAGGGTCAGTGTTGCCCCTCGAGCTATGATTGCGGCAGTCAAAGGGATTATAGACGTTCCCAGAACTCCAGGCAATTCAATCTATACAATCTTTTCTTTGGCAAAGAAGAGCAAGAAGTAGAGGCAGTAGCAAATGCAGCTTTGATACCAGAAAATAAAATGGCTGAACGTTATCCTTTGGATAGACATCCGACACCAGGACCTGCTCTTAGTGGTGGCGATGCTCTGAAAGCCAGCAGCGAGAAGAGTATATTGGATACCCTAAGAGAAGGTCTGGAGTTTATCGATGGCAATAATAATAAAGTGTTAAAGGACAATCTCGATTTGGTGGGCACAACTCCTACACCGACCACAGAGAGTTTCTTGGACATTCTTTTGGGCTCGAGTACAGAGGAAAAAGAAGAGAAAGAACAAAAGTGGACAACATCAACAAAAAATTCGGTAAATTGGATGGATCTATTGCTGGGTCCAGATGAAGATGAGGAATCAATTGTTAAGCCCACAGAGGCCAGTGTTGAAGTGGTTACATCTCCCATGGGTAACATTAAGAGAATTGCCGAAGACTTTGACGAGCACTTGGAAAGTGGTGAAATTGCTGTGGGTGAACTGCCAGCCGAGGCTCAACAAATTGTCTCAGCCCAAGAAGAGGAGGTAACAACAAGTACAGAAAAATCAGAGCCGAATCTCTTGAATGTTCTGTTAGATGGTCTCTCGGGAATACTAGAAGATCCCGTCAATGTTAACACAACAGGCAGCAGCACGACAACAACTACAAGCACAAGCACAACCACCACAACTACAGTAAAACCCTCGGTTCGTCCTGCTCCAATGTTTCGGCCTTTGCAACACACAAGAATCAATTCGAAAATAGCAAATCTAACAGTCACACCACCCAATAGATTGGATTTCCATAGAAGAAATGTGTCTTCGACTACCACAACAGCAACAACCACCTCAACCACTCGCAGACCCACCACAACGACAACAACAACCACACGTCGACCTATAACAACAACGACTACCCCAAAGCCTACAAGAACAACTCAAAAGATAGCAACAACTACTACACCAAAACCCAAACCGAAGCGAACCACAACAACCACTAGCAAACCACCGACAACAACAACTATTGCGACGACAACAACAACCACCGCTAGAACGACATTCAAGCCAACAATCAAAGCAAAACTCAAACCCAAACCCAAACCCTATACCACTCCCAAACCTCTGATTATTAAAACTAATCCCACCATTTTGGAAGCTGAACCACTCGATGAGAGTGCCGAACCTACTTTGCCGCCAAGTTTACCCAATCTCAAGATAATACCCTTTCTACCTGCCGATGCAGTGGACACGAATCCAACCACTAATCAAAACTACTACACACCCATAGCATCTGATAAAATGGATATTAATGTGGACCAAGTCTATTCCCCACATGATCAGGCCACCTATAAATATCAGTTCAAGGTGGAAACTCTGCCAGCCGAACAGTCTATCCATCATGGCCAGTATGAGGGCAGTTCAAGCTATGTTAATTTTAAATACGATCAGAATCCCATGAGAGTCGCCGGAGTGGTTGGTGAAGTGATCGATGAACCAAATCACAGTAAATTCTCTCCACCCACTGAAACAGAAGGCGGTTTTGTGCCCAAGGAATCATTTGGCATAGATGGCGAAGTACTGCAGGATCATTTGGGCAGCTATCAACAGGTCACACAACATCTTATAGACATAACAACAGCAGCGAATGATACATCATCAATAGGTAAGAGCAACTATAGTAAAAGTTAAACAATGTTTAGACAAGGATGAAAAGAAGACAATCTCTAGACCAGACTTTCCTCTTTCTAAGATAAATCTGTCTTAAAAGTGGGAGAATATAGCTTCTAAATTCTCAGGAGTATTTATATTATAAAGTAGAGGTTGAGGATTTTGTAAAACTTTCTTTATTCAGAAACTTAAGAAGAAGAGAGAGAATACTAATTTTCAGAAAAAAGTACAAAAAAATTAAAAAGTGTGAGGAGAAAACAACCAGCAACCAAGTGACGCACAAGCAACTGTGCTATGCTCAAGCAATTGCGAGAGGCACAAGCAACTTTGATCCACTAAAATTAAGGAAGAAGGCAAAAACGAGGGTAATTTGTTGAAAGCACTCGGCGATTTGACTCCAACTTGCACGTTTTCCACTTGCTTGTGCGTCTTCCAGCCTACTAATTGTGATATTTTTGACGCTACATGTGGGTAAACAACTGATTAAATACAAAAAACCGGATCAGCTAAGCAAATACTCGAATCGCTCATATACTAAAGAACTTTAGCCAAGCTTATTTGAAGTAAAGTTTCACACATTCCTTTTTTAAGTAAACGAATATGGTTTGTTTTGTTGCAGAAATCACTACACCGGATCCGTTTAAAGATGTGATACACACAGAAAGACCGCCCAATCTCGATAGACTTATTGAGGATAAACAGAATCGTTCCACTGAGAGTATGACATTTAGCACATCACACTCAACGTCGAGTTCATCGTCTACCAGCTCAACCTCAAGCACTTTATCCACCTCCTCGAGCAGCATAACAACGACAAAGCAGACACCAGCATTGATAGATAAAAACGAAATCAATAAATTGGATAAGCTTTTGGAGGAACTACTTGGTGGCATGGAGCAATTGTCGACAAATGTAAGCACTGTGCCGCCCTTTAAAATGCTGCCAACAGTTCCACCAACAACAGCAACAACAACAACAACAACAATGGTAACAATCCCTTCAACAACAACAACAACTCCCACAACGACAACAGCAGCACCAGCAACAACAACAACAACAACAGCTACATTGAGTACAAAGTCGACAACCACAATAAGGCCAACGGCACGTGCCACCAAAAAGGGCAATAGCAAAACGAAAAACAAACCGTTGAATGGTTCAGTGGGAGGAACGGGCAATAGACGCCACACACAAACGCCCAGCAACAGCAGAAACAAAGTCCGCGCAAAAACGACGACAACGGCAATACCTAAAACCACAGCAACAGCAGCAACAACAACCACAACAACAAGAACAACGGCAGCAACGGCAACAACAACAACAACAACAACAGCAATAACAATGCCATCTACCAGGAGCACAGTGCATCCATTTTTAAATTCACCTTTCGACAAATTGCCTTTCATGGATGCCAGCTACGAGGTGCGACAACAACAGCAACATCAGGTGGAACTCCAACAGCAGCAGCAGCAGCAGCAGCAACAGCAACCACAGCAATTTCATCATTATCAGCATGCCCTGAGCAGCGGTAGCAACACTTTAGGCGATGCTGCAGTTGTTCCTCCTTTTGGTGGTGACAACACAAGCAGCAGCAGCAGCAGCAGTAGCAGCAGTAGCAGCAGCAGCAGCAGCTTAATGGATCCCACGGGTCAATTGAAATTGGCTGGCTGCAACATTTATGGTCGAATGTATCGGGTTGGTCGTATTATTGTCGAATTATCCAGCCAATGCCTTGAATGCAAGTGCACTGAGGTTGGCGTCAAGTGTGGACCATTAGACTGTTAATTTAAGATGAATTAATCTCAAGAAATTTGTATGTTTGTGTGGATCTTTGCCTTCCTCTAATCTAACTAATCCAACTAAACGAACTAATCTAAGCATAAGATTTAAGTATAAGTTTGTATTATAATTCCAATGTAATTTAAGCAAAACGCATTTATAATAAAATAAAAATATAACTAAATTAAGAATTAAAATATAGTATATATACAAAAAAATATTTAAAGAAATATTAAAGTAAACTTCTTTATGGCCTAAGATGCTGGGAGTTTCTTTTCAATCAGGCATTCAGGCATCAAATTGGCACAAATTGTCTTTATTTCAAATGAAATTTGTAGGAAATTAGCTAAAATGTTTAAACAGCTTAAGCTTATTTTTTTTACACTTCTGCCAAGCATCGAAGTAAAAAAAGAGTTAAACATTCCATTACTTTGACTGTGTTGGGCTGTATAATAAGAACAATTGGATAGGTGAACAATATAGATCATTGATTTAACTTACATTGAAAAGCCTGTTTGATTTTCATAGAGCAAAAACCAATTGTTTTGTTTTAATGGATTTTTATGTTTTAATTGATTGGTTTGCGTGTTAACATAAATTGAATGAGTATCGTCATATAAATCCATTTTTAATGGAAGGGGAGGAGCATGTAGATTCACATTTCGAAGATGTGCACCAACCTAAGACGAATTCTAATTATGGCGAGCTTGTTAGCCAAACTCATTAAATGGTTCACAGCATAAAGGAGTAGCCTTTAGTTAGTAGTGGGTAGCCCCATCCTCATTTATGGCCGACAAACAATCAAAGGGATATAATCCTAACCCTGCCAAGGGCACTTCCATATATAAAATCGCACTAAAAGAATCAAACCACACCAAACATAAACTTATTATGGCCATTAAATGCTTTCCTTTCTTCCTCCATTCTTATACTCATTCTACTGCTAATATTTAATGCTGGATTATCATTGAGAAATCAACCTTTCTCACGATGTGAGGAATTTTTTTCCATTTACTCATATCAATTGAATCATTATTAATTAAATTTCCAATTAAATCGCAACAAAACATTTCGATGAGTCAATTGTCAAGCCAATTGAAAAACAATTTCAAATAGGTCTCATTAACATCAGAAGTGTTGAGCAAATAATTGACTGACTCCGTGTTTCAATGAGCACCATAAAAAAAAAAGCAACCACGACAATCCATAATGAGCTTAAACCATTTTAATTTGGCAGAGAAAGTAAATGCGTTGGCCTGACCAAAATTGAAAGCAAATGAAATGTTAATGAATGTTAATAATTTATTAATGGCATTCTAAAAGTAATTTGAGACCATAAAAGAAGAATTTAAAAATATGTTTTAACACTCGCAATTCTGCGATAGAAGAGAAAACCAACTATTAAACCCGAGATGCCACCGCCTAAATGAGCTTCCAGACTTATGCGCGGATTACGATTGAGATGATAGTGAAAATGATATATGGTCAGACCCATATCAGTCAAGAAGAGAATCATTAGCGAAATAATTCGAACATAGCGATACGATAGTTGATGGAAATTCTAAAAAAAATATAATGGAAAACCAATTCGATTAAAATTGTAAATTGTTATTTGCTTCTTCATAGTTGACTGACCAAAACCAGGTGTGGTATATGACTAGACATCATGGCATAGACACCCGCCGAGCCACCCAAGAGCAAAAGTTCTGGCTGCAACCAACTGTGGGCCAATGAACCGCACAAGCCACCCAGCAGATAGATCAAAGCCAAACGACAATGACCTTGCTCCAATTCCAGGCAACAGCCAACGAACAACTGCAAGGCGACAACAAAAACAATGTTCAGTTAAAATTTTCTTCTTTTTTTTTTTTTTGTCTTGTGTTTTTTTCTTACAAGATTCATTCGACTAACCTGCAAACATACATTCAAAGTCAAATGGCAAGTATCGGCATGGAGTAGCATATAGGTAAAATAACGCCAATATTCCGATTCAGGTTGATAGATCAAACGTTTTTGCATGCAACCATTAGCTATAAAATGAAGGGCGATCTATAAAAAAGAAAGGTGGAGAATATACATATAAGAGATTTTTTTCCCACTTTTTGCTTAAGTCTTGAAGCTTTGATTTTTACCGCTAAGCACATACTTAATATTGAATAATATATTTAATAAATAATCACACAATTGGCTTTCCATTTAGATTACGAATTAAAATTTTAAGAAGTAAACAAATGTCACACAAAAATGTTATTTTTTTAAAGTAGTTTTTCGGTACTCCCATTGTTTTGAATTATTTAATAAATTAATATTGTTTTATTCGGAAAAAAGTTATGCTGTTATTGAAAAAAGTTGTCAACAATTTAAACAATAAATATTAACTAAAGATAAATGATTTTCGAAATGTACGATAAGAAAGATGCAACTTATCGATCCTCCTTTCTATTAAATGTATAAATATACAAATAAATATATTGACCTTTGACCTTTGTTTGGCAACGAAAGTGGCTTTGTTATGACTAATAATCATGGACTTAGATTAATATTTTAAGAAACTCATCTGTGACCAAATTACAATTAATTATTTTTGGAAACTTTTAGTAAGTTTTATTAAGGTCATAGGAGAAATATATCTGAAATTTATAGACGATGAATGGCTCTTTGTCTTGACAATTTCAAGACAATTTAGATTACATTTCCCGAATTTCTAAAATGAAGTTTACAAACATTTTCTCACAAAGATTCACAGTTTCTGATTTTTTTTTTCAACTGTTTTGTGTGTAGTCCAGTGTCTTCCCGCCAAGAATCTGTCACTTTCGTTTTGTGGCTGGCCAAGTGTAAAGCAAAATGGATGCAAAAGTGTTGCACTGTATGCGCGCGGTCTTGTGATGTGAGTGGTGGCAAGATGCCTTTCAACTTGCACCGCATGACTTGACAGCAGCCACTCAACACCAAAGCTAGATGCATCATGCATCAAGATTCAACAGCCAACAACATACTGCATCAACACCAAATATGACAAATGCCAATTGCCACAAACATTTTAGCCCGATGACTAAAATGGCAATAAAACTTCAACCAGTCAGCCAGCCGATGGATCGATCGATCGATCGATTGGGTTCGCACAGATTGTGCAATATTGCAATGAATATCGCTTCGATTTGGTCTTATTTGTGGGCTGGGCTTGAAACAATCTTCAACTTTAATTGCCGATTGTCATTTGGCATTATTGTGCGTACATAGCAAATATGTTAGGTAATTAAATCCAGAGTTGGCCTGAGAAAATATGGGTCAAACACTTGTGGGACTTTGGCGTTTTAGAGTGTGAACCAAAGAGACATGATTCATATTAACTAATCACTTTTATTTAAATTTTTTGAAGTCTGCAAAGCAATTCTAGATAAATTTTTTGACTGATTGCATAATTTTTGAACCTTTATAAATTTAACAAATGTGTTTCTCAATTAATCAGTTCATTAATTTGTTCTTTATATCTGCATGTATCTAAATGTTGATTTGTATCTCTTTTAAATTTTCCTTCTTGTATTGTTTTTTTTTTAAATCTTAATAAATGTATGTATATGTTGATTTGTATCTCTTTTTAATTTTCCTTCTTGTATTGTTTTTTTTTTTTTCAATATCCAAATGTTTTTGTCTCTTTCTATAAATTTATATTTTGGTTAGTTTTTTAACATGTCTCTATCAATGTATCTATCAAAGCATCTTATTTTCAATCAATCTAAATTTTTTTTCTAATGAAAAGGAAAAAAGGAAAACGATATTTTGAAATTTATTTTAGATATTCACGAATATTTTTTTCTTTTACCAAACGCTTTTAAGGTTAAAGAGTTAAAAGGCCAAAAAACAAGTAAAAAACCTTTCAATATTTTTAATCTGAATAAGTATTTACTTGTTACCTGGCAGATATTGTTCTGTCTTAACTATTATTATTATTTTGAAAATTAATGCTTCAAAATTTTGAAGCATTATGTGTTCTGCGATTAATGTATAAACGTCTAATTCAGCGCATTTTAAAAAGCATTGACAGTTGTTTAGAACAACTAATCACACAAACTTATGTAAAAATTTGTATTTCCACTTATGGTAAAGCTTTCTTAAATATTTCAAAGTTCTGCTAAATTAACAACAACAAAACAATTATTAAAATTGATCCATCCGTTTGCACCTGTTGCGTTGACCAAGAAAATGAAAAGTTTTTAAAAATTTTGATAAAAGTTTTATTGTAAAACTTTTGCCGCAATTTTAACAGAAATATGTAAATTTCTTTTCTGCGTTAATTATTATAAGTGAAACCTTATGAAATTTGTTATTTTGGACATTCACCTAAACAAAAAACAAAAATCGCTAAAAGCCCACAAGTATTTATAAATGCGAAAACATAATTTAATCACTGCAAATCTATAAACACTCAACACTGTTCCTCCAGTACACTTAATTCCCGGGAAATATATTTAGGCGAATAAAACAAACAAATTCTTGAGATACATTTACGTAGAAAGTCAGAATATAAACAAATCTCTATGAATTCATTCTCGATTGAGGGGGGGGGGGAAACAAAATGGAATCTCGGCAATAAATGAAATATCATAGAACAAAAGATTTGACACATATCACTCATACGCCGCGTTAGCCATGTGGAGCAACTGCAAAATGCAACAGAAATATGCAAACAAAAAAACTACCTGCACAAAGCATATCAACAAAATAAACCAGGGCACACGCCATAAACGTCGCTGTTTGTGTTCCTTCTTTTTCATTGTCAAATCATCAATGAAAAGTTGCTGAGCAGCTGCAGGAGAGGGCGTTGTAAGTGAGGCGGGAATGGAGACGGATTCACTGGGAGGCAACAAGAACAGCCTGACATCCTTGTTCATGTAATGCTCTTCATTGTTGTTGTTATTATTATTATTATTACTATTATGATAACTATTATTATGCTGCCTTGACATAATGAAATGCTTTGTAATCGACCGACGCACAACCGGTGCGCTTAACGCTTAACCCACGACTATTCAATGGGCGGCCAAATGCGTTGCCTCCCACCACACAGCAAACAAACAACAAGCCACACGCTTTGTTTTAGCTTTTTATGTTTCATATAAGCAAACGCAATCATCGATCAGTTTCGAATCAAAAAAAATAAATCTTTCCTCAGTCTGCTTGGAGGGTGGTAAAAAAAGAAGCATACTTTTAGGCAAACTTTGAAAATGTATCTAAAAGATGCATATTTGCTATCTACATGGTAGATGAAGTTTAACCCAAAAGTTGAAGAATAAAAACTGACAATTCCAAAAGTTTTTAGTTTTCATCATTCTATAAAACGAATAATAGTTAAAATCAAATAAATGCCGACAAACACAGACGTCATAAATAAATCTGTGGTTCATTATACGCATCAGCAAACTCAAAAGTTAATTCCTTTAGGAAATGTCAATAACCTCTAGAGATGATTCATTATAATTTCTTCATTTCTTTAGCAATTGAAAATTATATGAATAAAGTTTTCTAATAAGTTCGAATCAGAAACATGCATATCAATTGGCGAACAAGACACCCACAAAGCCGAACATGCAGTAAGTATCTTATTGAGAGACCCGATATGACAGTACCAATTGCCATTAAAAAATCAAATCGTTTTGGTACTTACTTATCCGAATGCATAAAAAATTGATAAAATTTTCTTTTGATGATGGATCATGTTGACTTTTGTTTATTGTTTTTCGTTTTATTGCTCTTGAAAATGTTTGCTTTTCTTGCATAGGTCATCGGCTTTTTGGCTGTCCTTTTAACTTTTACTTATAATCGTTTTATATGTGTTCAATTCCCAAGAGAGAGTTAGCCCAACTGAAAAAGCCAAATGTATCAACCAGGACCATCTTCCATCCTTGGCATTTGACATTTTCCATTTTCCACTTTCCGCTACGCGAATTGCAATCAAGAAAAAAAAGCAAAAAAATTACATTTTGAGCAGAGCTCGGAATTTGCGCTAAATGTTTACACAAACTTGTCGTCCTTTGGTGTGGTGAAAAGCTTTTACTTGCTCTCTCTCTCTCTGGTTTATTGCTCTTTCTCTCTCTCTCTCTCTCTCTCTTTGTTTGGTGGACACGTGGTGCAGTTATTTGGGTTTGGTGTCCTGTCAACACCGAATGCTGGTTATGAATGGTTTTTAATGAAATATTTATGTAACAAGCTATAAAAATCACACAACCACCAAAGGGCGGGGGAGGAAAGGTGGAGTCGGAAAAACAAACAAAATGCTTAAAATTATTATTTAGCTAATCGGGTTTTTGGGGCTTAACTTTTATTTGTTTTATTTAAATTTGTCAGTAAAACCACAAAAACAAAAATTGACCACACAAAAAAATATATATTTCTAGTCCAATTTTTGTTGATTAAAATGGAGTAAGAGGAAAAAAGAAATGTTGAATATAAAAACGAATAAAGTATTCAAACCAACTTCAATTATCCTCAGCCCTTGGGCTAAAAAACATATCTTACGCATATTCCCCAAAGATTTTGCAGCATCCCAAACACCAACAAGATGCTTCACTTTAACGCCAGCCCCAAGACTCCTTCCTCCCCTTCCGCCCCTTATCTAACCACCTCTTGGCAGCCATTTCAAGGCATTTACGCAAATCTTTTCAGCCAAAATCTCTGGGCAAACAAACTCATTATAGCCATGGAGTAGGAACTTGATTGAGTAACTATGATGCGTACTAGTCAATGGCTAAATAGGCGTGGCATGTTGACTGCCGCAAGTGAAACCCATTTTTTTTCTTTTTCGTTTTTTTTGCTTTTGGGTTACAGTTTATGACCGCCATTTTATTGATATCGCCAAAGGGAGAAGCAAATAAAATCACTGGCAACTGGTAAAACCCCAAAACGAGAGACTATAAAGCGTCAAAAGATTTCAGATTTTATATAGCTGAGAGACAGAGAGAGCGAGAAAGAGGCAATTTGGCAATTTCTTGCTTAAACTAAACTAATATTAAGCAAATTGCAAAATGGTGGTCTTTGAGTCAGTAAAAATTTAAAGTCTTTCTGGTAGATGATAAGCCGCAATGCAGATATAAATCTACATACGAGAGCCCATCATAGATGGAAGGTTTTAGGAAGGGGGCGGAGGACCATAGAAGGCGTTTCCAGGCAAATATTATCAAGGCGCCATTTCATTAGTTATTTACTTGCACAAGTGTGCAAGATATGTGTGTGTGTGTGTGTGTTTGGCAGAGGGATGTGTGTGTTTGTGTGTGTGGTCTTAGTGCGTGCACAGGCATAAGCTGGCAAAGCTGTTTGTCTTTGCTCTCCTTTGCTTGTGACAGTGTGAGTGTTGGGTGTTTGTATGTTGTGTGTGTGTGTGTGTGTGTGTGCTTTTCTCAGACATCGACTTTGCATGCGTGCCTCAGTTGGAAACTCAATTATTAACTATGCAGAGGCAAAAGGCAAGACTAACTACCAAAAACACCTTCAAATTGAGCCTAAAAAGATGACAACGTGAGCCAAAAATAAACCTAACAGAGCCAATGGCAACTTTGGCTAAAAAAGCAACATTTTAAATCTCTTATATGCATATATAAGCATGTTGGTAATCTAAAAGTTTTTCCTTATATACATTTTATATGAGGTAACATTTTTAATATCTCTCTGTTGATCTAACCGATATTAACTCTTAGGATTTTTTTGGAGAATTGGCAAGCGTTGGAAACTTAAAATTGAACGAGTTTTATCTATTCAAATTTTCCTCTATGACTTTTACCTGTGAACCTACTTTTGCTTCTGTGGGTTTTGTTACGGCTTTTAGTAAATTATAATTATGTTTCTTTGGTAGAACTTAATTCCATAGTCAATGACAACGCAAGATTCTTGTTTGAAATATTTTATAAAAATACTAAATATACAATTTCTTTTTTTGAGTTTTATTTTAAGCATTGCTTCTATTCCTTTATGGCATTTGTTAAGCTAAAAATGTATTATATACCTAAAATTTTCATTTTCAATAAGTAAATGAAGATAATTAGCTCAATTTCACTAAATTACTTATTTTTAAGGTTTAGATCATGGATTCCATGCTTCAATCGGTAAAAAGAATTTCAAACTTTAAAGTTTTGCCCAACTAATTGTGGAGATTGAAAAAAGTTTTGTTATTTACTTAGTCAGCCTGTTGCAAAAGTCACGCAACCATTCCTCATAGTTTCTAATAGTTGTAAATCTTGTCATTTTGTTGCCCCACCAACAACATGTATGTCCTTTTTTGCTTCCTCTAGCCGAGGCTTAGTTTGTCTTCAACTCGAGGGAAATTTGCATTTTATCATCCTTCCCCTGCCACACAGTGCACACCATTCGGGCCCCCTTGTCGGCTGTTTGGCTATAGCCTTTCATTTTTGGCCTCTTGTCGAAGCTTTGGTTTTAATTGGGTTTTCTAAGAGGAAGGAAATACTTCTACAAACACGCACAGACACACACACATAGAGGGACATGTGTTAAAGGATGTGCAGATTGTGGATGTGTGTGTTAATTTAGTGTGCTAGGCAGTACTAACTTATAATTGTTTAATTAGCAAGTAAAATATAGGAGTGAAAATATGTGGAAACTATTAGATCAAGGTAGAAACAAATTGATATTTGTATGTGAGTGTTTTGTTGTCTTCAAAAGGATTAAGCGCCACAAACTTAGAGGGGGAGAGCTCTAAAATTAATATTTGAAATGCAAATGTAATGAGTTTGCCACTAATTTAGATATGTATCTAATAGATACTTAACTTATGAAGTTCAATTTCAAATGCCAAATTTAGATATGAAAGCTTACTATTATGTCCAATTATTTCCATTTCCAATATTAGTTTTTTTTTCAGTGTAGATATTTAATAAAACTAAAAGCATTTAGTCTCCTAACTATGCCACTCCGAAAGATATTTATCTTAAACATTACGCACACATGGACAATAGCTATTAGGTATACAAATATTTAACCCTTTTTTTCCATTCATTTCCGAATGAATCAATTTCAGTTGTACGCAACAAATGAAACAGTTAACAACCAAGAAAATTAACTTGCGGCAAAATGATACAAATTATGAATTTGTTCTCAATGGTAAGATTTGAAAAAGAGTTTGCCAAAAGTGTCACAAAAATTGATGGGTTATATCTTTCTTTTCTTACTAGGTCATAGGCCTTATACCCTTTAATCGCCAGCAATTGGATACGAATATTGTTTTCGATTACGTCATGATGGTTGTAGTTCCAGTGATTTATCTTATTTGCTATTTGGGTATTAATTTTATGCATGCCTTTGGACTTATCTATTTGGATTCCTGCAATAGTGTCTGTCGTCTTAGTAGCAATCTTTTCATGCATCTCGGTGCCTTTTTGTATATCACAGTGACCATGTTGAGTATATATCGTCGAAAGCAATTTTTTATAGAATTCGAAGCCCGTTTAAGTGAAATCGATGAGGTAATTGTGAAATGTCGTCGTGTTGCCGAATTGGATAAGATTCGTGTCACAGCTGTGAAGCACAGTGTCACATATCATTTCACTTGGCTATTTCTTTTCTGTGTATTTGCCTTTGCCCTCTACTACGATGTCAAGGAGTTGTATATGTAAGTAAAGTCTTCCAAACTTTGACTAATTCCCTAAAGTCTCCTGTTACTGGAATTGGAAAGACCCAACTCTATACTTATTTTGTCTTTCTCGTTTTTTTAGGACCTTTGGCAATTATGCCATAATACCATTTATGGTTTCCAGTTTCCCGTATATGGCAGGAAGTATTATACAAGGCGAATTCATTTACCATGTCTCTGTGATATCGGAAAGATTCGAGCAGATAAACACATTGTTTGAGAAAATTAATAAAGAGGCTCGACATCGTCATGGACCCATAACCGTTTTTGATATCGAGAGCGAGGGTAAAAAGCAGGAGGAGAGGAAGATAAACCAAACACTCGAAAGCAAGACGACAATTGGTAATGAACAAAAGTTGGCCAACGAAATGAAACGTCAAAAAGCAGCCCTGGGACAGCAGTTACAGGGACAAGGACAACAAAAGAACGATGACGATGACATGGACTCGAGCAATGATGAGGATGAAGATGATTTTGATTATGACAATGCGACCGTTAGCGAGAATACAGGGTGAGCTTGGTTTTCGTTTCCATTCATTTCAATGAAATTCATGTAGTTTACTTTTAGTATTACCTCGGAGGCCAATTTGCCGGATCTATTTAAGCTGCACGACAAAATCCTTTCACTGAGTGTCCTAACCAATGGCGAATTTGGACCCCAGTGTGTACCCTATATGGCTGCCTGTTTTGTGATTAGTATTTTTGGTATTTTCCTGGAGACCAAGGTCAATTTCATAGTGAGTGGCAAGAGCCGTTTACTTGACTATGTGACCTATTTGTATGTCATTTGGAGCTTCACCTCCATGGTGGTTGCCTACATCGTTTTACGGCTCTGCTGTAATGCCAACAATCATTCCAAACAGTCGGCCATGATTGTCCACGAGATAATGCAAAAGAAGCCAGCCTTTATGCTCAGCAACGATTTGTTCTACAACAAAATGAAATCATTCACATTGCAATTTCTCCACTGGGAAGGCTACTTTCAATTCAATGGCATTGGCCTCTTTGCCCTGGATTATACGTTCATCTTCTCGGTAAATATTGACCACTTAAATCATGTTGAAAATCCCCTGTTCATTGATTGCAAACTCTTGCAGACTGTAAGTGCCGCTACTTCATATCTCATTGTCCTGCTGCAGTTCGATATGTCGGCCATTTTGCGTAACGAGGGCCTGATGACCTAAAGGCTCTCACAATTCAATTATGCTGCACTTAAAACAAGTTAAAAAAAATATTTCTTTAGTGCACATTTTTTTTAAATATTTCTGCCCAGCACTAAAGACGCAAAGAACGAATTGAGATTACTCTTTGAACAATAAATATATCCAAACATTCGATTTATGATATTGATTCTTCTTTTTTAGTAGTTTCAATTTATAACTTTTCGTCTGCACAATTCTCAAGGCTCAGCGCAAGGAAAGAGTATTCTTGGCCAGCTGCAGGGGAACTCACATCAACCATTTCCGGCCAAGTTAATCGCATCAACGCTAACGTTAAGCGATGTTAAAAAAAAAAAAAAGAAACACTGTGGAAACCAACAAGGTGGCAAGTGATGGTGGTCAAGGAGGATGGAGAGGAGACGTGGCGGCGGCGGCGACTAACACAATTTTATCAAATGTCAATTGAAAAACATGATTTGCCCGTCTCGTTCGCCGTGGTCCTTAAACGTGAAGCCAGAACTTTGCGGCTGTCAAACGGAAGCCAACAAGGTTTAGAGAAATAGGAAGAGGAGAGAATAGGGGAAGAGAAGAAACAGTAGAGGAGTGAACTCAAACCCAAATTCATGGCACAATTTCCGCTTTCAATCAGTTGCTAGTTGCAACGGAAATGTGAACAAGAATTTTTGTTTTTTTTTTGGTTTTTTGCAAGATTAAAATTGCATAATATTTGGTGTGGGATAGCAGGAAAAATTAAAGTTATTGAAGAGACAGTCTATTAATTTTTCATTACATGAAAAGCGTGTCAAATTCAATTGATTTTCTCGTCCTTCCCCTCTCGCACACTCGCGCGCTCAATGTCCTTTCTGACACTGTTCGATTGGAGTTTATATTACAGGACATGGGGCATAAATCAATATGGATGGCATGGGGGAAGAGAATTCATGAGGGTAACTGGGTGATGGTGGTGGTCGATGTCAGTGGCAAACAGCAGCAACAGGCCATGCACACACATTACCTGCAAATTACATCAACTTGCTAAAGGCCAGCGGCGAGGACGACAGGCAGAGAGAGAGAAGGAGAGAGGTAGGGGCAACAAAATAAATAGAGGCAACAGCGAAACAACGTGACCCGATCCAACTACGAACTATTTTATATGAAATGTCAGGGCACTTTTAAGAGTTCATTTAGAATTTTATATGTTGATACTACACACACACACACACACTCCCACACATAAACAGGATGCTCGTGAGTGTGTGTGAACAAATGCCAACAGGTTGTTGTTTGAGTAATTGAGGCTAAAAATGCAATGGCTAGTCGAGCATTACATGACCTCGAATCGCTACCTACTCTTCCTCCCCCTTCGCTCCCACACAAGTGTCAAGCTTGATACAAATGCTTCCAACACTCTCTGTTAAGTGTGTAGTATGTAGTGTGGGTGTGTCTGAAATGGAAAAGGGGTAATTGAATGACTTGTCTGAAACACACAGAATCCAAAGAAATTTGCAGCAATCTATGTATAATATTTATACTCCCACAAAAGGATATTATAAGGCTCAGTATATGTCGCCATTGGCAGCAATTTACGGCGACCAGAAGTGGTCCAAATCGATTTGCTATACGCCAACGCAAAAGTAATCACACTAAAATATTAAATAGCCATTATATTCAGATATAAATTTACATGTACCTTATCATATTTTTGTTCCAAGAAGATCTTTGCAAAAAAAAAAGGTTCTTAAATGTTAAGAAGATCATATTGGCTAAGAGCTCTCCGTTGATTATATCCAATTTGCTATTCTTTAGTTAATATAATTCTGCTAAGAACGATTTTGACCATATTTTTCAAGAGCCGCAGAAACTTTTCACAAAGTTTTATGTATTATCTTTTATTTGAGAAAGCTATAGCAATTTTGAAGTGCCTAATTGAAAACTAATTTTTGAGCTCTGCACTTAATTTGTTCTTGGAATTCCCAATTATAAGTTTGAAATGAAACGATGTCTTTTTATTATCACAATGAACATTCATTTGCCTAACACTTAGAATATGCCAGAATTACTGGTAGTTTAATTCAATTACTAAGAAAAATACAGTAAATAACGACTTGCATATAGCCTTTATACCATGAACAACTAAGTGAAAGATTCATTGGCAACACTATTTCTCACATTGGCATTCAGACATTGAGCAAAACGTTGGCTATTTTTAAATACTTTGTTTTATGGACTTTAATATATTTCTTATCCTATGGTTGCAGGATAAAAAAATGTATTTGCATCTAAAGCAAAATATGGCTGCTTAAGGCTATCTGGTTGAATTATATTTTCTTTAATCTAAAAGAAGTTAAGCAAGAAATATTCAAGATATATTTTTCATACGCTTCTTACTGCAAAGATGACAAGTGGAAACTCGGCTGCCAAACTATCTCACTGGCTTAACTTGAGTTAATTTTTCAAATGATTTGTGAAATTTGCAAGCA
The DNA here is from genome assembly GCA_024703675.1 of Drosophila nebulosa. Taxonomy (NCBI): domain Eukaryota; kingdom Metazoa; phylum Arthropoda; class Insecta; order Diptera; family Drosophilidae; genus Drosophila; species Drosophila nebulosa. The sequence goes on along the minus strand of CM045724.1, from coordinate 7,984,208 downwards.
AAAACCTTTTGGGCTTAATTAAAGTGTTGTCAAATTTACTGTAATAATGAGGCCTGATAAGAATCCGTATAGTCAGGCACTCTCTTAAACCAATCACTCAAAGAAAGCTTTCAACACTACAGGTGTCTGTCTGTCTCTCCAAAGGGAGAGCGGCAAGTGTGGTGAGTTTTGCCAGCAATAAAGAGAGAGAGAGAGAGCGCACCCACATCTAGCAGAGATATCCTTGAACAAGCACCGAAGAACCCCCAACAGAAGCCTTCGCTCGACTCTATCTCTTGGGCCAAGTGAAAGCAAATTGTCCGAGGACTTGCAGGCGAAAATCAAATCAAACTGATAACAGAGAATGCCGTGCAATGCGTAGGGCAGAGACTGAGAGAGACAGAGAGAGAGAAAGAGAGAGAGCCAAAAGCCGAGCTAGAAAAGAACGAACCGAAACGAAACCGAGCATGAAATCCAATCCTGCTCTCTCTTCTATCGTTCTGCTAGCGACAAAAGGATAACACAGGCCACAGTTCGTGGCGGAGTTGCAAGTGCGTTGGTTGGTCCTGATACTGATAAATAACCAAAAACCAAACATACCAAAGGACCAAAATTTTTGCGACAGACTTTGTGATTGAAGTGAACTGAACTGAAGCGAAGTGAATTGAATTGAATTCAAAGTGTAGGCAAGTGGGCGGGAAGCCTCATTTCGGTGTGCGAAAGTTTCATTGTGCGGGTTTTCTCTTTCTCTCTCTCTCTCTCTTTCTCCCGCTTTTGCTAATCAAGAATTTCTGCTGGAAATTTAATTAACAATCAACGAAACAAAATGCATACACACATATATACATACATATATTTACATACATACCTACATCTAGTATATAATTGTATACGATATGAAAATGGGCAAAACGAGCATATAGAATTACCTATAGAAGGCTGTTGAATAACCAAAAAAAAAAAAAAATAAAATAAAACAAAAAACAAACCAAGCGTGCTGCGCACTTTGGCGCCGCGTAGGCGTCTGCCTATATAAGAGGAAAATAGAAAAGCAGAGAAATAAAAAGAAGATAAAAGTATAAATCCCACCTAGACAGGAACATGATGACGGTGTGTGTCTGTGTGCGTGTGTGTGTGTGTGTGTCTGCCTCTGTGTTTCGCAATGTGCCAGTGCCAATGGCAGTGCCCAGTGACTGCTTCTGTGCCCGGATGTCTGCCACTGAGTTTTATTTACAGGTTGCCTTTTTGGAGGCCAAGTTCAGTTTTCGTGTACCCTCAATTTTACATCAGAAAATAAAGGTTACTTTCTGGCAATTGACTAGAGTTTCTTTTGAAATACTATTAGAATAGTCAGGTTATTGAATCAGGAAATAAAATAGGAAATTAGCAATCAATAGAATTAAATGATCTATTTCAAGGATTATATCAAAGCGGAAGAAGAACTTCTTTTGATAGTTTCAATAATTAAATGTTTTCTTATGCTTCTTTACTATTATTAATTTATTTTTCTTAAAGTCTTCAACTATTTTTTTTGGAGTGGCAGGAGTTGATATTTGCTGCCAAATGTTTCGGTCATGTCTTTCTGTTATTTATTATTTATAGTTCTTTCTTCTTTTCAAACTTTTCTAGGACATTTCTCAAAAAGTTTTGTCATTCCTTATTCGTTTCATAATGTACACAAGCTAGTCAGAGTCTCTAGGATAAGTTTATGTTTGCCTACATAAAAGTTTTTTTTTAATAAACAAACCATATTTCAATTAGCAATCCGGCGAACAATTTTCGCTTATATTTTTAATATAACATTAAGCTTTTTGGTTGAACTGAATGTCGATGTCAGTTTATGTTTTGTGAGTTTTTTTTTTTAACTTTTTGGCCAAATTTTCCAACCTAAACTCTTTCTATATTATTTTTAACTTTTGCATTAGAGCATTTAAGAATCGGTTTGGTTTGATTCGGTTGGCCCTGAAAAATCAGAGTTTCCCTCTTCCTTAGTGACTTCAACTTGTTCTTCTGGCACCTTGCACCTTGTCTCTGGGCTAAAGGTGTCTAGCCTGTTTTTGGTCTATTTGTTAAAGTTTCCATGTGTAGGTGCGTAGGTGGGCATGTGTGTGTGCGCGTGTGTGTGTGGAAACTTACTTTACTTCCTGTTTGAATTGTATTTTTATTATATGCTTTCTCTCCTTTCTTTTTTGCGCCATGCTATTATATACTTTTCCTTTTTATTCACTACAAATTGCTTTTCATTTGTAATTTGGCCCACAGCCAAAACAACAATTTGCAAAAGGGAATAAAATTTATGCAATTAATTTTGCCCCCTCAAGGAAAACACGATTTTAATGAGTTCAACAGGTTCGCTTAATAAAGGGCGACACAGCTCGCAGACTAATAAATATTCATAAATTAATTTCTTTTTTTTCATCCAATTGAAAATTATTTTAACGGAAACACAAGAAAAAAAGTTTATACATTTTTATTATTTTTATTTTTTTTGTTGGTTTAAACTTTTGGCAACAACTTTTTGCGTGAAAAGTTTCAGTTTCATTCATTATTAACATTAATGGGAACTCTCTTCAGCATTGCCCCTCCGCTCTGCCCACCCTCTCACTGACATTTAGTTTATGAGGACAAAAATGTAGATGATGGGGAATAAAAGTTCACTATTAACACAAAATGAAGAGCGGGTTAAGGGTGAAAGTTTAATGCCTTAAGTTGAAAACTCGAGAGTTTACTTAAAGAATTGATTAAGGAAAAAACAAACTTTTGAAAGCCCCAAAAAGTAGGCTACATAAATATGCAGCAACTCGTTGAAAATTCTTTGAAATTCCTTTGAAGCACTTAAACACATATTTTAGTCAATAGCCGTTTAAATAAATGCCACAAATTCAATGAACAAACAAACGACTAAATTAACTTAGTACAACTTACACAAACACACACACACACACACACACGAGAATATACATAATATTTAAATATATTTTGTATGCATATTTGTATTCAAATAGAATTTACATACAGAGACCAAACGAATTCAATTATAAAAAGAAAAAGAAAAAATAAAGCTGGAGCAGTTCATTCACTTTGAAGCCCAAGCCCCAAAAGCCCAGGCCATATAATGATTTGATTCTTGGAAAAACGAGGTAAGTAAGAAAAATATGCAAAATATGTTTCACAGTCAACTGAAAGAGAAGAACTTTAAATTTATACGCCAAAGCCCAAATATTTTCATAATGCAGTTGGAATAAAATCTTTTTTCATAAACGATAAATATTTCTAGATGTGACTTTATTTCCAAATATGCTTGGCTATTTATTTGCTTTCGATAACCAGTCAACCAGTCAAAAAAAATGTTAACGAAATATTGATTTTTTGAAACATTTGCCTGCACTCCCACAAACAGATTTAACTTATATTTAGCTTTTAGGGAGAGGCTCCAGCATATGCCCCAACATGAAAATTCTTACATATTAGACTGGTCATTTATAGAATGGCAAACAACGAGCTGGAAAAGTCCCACAAAGCTGTTTAAGGCTAAGCTCCCGAAATCCTATTAGAGTAGATAAATATCTTAAACGAAAAAAACCTTATACAAATTTTTGCTAAAATTTTTGTTAACCCAAAAATAACTTTCCTTTAAGTAATAGTAAAATCAAAGGTTGGAGCAATAGATAAATTTGAAAAAACTCTAAAAATGACAATTAAAATTTACTGAAAAATCTAATTTGAAGGCTTTTCTTTCTTATTAATTTAATCAATCTGACGCTAATACAAAAGTATTATCAAATATATTTCACAAAAAAATTCTTTCAATTAGGTTTATACCATTTTTAATATTTATTTACGTGCAATAAATATTTATTTAATATCTAAAAGGGAAATTCCCATACAGAACATAAAAGCCAGTCTAAAAATGTGTGTGTGCGTGTGTGTTCGTGTGTGTTTGAATGTGTGTGTGTTTTGTGTTTCCCCCATTATGATACATAATTGAATGCCTTCAATTATTTACTCAATGAATTTTTGGCTTTGCCCCTTTATGCTTTCGCCACTTCCTTTCGCTTTTTTTTCTTTCGTTTTTGTATATAAGTCTTTTAATAAAATTAAATGGCTTTAAGGCCAATGTAGGCAATTTGTATAACTTTGTGTAAAACGGCATACACATTTTAGCCAGATGCTTGTAACGCAGACCACAAAATACATAAAACCATTTAAGGAATGACATCTGTTTATTCTCGGCATATGGAAAATATCTTTACATGGAGTTAAAAGAAAAAAAAGTATTCAAATCTTTAAAATAAAACTCTATAGGTAGTTTTACAAGTATTCTTGATTCTTCAGTTCTTCAAAAAATCCTTCTTTATTAGAATTTAAGCCACTTGTATTCCTTGAAAAGTTTCTTTGCCGATTTAGCATTAGTTTTTTGGTTAGATATTTCCTCTGACAACACTAAATAACGAGCAAATCTAGAGAAAAAAGTATAATATGCAAGGATATACAAACGTCGGTTTGGAATCTAAAAATGTTATTTCCATTTCTAAATTTATTTTTATATTTTTGTTTTGTGAAGATAAAAGATAGGTCTCTATGCTCACGTCTTTGGTTTTATGAGTTTACATAAATATTGTAACGACTTTATGTGTTCATTCACCTTCTTTTTTTTCTGTATATTTCCTCGACCACTCAGACATTTGAGACTTTTGAGTCGTGTCTGCAAAATGAGAGATAAATATTCAGAATTGAGATGCCTCCAAGGTTTGCTGACCTCCCTGTGTGGGCTTTGCAATTGTATCTATACTCCTGTTTGCACCCAACTTTATGCATAATCAATATGGCATTATATCGACAGCATTTGTCGCCTTTTTCCATTTGAATCGATAATATTATGCAATGTCATGTTTGTGGAATTGTAAGTAAACACTTTTAATTAGAATTTACGAATTCAAAAGACATCAATTTGTGTGGCCACATAATGATTATTATTTGGCAATAAATTTACATAACTTAATTTCATTTTAATTAAATTAAATGCTTTTATTATTATGCTCATACGAATAATTAAAGAGACGACTTTGCGGCCACAACACTTTATAGAGGTGGCAACTGTGGAACGCAGTGTGGCTAAAATTTGACTAAAAACTGGTACTAAATTGGGCGAGATTGTATTTATTACTAAACCTCATATAAAATGTTTAATAACAAAATAAATGAACTTTCGTAGCATATTTTAAGCTGATAAATAGCAAAAGAAAACAGCTTTAGACTCAGTAAAATTTTTTGAATGCATCTCTTGCATACTAAAGGGGGAGATTTTTCTCTCATTTTACTCTAGTAGATTTGCCATTGTCTAGCCTAAATATAGATAAGCCCTTTACCTAAACTTGGGATTTGATCAATGATAATTTATTTCTCTTATTCACTATCTAACTCGTATTTTGATCCACTACGAAAATATATTATTTCCTTTATTTTGAATATTTGGGACCTTACTTGTAGATTTAGTATTTATTTTTTTACTTTGTAATCATTTTCTAACTTCTGTTGTGTATGGTAATGTTTTCCTATTTCTATCTCTCTCGGACTTAAACTTTTTGTATTCTTTTACTAGTTTTTCAAGTGAGCTAAATGCTAAAGGTGAGATATGTCTTAGCAGCATTTCTGTTGTTTTTCTTTTGGTTGTTCAAAACGATTTCGTAAAAGACTAAATTAAAGAACAACTGTAAGTGTGATATTTTTGGATATATGTTTTTGGTAAGGTGTCATCTCTCAATGATATTTTTCGCCATGCTAGACAGTAGTCAAAGGTTTTTGATTGTTAGTTTTAATTAAAGATAGTTCCATCACTGCCATGTTGCCATGTGTTTTACCCACATCAATCATAGCCGACACAATGTCTGAACAATAATTGATAAAAATATATATATGTACATACATACTTATGTATACACATACGTATATGAAAAAACAATAATATAAGTGAATAGATTTTCTATATTTGTATGGATGGATGTATGTAGTCTGCTTATGGTCTTAAAGCTTATTAGCTGTAAGCCTGCTCAGTAGGCAAACAATTGTGACTCACTGTGTGTGTGTGTGTGTAATACAAAAGAGTCAAGTGAAAGATACAGTGCCTGACAATGATGATAAATATTAATGACATTCACTCTGACTTGGATACTTTGTTCCTAGAAGACAAACAAGTAACCATTGTAACATACATAGCTCAATCCTCAGTCGCTCTCTCTCTTGTACATTATGCGTTTCTGTATCTCTTTAAATTAAACCAAAAGCTCATTTTTTAAGGAATTCCCCTGCTGCTATAGCCTAATTTAATTGTCATCAAATTGATATTAAATTCCCATGACGAACTAGAAACACGAATACCAATTAAGTTGCAAGTGCTTTTCGTTTCTTTTCTTCGCGTTTCTTTTACTTTCAATGTTCTTTCTTATTCCCTCTCTTTTTTGTGTTAGTACATATATCTTGTCCTTTGGCGCTTCTAATCAATAAACTCATTATGACCATTTATATTGTTACTTTTTGTTGTTGTTATATATTATTATTATTATGTGACCAACTATTTGGCTTAATGACCAATTTGTATAGGACATTTGCCTATAATATTATTATCTGACAACACACAGTTGAATTATTATTTCCTTGCATTAAAATTAATTCTTAATTTAATGCTAATTGCCTGTCTGTGTATGTGTATGTATGTGTGTTTGTGTTTGTGGCAATAAAATACAAATGATTGATACAATCGAATGTGATAAATGGCTAACCGAAATGCAATTAACGAAATTACTCTCAAATGAAACCGGCCGAAGGGAAACTTTTAATCTGTTGATATCATTTCATGTTAAAAGAAGAACTCAAGCTGCACTTGCCTTACCTCTTGCTCTCTTTTTTTTACTCTCTTCCTTTTGCTCTTTCCTCGCACATTTATTGGCATTTTCACTTGCACATTTATTCACACACCCACTTAAAAAAAAATTTAAAAAAAAAACACACAAAGAATTCGGCAAGCTGCAATCAAACACATTTAGACACATATACATACATACATATATATATGTATATATGTATCATACATTTTTCGCTCTGTTACGAACAAAGGCAAATGCATAAAATAACTGTAACTTCACTCACTATCTCTTTCTAACACACACACTTAGGTTTGTTGTGCCCGCGAGAGCCCTAATGACGTTGCTCACAAGAAAAATAACAATTTGATACATTTTAGCACACATCGAACCGATTTTGTTTGCGATTACAATATTATAGCCGCTCATTACGTTAACTTAATGCCGATGTGATTTATTTACACTTTAATTCGGTTTTGCACATTAAAAAAAAACACAAAACAAAATCTCCTTGCATGGCATAACAAACTTTGGCCAAAAGCAAACACGACAGTGTGACCAGATACTGGAACTATCGCTGATCGTGCCTCACAAAATCTCGAAATTTCAATTATTGCCCGCCAAATTTAAATAAAAGGCTCATTTTAGCTAAAAAGAAATAATATCGATAAAAATTTGCATCGAATCCTATAGATCCAGAAATGAATGATAAAAAACTATAATCTAGATTTCTATAGCCCGTAAAAGAATAATATTATTTACATTAAAGCTTAAATCTTGGTTTGCAGCCCAGAGAAAAGAAACATTTTCGATACCTTTGCATTTTACAGAAATAAATCTCTGCGTTTTTAAACTGTTGGATTAGATTTGTGATTAGGTTAAATTGTTTGACTAAGCCATATTATAGCAACGATAAGTGATAAGTCTTAGATAAAATTTATGGAGTGAACATATATTAGTACTAATAAGAAATGACTTTATGTGAAGAATCTAATGGAACACAATAGAAAAGACGCAAAGAAACACGCAATCAATAACTTCCCTATTCAATTTGGAGAAACTTTATTTTCCCTGTTTGTCCAACTTAAATATAGCTTTATATTAACATTTACATTCACATTAGATATCAACTAATTGAAGCTTCTTGTGTTGGGAAAATGATTAATTTTCTCGGAATATTTGTACCGAAAGTCTTAAATGTTAATTTAAATACCGAAGAACTGCAAATGATATTAAAAGGGCCAACTAAATAACCTCAAAGGACACTGAATATTGCCCAGACAAATTGTGTGAACCCATTTGAAATAGTTGGAGACAGTCAAAGGCGGCATCGTTCACCTCATTAGGCGACATTCACGTTCTTGTGTGTGTGTGTGTGTATCTGTGTGTCTGCTCGTGTCGTTTTGGCGTCTCTTTGTGTCAATTGCAGTTTGCGCATATAAATTAGTGTAATTAAAAACCCTCGAACAAGTAGCTCTAAAATTACAGAAACACACAGCCTTAGTTAATTGTGCGTTTTTGATGTTTTCTACTATTTTGGTAGCAATTATTACAAACACTCTCAAAGGGCTAAGAGAAGAGTAAGTGAGAGAGCGAGAGAGAGAGAGAGAGAGAGAGAGAGACGGAGCGGGGGGGTTGGTGGTAGGTAGTTACATAGAGTCAGAGTAGCAGCAACATATAAAAGTTTATGTGCCATACTTGATGGCACTTCAACTTGCGGCAGCTGCATGTTGCTTGTGGCAACTTTTAATGTTTGCTTGTTGCAGCCATTAACTGCAGCAACTGCAACGGCAGCAACAGCAGCAGCAGCAACAGCAGCATCAGCATTAAAGAGTTTTCTTTGCCACAAACTGTTCTGTTTTTCATTTCCCCCTTTTTTTTCATTTTTTTTTTTCGCTCTCAAAGAGAAAACCAAAGGCCACGCCCAGTTGAATGCAAATTAATCCTGGTAAATGTCATAGGTTGGCGAGGGCGAGGTAACGCCCACACTTTTTGGTTCACAAATTTTTCGGTTTTACTTTGTTGGTATTTAGTTTTGTTCATATATATATATATCGAAGAGGCTGAGGGCGTGGCTGTTACAGGGGAAATGAGAAAAGTTATTCATTAACTGAGCGAGCAAAGAGTTGGCTTCGGTCAGTCTGTTGGGTCAGTTGTGTTTTCCAATTCTCGGTGGCTTCTTGTTAGCATTTCTAATTAAAGTTGTATTTAAAATCAGGCAAAAATTTTATATTCATCTTAATTAAAAATCTGTAAAAAGCGGAAAAGGAATAAATAAATCTGATTTAAAAAATTGCTGTTCCGATTTTCCTCTTGCTGCTGGTTTAGAGGTTTCAAATATTCGGAGTCGTTTCTCATGCAGGATAGTTCTGCTATTGCCAAGAACTGCCACTAGCCCTAAGGAAAGAAGAAGAATGAATTAAAACAATTCTTCTAAGGATCTTTCTTCATTTGCAACTCGCAACCAATCAGCTTCACTTCGTTTCAGGTAGATTTAAATTGGGTTGGATTACTTAAATAAATAAAATAAATGGATAACTTATACGTGTAGGATAAAGCCGTATGATATCTGGCAAAAACTATAAACTTTTTTTCTATATCCCAAAAAAAAAATACTTTATGAAATTTTAGTTGCTTCTTTCACTTGCATAAAATATAATTCGTTGAAATTAGATTTCATTTTACTTTTACGTGAAATGTACAACAAAATGTTATATACTCCCATTTTGTCTGTCAAATTTTAAAGCCAAGGCAATGTCAACTCGCATTGCCCCCAAGGCGGTATCCACATCAAACGCATCTGTTCCACATTCTCTGCTTCTGTTGGCAATTCAAAAAATGTTTGCCAACATGTTTATAAGCTTTGCAGTTCTTCTTTTTTTTTTAGCGAGGTTGCAACGAAAAGTTATGAAATTTTTACTTGTATATGCTTTTGCATAACGAAATCTGACTGATTCAAGGAAATCAATTAGTCGAAATCTTCTTCGAAAAGGTCAAAAGCTTATGAACTGATTTAAATAGCTCTTGAAAATGAAATGAAAACTTAATGAGCTACCCTCGCCCACATAATTTGTTGTCTCTGTCTCAGCTGGCGGTGAAAATTTATAAAGAGCAGGAAAAACACTTGCACCTAGCATTAAGTTTGTCAACGTTTTTCTTTCCTATAAGTATATAGGTTAAATTACTTCCTTGTTGAGCTAAAGCAAACAAACTTTGTCCATTCACCTAACCACCCATCCAGCCAACCATCCATCCATCCATCTAGCCCCGTCTTGGTCATTCATCGGTTCGGCTGATGGGATGGGGGAAACTATCTTTATGTCCTTTTTGGGTAGCTTTTTCATAAGCACGTTTTTATCTCTGCTTTACACATTCGTGCGTTAGCTTCCTCTCTTTAACAATTGTGAAAGGACTCGTTTTTTCTTTCTCTCTCTCTCTTTTTAGCTTTTTGCTGATTTTGTCAGTTTTTCTTTGTCATTGATTTTGCGTTCATAATAATTCGATGCGTGTGCTTTATGTGCCGGAAATCTATATTAAATTTAACAGATATTATATATGTATGATGATTATTTGAATTAAAAGACCAGAAGGAAATGCATACATATATAAATTCGGTTTATTTTTATGACTTTATCAATATGGGGCAAAGATAATTTGTTTTGAGAGAATGGCAAATAATGATTACACCCAAAGAGGGGCACATCTAACCAACAACTTTGTCTTAGAATTGTACAAATCAAACATTTTTCAGTTCTAATATCGTTCAGTTCTAAACCGAAGAATAGAAAGTTACATATTTTGTTCTGTGGGTCTGTTATCAATCGTCTAGCTAGAATCTTCGAAGCCCACCTACGAAAACTAGTGTCCAGCTCTTGTTGTCCCTAATAAAGGCAGTTCCAACTCCGATTTCGATATATCCCCTTTTAGCCTACGGCCACAGGCCATGAAAGTTAGATCCCTTAAAGATGTCCTTCCTCTTTTGGATACCTTTTTTGTTAGCCCATGCTAAGCATAAGCTCTTCTTTCTAATAAACACTTTCATTTTGTGAGGACTTTTTACCAAAATCCTCGTTTCATGTTAACCAAAGTTTATGCCAATCATCCTAACCAACATTCCCACACTCCTCTATCCTCTATCAAATATTACAAATCTGTGTCTAAATAAGTAGAAGATGAAAACCAGAAAAAAAAAACAACTAACATTTTGGTGGTTGGATGGGAAGGGGGATAAGAAAAAAAACTCCTGAGGCTTGCATTAATTTAATGAGGTTTTTCCTTTTCTTTGCCTTTTTGATTTTTGCCTTGCGGTTTTTCCTCATTTGAGTTAAGTGTATTTTCCAGCTACGTTTCAACGCCTTTTCCACCATTTCATTTCTAGGCTTTCGATTTACTTGCTGGCTATTTTAGCCTTTTTCCTTTCACTTATTCTTTTATCGTTGTTTCTTTTCTTTTTTTTTTTTTTTTGGTTGCGTTTTTTTTTTTGTGTGTGTGTTTTTGTCTTTTTGCCTGCGGTCAAAATGTCACAATTCAAGTGGAATAAGTGAAGTTGTCAGTTGTTCGTTTGTCGCTTTCATTTTCATGTTGTTCTTGGTAGATTTTCCTTTTCCACCTCACATTCGTCCCCTTTGTCGTCTTGTCTCGCCTTGTCTTGTCTTTTGTGTTGTGGTTTTTGCCTTGTATTTTGCATTTTGATTTGACATGGATAAAGTTCACTTTAGCTGATTTTCACTTCGTCCTTGTGTGTGTGTGGGCAAGTGTGTGAGGAAATTAGTTTTGTGGAAATTTGATTTGCTGATTTGAGACGATAATTTGTGGCTTTGATTTGGCAATTGACATACACTTAAAGCAAAAGCCAACTAAATGCTAAGTCCTTGGCAATAAATTGTTTAGTATATATTAAATTACAGTTCAAATGCCATTTAATTAGGTATAATTGTTAATGTATTAACATTTAAAATTAGCAATTATATAGTTTAATGCTTTCTAACAACTTTTATTATCACAAAAAAAAAGAGAAGACTTTCAACCAATATTCAGCTTAGATCCTCTATTGATCATAGCAAAGATTTCTATTAAAAATTTGTCCATCTAAAACAGATTTTTATTTTAGATAGCTTTTGATTGGGTTAATGGAATCTGTTTCTGATTTCGAGTTAAAAATTCACCTGCAAAAATGTGTTTAAATTCCAGTTTAAGGGGCATAATTGTTTTACTATTTAGACAAAAGCATGTTTTACCTTTGAATATTATATTTTTAGGAATACTTTATGCTACGGACTATATCATAAGAATAACCTTTCCAAAATTTGCAGTAGTCTTCAATTTGATCTATCAACGTTTTCCTAATAAGTTTCAGCATCATTTAATGACTATCTTCAGGTTCCAATGTTTGATCTTTGTCCAATTTTTTGCTCTTCTTGATTTTAAACGAAAAAGCCAGCAACAAGAAATGGTTTGCCTTTTATTTTTCGGGTGGCTTTTTATTCATATGAACAATTTGCCAAGCTATTTGAACTTGACAACCCACACGTAATAGACACACACACACAAACGCAACAAGGATTGTGCCAAGGATTATGAGGGGACACTCCTTCCCCAGCCATCAGCGCCATCTTTTTGCATGTTTATATTTATTGTTTACAGTGAGCACAAAAAATATTCTCTCGCGTATCATCAGCATGACTAAGCAGCCTGCCGCAAAAAAACGCAACGATGCTGAAGGAATATGTGAGCAATATGCCAAAGGATTGAACCCCCAGCGGGGGAGGGGTATAAAAAGACACACACACACACACACAAAAAGAGAGAGAGAGAGTGAGAGAGACAGGGAGGAGGTGGTAGTGGGAGTTCATAGGAAATGCTGTTGAACATGACTGCCAGTTGTGTTATTTATCCTTTTTTTTTTTTGTTGTTGTGCTATTTTCCTTTTATTTGTTTGCAAAAATAAACACACAACGAAAGTCGCTCTAAATCTCTGCCGGACATAGCAGGATGGGACCAGGATATATGAACGTACATCCATGCATATAAACATATACCATAGTCTTCTTTTTTCTGGGGACAAATTTCATATTGGGTTGCGTTATGTTGCGGTTTTCGTTGAGCAATTTTTCGGCTCTTTCATGCATATTTAGTACAAATTTTTGTCTCGGTTTTGGGGGAACAGGATTTAGTATACCAAAGTATTCGTGTTTTACCTTTTTTGTGAGTTTTTTTTTAGGAAAGTACAGTTGTGCCACAAAAGTTTTACTATGAAATATTTCAACAATTGAAATTCTGTTTGCAGCTTTTCAGCATTTCGTGCGGAAGTTTTAGTGGAAAATGGATTTAAATTAATAAAAACAAACAAGATTTTTGAATTTAAGCCATTATTTGTTAAAAAAAAGTTGCTCCTAAACATGTAGGTTTTAAAATATTTCTACAGAAGTTCTGTCCTCTTAGCAGTTGCTGTAACCAAATATTCCAAAAAAAGTAGACTATTTATTTATGGTTATTCATTTACCCTGATTTTTCTAAATGAAGATAGTTAAGACCTCATTTTTAAGGAGTAGGAATATTCCGGCTAGAGGTGGAAAACTATTGATAGTCCAAACAGTCGATAGTCACAATAATATTTTAAAATAAAAAATAATTTTTTTGAATGACAATAGAAAATAGAATTAGGAAATTGTTTTAATGGTTGCCTCGATAATGCTGAAAACTACATAAGGAGCGTCTATTTTTAGAATTTCCTTCATGCATATTTTGATTTTGATTATTTTTGATATATATAAATTTTTGTCGGCTAGTATGCAAAATATGCATTATTTTCCATATTACAATGTCACTTTGTATCTAAATATTTATCTAAATGACAGAGAATGTCGCCACTTTTCATATTTTCAAACCATGTATAGAATTAAAAAGCCATATGAAAAACCATTTCGGCGCCAAAAAAAATAAAATAAAATAAATAGTCGAAGTGGCCGCCGAATTGGCACAATGCCTGCAAATCCTTTTCCCCCGAAAACTAAAATGAAAATAAATTTTGGAAAAAATGACATAACACAATAATTGTTAAGTAGGAGAAGTTTAAGTTCATGATTAATCTATTAAAGACTTTAGACTTTGATTGAGTTAAACATTATCATACAATAACTGAAAATAAAATTAACAATCTACTAAATTTAAGTATTTAAGATTCATAATTCTATTTAAAGGAGATTTTGTTTACACACATTTATGGAAAGTCTGTTAAATATGCGGTTTCTCTTTAGTTTTTAAAGTGTATCAATCGTTAGTTAGTTGTTATTTGACTCTCTTTTCCCTTTCTTTTTTCTTTGTACAAATGGCAGTCATTTTATTTTAAAAGCTTTGCAAATAAAAATGGGAACAGGCCCATCATCATCAGCAGCAGCACAAGTTACCACTTTTCGTAAAACCATTTTTATGACAAGCAAACAATTTTTCTGTTTTCGTTTTTGAGCAGCACAAAAAAAAAAAAAAAAAAAACGAAAGCCTTCCTCTGCTGCCTCTGCCTCCTTTAGGCCATGTGGCCAACTGAAATCCAGACGCACTAACCTCACCCATTTAGTTTGCTTTCAGTCGAAGACATGTTACATATATTTCGTATGCTTTTTTATTTGATATTTACATTTCGTTTGCTTTCACTCGAGTGTAAAAGCAGTGTGGGACGAGGGCGTGGTTGTGTTTCCGCCTTTACTTTTTGTTTTATTTATGTCTTTTCTGCATTTATTTTACGAGTTGGTCGTATGTATGTATATAGAGCAGGAAAACACAGGTAAACAGAAAGACAGGCAGACAGAGTGATAAGGCCATTTGCCCAGACTTTCAATGGAGTTGCCATAAATACATAAATATTTCAGGAATTTATTTATGGTCTCCTTCACTTGGCTTTCGCTTTCATGGGCAAAAGGTGTTTTGGTTTAATTGAGCGGCAATTTGTTTGACTAAAACTTTAATTGAAGAACTTAAAATGAAATGAAAAATTGTGCTTCATCACCCATTTATTATCCTACGCTCTTCGCTCTGTCTTTGCAGTTGTTGCGAATGCAAAAACGACAATGAAATGCATTCTAAATGCAGGAAGGCTCAAGCAGATGGACGGCGAAGGGCCGGCAGAAGGCCACGGAAGAAGCGAAAGAATCTGTCAGGGACAGATACAGAAACACCCAAAGAAAAAGAAGTGGCAACAAGTGTCCGTAACTACTTCAATAAGAAAAACTTGGCTGCTGATGATGATGTTGCTGCTGGCACTTACCCAACATGCACAGGCAACAACTGTAGCAGCAGCAACAACAACAGCGACACAAGCCCAGAGAGCAGGAGCAGCAGTAGCAGCAGCAGCAGCAATAGGAAAAACAAGCAACAACATCAACTCGACGACGACAACAACAGCTTCAGCAGGAGCAGCTACTTCATCAACATCATCGACAGGAGCTGGAGGAGGAGCAGGTGGTGGTGGCAAATCCTCAACTAACTGGGAGGCACCACTTGAGGATCCATTTAAAAATATTGTGCGAATTGGTGATGGCAATACTGTGAGGCGGGTAAGTTGAATAAGTCAATTTGGCTGTAGAGTAAAAGTTTGGCATTTTTAACGATAAAATATGCAGCCACACTTTTGTAAAAAACTGAAACAAGAGTTTTTGTAGCATAAACAAAGTTGAAATAGAGCAAAAGTCTCAGAAACATCTATTTAAAACCGAAAAATGTTTAGAGAAAAATTTTAAAGTCATTACTTTGACATTTGCATCTTTGGAAAATGCAGTCACACTTTTGCTTCAAGTCAATGATAAACCTATAAGCATGTCCAAAAAACAGTTGTTACGAGAAAGGGCAGATGACTAAAGTAAACAACGAAATTAATTTTAGACCGCAAAATAAACACTTGGCTCAACAATTGTGCTCGACAGTGTTAATTTTTTGCTACACCATAAAAGCAGCAAATAGCGTTAAGTGCCATTGAAGTAATGAGCATAAGATGCACTTGAGTTTTGTTTTGGTTGCATGTTTGCACCTCAAATACTCTCCACATTTACTCAAGCTTAATTGGAATTCCCTTTCGGCAAATTAATAAGTGCACTTCAATTGAAGGCTGCTGGCATACAATGGACGGATAATCGTTGAGCCAAAATTGTGGTGCTGGCTTTTTAAATGAGTTAAATGTTATTCGAAAATGAGTTATTGGTTTTAAGTGGATAAATATTTATAAATTATATAAGTAGTGACTTTATGTAGCATACTTTTTGGGGCTGGCCAGTAGAATTTGATTTTGTTTGGAGAGAAAAAAGGGAAGAAGAATTTTCCTGGTTCATTAATGGCTAGAGCTTTAATAACTTCATCTTTGATGACCTCAAATTTAGTCTAAGCCTGCCCTAAATTGGCATATTGAGCCAAGTTGTCTTAGAGAATCAAAGGACAAGTAACCTGCTGGCTCTTACTTTCAGCTCAGACCACCTACAAATCTATTCAAAGCTTAATCTTAAGAATTTCTATAGCATATCTGCGAACTTATTTATGTATCGTGCGCCAATTTAAAGCCACACGAGCGTAGACCCTCAGCAAAGCCAAGCGAAACTATAAATAGCCAAGTTAATATGAGACACGATGTCCCCGATTGCTATTTCTTAAGCCATGAGCACGCTGCTGACTTAAACAGGAAGAAACAAACCACGAAACTTTCATCCTTGAGGCTCTAATTGGGGGTAGAAAAGAGAAGATCTTTGTATCTAGGTGATGCAGTATCCTTCTTTAACAGAAGACAGCTTTGAATGCATTTCCTTCTGGCCAAGTTTAAATTTCTTCCATTTATTCATTATCAAAATTCACTTGGCAAGCAAAAACTTCATTCATTGTCTTATCAGCATCATCATCATCATCATCATTAAACAACAAACAAATAAACAAAGAGAATGCCAAAACAATAGACACACACACACACATATATAGAGAAAACTCTGTGTTTAGGAAAAAGCTCCTTAAAACTGGCCAAGTCCAAAAAGTTTTTTCATTGAATTTGCCAACAATTTAAAGTCGCCTCGCGCGCTTTACGCATAGAATAAAAGAAAGAAAAGCCAATAACGCAATTTTCCACTTAAACGATAAAAGGGTCTTCCAACGAGGACATAGACCAACACACACACACACACACACTCTCTTTTACATATACTTATATGCATGAGCTGGTCAGCGGTTGTAAAGACTTAACCTACCATGAATTTTGTTTAGCGAAAATTTATTTTTAATGCGCATAAAAATTGAAATGGAAAAACAAAAAACACATTTTAAGCTAACCAAAAAATGATTTGGGTATACGCTAATAGACAGAGGGCAGAGGGTGCGGATAAAGGGAAAATTTTCTTTTGTGTTTTTCTAGTCACTTTTAGGAAATACAATGGAATATGCAAATCGGATAGGTAAAATGTATATCAATATGGCTAAAACTGAAGCTAACCAAATTGAATCACGAAAAAGGGTTCCATAATGAAGGTAAAGCAGCATCAGCTGATTTTTTTCAATATTCCTTGTTGAGTAGAGAACTTTTGGTGGGTTAGACATTGAGTTTGTTGACAACAATATGGATAGATATGTAACTTTAAAATAAATGTTAAAATTTAGTTGCAACAGTTACAGCAACTGCTGAAAAAATTTTCCACTCTTTTGAACCAATTAAGTGTAAAAACTTCTCAGTTTCCATAAATTCCATTCAATATATTTTTTTTTTGCTTCTCTCTCTCCCTCTTCCTCTCTCTTCTTTTAGTCGGCCATTGAACAATCGCTGGTGACCATCCATGACATTGCCACCGAAAATTTGGGCACATTATGCATCTCCACGCTCTATCGCCCCTTAAAAGTGCCCATCAATTCGGAACGTTATGAGAGTTCAAGACAAAAGGCCGATTTGGCAGCATCGATACTCCAGGAAGTTGGTATCATCAGGCATGGAGGTGAGTAAAAACCATTTAATCAATGAAACCCATGTCTCGCCATCATAATAACAACAAGTCAAAGTTTTTCACTTGACAATTGTCGTGTTTTTGCGCCATTTCTTTGCCATTACAATTTCTTAATAACCTGTCACATGTCCAAGCTTGTACAACATGTCGTATGCTTGTCCCTCATTCCATTATCCCAAATGTTCATATGTTAATTCCACACACACACAGACACATCCCCTTGGTGAGTAACTTTCTGGTCCATTCACTTGTTTATCATGACAAAATCACAGATGCGAGTAACAGCAAACCGAATGTGGCAAATGACAACGCACAACGCGAACTTTAAATTAAATATACTACGTCCCAAGTACAGGAGACCAACCAAGGGACTTTAGTATATACACACACATACATATCAGATATATATGTATATATGTGTGGGTGGCTTGGGCTGGTTTGGTTTGGTTTGGTTTGGGTTATGAAAAGGCAAAGCCGTCCGCTTGATGCGCCACAAGTGCGTCGTTCGTTGTCGTTGTCAACCCTATGACTGTCGCGGCTGTCATGGCTAGAAAGGTTCCGCCTAACCGCCCACAAACCATCATTCTCAGTCCCCCAAGACAAGAGCAAGCCTTGACAACAGACGGTTGCCAGAAATACACTGCAAGAAATCAAAAGTTACTTATAAAAATTAAATGTGTTCACTTTATACATATTCGCTTACCTTTAAGTGGTCAAATAATATCAAAGTTAAATCGGTAAAAATTAAGCCAATTACAACACGATACGCTGCTCCATTTGATTCACTCGTTGTTTAGAAATTTAAGTCGGATGAGGAGGTCGATGTCTTCTTTGCAGACCTCGAGTATATAAGTATTCTTGAGATGGTTGAGCATCTCTGGGTTAAGTCGACAGACTTACTAATCGGACCACATTGGTATGCATATAATGTTCCCCCGTTATTTTAAAGCCCAAATTGTATAAAGATAATGATGAAAATTTGTCGCAGAATACATTCTTTCTTTCTCTTCGTAGAGACAGAAGACAAACCTAAAGCTAGACCAATTTAAAATATATATTTTTCACTCCAATCCAAAAGACTGCTCCAGAAACTCGAATCCGTTAAGAGATCTTTTTTGGTTTACAATGTAAGCAGAACTAAACATTCTTGCTTTAAAAGGATGAGGAAAGGATCTTTCAAACGGAACTCTGTAACAGCAATTTTTTTTAAATTACAAGAGACTAACATGAAAATCGACTGAAAACGCAGATCTATCCATTACCCAATAACTACAAGTTAAAGAATCGAAACCTTTTAATTCGGGATCTAAAGTTTCAGCAGCGATTATCGAGTACGCCTAAAGTAGTTCTTATAATGGCAATAAAGATTTGAAATTAATTATTCTCTTAAGTCTTTTCATTTGATTTTTTCAAGTGCATTATCATATCAAGCTAAAGCTATCAGTAAGTCATGTATATAGTCAAGGACATACAGCAAAAACAAGAAGCAAAACAAAAAGCAAAATAAAAAAGGGAAAACGCACAATGAACTCATCGGTCTCATCTAGTCTCTGGTTCTTAATATAATACATATATACATACATATATATGTATGTATATATATAAGAGAGAAAGCAACATCTGGCTGAGTGTTGAAGCGCACAAGTTGCCTTTATGGCCATGATTTTCTAACCCAGACCTCGAATTATGCCCCCTCGTCAGCCGCTCCCGCACCACTTCTTATCACTTTCCGCTATCCACTTTCTTCTGTCTGACAGACAGAAAGACTTTCTATCTTGAAAAAGGTGCGACGACGTGTCAGCAAAAATCGCATAAAGTGAAAGCAAATTTGCGTGTCCTTTTGTTGCTGTTGTTATTCATCATCATCGTCGTCATCGTCGTCATCGTCATCATCTTCATCATCCGGTTGAGCTCAGTCAGAAGCAACAGGAGCCTAACCATTTGTTGAAGAAGATTTTGGCACTTGTCTTGGTGTTCTTTATCCTTCTCTTTCTCTCGCGCTCAACTGCACACATTCTGTCCTTTTCCCTTTCTCTTTTTGTTGACTGTTGAAATTTTGATGTGGCGCATAAATTATTCCCCATAAAGTGCCTCACAAATCGAATAAATTTAAGCCAATTTAAAGAAGGCCAACACACACACACACACACTCACACTCACACAAACACACACACACAAACGCACCCTTATAGAAAGAGTCACTTAATGGCTATCAATTGCCTGACAGACAGTTGGAAAATGAAAGAAAAGCATGAGAAGTGCAAACAAAAAAATATTGCATGCTTTTAGGTGCCAAATTGAAAAGTGACTCAAAAGGTAGCAAAGAGAAATATGAAAAAAGAAAGGGTTAAGGGCCTCAATGTATAGGGCTTTCTTCACTCAATTGTCATTGATTTGTTGCCAATTGAAGCTTTCTTCCACAGTTGAAGCTATTCTCAGTGAGAATCTCTTGCATAGCTGGCAAATGTTCATTATTTTTCCAATGAAAAACAACAGAACCAACAGCAACCTGGCAAGCCTATAAGCAAAAACATGTCAAACTGTACTTTGAATAATTGCCAATTTCACTTTCATTCCCACAAACACACACACACACACACACACACACACATACACACAGAGAGTGAGAGGCACAAAAAGGGCAAAAATTTTTTTTTCCTCAAATTGTTACAATTGTTGGCCAAGTTGTGGAAAAACAAATAAACCAACAACAACTACTATGAACAATGTGTGCTAGATTGATGATGTACAACGAAGTGCAAAAAAGGCAAATGGCAACAGTGTGAAGAAATGGATGGAGATGATGAATGGCCAACTTATGGCAAGTATCCTTTTTGGGCCCCCCATCTCAGGCAGACATATGTGTAACTAAACTGGGTGACAAGCATTACTAATGTGCAGTTAGGCTATGATGCGGCCAACTAAGCAAAATATGGGCACCCAAAACTAAACAAATATTTGACAAGAACAAACATTATCGACAAATGGAAAATTCTTGAAAAGAAATATTTACCAACAACTTGTGGAAAAATATAATACATCTTACACCTTGAAAGCCCAGGAAAATTTTAATAGAAATTATAAAATAAATTCATTGTCTTCTAGTACTTAAGAATAATGGAAATTAAGGTAAAGAGCTTTTAAAAGTATAAAAATGTTTTCTAATTTCAAATTTTCAAATTAATGATATTTTTAGGATTAAGGTTATAAAATGCAGAAGTTTTTAGCCATTTTTCTTATTCATGCAACAAGAGATTTACTTTAAAGGAGCTTCAAGAAATTTTAAAAACCACTTGAGATGTTTTGATAAATTCAGTATGTCCCACGAGGCGTATGAAATATATATTTAGACTTATTTGAATTCACAAGTTAATAGGAAGTTCATTTAAATCAACTTTTGTGCCACTTTAATATTTGTGGCGACCACCGAGATCACCAGAAGTTATCCTTTCTTTCATTTTTCTTGTTCCCATAATTTAAAATTTTTCTGTATCAAAAAGTGCATCTTAGTATGAATAAGATGAGCCTACTTCAAAAATAGAACAGTTTTATGATCTTATTAGAAAAGTGACTCAACATGGCGTATGAGTTATATGGTAAAACAAGTACAGTAAAAGAGGTAAGCGAAAGCCTCTTAAAGATTTAACTGAGCTGAGTTATATTTTGAAACTCAACTAAGAAAAAAGAAAATTTAGCTATTAAATTTAAATATTAAATTTTAATATAAGGCAACTTTGGTTACTAAAAGAAACATAATAATTCTGCTCCTAATTTCCGATTGTGCATTTTTTTTGCATGGAACAAAACGTCCAAGTAGGCGTAAGAAGGTAGATCAGGGTCTAGACAAATTAGTATTCTTTCAGAACAAGGCAAAACTCTTTTTAGGAATACACTGCCATAGAGTAAGGAACGAAAGATAATAACCGAGTGTTGTTAACCCTTTTAATTTAAAGCATTAAACGTACAAAAACTTAATTCATTGTGAGGAAAATAAAATTGTTTTAACTCTCAGTTAGCTTTCTATATAAACTTTAAAGTTTCATCATCATCGAGTTGGGGATCTAACCATTGGCATATGTCCTTGACAAGGATCACGCCCAAACGCTCACGCACACACACACACATACACAGCCGCGCATCCATAACTATGTTTACGGGAAACTTTTACCAGCTAAGAACAAAAGAAGAAACGTTAAAACTGTAAAGGCACCTGGCCAGCAGCAGCAGCAGCAAAACTTAGCAAAGACAACAAAAAACAAAAAAAAAAAAAAAGAATCACAAAACGCCGGAATGAAGGAAAAGCAACAATGTAAAAACATAAAAACGAGAAGAAACAAAAAAAAAATATAAAAATAAAAACGGAAGTTGCGGTAATCGAATTTAAATAAGTTTACTTTGTAAACAATTCTCATTGTGGGCATGGGACGGGAAGGGAGAGAATAAAGTCAAACAACAGGCAAAGAAGCGGCGAAAAATATTAGCTTTTGACAGCCACCCACACACCACCACACACACACACACACACACCAGCACCAGCCACGCACCGAAAGGGAATGGAAACTGGGATCTGCCTGGCATATTAATCATGGTATTCCGCAGGCAAAGTGGAGGCCCGCCACAAGCTGGGGCGAATGAAGAACAAGGCTGACAAGGCTGTTGGAGACTTTTAATGACTGTTTCAAGGTTGCGCCCATGTAAAATGAAAACTATCCACCGCTCTCTAACTCCCACTCTCTCTCGCTCTCTCTCTCTCTCGCCCGCCTTTTCTAGACCAAAAAACCTTTAAAAAGACTGTTTAATTCCATTTATTTCCAGGACTTTCAGATGCCTTGGCCAAGGGATTGCTTACAGATGAATTCATAACTGGTGCAAGGATTTTGGCTTTGAATCTAACCAATGGAGCAGTGCAATCCTACGTGTGGTGGGTGAAGGGCAGCCAGGATAAAGTTTTGGGCGAGGGTGAAACCCAACGCTATAATGAGGAAGGATTGCAAATTGGCAAAAAGCCAGCCACCAGTTATCCATGGTAAGTGTTAACAGGACCGTTTCTAAACAGTAATATGAGGAAATAGTTGGCCATTTTGCCAGCAGTTCTAAGTGTTTTTTTTTTTTAAATACGAAATCCGAAATGGGTTTCCCAATAACTTTTACTCCAAGTGAAAAGAATGAGGGCTAAATAAGAGTGAGTAGTGACGAGTGTTGAGCAAAGTCACGAGTAACAAGAAAATTAAGTGCTTACGATAAACTCTCGATTAATAACTAGAAACTAGTAATTAGAAAAAGGAACGAGTAACAGTCTAAACGAGTGAAAAGTAACATTTACTTTTTGACCCTATACGAGTTATTAGTAAGAAGTAACGAGTAGCGAGTACATAGAAAATACTAAGGAAAGAAACGAAAACACACGATTATGTAAAAACCAACGAGTAACTACCACCACCTAAACCAGTAACGAGTGCAGAGAAAAAAATAAAGAATAATTCTAGACTCTTAACGAGGCATTAGTAAAAAATTACTAGTGACTTACTACGAGAAAATAAATAATAAAATAAATAAAATAATAAGGAAAGAAATGAAAAGAAACGATTAGGTAAGATGTAACGAGTGACTAGTACTGTCTAAACTAGTAACGACTACAGAGTAAAAAGTAAAGAATAATTCTAGACTCTTAACGAGTCATTAGTAAGAAGTTACTAGCGACTTACTACGAGTTGCGGGTAGAGAGAAAATAGTAAGGAAAGAAGTGACAAGAAAAGATTATGTAAGATGTAACGATGTAGATGTAGTATAAATAATTAATGACTAAACGTTAAGGTTGTGCGGCTTTTTTAGTTGCCTCAATCCTATAAAGTAATTATTTGTCAATTTGTAATAGAGAACTTTCTTTGTGAAAATTCCGCTCCTGTTTAAATTGTTTCAAAAATAATGTCTTAATTAATATTGCTCGTTTTTTTTTTTTCAATTTTTTATATCTATCCAGGTTTGATGATGAGAACAGTTCACCCACTTTGCGTTCCCCAAAATTTGCGCCTAGCCCACCGAATAACTATTACAAAGGCTGGTGGACATATCCATATTTCTCATGCGCATTGAGCAAATGGCTAGTGTCCTATAGCATTGCCATACCACCGAGTGGTCGTCATGGCTTGCGTGGCTTCATTAGCATCGACATCAATGTGTCCACCTTGAGGGTGAATCAGTGTGAGGGAGGCTTGAGCGGATTGTCCACTTACCAATCGAGTAGCCATCAAAAGAAACTGATGACAATGATGATGCTGAGACGACCCCAAAGTAGAATGGGTGGAATGGGCTCTGGCTCCATAGCCACCGGAGGCGGTGGCGGGGGCGGCGGCAGTAAGCTGATTACCAGTGATATTGACTTCATTAATGATTTGCAGGCCTTTCATGGCTCTCATAAATGTCATCGCAACTCCATGGTGGTAAGTTACATACATACATGAAATGAAATGAAATTACAGTACTGATAACACAAGCGAACTGGTTCAGTTAACAATGATATAGGCCGCTTTACATTGAGCCGAAAAAAAACCCTTCAGCAAACATATGTATATAAAATCGGCACTTTTTGCTTACTTTAAAAGACTTCTGAAGCTGAAAATATTTTATTCAAATATTAGTTTGGTCACACTTCTGAAATAACAATTTGTTTCGAGTTTGGTCACACTTGCTTTACCAACCGTTGCTAGCCTTAACCAGTTGAGAATTACAAGTAGATTAAGTAAATGTAACAACGCTGGTCACACTTTTTAAAGCTAACTGCTTGATTTTTGAACGTCAAATGATGAGAAAATAGTTTGACTTGTTAAAATTTTTTAGTTTTTTGAGTGTCTCTTTGCTTATTGACTAGAGTGCCCTTACACAGTCCTTCATATAGTCATTATTATTGAAAAATCTCTTTCTCTTTCCTTTTCTCTAGTGCGATTATCGCCAGCCCAGCCCGAACTTGGATTCAGCGACAATAACAGGAGGCAAAATACTGAGCGCTTTGACTAGTAGCAGCTGGTCCCGCGGCTCCTATCAGTGCCTGTGCAAGCGTGGCTACTATTCTTTGCGTCATCCCGATGGCTTCAATGGCACCATTATGGAAATTGCCTGGCAAGAGCATCAGGACAATATAAGCAATTACTATACGGATGTATTCAAATGTTTGGCCTGTGCTCCCGGCTGTGACCAATGCACCGGGCCAGAGCCATGTTTGGCCAATTTCCATTGGCCATTCAGGTAAGTCCCAGCAGAAATAGGATAAATAATCTTATCTCAATTCGCCATCTCTCTTAATTTTTTTTTCTTTTTTTTTTTGTAGAATATCCTTGTTGACCATTTCGATTGGTTGCGCTTGTGGCACTTTCATTTTGGCTGGTTATCTCTTCCGGCATCGTCGTGTCAAGGTCTTCAAAGTGGCTAGTCCCATCTTCTTGATGATTACCCTGATTGGTTGCGCCATCATGTATTTGGAGGTGAGTAAAAGTGAAAGTAATGTGGGAGGGAAAAGTAAAAAAGGGTGCCAACAATGCACGCTAATGTGACAAAAGATCTGGGGCTTCGTCGTGTTGTTGTTGTTGTGGTCTCATTGTAGTAATTAACCCATATGTGTGAAGCAGGTCCGCAACATAAAATCCCTTTTTTATATGCTTTTAAATGCGGCTTTTATGCCCTTGCCACGTGGATGAGAAGCATATAGGGTTAGCTTATGGTTTTGGTAACAGCTTTTTGAGTAACCGTAATCAATTACCTGTTATCAGAACGATGCAATGAGGCATTTTGGCATAAACAAACATAAAAATACCGATTTAATAACCCAAAATAGAAAATATGTGATTGAACCAAATACAGAACCAAAGAAGACTTTTCGGTTGATCAACCGAAATGCATAAACAGAATTTGGATAAAAAACCGATTTTTAAGGGTATATTATCCATGCATATCGAAACTGTCATTTCTAAAGTTAATTTTGGACCTTTGAAAAATCGTCTCGCTATACTCATTTTGTATCCGCATTTCGGTTGAACTCTATAAGGGAATACAAACAACCAAATGGTTCTAATGATATATTAGACAATTTTATTAAATATCCTTAAATTGGTTTCGCTTGTTTTTGGCTGTGGTTTCGGTGTCGTTTCGGTTATTCTAGTTTACCGGATTAGTTATTAAATATCCTTAAATTGGTTTCGCTTGTTATCGGCTGTGGTTTCAGTGTCGTTTCGGTTATTCTAGTTTTCCGGGTTAGTAGTTTATTAAGTGAAATAAGTCAATGTTAAAACCTTTAAACTTCCAATCAGTGTTAATATTATTCAATAGAACATAATTTATTTAAAATTTCTATTATATTTCCCTATACGATCATTAGAAAACGTTTTGATAATGTCATTTTTAAAATAAGTTTCATTTTTTCTCCTAAAATTCTTTCAAATTTTCTTTACAAGATCATGGAAAATTTTTTGGATTTGAGTTTGGGGCAGATTAATTACTTGAAAGTTTGATTTCGTTGTAATCAGTTGAAAATACAAATTATTAAAAAGAAGCAAATCAAAATCAAATGCAGATTTTGACTAGGTATTTAAAAGTAAAAGTATAGATGAACCGATTGCTTTCTTACTAAACTAAAAAAAAGTGTCTATAAGTGGCTATAAAGTGTAATATCTCGAATCTCCTCTCATGAGTTCTTCTCTAGTTAAACCAAATTGTAGGGTATTTTCAGTTTCAGCAAGAAAAACTTTTTGTGGCCTTACCATTATCTCCCTTGTTTACAATTATGTTGTCAACAACAAAGCCACTTACTCCACAACAAGCGCCATTCCGACCCATCTTAGCCCTCCTCTTCTTGTACGCAGTGGACATATAAAAACCACAAACAATAGCAAAAACAACAAATGAGGGTTAAGAGGTTTTTAAGGATTGAGGCTGACTCTATCTTGTTTGGAGGAACTGTAACTGTGTGTGTGTGATGCTAGAGAGAATGGAGAGAGGTGAGTGTGGGGGCGGGGTGTGGAAAAAAAAAACATAACGAGATTTTCTAATCAAACGAGTTCTATATGTGAGCTGAGAGAGAAAGATATATTTCATTTTGGGGATATGAGCCAAAATGGGGAGGAGGGCGGACAGGAAGAGAAGCCACTACCAAAACGTGGCGAGGATTTGCCTCCACCCAGTTCCGACTCGGAGAGTGATGAAGACGAAGCCGCTTTGCAGGCGGCTCTAAAAGAAACAGTCAAAATCCCCGACATATCAGAGCACAGACTAAGACAACGATATAGAAACTACAAGCGAGATGGCAACGATTCCGATGACGAGGATGAGGAGGAGAGAAAAGAAAGTTTGAAATTGAGGCCAGAACAATATATAGAAAAGCTACTGAAGCAGAGGGAATTACACCAGCTCAGGTCGATGGAGTCGAAGATAAATTTAATGGAAACTAAATACAGCCCTCTGTTTGTTTCACCTGAGAAGGAATCCAAAATCGAGGAGAAATTGGTGGAAGAACTTACAAAGACTGTTTCACAAGAATCGGTTAAACCGAAAGAGGAGAATGATTTGGTTCCCTCCGAACAGCAGGTGGATGAAGAAAATGTATCTAAAATAGTTTCACCACTTGACCTGCTTGAGCACTCCCTGACGACTCCATTGTCTCCAGAGGAAATCACACTGGACATGCAATTGAAATGGCAACGTCTTGAGGCAGCCTCCTATCCAAAATTTCATAAGAATCCCTTTCCATTACCACGACCCATCGCCACTCAAGTAATAGCCACTCAGACCCCGCCACTTCACACCCAGCTGGAGGCAGAGGAAAGAGCGGAGACACTAATGATTCCACAATTTACCACAACGAACCATCACACGGGCATTATTAATATTCTCACAGGACCTTTTCGACGATCCCTAAACTATGACTCAGATAGTGGAGCAGTCAAAAAGACTGCAGAAATCGGCACTATTACAAATCCCGAAGAAATGAAGAACATCACAGTAGATTCTCTCCAAAAGGAAGAGGAAGAGCCTAAATCCACACCACAAATAGATCCACCACCAGCATCAGCAACACAAATGGCATCTCCAACTCCATCAAATATGAATCTTACTACAGACGAGAGACGAGATCATATTGTAATAGAGAAAGAGCGGGAATCTGTTAACGTGGAAAAGCTTCCCCGCTCGGAATCAATGAAGACGTTAACCATCACGGGCCATAGTCACATAACCACTCGCTGGTTGGATCACTGTCACTATGAACGACAAAATGAGGGCATCGATAAGGTTGCTCGTCGCAAACTGATTGTGGCCTGTGTCCTTTGTGTTCTCTTCATGTCGGCCGAAATTGTGGGTGGCATTTTGTCCAATAGTCTGGCCATTGCCACAGATGCCGCTCATCTTCTTACCGATTTGGCTGGCTTTCTCATCTCCCTATTTGCCCTATTCATCAGTGCCAGGCCATCGACGCAACGCATGAGCTTCGGTTGGTATCGAGCAGAGGTCATTGGGGCCATGATCTCAGTCTATTTCATATGGGTGATTACAGGTAAGATGGAAGCAGTCAGACCAAATCTTTCCTTAATTTCCATAAGTGCCTTAGGAATTCTTGTCTGGTTGGCCTTTGAACGCCTGTGGATGGGTCAGCATGAGGTGGACGCGAAAATAATGCTTATAACCTCTGCCCTTGCCATTTTGGTGAATATCGTAATGGCCGTTCAGTTGACCCATGGTCATTCGCATGCCCCATACAGTCCTTCCGAAGCGGGTCGGCAACCACGCCTCAAGACCAAAGAGTCAAGATTAACTTTGGTCAGTGCCAGCGCCAAGAGAAATGAGCTCGAAATGGGCCTTAAGCATCCAAATGATTCTCTAGCCCTGAGGGGAACTTCCGTTTCCCGTCAGTTTGTCGAAGAAGCTTATCCGGAGAATATCAATGTGCGAGCCGCTATCATTCATGTGATTGGCGACATGATCCAGAGCATTGGCGTCTTTGTGACCGCCCTCATCATATTCTTTGTGCCGCAATGGGCAATGATCGATTCGATTTGCACGTTTTTCTTTTCCATTATTGTATTATTTGTCACATTTCGGATACTCAGAGATGTCCTAATGGTCCTCATGGAGGCCACTCCTGATTACATGGACTACGAGGAAGTGCAACGCACATTTCTCTCCATCGATGGTGTGCTGCATGTGCACAATCTAAGGATCTGGGCCATTAGTATCAACAAGGTGGCTCTTTCGGCTCATTTGGCCATTGAGAAGGATGCCGATCCCCAGTTGATTTTGGAAAGGGCAACCAATTTGATACACCGACGATATCATTTCTTTGAGACTACAATACAAATTGAGGAATACACACCAGGAATGCAGGATTGTGAGCAGTGTACCACGCCCTTGGTCAGGCGATCGAAGGATACATCACAAGTGGATAGCTACTTGACTCTGGGCGCCATGGAGGAGGGCGCGGCTGGCATTGGTGATGGGAAAAATGATATTGTCACGCATCCTCCTAAAGAGGCAAAGCTCTAATCTGAATATATATTTTATTTCGATTGTCATTATTATAATACATAATTTTATTTTTTATTTACACCAAGCTCAATCAAGTTTTCTTATGCGCCATTTCTAGGCGCATTAGTCCCAAGAAGGTTGCCTATGATCTGAAAAGTGAACGATAAGTCAATGATTGGAGTATGTTTCAATGATAAATCGAATACTTTTAAAGAAAGTTATTATTCATCTATATTTGGTTTTGAAGATCCTTAAAAAACACTTTGGTAAAGCTTTTTATGGAATATTTTTGGAAAGTCTACAATTTTATTTATAGACTGTTGTTTAAGCCTTATTACTTTTACAGAAATAATACTTTATATAATACTTAATAATAATAATACTTAATAATAATACTTTATATACTTTTACAGAATAATAAATCGAATACTTTTAAAGAAAGTTATTATCCATCTCTGTTTGGTTTTGAAAATCCTTAAAAAACCACTTTGATAAAGCTTTTTACAGAATGTTTTTGGAAAGTCTACAATTTTAATTGTAGACAGTTGTTTAAAGGGAAAAAACTTTATTAAAACTCATTAGATCAGAGTTTTTTTGGAGCCTTATTGCTTTTCCAGAAATAAGTTAATAACTTTTGTAGAACCAAGAGAAATGGTTTATTATATGTTGATAAATATGAAAACTGAAAATTTAGTAATACATTTAAAAAAAAAAAAATAGAAACTATATTAGTTAAAAAAAATATTTCTGCTATAAAAACCTTTGAAAATGATTATTACGATAAGTTGCATAAGAAATATATGAAATTTTTTTTTTTTAAATTTCAAAGAAGCTTATTTCGGCTTTCCGATCCCGCTAAAACTCCGCAAAATGATGTAAAAATTATCTATATATAAAATTAAGTTGACATACTCAATCAAACAAAAAAGTTTTTTTAAAGGAACTATTTTCCGATTGTTTCTATCGGCGCTATATGATACAGTAGTTCGATCTAAACAAAATTTTACCTAAAATTGGGGATCACAACAGTACAGATTAGAAGCGAGTTTGGAAATCTTGTTTTTCTCACTAAGACTCGTTTCTTTGGCAGCTATATGATATAGTAGTCCGATCCGAACTTAACCAGCTTATGGTTACAAAAAGCTTTTATACCAAATAAGGGTATATCGACTCGGCATCTCAAGCTAATCAAAAATATATGCCCTTTATGGGGTCGAAAACGTTTCCTTCTTTGCTTTACAAACACTTGACCAATTTTATAAAAATTCAACACTTTTTAAAATAACTCTTATAAGCAGAAATAAAATATAAAAGTTTTGAATCCATGTGTTAGTTTTAAGAAGTTGTAAGTTATAAAATTTCAGAATATTAAAGAATGCTGCGAAGATAATAATCTTTATAACGCTTACAATTTTCCTTCTAAATATATGATATATATGTTTCTATTGTTTTTTAGATGGTTGCCATATTCCCTTATTTGGACACTAGTTGGTGCATTGTAACGAAATGGACACGTCATATGGGTTTCTGTATAACCTACACATCGTTACTAATGAAAACCTGGCGGTAAGTGGAGCTGCGAAACCATTATAAGAATCGTCTACTAATATAGATCTCGTTCTAAACAGGGTCTCCTTGACCTATCGTGTTAAATCGGCGCATAAGATAAAGCTGAATGATCAACAATTATTGCAATGGATGGTGCCGATTCTTTTGGTGATGTTAATTTATTTGGGTACTTGGACTATCTCAGCCACGCCCTATGCAGAGGTGGTAAGTATGCGAACCCCTTGAGAAATTGTATAAATTTTATATATTCATTTTTTTTGGTATAACCCGCAGATCTACGATCAAAATCATTTGAAATTCAAGCAATGCTCTTACAATTGGTGGGATCACAGTTTGGCCATTGGCGAGGTCTTCTTTCTGGCCTGGGGCATACGTGTTTGCTATAATGTGCGCAATGCCGAGAGTCTGTATAATGAGGCACGGCTGATATCCTATGCCATCTATAATATCGCCATTGTTAATATAGCCATGGTGGCATTCCAGTAAGTCCAATTTCCCAAATCCAACGGCCTGACAGGGGCGGAAGGAGACATTTCCATTCATGTTTGTTGAGTGTAAGCCATGCGTCAAGCCCATTAAGTGAATGTTGCTTATGGTGTTTGCCACCCACCCGAAAAACGTCTCCCCTCTGCCCCCATGTCTTCAGCCTGTATCTTTTCTACTGTTTTAATTAAATTCTTTTGCTTTGTGCGCGCTCGCATTTCCCTTGTAATCCTTCTTTCCACTTTTTTTTTTTGCCTGTCTTTTGTTTACATAGACATTCACAGGACATTCTTGTGTTGGCTTAAGTTCTTGCGCTTGCTTCTCTCTCTCTCCTTGTCTCTCTTGTGTTTGTTTGTGTCCTTATGCGGGAGCACGGAAAATTGAAAATTATATATAATTAATTCAATTTGTTGGCTCAACTTGTTTTTAAATAAAAGGTACAAATTTCACTAGGTCAGCTTAGAGACAATTAGAGACAAAATGAAACAACTTAAGTTTTTGTTGCCTTCAGTTTTGCATGCGGTTAGATATATTTAGTTAGCCTCTTTCTAATCCCAGATGGATTATAGATATTTCATATGGATAATGCTTGTTGTGGTAAGGGGAAGTATATAGTATAATTTTCAGGTTCGTGAAATCGTGCATTAATTACTTTCATCGACTTGTGCTGTGTTCTAAGGTATGATTAGGGGTTTAAGGAACCGTCCAGAAATTGAATCAATCTTTTTAAGTTGTTTTTGCAATGAAAGTTTCTTCATTAGGATCTGCTTAACATAGAGGACTTAATATGCAGATGATGCAGATTACAATATTATGTACATTCTTGATTCTAGGTTATATATAGTGAAAAGAATAGGAAATAAAAGCTTTTCCTTAGGTGATCTTTCACATAACGAAGTTCTTCGTATAATGAATCAATTTTAAATTTTTAAGTATCACAGTTTATATACACTGCGCGTCATCAGTTTAGCGCCCCCCTTACACTCACCGTAAATGTTAAAAATTTTCCAAACCGTTTGAAATAATTGACTCAAATTTGTTTACACAAAATTTCAGTGAATTCTCTCTAAAATAAGACAAATTTAAATATTGTAAGTTATGTATGTGTATTTTATATTTTTTCTGGTTTCATGGCAATTCATTTTTTGACTGTAGTTTTTTAAGAGTTAAGTAAACATTACTCATTTTGGTGAACACGATCACTTGTTCTTTTTTTTTTAAGAAAGTCAACTCGCTCATTTTGTTCAGTTGCTCACTAAATTGTTCACTTGTTCAATTACTTACCAATATAGGCTTTACTTTTTCAATATTGACTTTAATTGCTTTGAGATTTTTAGCTTAAAACGCATTTGCAATACTTGCAATTAGCCTGTTGATTGCCAATGTCCTTAAAATGCGTCCAACTTGAGCAAAAAACGGTAAGCGAACAGTCGCAAAAAAGAACAAGTGAGCAAAAAAGAACAATTGAAAGAGAACATGTTCAATTGCTCAACACTAAGTTTAATTAAAGAGCAAATGACAATAGAGTCACCAACTTTCTTCTCTATTTAACTTTGAATAGCTTCTTATAGTTGGCTCATACATTCAAGAAGAATTTCTTCCAGGATTTTGTAGACTTATAGGTAGAGTTATTAAATATCATTAGCTTTCTTTGAGGTACAATTATTGTGCTAAGCAAACCGTCCTATCAGTTTATCTAATGTTCATTTCAACTCCCCTAAAATTCTTCTAAAAACAATTCTTTCTCCTTTATAGTGTAATGCTATTTCCGAATGCTGGTCCTGATTATAAATATCTTTTGGGTTTCGTACGCACTCAACTATCGACGACAACCACAATTGCTCTGGTGTTTGGCCCAAAAATCTTGCGTGTCTATAAGGGACAAGGCGATAAATGGGATCAGAAGGCCAAAGTAAGAAGTATAACCGCTTCCTTTTCATTAAATGGAGTGGGTCTAGTGCCGGAGGAGTCACCCGATCTATACCAAGAGAATGAGGAACTGAAGGTAAGAAGAGAGAATTCTAGGCAGAGAGGACTTTAATTATAGATTTTAATTTTTTGTTTTTTTTTGGAAACTAGGAACAAATCCAAAAGTTGGCCCATCAAATCGAGTTCATGAAGACTGTGCATATGCAGATGAATAATAGACATTTGAAACCGAAACCTGGTGGCTATTTCACCATAACATCGACCTCATTCCAGGCGCCATATAGCAAGAGTCAGGTATCAACTGCACAAACGCAAACGGGCAAGGATGAGTCTAGCAGTGGAGGTGGAGGCGGCGGGTAGGTTGAGAATACATACATATATGCGCCATGTAAAACTCTAATTAATCATTCGCTTTTTTTTCTCTTGATTCGACAGAGCCACACCCTCTAAATGCAAATCGCCCAAAGCGGGCAAAGTCTGACGCGGTCAACGAAGTGTTAAAGATTGCTCAATAGAAAGTGTTGAGGGACTAATAGAAGTTCTAGATGATGAAATTGATTTTAATTTACCCCAAGCAGCAGCAGCAGCAGAGCGAGAGGAATTGGAAGACGAAGCTGTTCTACTACAACAATTTCGTAGGCTATTTGCACCGATTTTGGATCAAGGTCTGGAGCTATATTACCAACTGAACGATCAAGGTGGAGATATGGAACATATACGCCTACAACGGACTATGGCAGAGTTATTTGATTCTTCCAATAGCGAAGAAGAGGCAACTATAATGACTCAAGTCGCCAATTCTCCCTTAGATCAAAAGCACGCAATGGAGGTGGAGGTGGAGCCGGCGGTGGAGCAAGTTGAAGAGGGTCAAGAAGAGCCAGAGGAATATCTATCCACTTCGAGCAGCTCACTGTATGCCATTTTCACGCCTTCACCCGTTATGGGTAGTGTTTCGCCTATCTCATCGGACAGTGATCCACGAACCATAACCGAACAGGTTCAGCTCCATAATCCACCACCATCTAAGGATCATTTATTGATAATGGAAGCTGATAATAATACTTCATGTTCATTATCCTCTACGCTAACGGATAGCAAGACCCTAGATGGTCGCACGCCCATTGTGGTTTGACATGTCCTGCGATTGGTTCGTGCTCTCTCTTTTTCTCTCTGCTCTAAATGTGATTTCGTTTATGCAGTCTTAGCAAACAGCAAAAGGAATGGCTTAATATTTAAATCTAGTCTTAAATACTTACATAATGTTTGTGTGTGTGTGTGTATGTCTCTGTCGAAAAACAAAACCGAAAACAATGATAGTTCAATTCTTTCAAAAATTACGCTAGGAGCGGGGAAAAAATCAGAAAATGAATTAAGTTTCGATTTTCTATCACAATTGAAAATACTGTAATAGAATAAACCGTTTTCCTTATTATTTGCAATTAATTTTGGTCTATTATTGTGTTGCTCGTGAAAAAACCGTTATGTTAATTTCGGTTATTCGTGTCTAATTATGAATTGTGAATGCAAATGATGCAATTTCTATTTCTATAAAGTGAAAAACAGTTTTGGTAGTTTCGGTTATTTCGGTTATTCGTATTACTCTTCTTTAAAACTTTTTTTTAAAGTATTTCAATGATAATTTTAATTTAAATTGTAACCGTTTTAAATCTAATTTTATTTACTGTGGTAAATGTTTCGGTTAATGGCAGAATAGAAGTACGTCTTGTACTTTTCATTTACTTCTGGTAACATACCCAAATGGTTTTGACTTAATAGAATACTATTTTGTATCTTGGCTTGAATTAATCGTTATGTTAGTTTCGGTTATTGGTTTGGATTAAACTTTATGTTAGTTTCGATTATTGGGTTACTTATGTATTGTCATTTAAGTTAACCAAACATACCCAAATGGCTTTGAGTTAATAGGATATTATTTTGCATATAAGTTTGGATGTTAGTTAGTATGTTAGTTTCGGTTATTGGGTGGGATTAACCGTTATATTTGTTTCGGTTATTGGGTTCAATTTTTTATTGTGATACTTATGTATTAAAATTTAAACACTTGAATATTATATTGAATTCTAATGCCGAGAACGGCATTGTTTCGGTTTATTAAAGTTCTGACTAAAATTTCAATATCCAAAACTTTCATGATCACAATCCGCTTAAACGTAATATCTCTCTGTGTGTATGTGTAATACCATTCATAATGCCCCTTTAACAATAAGTTACAGCTTTTTCGACATACGATATCAGACCATAGATATAATTTGAACCATCGACCACATCAATCATTGAGCCAAATTTTTTTCACTTCGTTCGGATCGTCAAAGCAACAAAATGATGAAGGTAATATACCAATATAATGTGTATATATACAAAGAATTAAAGAAGCGGAGGATTGACTGACCCAGGGTCAGTTGAAACATTGGTAGTTCCGGGAAGTCTCATAGAGCCTTCGCGTCCTTGTAGGAAATCTTCTTTCATTTCCAATTTTATATCATAATCTATCATGCACCTTAGCAAATGAAAAAGAATAAACAGAATTTAGGTACGTATAACTTAACTTAGTTCTCATATTTTTTCTCAGTGCACCTTAAACACAAAAAGTATACTTTGCCTTGTAGTCAAAAAGAAAGTTTCTCTTAGTTCTTGGAATCATCGTAATACGTATATATATATATATATGAGATCTAGCAAATGAGTCGATTTTAGTGTAAAACAAAATGGGAATTTTAGCGTACAATTTTTAACTAAAAACTGGTTAACAGGCGCGCAATTTCAAGAAAGAAAACAGGAGACGAAACGTGGCAAATTTAAATGAGAAATAAAATAATAAAATAAATTTATTTGATAAGTTTATGTTAAACCCTAACATATATGTATTATAAAAACAAAACCAAAAATAAATAAAATGCAAAAGAAAACTAATTGAAATAAATCAAAAATAAATGTTATATAAAACCAAGAGGAAAACTCTTTGAAATTTGTTTTTAAAAAAATATTGGCAAAATGTTTTAAAAATTATTCTTTATATTAGTTTTATAAGTATTAAACAGGCTTGAAAACGGAATAACTTCGAATAATTTCAACTATGAAGACTTGAAGTCCATCATCAGGACAAATTCATTTTTTGCTATTAACGATTGTTCAGAAACTAAAAACGTTTACATAAGAGTTCCTTTCCAATTTAGAAATGTCACATTTTTAAATTTCCAAAAACATTTTCAAAACCAAAATCTAAAATATACATTTTTCCATTTTTAAAAACTCTATTTAAATTTCACACTTACCACCACCCGTCAAAATGTGCTGCAGGTCTCCCAGATTACCAGATGAAAAGTTTCCTCGCGAGGCCCATGTAACGACGGGAGAAATACTCGACGAGGAATTCGAGTGTCTGCGTCGAATGGCTCAAGGCATATGCCAGACATTGGGTAGACCCAAGGATCGTGAGGTATGCAGGAGTACTCTAGATGAATTGGCCAAATTTCAGCAAATCCCATCCATTACGGCTAAAGAGAATGTGCGTAAATTTATGAGCTTCTATCTGAAGGTCTTAAGATGGACCCAAAAGCATCAGCCTTTGGCCTTATATAAGCAATGGGTAAGCTATAAGTCCAATGTTTCTCGCTGTCATCGAATGAGTATATTTCCACTTGCTAGTACGGCGATTCGTTTTGTGATAATGAGAGCACGGCAGCAGGTAATCCGGGAGAGTTACATGTGTGGCTAGAGGAAGGTAACTCGTACATGGCCATGAAAACATTCGATGATGGCTCCATCATTGTGTATACAGCTGTGGCCAACGATCCCGAAGCCGGATGGGCTGAATCGGGCCTGAAAATGTTAACCCACCTTCAGAGTGGTTGCCCGCTTCAAGATAACTAATTTCACAATTATGGACTGATAAATTATATTTTTATATTAAGTGAGATTTTTTGTTTCTTTAGGTGGACGGAACAATGCAAAAATTAAGACAGAAGATACGCTACGAATTGCCTATGTATGATATGAAGTGTGTTTTTTGTGCAAAATTAACATCGGTCAATGATATATTGGCCATCCTTTGTTTAGTTAGGAATAGGCTTTATATAGATTCAGTATGAAAGACTTAAGATACGATTTTCTATTTTCTAATAAGGCACTAAAGTTTATGTTGGTTAAGGTTTGAGAGGAGAAATGATTTTGAAGTAAATATGGACGTCTTGGAGCAAAAATGGGTTCGGTCTAGCCTGATTAATTAACGAATTAACTAGCCACTACAAAATACGTATTAATTTTTAACTATTCAAGTCGATTCCAATAGTTTTTATAAAAGTTTTTAACAATTTAGTTTCCAAAGAAACCGCAGATATTTCTTTAACGTTTATATTGGTGGGAATTCTAAGCCAGAATAGACCGAGGGTTTGTCTAGTTTAAATTTATAAAAGACGACTAATATTAAATACTTTCTCTAGACAGATCATTTAAATGCCTAAACGCCTTATTTGAGCTGCTCTAAAACTACTTAAGATTTTCGGTAACAACCGAAACTGTCAGTCTAATGGCTAATAGAAGTCTAAGAGGCACTAAGGCAAAACACATCTGAACAAAAAGAAAAGTACTGTCACTTCAGCTCAAGGACTTTGTATTGACGGGTTCATAAGTTCTTCGTATGTGTTATCTTCTGTCTTTGTATTGCAAGTGGACGGAATGTATTTTTGTGCGTATTTATAGATAGGAAAAGATGTAGCGAGAGAGAGTAAAACAGTGGGAAAGGCACTTTCTTGTTATAGTTGTACTCCTTTTTCTCTTGCCAATGTTTCTTCTAGCTTCTAATCAATTTGGAGGCAGCTGCCATCATCAGGAAACCGATTAAAAGATGTAAAAGTTTGCTCAGTTTAATGTAACTGGAGCCATTGCAACTGTCACTAGAGCAATAGCATTCCTCCCAGTACACTCCATTCTCATAGACTCCCCAATTGCAGACGCCAGTGACTCCAGTGTCCGAGACGGAGGCGCAACGCCTTATAACCTGACGCCAACGACCATCCCCTGGTTAAAAAAACAATAAGCAATCGATTAACAATTAAAGCCCAACTGCAATTAAATACTAACATATAAAGCCTCTGGGTCCCTGTTGAACCACCTTCATGCAGAAGGATCCTGGCATGAAACTTTCGTCACTGTTGCATTCTATGGAAATGTGTTCCGTCTTATTGAAGGCTTTGTAGGCTCCACAACTGTCATAGCCTTTGCGATCCTGATCTGAGGAACATTGATAGCAACGTATGGCCCATGTGCCTAAAAAGTACAAAAACTATGATTAATTAAACAACAAACACTTGTGGCTTGAGCCACACCCAAAACAAAATTTAAAGTGTATGAAATCCTTTATCAAGCGCCAATTCAATAATAAACAACTTACTGCATATGCTCAATGTGATAAGCAAAAAGGCGCAATGTACAATACGGGACATATTTGGAGATTTTAAACACTTTTATTTAACTTATTTAACTTATATGAAATGTTTAAACAAAACAAGCAAACCTAGCTCAAGCTGGTAGTAGGGATGAGCAATGCAATATAAAGTATCGATAAGTTCAAAGAGTCAAATATCGATATGTGGCTCAGGCGGCCAAAAAGACCAGGTGGAGACACAGAGCGTGAGTTCCAATTGGGGCGTACGTAAATTGTTTTCTAAGATGCTGGCTGGCATTTTATTACAGTTTTAGTGTTGTGGCAGATATATGTATATAATGTAGTTCAGCGTTGTTTTCTTGCTTCTTCTGTATGTGGAAAATACTAAACGGCAGTTACTTGCTGACGTCACTGACAACGCTCGCTGACGCTATCTTCTCAATCAGTGACCATGCGCTTTAAGCCTTGCCAGATGGGGTAAAAAAGTTGTATTTACCTGCTGGCATCACTGTGTTTTGGGCGTGTTTTGGCATTATTGTTTTTGTTAATTAGAAGCGTTTCAAAAACTAGTTTTAATTGTTTAAATTAAATAAAACATTAGATTAAATACTCATTGGCAGCATGAAGACAATGGAAAAATGCGCGCTGGCAGTGCTGCTCATCTGCTTCACATTGCAAACAGGTAAACAGACGACGCTGCGACTGCGTGATGCGAGAAAAAAAAACATTGAAAAAATTCCATTTGCAGTCCAAGCCATCAAATGTTGGGATTGTCGCAGTGACAACGATCCAAAATGCGGTGACCCCTTCGACAATAGCACCCTGGCCATTACGGATTGTCAGCAGGCTACCGAACTGGAGCATTTGCCCGGAGTGCGTCCCACCATGTGCCGTAAGATCCGACAAAAGGTCCATGGGGAGTGGCGCTACTTCCGAAGCTGCGCCTATATGGGTGAGCCTGGCATTGAGGGTGATGAACGCTTCTGCCTAATGCGCACAGGGAGCTACAACATATTCATGGAATATTGCACCTGCAATAGCAAGGATGGCTGCAATGCAGCCGGACAACATCGTCTGGGATGGCTTCAAGTGCTCTCCGGAACGCTGGCGACTGGCCTTGTGGCCTACTTTTTGAGGCAATAGGAAAGAACGATGCGCCATCACTAACTAGTTTATTGTGCCTTAAAACTGCAATCTACGTACATATCTATTACTTTCACTTAATTCCAAACTAAAGGAAAATACAACTTAATTTCCGTCCAATCGTCTCGAATTCCAAAAAAACGCACTCCATAGTTAAGCTCAATGTTGTAATCTCTCATTCTATGTATTCTATTTTCTATACATTTCCTTAGTCTAAGCAACAATTTACAAATTTTTATTGTAATCAATATAAATTTAAACTGAACCGAAGAAACAAAATGCGTCCAAATAAATCGAAATTAAATATATTTTGCAAAGTAAACTGTTTCGGGTCACGAAATCTATTTGCGTGAGTTAACTTTGGTGCGATTGTGTCATCTCCAACTTGTAAATCGGCTTAATATTGCTAGCATCTCTAATATTATGCAATTTCTTGGCATCTCCAATCGATGATTCGTTAATTGGCTTTGTCGCAAACTTGAATTAATTTTAAAATCTTTGATTATATACATAATATAGCAAATTAGACTCAAATCAAGTTTAAATCTTTGATTAACTAAAATTTTCTTTCCAATCTATCGCATATTGCATATGCAATTTATCGATCAACTTATTCGATAGTTCGACAGTTTCTTGTGCTTTCTTTCTTTTTCCTGTTCGTGTGTCCCTGTGCGCGTTGGTTTTAAAAATTTTGGCCCGTTTTTTTTTTATTTTTGTGTTTTTCGTGTTTAAAAATTCAATTGCAAGTTTTTAAATTGTTGGCACAAACATTTGAAGGTGGCCAAATCGTTTGTTTTGCGAAAAATCCCTAAAAAAGGTAATTTTGCCCTCTCTTTGACGTTCCTCTCGTGTGTCTTCGTTTTGTCGTCATATTCGTTTGTCTCATCGTTGAAAGGAAGGAGAAGAAAAAGAGACAAATAGCAATTTTCAATTTTCGACGATGGATGTAATTTGTGATTTAATGAATGACAATTTAAATACCATTAATATAAGCTCGATTGATTATCATCGCTATCTGATGGAATCTTGCGATCGTATGCGTTATTTGAGGTAAGTCCAATAAGAAATTTTCTCTTCATCCTCTCGTCAGTTTTATTAAAACCAAATATAACAAAATTTACAATTTACAAATTTATGGGAATTTTCAATTAGTAGGCAATTTGCTGCCAGCCCAACATGGCCAGTAGGACTGTGGCAGCAGCACTCCAGGCCAAATAGCTAGTGGCGGCAGCCGAAGCATTGCACAAGTCTCCCTTGCAGGTGTAGCAGCTTTCCACCTGCCGGCTGTGGGTCACTGTGCACTCATTGTCCTTCTGCCCAATGGCCTCAAAATGGCAGTCACGCGACACAATTACACCGGCACGATCTGGAAAAGTTATCAAAAGAAAAATATGCGGAAAAAAATACAGTTTGAGGCAAGTCAAAGTACAGTGGCATCCATAAAATACACTTGTACGTCGCTTCCCTCAGCCGTGACGCCCACTCTAGGTTTTCATTCTACAGTGAGCTCTTTTTTGGCAGTTAAACAAGTTTTTACTGTACTTATTGTTAGTTTTACTACACATATAACTCGTGGTAGATCCCCACAAAAGGTTAGGCAGTGGCCTATGCCTAGTCTGATATACATATGTACATATATAGCTTAGACTTTAGGGTCTTATGTAATTGTATTTGAATTCATCTAGAAATATGAACCCACAATTTAATGCCAAATATGATTGCTTATAAAAACTTATTCCTTGCATATTGAGCATATTGTTGATAGATCTCATAAGAGTGTCAGGTCGAATCTGATATACAAACCATTGTACGTTAAGTATTTTGTTCCTATTTCTTGATAAAGATCAAAAATTAA
This sequence comes from Drosophila nebulosa, assembly GCA_024703675.1. NCBI lineage: Eukaryota > Metazoa > Arthropoda > Insecta > Diptera > Drosophilidae > Drosophila > Drosophila nebulosa. Next base: position 7,942,523 of record CM045724.1, on the reverse strand, counting down.
AAACTTCCATCAATATTAAATGATTATATAGTCTATCCAGTTCCTATTTCTTTATCGAGATCAAAAAGTAGCTTCTTTTTTTTTAAGTTAAATGTTAAAATAGGCAATAAGGCATTCCCTATTATACGAATGATCCATGAGGAAGTGCTCACAGACTCAAAGGGGAAAAGAGAATAAGGAATAAATGTGCTAAATTTCACTTGTCATTCAGTAGAGATAAGGCGGAGAAGTGGAGAGGTAGTCCGAATGTTAACTTTTACATTCGTGAATCTTGTGATTTTGTTTTCTTTGCCGTTATCTAAGGTTTCAAGAGCATCAACTCTGTATTCAATATCGTGTTTAAATCTGGTTTTCGCTTGGCTTTGAGTGGAATCTGTGGAGCATTTGAACTTGGGATTGTATAATGCAAATTTGCTTTGTATATATAAATTGAATATTTGTCATTCTCTAAAAAAATACCTTCAAACGATCAAAAGTCATATTTGAGACATCTAAAATATATACTCAAAATCTAATTTCTAGTCTGATCGATGTAAAAAAAACCTATTAGTCCATTCTAATGTAAACAACAAACAATTTGCCTCTAATATTTACATGGAATTAACTTTAATTGTATTTCTAACTTCAGATCGTACCGACGACTATTGAAAACCCTTTGCCAATAATTTTCCACTCATTCGAGCGTTACGACGAACCTTCAAATGGGCAGCTGATTTTGTCACTTTTGACTCATTTCTATAAACAACTCAATTGGCTAACCAAATTTACATTGATTTATATTCATCGGGTGTGTTTGTTTAACAAGTTTATGTTATAGTATATATATATAGATATTTTGTTTTTGGCGATGCCTACGCAACGTGCGTTTTCAACTCATATGTTAATTGACAGTCGCGGCGGCATCGGTGGCCTTTCTCACTCTAACAATAATTGTCTCAAAACTCAAATGATGACATCATCTAATTGTTTATTCAAGGTGTCTATATATCCGCCCATATATCTGCGATGTAAAAAGTAAAATTCTTTGCCCACTTACCGCTAGTCACCACCTTGTTGCAACGGGTCACTGGCTGCAATTGTTCCATAGTTGCCGGTTTGGCCACTGTTTCGCAATCCACTTGCCTCACATTCGAGGTGGCATCAATTTTATCTTTGGCACAATTGGGATCGGTCAGAGATTTGCATTGATAGCACTTAATGGCATCAGCTGAAAGAAAATTTTCAAGAAATAACTTTAGACTTAATTCAATTGACTCTGATTGGGGGTAACCTGCTTTTTGACTCCCTTTAATTATGTCATTTGAAATTTTTCTGTACGTGAGTTTTTATTGTTGTTTTTTTTGGCTTTAGCCATATGTGATTTGTTTATACGGGTTTACGTTCGCCTTTATGTTCTGTTTAGTAGCATTCCAAATGAAATATTTCTCAAGACATGACATCATTGTGAACGTATTTCGTTTATATTTGTGATTAAATATATGTAAATGCTACAGTTGAATTGAATTGAACAGTTTTTAATTCGCTTTTTGAATTCATATGATTAAATGTATATAATTTAATAAATTATGAGATAGGCAGTATTATATAGAAGAGAACTTTATATGGTCGTATTAGTTATATGCAAATAAGTAAAGAATTGCGAATCCCCTCAAAAAAGGAAAGGTTATTTATTGATTTATTTATTTTCTGTTTTAAAAAACCATCAAGTAAATTTGGTAATCATTGTTATTTTTCTCCATATTTTTAGAAGTTTGTTTCTAAAAGACCGTTTTATCATATAGGTTTTATTTTGGTTTAATCAAAAATTTTTATATACATATATGCAGAATCTTATTCAAACTTTGCATCTCATTAAAAATCTTTGTGTCTTCTTAATAATTTTCATTGTTTTTAAATTAGGTAATTCGGATTTGAATATCAAATTGTACTTAAATCCGAATTATATTTATGGTATTCGAATTACTAAGTACCAAATGAATATTAAAAAATATGAACTTAATAATTCTGAATGTACTTGTACAAAAAAAGGTTCTATACTCTATAATTACCCTGTTTTTCGGTGTTTCTTATATAATCTATGATTTCACTCAGTCGTATATACGAATATTATATACTAATTAAGCAAATTTTAATTATAGAGAAACAAAATTTGTGACTAGTTATGGAGATTTTAAATTTATCGAAAATGTTCTTAGTATAAAGTTTATTGCAAGGGATTATAATTTTTTTTAGCTAATTTTGACGTTTTCGATTTAGCGAAAAAAACACATAATCAGGGCCCGCCTGTATTAACATTTAAAAGAACCGAAATTAACCCACATAGTGCAATATTTTTAAAAATATTTAACCCTGAAATGTTTGTAATCAAAAGCTGTTTCCTGTCAGTTTTCGTCAAGCCAATGATATGGAAACCTCCTTCTCATTGAAACCTTGAGAGTGCTTCCCATCGAAATTCATTTTATCTACATTTTGTCGCTTCATGTTTTATTTCAACACATTTGAGTTGCTTTAAATCTTTTTTTGTTTGCATATTTCAGTTTTTTGTTTGGAATTACAATTGAACAAATTGTTAAACATTATTCAAAATGAATGTAAATGTATTTTTTCATATATTTTTTACGTTGATTTGATTTGTCATTTGCTAAATTAATACCAAAATGTCACAGAATTTTTTTTTAATATTAATCAAAATGCCATCAAGCCAATAATAATATAAAGTTATTAATTTAACTCTGCTTCACATGCTAAAGTCATTAAAATTGCTTACAAAATTTCCAATTTCTCTTATTTTGCTTTAATTATTCACAAATCGTAAATTTGAATTTCACTTCTTGACACTCAAAACAAGTTTTTCATCTTTCAATTTGAGATCTAAATTAGACCCAACTCACCGCTCTGATGCATTAGGCACAATGCAATTAACAATAGAGCAAAGATTTGCTTCATCATTTTTTGGTTTTTTTTTTGTTTTTTCAAAAGAAAAGTGCGAAAGAAAGAATTCGTTTTTAGATTGTTTCGTTCACTTTGACAGCCGCTGAACAACTGAAAGTCGTTTTTCTCTGCGCTGCTTGCTTTGCGGGCAGATTGAAAGCGCTTGAGCTTTTTTTTGTTTTGTTTTTCTACCGCTCTACAGTTCAAAATGTTTAAAAAGTAATTTTGAGTGAGATTTAAAACGAGTTTTTTATGTTTCAACTAGCACGCATTGAGGTCGCAATATTACGTATACTTTGTTTTGATCGTCAGTTTCGCTTAGTGGGCATAATTTGAGGTGATCTTTGTTTACCCTCTAATCATGGTTTTAGATGGGTGTATAAGTGGGGGAGAAAGGCAACCAAAAGGGTATTTCTATAATAGTTTATTCGTTTGCTAAAATTATTGTTTATTCCAAGTCTTGTAATTTGTCTACGGGGAGCTTCTTTTTCAAATTAGTTCGTACTTTTGCCACACTCCGACTACCCTTACAATTAAACGTCATTCCTTTTATCCTAAAGTTTGATTAATTTCGTTTATCCTTAATTGGTGTTCTCTATTATCCATATTATCTTTTGACACCAAATTTCGTCGTTTCATCATCTCTTTTAATGGATCGTGAGTTGCATTCGGTCATACCAAAATGAAAGTGTGCTAAAGAAAGATACTTCGTGTTTACTTCGGCAAACGTTCGGCTCATGTCAGTGAAATTTCACGATTACAACGGGTTCCAAAGAGCCTGTCCTAAGTCAAAGTCTATCGGCTTGCGTTGCTTCCTTTTCCTGTTTTCCTTCAAGATATGTATGTACATATATCGTATATATAAAGAAATCTCCAATTTCTTATAAATAGGCTTGTTACCTATTACAGGGTACATTTAAAACGTCAGTCATATCTTTGTTTATTTGCGGTATTTTCTTTCAATTGTTTTAATTGTCTTTTGGCACAGTTTTCGTTGTCGTTTTCGTTTTCTTTTCTTATGTCGTGCGAAAAAATGTTCTGTAAAGTCATTGAACGCTTTGCAATCCTTAACCAATTTGTTGTGGCTGTTGTTGCTGTGTCTGGTTGAGAATTTTCCTCAGTTGTTGTTGTTGTTGTTGTTGTTGGTTTTGTTATTTGAGCTTTATCGAACATTGTAATCTTTTAGCTTATCTATTTTTCTTCTGTCTGTTGTCATGGAGTCAACAACAAAAAAAGAAACCAAAAAAGAAAGAGGAAAAGATGCTTAGATAAAAATTTCTGAAATAGCTTTAGCAAGTTGAATTTTACAATTTTCGTTTACGAAATTTTTTAATTTGCCACGCCCTAATTATGTGTAGTCAGCTCACCTGTTACTCTTCGCTTAGCTTGAGCTTTTTTCTATAACTCTAGCTTTAAGTTGAGTTGAGTAAATAATAAGCAAAACTTGATTCAATTGCGCAGCAGAATAAAACTTGTAAGCTTGACTTAGGAGAGAACGTAAGAGAATTTTCATTATTTAATGTCATTATTATTGTAACGATAACCGTAATCAATTGAACGATTAACCGAAATAAGAACTTTCGAGTTAAATTTAAGATTATTACAAGTTTTACGATTTACTAAGTGTTTTACTCTTGGTTTTTTTATATAGAGACAATGTCGATAATTCGATAATTTCTGCAAACTCTTTTTCATTAGTTACTTCTTCAGTAATTTTCCCTTTTTACTTGGCCCATAATAATTAAAATTATTCACTTGAATTATCCACACAAAAGCGCAGCAGGATGAACAAAAATTTACCAATTTCCGGCCTCTCAGCGGGTTTTGGTTCCAAAAATGCATTTGCTAAAATATTTACCAAACAATTTGCAATTGAACATTTTGCGCCGCATTTGCCCACTTTTACCACATAATTACCCCAGCGAAATGAGGTTGGATTTTGGTTTTGGGTTTGGATTTCGGTTTGCGATTGCGGTTTATAATGTTGATTTCCATATAGAATTCTTAAGCTGCTTTTCTGCTTCTCTGCGGACATATACACAAAATCCGATTGAACATATTTTTCTATTATATCTATTCCATTTTATTACTATTATTTTTTTCTTTTTTTTTTTTTTTTTGGACAAAAGAGTTGCAATATGAAATAGGAGAAGGAACGAGTTTTGTGTGGCAAGGACAAGAAATTGACTTGCCGTCATCTTTATATTTCTCTGGAGATACCTTTTTCACATAATTTTTTTTTCTATTATTTTTTTTTTTTTTTTGCTTTGGCTTAGAATTCAATTATAGAGCAGAGAATTTGAAAGATGCAAGAGTTGTGCAACAAAAGGAAACCCAAGGCTGGTTTTTGATACCCTGTAAACAAAATGACAGTTGACAGTTGTAATATTTGAGGGAATATACGAAAAGGAAAGTAGAAAAACTACATCAGGGAATAGAAAAAAAAGTGACAAATATTAAAATACTTGCCGAGGGAATTTTAAAACGATGCTCATTTGATTCATAATTTCAATTTTTATATGAGATGTAACGGCTATCGGAATTAAAGGTCGACTGAAAATCGTTTCAAAAGTTTCGTCGATGTTTTATAATTCCAAAAAAATAAGATTTATCAAGGTCTTCAAAGTGGGCCTTTGTTTCTGAGGCAAAGGACTTTTCATTGATCCAAAACTCGTCACAGGGAACTGTGTCCTAAGAGAAGGTTGGAGAAAAAAGCCATTTATAGGAAATTTATACGTCTAAAATATGAAAAAAACGTTTTAAAGGCCAAAGATTCTTCATTTTATTATGCATATTAATAATTAAATTAAAGACTTCTATTGAGTCATTTTGCAAGGTATCTTTGCGTTGTAACCTAAATTATTAAACATAGATATGATTTCTTGTCTCGTTTGCCAGTTTGCTTGCTTTTGTTGTGTTATCAACTTTCCTATTATCAGAATGTGCAGGTGCCTGAATGCTGTTGCCTGCCTGCCTGCCTGTTGATGCTTGACCAAGAGCAAAATCTCCCTTTTGCAATATGATATTTATAGTTATTTTCATACTTATTATGTCTGCCTTGGTTTCCTGATGATTTGAGGGTAAAATGAACAAAAATATTTTCAATTTGGAAAAATTGCAATATGAAACTGAAATAAATGGAAATAAAGCTTTAGCCATAAACAAAATGTTTAGAGCATAAAATGCCCAACTAATCTGTTCAATAACTTGGAAAATCATTGCCAATAAATCAAAATGACTTGCAGGAAACATGAAAATCCCGAAACACAGACAGAACACACTAAGAGCGTAAGAGAGAGAGTGAGAGAGAGGAAGAGAAAGAGAACTGTCTGATAGACAGATAGACAGTCCCTGGGAAACGGAGTAAAAGTTCTATCGACGTCTTAAAGGCAAAAGCCAACACAAAATTCAAATTCAACTCATGGGCGGCATAAAATTACGCAAAGTCAGCAAAAAAAAAAAAAACACACCAAGCATTGCAGACTTTCGATTAATACTCTTTGAAAATACATAACATTTTGGAAAAACTAAAAAAAAGGATTGCAATTTTTATACAGTTTGCTTAGATTTATTCGTATTTCTTAAAAACTTAGTGGTCAGAAAAATAATTTATATTTAAAAAGCCACAATATGGTTGATAAATAGTTTAAATTGTCTTTAAACTGATGACAAATGCTAACTAAGCTAGGTTAAGTACAAAAAAAGTAAAGTCAAATTCAACGTGGAAGATTTGGCACTAAGTTTGATATAATATTTTCCAAGGACGCTCATTAAGTGTTTTAAAAATACAACAATTTCTTTTGAAAGGGATTTAAAAAAAATTGATTAATCGGATTGTTTCGATTATTCGATATTTCTGATATCGCTGTAGGTATACTTTTGCCTATAATTTATGTAAAATTTTTTACATTTGTTTCATCGTTTTGTTCCAAAAAAAAAGCTGTTTCTTAGAAAGTCATTTTTAATTGATAGATAATTAAATATCCGATAATTTAATAACTGTGGCTGCAATATATCGATACTTTAACCATTAATTGCAAATTTTGTGTCCGATATGATTGATCCTTAAATGCCTAACACAATAGATTAGATAATCAGTCAAAATTATATCGATTGTTTTGCTGATTTTCACAGGTTAATGTCTGAACTAACATAACTTCCTTTACAAGGTTACTTTATCCTAGTTTTCTTAGCTGTAGCAAATTTAAATTACTTCAATAAAAAAGATAAATCTAGATTTTCTGCTCTTTAATTAATATTAGCAGATTTAAGATGCCTCCTAAGAAAATCAACATAAGCCTAACAAACTTTTTATTTTCATTGCAAAGGTCAAAGTTCTACACCTATTCAAAATACCCTTTGGCCCATTTTCTTGATCTGAGAGTACAATCGATAATGTGCTTCAGGTTTTGGAGCGTTTCCAAGTTTTCATTGCTTCCCGTTTCTATTTTTCTCATTTTCTGTGGGGTTCTTGTTAGGTTTTTAACGCTGCAGTTAACACATCATCTTTCTTTTTTTTTTGACGGCAAACGCTTTTTCCCTTAGCCATTATCTTTCACTTGCGATCAAATGAAGTGTGTAACTTTCTGCTGCTGCTGCTGCTGCTGTTGTTGTTGTTTTTACTGTCACTGCTTCTGCTGTTGTTCAAGCACGAAATAAGCCTCCTCTTCCAAAAAAGAACTTCGGCCCAAAACGACGCAACTGCCGTTGTCCACGTTGAATGTCAACTCTCGCAAAGTCGCAAATTGGTGTGCATGAGCTTTTTATGTTCATGCAAATGTCACCAACTGCAAAAGCACCATTCTCTGATGGACCTAAAAACTACAGTGAGCGAAATTACTAGCCTGAAATGTTTAAGAAACAAGTATTCCAAAAAAAAGTGTGGCTGCATTTTTTAAAGGAGAAATTTCCATAAGGTCGTTAAATTCAGATTTTTTGCTTGCTTGATAACATTTTAAGCAGTTTTCTTGGTGTATATTATCACTCAGTCAGTGCCCTGTTCGGGTGGACATAATGTGGCCCATTTGGTCGACTGGCCCGGTCAGTTCTCTTTAGCCTTTTGTTTGCCTGCGACGTCAACGACGACGATGACGACGACGACGACGAGGAGGAGAAGGAGATGGAGGACCAACGAAAAATGCACTCAAAAGTTTACACACAGAAAAGGCCATAAGTGGCCTGCCCCTTTCTAACCTGACATGTCCCTGACCGTGTCCCATTCTCGGTAATTTTGCGCTTAGTGTCCAACCGAAAGAGAGAAAATCTCTTCGTTGTGCCTAGCCACCCATTTTGCCCATCTTGTTCTCCCTTTCTCCCATTTTCCTTCTCATGCACTGCTTTAGTCTATCTCTTGTTTTCCGCTTAAAATCAGATGTCGAAATAATTTGCAACACGTCGCTGGCACGTGGTGGCATAGACTTGGGAATGCGGGAGAAAGAGAAACAAAGGGTAAGAGTGGATATGTTTGGGACAGGCTCCCTACATTCCTCCACTCTCCGCACCCTCCACCCCCACTTCTCTCGCAGTCTCTCTTGCCAAAATGTGGCACGTGTTTATGGGCTTTTGGGGCAAAATGGTTCATTTGTTTTCAAGCAAGCAGCAGATTAGTAGGCAAAACACCAAAAAGAAAGGAAGAAGATGAAAATGAGGATCTGTGTTATGGCTATTATGCAAAATTAAGAAGCCCATGGTCACTCTAAAAATTACTTAAAGTTTTTATAACAAAATTTATGAGTACTTAATTGTGAAAATACTTTAATAGGTTACGAAAAAGAGTACTGTCAACTCTTAAGAATCTTTGAAACAAAATTCAAAATGTTTCCATAATTCGTTAAACGATACCCAAATTGAAGTTAGCTGAAAATTGAAAAGATGCTGAGACGCATTTATATACAGCTATGGTCACATAATTGGCACAAAAAAAAATTTATATTTTTAAGGGGAATTTTTTATTATATAATAAATTACAAGGAACACATATTGGATGGCGTTTTCTAGCCCAAGGTTGGACTAAGCTATCAAAACAAAAAAAAAAATTAATTTAAATTCTAAAAGTCATAAAAACTCAAAAACTTTATAAAAAACTAACTATACATAATTGTAAAGTTCTATGAGGAAACCGTTCTACAAATTCTCTACAAGTTTTCATTGGATTTCGTTTCTTAAATTATTATCTTTTTAGTTTAGGGTTAGCCAAAAATGTAGTCTATGTACATGCAATTTTTACACTAATTACTACACCACAAAGGTCTATGCAATCCATCTCAAACTAAAAGACGCTTTGTTTGTTTAATAATTTATTTAAGAACAGTTGACTTTACGTTTCAAGATCTATCTTCATTCAATTCTCTTGATAAGTATAATTCTACATAATCTCCAAAATTTTTCAAAACGAAAAACAGGCTTTAGGTAGACAATAATTGGCAATTCTACAAAACTTTTACAGGTCTCAAAAGCTAGAAATTCCTTGTTTCTATCTTTCCTTGAACTATTTTATTTTCCGATTGCCTGCTTCCTGTCAAGACAGTTTGCCTAAATATCATCTTCTCCTCGATTGAATATCTCGAAAAATCAGCTTAAATTTTCTTCTCATCTAAGCCCCAAAATCGACTTTAATTAGTGTCTAATCGGTCAGCTACCAGAAACCAATTCAAGCTTAATGCAAGCGAAAACAGATCCTTCTTCGTTTTTTTTTTGTTTTAGTTTTTGTTTTTCCTGCTGCAATTGCATGGCCATAGGATAGCCATGGCTATGGCTATAGTCCACCTGCCTAATTGCAACTTAGCCACGCCCAGTTGGTTAGTTAAGCAGTCAGCCGGTAGTCAGGACCGTCGGCTAGGCAGCCTCCGCTCGACTCTTGACTTGGCTCCCAAATGAAATGTAAAGAAAATGTTATTTATGGCCAATTTCATGAGTGTCCGCAGTCGGTGTCTGAGTCTGTTCATGTTGTTGCTCATGTGCCAGGCTCGTTCAGGCATCTGATTCTAGAGTTCTACTGCAATCGAGGGCCAATTGAAAAGTTTCCAATCGCAGATAATGAAAAAGGATTTATTCGCTCTACTTTGAGTCACTCTTAATTAACTTTGTGATCAGCCCTCGTTTGTTGTAGTTAGATGGTGGTACTCGGGCATTCGACATAGGAATGCAATCTGTAATGCAAAAGGGAGAACCAATGCTACTTATGCTGAGCTGGCAGAACCTAAGATGCAGCAGCAGGAGCTGATTGCCAAGTGCATAGACAGACTGGCATAGAGATGACTGCGTGAGGTTAAGAATTTTCGTTAAGAGTAAGAATGTTTGCATTATTTGAATAATTTTCAAGATTACAATCACGTGGCTAGCTCTAGCGGAAATCATCGTAGTCGATAATAGACACACTCACACACACACACACACTCAGAAAATTGTATGTATGTGAGTCCCTTCGAATGCAGGTTAAATGAAAATGTTATTTCATTTGCCCGCCACTTAGAGTGTCGGAAATTGAAATTTATATCCGTGTTTCTGTCTTCTCTGGCCAGAAAGGATATGTGTGTGTGTGTGTGTGTGTGTGGCAGCAGGGGAGAGAGTAAGGGAGTTAACGAGGGAGACAAGGAGTATGGAGAGAGTTTGGAGCCAACGCAGCGAATTCGATTGTGGTTTATTGCCTTCGATTGGTTCAGCTGCTACCAGCACACACACACACACACACACACACATATGCCCACACTGCAAGTGCAAGAAAAACGTTTCCTTCTCATGCGTACTAAAATTTTATCCCAATACGTATGTTTCACCCCTCTAACCAGCCTCCGCCATCCCCCTGGCCACACCGCAGCATTTGATTTTAATGCGCTTTGACATTTTAGACGATAATAATAACGAATTTATACATATATTTCGTTGTGCTCTCTACTTCTGGCCCCATTTGAAGCGATTTTTGGGCGGCAAAAGTTTCTAATTTATGGCCAAGTCTCAGCTGGTTGCGGTACAGTTTTAACTGGCATAAGGGAAAGCGATAAATCTACACATAGATAACAGTGCTTTTTATGTCACCTAGCATGCCTAGCAAAGGTGATCAAAATATATATTTTAACATTTTGTAAATCAGAAATTGAATTAACTAGTAGCTTTGCCTTAAACGTTAAAAGCATCAACTATATTTGTTATTTGATATATTTCAGTTAGTTTCTTCTAAACATTTTGATCTGTTTGATTGATTTTCTAAATTATTTAAGGACGCAACTTTGTGGCACTAAATTTTGAAAAAAAGTTTAAAATTTTGAATTGTGAAAATTGTTTGTCAAATTTTCGAGCCTGCTTTCCTTTCTCGGTGTAGAATGGACCTTTTGGAATCCTTTTTTGCGCCTACAGTTGGAAGCTTGTTTGGCATTGGAAATTGGCTGATGGGTTGGGACTTCTCCTAAGCAAACCAAACTCCTCTTCGTTATCTACTGCGTCTCTGGAATTGCTTTCTTCGTCTACACGTGGCTGTTAGTTTGGGTTTTGCGATCGGCGATCGTAAAAGCCAAGCGAGCAGTCTAAAGCCATGAGTCTTGGCTTTCACACGTGCTTGAATGCAACTTGTCTTCGTCCTTTTGCGCTTTATTAGACTTTTTCCTGCATGAGAGCTGAACTGGATGTTCAACAACCTGAAGTGTTTTGTGAGGTGCCACATATAGTGTTCGAGAAGGCCCAACAAGCCGAGCATATGCACGTGCTCAAATGATCCTCTTTCGCCAGTAATTTGTATTCATTACTTCTACCATATCTGAACGATGCTCTGGGGTCATCTGATTCCAGCGATTCGATGTGAAACTTTCTATATCTATTTTATCCTAACTTGATCTGGGCTGCCCTTGGTAACTCCTTCCTGACTTCTGCATTTTGCATTTTGTTGGTTTTGCGTTTCAATTCCTCTTTTCTATTGCTGCGCTAAAATTTAATAAAACACAACGGTCCATTCAGAGGATAGCGATGCCTGAGGACTGTCCACCAGATTGAATGTGGGACTCTTCGAGCCGCCTTTCTACTGCTGGACACGGCGATTCTGAAACCAGATCTTCACCTGTTTCTCCGACAGTCGCAGCCGATTGGCAAACTCAATCCTTCGCAGCCGCAATTGGTAGGCGCTCCAGTTCCAGCAGCTGGATCGATGTGATGGCTTCCATTTCTGGTTGCTGACTGCTATTCTTGGCAGGTGAGAATATGGGCGAGCAGGAGGATTCGTGTTTGAAACGCTTCGACTGGCACTCGATGAAGCCGACGGGGAAGTGCAGAAACTGTTTGGCTCTTTGGCCAACGGAAGAAGTCCCGGAGCACTGTCATAGACCGACGGGAATTGGGTAGAGCTGCTGCTGCTGCTGCTGGATGCATTTCCTGCTTGATTGATGGTATTAGCTGAGAGCGGAGGCGAAGGATAACACGGAGTTTGCTTTACGCTTGGAGGCAAAGATCTGAGCATACGGATGATAGAGTGAGGCATGTGGCAGAGATCCAGCGGCTGCTGCAAATTGTGTACCTTTTGATTACGATGTTACGAATTAAAAAAATTCTACAATTTTTCGAACTTGCTCCTTAGTTAATATTTGCGATTCCTCCGTTGCACCGACAGCTGCCTGTTCGCTTGGTGTTTGCGATCGCCGATCGAAAAAATCAAACGAGCAGTATAAAAAGTACATATAGATTTTGCTTGAGCTTAAGGGGACGTCCTTTCAAAGCCGGCCCTATGCGCTTCCTAGGGCATGTAGAACAAACTGCACTGCACTCTGTAAGGTGTCACAACTAGTGCTCCAGATGGCCCAACAAGCCAAACAAGTGCACGTGCTTGCATGGTAATGATCTTTTCCTCAACCACTTCCACCAGAAATTTGTATCCTGAAAGAAAATTTTCAAATAGCCACACGCAGACATGAAACTTATGACTTACCATTACTTACACCATATCAAAAAGCCGCTCAGGGGTCATATGATTTCAGCGATTCGTTGCGAAACTTTCTATATCTATTTTATTGAAACTTCATCTGGTCTGCCCTTGGTAACTCCTTCCTGACTGCTGGAACATGATGTAATGTTGACATTTTGGCAATTTTGCGAAAACTGCGTCTCTTTTGTCCTTTCAATACCAAATATCCTTAGTTCTGAATTCCTAAAAATTTTGAATTATTTGCCAGGTTTAAAAAAAAAAAAAAAAATTAACATACAACGAAAGCAAACAAACTATTCGACAAATTTCGTTAACATTTTTGATTCATTGAGTCAAATTTTAACTGTATTATTTATTGATTTCGATGTTTGGGTTGCTTTGTTTTGTTAGTTTTTGTTGTCTTGTGAAATTGTCGTTGCCTTCTTTGTTTCTTTTGGGTTCTGGGTTTGGTTTATTTGAGCTTTTGCTTTTGCCTAATTTATAGTTATTTTCGTTTTATTTGCAAAATGTAAACTCATTAGGGATAACCGATATCATGCGATAAGCATTCGATGTCTATCTATATACACCCACATACATACAATATTGTAGTCTCATGCATATATAAATGAATATAGATTTAATTGTCAGGCCTGGTTTTAGCTTGTGTTGCTACTGCTGTTTGCCAGTTGCACAATTTAATTAACTTTGTTGCACGGCTCTGGCAGATGTGTCCTCTCAGTGGCTCAATTGATACGGAGTTGCAGTTTCAGTTTATTGCTTTTGTTGTTGTTGTTGTAGGGAAATTTCATTGTCGCATCATGTTTGAGGGTAAATGCATTTCATTTAGTTAAATACGCATATATTTTGTATATATATTTGTATTTAAGTATACGTATTTGTTATATGAATATGTATATTGACTGCAAACAAACCGTTGGTTCCATTAATTGCATTTGGGCCAAGGCAAATTTGTGTCAAACTCCCATCACACGAATATAAACGAAACGGATTTTATTAACATTTCAGGCTGGCTACATTTGCATACCTTCATATAATTATATAACTCTAGAAATTAAAGGTTCAAAAAGTCCAAACTCAAAACCTATTTAAACGGTTTTTTGTTTGTACCTTTTTCTAATTTGGCCATCATTTCGGTTAGGAATGGCAAATTGCACCATAAGTACACTTCATTAGTTTCTCTTTACTGGTTCAACTAACTCATAAGCCAGAAAAAAAAACGTTAATCAAGTTAAATCATAACAACACAAAAACCAGAAAAAGCAGATGGAAAAAAAAACTAACTGGGTAACTTCAATGCTGTTGATTTCCATGGGGAAATCAGTTTAGTAGCAGCTACGGCACCAGCAACCAAGCAGTGGGTTGGGCATAAAAATCATAAAAATTTGTGCTACAAATAAACAAGAAACCAATAAAAGTGACGTAGTCGACGAAGCCAAAGACGACGATGACGAGGACGAGGACGACGAGGCAATGAAATCAAAGATGGAACCGAATGCGTTACGCATACGCCCTGTGTAAAATGGCTCAATAACAAAACAATTTCTACGCAAAATTTGCAATTCATTGCCAGAATTGTGGGAGACGATAGCAACAACAACAAAACACGAACAACTCCTTGCGAATTTACTTCCTGTCTGTAAATCTATGTGCGTGTGTGTGTGTCTATTGTTGACATACGAAACTTTAACAGTTTATAGACGACTTTTGCTGCTCTTGAGGTTTTCTCAAGAGGCGTAACTTTTCTCGGTTAATACATTTCAAATGCGTGTCTACATTTGTTTGGTTTCTAAGCGATTGCATTTTGTGTAGTTTAATTGGCAAATTGTCAGTTTGTAAGTTTAGCTGCATATTTTTGTGCAATGAAAATGCCAGAGAGTTTGATTTTATAAGATATTTAAACAAGACTAAACGAAATATTCTAGACACTTCTCATCTGGCATGAAACTTATTAAGAATCTCTCTGTAGGTCCAGCTTAGCTTCAAGGGTTAGAGCTTTTGCAGTTTGGTAAATATTCTTAAGAGAGGCATCTGAAATAAAAAAGAGAATGTTTACCTGGCCCATATTTTTAAAGTTCGCTTTTTAGATTTTTCTAAGCAAATTTAGTGTTTGAAAAAAGTGTGGCTGCATATTTTAATAAAGAAAATACTATATGCTTAGGAGAGACCCTTTAACAATATGTATAGCAAATGTTGAGGGCTAGACTTTTACCTTTTTAAGTAATATTGAGAGCATTAAAGAAAAAGTAATAATATCCTGCAGCTTTAACGCCTATCTAAGAAATGTTTGTTAGCTAGGCTCTATATCTTTGGTGTTCGAATTCGTTTTGAACTTAACTACTAAAAGATGGAAATATCATACAACTGTTTAATACCAAGTGAAACATTTCACATGGTGCTTTTGTATCAATGAATTAAGCTTCTATTTCCACCACAAAATTTAGCTAATTGTCTATTTTACCATTTTCGCGTTGCGGAGATGGCAAATTTAAATTTATTGACCGTATTGAGCTGGCGTGCACACATAAACATGGCTATAAATTTGGGCACGCGTCTGAGAACAATTGAGCCACAAGTATTAAACGTAAAAAGCGTAGCAGGCAGGCAAGAGCGGGAATTGGCCAGGAGAAGGTAAGCTCCCTCTTGGTCTACCCACCTAAAATAATAATGAAAATTTTCGATTGCATGAAATAGGTAGGAAAAAGGCAGCACTTATCCTTCTTAGTTACACGCCAGCCAGCTGATATCGTTCTACATAGTTGCCGTTAAGACTTATTGATACTTATAGCACCGCACACACACACACACACACAGACACATACACACACTCAATCTCCTATTCGCTCGCACTCATGTTCATAGCTCCCTGGGCTCTCGCTGGTGAAATAAATTCAATTTTATAAAACTGATTCCCCACACAATTTTCCAGAACGTCTGGCATAACGAAGCGAATAGCAGCGAGTGGAGAGGTATGGAGAAGTAGTATGTGTTGCATATGTGTAAAATTTTCTAACAAAATGAATATGTATTGGCATTTTGCAGCTAGCTGAAGGTACAAAAACAACAGCAACAATAACAGCCAACAGCATATAGTAGTAGTGTAGGGCAGATAACAATTTATTGCCATCAAGTGTAGTGTAGTCGGTACCCGAAAAATGTTCTACTAAAAGTTAATGAAAGCAATTTGTTTGTTGTAGAACAGAGAGGTCAGAATACTGCATTGAGGGTTAAGTGAGGTGAAGAAACCTTTCAAGTATGTATATATCTTTGAAAAAAAAAAACAAAGAATGTATAAATTAAAATTTTGACACTTTCGTCATTGAAGTATTTGGTTACAAAAATATTTTTAAAATTTGAATGTAAAACGACGATTTCATTAGAACTTTCGTCGTTATTAACTTTAAAATATGCAGCCACACTAATTTTACGGTATTTTTAAGTTTTTGGCAATTTTCCTAGAATGTGGCAACTAAATCAAAGAAATAGGCAAACATAAAAACTTTTAAAATTTTTCCTAACATAACCAAATAATAAAATCACTCCAAATACTACAAAAGTCGCTTGAAAGAGAGAGAAAGCACAAAAATACCAAGAAAGCAAATGCAAAACAGCTGCCACGTGCCCCACAAAACAAATGCGGAAGTTGGCTTAAATTCATTCTCCCATGACGAGGGAAAAAGAGCAGCGACGGCTTTTTGTGGTTATGATGAATATGAATGCTATGTGATTGCATTAGCAACTTTGGACACACTTCTTCCGGTCCTGCACTTTACTTCAAATCTACACACCACCCAACACAACCAACAACACACATGACATGACAACACATTCCACTCATTTTCACATAAAAAATAAGTTAGAGACTCCAGAAAATGGAAGTCAGAGAGAATGAGGAAAAGGAAACGTTTGTGAAAAATGTGTTTAGTGTGTGATGAACGAACATAAAGGCGAATTAGGAAAGGAGTAGATTACTTAGCCCAGAATTAGGAAAAGTGGAGTGTACTTAACCCAGAAGTTGAGTTTGAAAACATAAAAGAGAAGAAGGTTAATGATTAAAAATACTGGCGCTGGTTTAATGCAACGATAGCAGTTTGTTGTGAAAAGATTAAAGTTGTGTGGAAGATTTGACGCACCAAAAGAGTACGTTTTTTAAAGAAAGAGTTTTTTCCAGATTTTTATGTCTATTTCTTTAAAAATATGCAGCCACTCTAATTGTATAAGTCCTTTCGAGTATAAAAACAAATTTCTCATTGTACAATCGTGGTTTCAATTTCTCATATATTTGTTTAAGAGTAAACTAAAGTCTTTAAATTTGGTTGGTATTTTTTGCTACAAATATGCAGCCACACTAATTTAAAAAATTTTAGAAATTGGACTTTTCTGTTACAAAATCTAATTTCTTACTGTAAAGTGATTAATATCTCGTCTTATTTTTGGTATTTTTTGCTACAAATATGCAGCCACACTAAATTTCAAACAATAAATGTTTAATAGTAAACGGGAAGGAGGTCCCATTAGCCATAGCTTTCGGCAAACCTAACATTGTTCGCACTAAAATGCATGCACAAGCAGGAAGTGCAGTTGCCTATGCCGGGACTGGACTTCAGCCACCTTCTCTGTCCTACGTCTCTGTCTCTGTCTCTATCGTCTGTCGTCTGTCTCTGTCCCTACACATACATATTACTGTCTAGTTGGCGTCCTGTGTCCCGGCTGCGGTTAAGAAGTTCACTTAGTGGCATTTTTGTTTATTTAAATTATGTTGTGCGGTTTCTAGACTTCCTGTTGGCTC
Organism: Drosophila nebulosa; assembly: GCA_024703675.1. NCBI lineage: Eukaryota > Metazoa > Arthropoda > Insecta > Diptera > Drosophilidae > Drosophila > Drosophila nebulosa. The sequence continues at coordinate 7,924,899 of CM045724.1, read as the reverse complement.
TCAATTAGTGGTCACTCCTCAAACTGAAACATCACAAAAAAAAAAAAAAAACAAAAGCAACACAAAACAGAAGTAAAAATAACAAAAACGATATATGTATGTATATAGTATGTACATATGTATGAAAAATGCGCTTATGGTTGCCTGGGCACGTATCCATCGTTCCCCATCATCTTTTCCGGGAGATTTTTGCTGCATTGCGTTTCATATTAAATGTGATTACTCTTTCGTTCAGAATGCCCAGAAGATTGGCAGGACGTTGGGAGAGAGAAAGAGAGCGAAAAGAAAAGAGGGAGGAGACAAAAACGGTGGCCAAAGGGGAGGCCCAGTCAATTCCAATGAACCGTAAAGCAAACGCAATGCGGGCGGTCAGCCAGGGGTAAGGTTGGTTGGGTTAGAGGACGAGCCACGCAGGGAGGTTGGGCACAATAACCGCCAATTCATTTGAGTGCCGTTGCTCGAATTGGCAACATTTGGTTTCGAGTGAAGTTGGCCTGTTGTGGGTCCTGCGGGACATGGGTCAAAAAGGGTTATGGCCCTTACCTTTTGTGTTTGAGTGTGTGTGTGTGTGCGAATGTGTAGAGAGCGGCACAACAATCATAACAAGTCTGAAAATCTTGAAACAAAAGTAACATAGCCCAAGAGATTATATGAGATTTCTCGCTGTTCCTGTCCAAATGCCTTTAAAAAATGAATCCTTGCAAGTGTAAGGGCCATCAACATTTGATTGAAAAATTCCCCACATCCTTGAACGAAGTCATCAGCTTTTGATTGCATCAGACAATCATCTGCTTTGCCTCTCCTTGTCTGCTGCCAAAGCATAATCAAATTTTACGACACTAAATTTCGGCTGCATATTAGAATTGTTAATAAAGGCAAAAAGCCTTTTGATTTGCCCAAAAGCTCTTGAATTATTTAGTTAATCTTGGTGTTTATTTGTTCAGTTAACAGCTTAAGAGGATTGTCAGTAGCATATGTAAATTAAAATTGACTGAATAATGGAAATCAATTTAAATTCATATGGGATCTGTTTGAGATTTTAAACAATCAATTTAATTATTTAAAACAAATTAATCTGGGTGAGTAATGCAAAAAGTTAAGTTAAAACTACAGACAATAAAACTTCTTTAAATCAATGAGCATACAAAAGGAAAAAAGAGGAGGTGGGATACGTAAACCGTCTTACGAAGGAAAGTGATCATTAATGGGACTTTCAAAGCGAAAAGCACTATTCAATGAAATGGGTAGAATGAGAATTAAGTGTAAGGATTAGGTTAAGAATTTATTGAAGTGCTTTGGGTATATAGACAATTGATTAATTGAAAGGTATTTTCATTCAAAGTCAATATTATGGCTTGAAAATACTTTCAGTTTGTTTATAAAATACTTTGACAAATTTGATTATTTTATTATATTAAAATAATTTCTTTGAGTACTTGAATTTAACGCCATGTATTAAAAAAATAGAAAGACTTCGTTTTACCTATCACGATAGAGTTACAAGCGGTGCTCTTAGAACAATTCTTCTTAGAAAATGAATGGAAAAAAGCTACTGTTATTGAGTTATCTTGATTGCTTTTCTAATTTTATTTTCTTGAGTTATTCTTTCAGTTCTGGTAAAAAATAAATCTATGATTTACTTAGACAGATACTTAATGTTTATAGTACATCGAAAAAGGCTTTATAGTTTAATCTTGATCTCTAACTTTAGTTTGAACTTTACTTTTTAATAGATTTTTTTTTGTCGTTTTTGCTTTCCGCATCATGTCATCGCATCTTCACCATTTTGTTTTCTTTGTTCCTTACTGTCAGTTTGGCAAACATTTATCAACACTTTACCATAAACTCCCCTCCATTTTGCCCCCCTTCACGTCATGTTACTGCCCCCAAGCTGCCTTTTGAACACTTGATTTGTGAAAATTGCACCGCCGCCTCCTCTTTTTCACTTTTCTACCTCACTCGCTTGCTCTCTGTCTCTTTGCTTTTGCATTCTCTCCACTTTTTTGTTACATCCTTTTTTTAATCATAGTTCACCTGCTACATAATTGCAATGTTTACCTCGTTGCTGCCGCTGCTGCTGCTGCCACTGTAGTGAAGCTAAGTGAAGCGTTAAGGTGCAGCAGAATCAGTGGCATCAACAGCATCAGAAGGCGGGCAGCAGCCAGGCAGGCAGGCAGGCAGGCAGGCAGGCAGGCAGCATCCTCTTGATTAAAAATTTCTGATTACTGTACACTGATAGCGGATAAAAAGAAAAAAAAAAACAAAAACGAGCCGAGGAGGTGCCACAAAATTGCAGCGGCAGCGCTTTTGTGACAGCTTCCAAACGGCTCCACCTCCATCTACTTTTCCTCCTCCTCGTCATGATCCTTTTGGCTCCTTTTCCTAATAACATATCACCGCCTGCTGTGTTTGGTTTTCATTAGTTGGCAAAAGCTTTTCCCCTCTTTCATTCTACCCGAATTTCATTTCGTCACCTTTCAAGTGTTTCCGAGTATCCAAGCATGATTGATGATTTCAATTTGAATTTCCATGTCAAAAAATGTATGTACTACAACAACACACACTACACTACATGGGCAACTTAATTTAACTTTGTCCAACACTCTATTCCTTTTTTTTTTTTTGTTTTTGCCCCTTTTTGATGTTCTGTTGTCTGAACGCGACTGTACTTCCTGTTTGCCAGCCTCAGTGTGTGTGTGTGAGAGAGAGATTTTTTTTTTGTGCGCTGCTAATTAATGATGCCCATGACAGAAATTTATGTGCAAAAAGCACAAAAACTTTTGCAATATTTGTTCGCATTTAGTTTTGCCCATTTTCTCTCTGTTCATTCAACATGGCCGCCTCACTCTGTGCATGTGTGTGTGTGTGTTAGCACTTCCGTTTCCTGTATTAGGTTGCTCACTTTTATCCCATATCCACCCATACTCAACGTATGTGTTTATTATACTCTTCTAATGGGCATATTAATGACATTAGGCAACGACTTTTGATGGAGTCTGTTTTTGTTTTAGGGGTGTGCATAATGTATGCGAGTGAATTTTATTTTTGAACTTTTGCAGTTAAATTTGGTAGATTGTTGGACAGTTTTCTTTTGCAGAGAGCATTGCAAACATGAAATTGTTATTCTACTTTATAAGACAACAAATTTAGTTTCGACTTTCAGCACAATGCGGCTCACATTTATAGGATAACTTTTTAAGTTTAAGCAGATGTCTATCCATAAGTTGTTTTTTAATGAATATCTGAATATGATGAGTCTTTGTCCCATATTGGTAAGATGAATCTCGGCTAATAATTCTCTACTTCTAGTAATCTTTGATATTATTTTTATTATAACTATATTTTTAAATAGGATTTTTTTTAACTCTACAATAAAATATTAATAGACCAAATTTCCATTATCACCTTTCGATTAGAGGTGGAACACTATCGATAGCCTAAACGGTCGATAGTCTAAATAACATTTAAGAAGTGGGTTGCTTGATACCAAAATGAAAAATGATACTTTTGAATGAGTCATTTATTCAGAATTTTTAAATTGTTTTAATTTTTTCTGAATAATGTTATGAACGCCCATTTTTGTGATTTAGTTAAATAACCTCTTTGCAATCAAAGGGTTTTTTCTCGTCAAAGCGACTGTTTTGACTATCGATAGCTTTCCACGTCTACTTTCGATACTTTTCGATACTACTTAGATTAAAATTGAAAGTCCATAATTTTGACATTGTTTGATAAATGGATTTCCTCTTTAAGGTATTTGCCAATTCGATGTGTGTCATTTGCTGTGAATGCGTTTCAATCTTGTTTATTAATAACACATTTTGCTATAGCCATTGACTCGCTTTAGGCTACTTTTCAGTTCTCCTAGACTACTAATGGCCATTGGGTTGGCTTGGCTTGCCTTCATTATGCAGCTCCATCGCCGCTTTATTTCTTTCTTTCTCCCTCTTGTTGTGCTTACGGAAGTAAGCTTAGACCCTCTATCTTTGTCTTTCTCACTCTCTCAAAAATGCTCTGATGAAAACTTTTGCCATTGCATTTAGACACAACAGATGTCTGTCTGTTTGTCTCTCTCGAGTGGCGGCTGTTCCTGTGCTTAAGGTGTGTGTGTGTGTGTGATTTTCCCAGATGAAGTTGAAAAGGAGGCATCATAATCATCATCAACTCATCATCATCGTCGTCGTCGTCGTCATCATCAGTCACCACTAAGTGGAGGGGGGAAACAGGTTTCAAGTTCAATAGAGTTTGCCATGTTTCTGTGCTTTGAGGCAGGTTTCATATTACTGCGATACTTTTAATAAGCTTTTCAGTTATGAAAGGAGTATTGCTGCATGTGTGTGCCCTCTTTTCTTATAGCCGTTTCGTTTTAGTCGTTTATCAATTTTCCCTATTTTCAATTTGCTACACCCTTCCCCCCTCGCATTTATACACACCATTTGCCAGCTAAGCAGCAAGAAAACAACGAAACACTAAAAACAAATGCAACAATCCCTAAGTAGCCATGGCGTATATAAAATAAAACAAAAAAAAAAAAAGAACGAGGTCGGTTGGTTGGTGAAGGGAATAGAAAAAAATAGATGGGAAGCAACAGGGGACGACGACGACGACAAACGACAAGCAAAATGACAATGACGACTTGTCAAATATTGACGTATCTCTTGAAAATTGTGCTCCAGCGCGGCTCATCCAATGTAAGCAGCAGGCAACCAGACGCCCAGCTCGATTGCTGCTGCTGCTACTGTTTCTTCTGACTCCTCTACATATTTTTGTGCTTCCAATGATGTGCCATGTGGCCCCTGTCATGTGGGATGCCTCCTGGCAGCGTCAGCAACATTATCAACTGGTTGGCTGGCAACACATGTCCAAACACAGTGGAATTTTCTACTAAAACTACTGATTAAAAGCAACACGCAAAAACTGTGAAGAGAAAATTATGTCAAAGGAATTTGAAGAATAAAATTGGGAAACTTTGAAATCTTTTTAAGGTTATTCACGAAAGCAAATAGGCTGAGGATGCATTTCTCATAAGCTGTGCCATTCTTTTTTCGTTTGTTTTAGCTATAGTTCTCAACTAGTTTTAGCGTTGAAATCAATTGGTCAAAAACAAAAACATGCTTATGTTTGGTTGCTCTAATAAATGCCTTCGAGACTGCTCATTCGCAAATATTCTTTTAATAAGTAATTTTTATATTCAGAAACATAATTTAAAAGCGGATAATAATGAAAATTAAGCTTTAACTTGATATTCCCCTTTTTCGTTTATTTTCTTGAATTATTGTTATGGGATCACTTTAACAAAAAAGGATTTGAGGGTTTAAGAGACTGAGTTTTCTAGAGAGGATAACAATAAATTAGTTGTAGGAACTATCCATGAAATCGTTAGCTTTTCTAAACATTTCATAAAAATAGTTTGGATTTTGATTTGTTTTGTTTGTGCAACTTTCACTGTACTCTCCATGCTTCATTTGTGTTGTGAGCGCGTGTTAGTGTATCTTCGTATAGATAGCTTCGACATTTTGTACTCTCTCTTTACGTTTTTCTTTTTCTTTTTTTTTTTTTGTCAGTATTTGTTTCAAGTTTTTTTTTTCGCTTTCGTTGCACTTTTCCCAGCTCGATCCGCTGTCCGTGCCCCTCGACCAAGCGTCCGACCTCTTGCGCCCAGCTTTGGCACTTCATTTGCTGCGCTCAAGTGGATCCACTTTCATTTGTTTGCAATGGGCAAAACAAGACAAAAAAAAAAAGGAGAAAAAAAAAAAAACGCACGAGTCCTCCAATGCATTTTTTTCTTTCTTTTTCTCTTTTTTTTTTTTGTTTTTTGTCACCCTCGGCTCATTGTAGTTTGCCGAGTAGCTGCTGTTCGCAGTAGTCGCCTCTGCTGATTCAGCTTTGTTTGCCTTAAGCCTTTGTGCAAACATTTTGCGCCTGAGACCAAGGACTAGCTGCTGCAGGGCAAAGAGGTCCTGGACCAGGCTGTCTGCATAATAATAAAAAAAAAAAAACAGAAAAAACGAAAACGCAACCCAAAATACACTAAACTTGTTAAGACTACAGTAAAAAAAAAAAGATCAACAGTTTCAAGAATGGAGTTTGGACAAAGTTTAGATGGATACAATTTACAAAGTGTTTTCCTATGAGTTACATTTGCTGTGGGATTCTTCTTCTGATTGTTGAAGTAATCTTTTAAGTAAATCGAAAATCGTAGAAATTTTGAAAATGCTTTCAATTTTTCAGTTAAAAGTTGACTTTGATATGAATATCCTAACTGAAGATTAACAACGAACAATTTTAGGCGTATTTTACAGATCTCTTAGCTCTTTTCCTTGTAATCCTTTAATACCTTTTAAAAATTTTACATTTCTTGCAGTGTAGAGAGAGGGAAAAAATGAGCAACCATTATGGGTAGCCGTCGACTGCTGCCTGCCAGTTGGTAGGAGCATCCTTTGTGCCTGGCCACAGAAAATGCATCATCAATATATAGGGAGACGATGGGAATGATGACGGCAACGACGACGACGACGTCGACAGTTCTCTGCATGGTCGCCCTTGGGCTCAACTCCACTCAGTTATCCACACGCATGGTTCGTGCTCACTTTCCTCTTGTCCCTCTCCTGCTATCCAGCATTTGCTTTGTCTGAGTTTGCATTTCGCCTTCTGGGCTCATAGCCATTGGGTGGGTGGGTGGCCATTTCCAGACCATCATCTCACCCACTATTAGGTTCACCCTCTTATGATGCATCATGCTTAGTCAGTCAATGACAGGCAGCAGCAGCAGCAGCAGCAGCAGTAGTAGTAGTCAATCAGTTGTAGCTTGGGTTTTCCACGATTTCATCCATGGGCAAAGTTATTGACGCTGATATTTTACTGCACTTGTTGTCTACAAGTCATGGGCAAAAATTGTTAACCATTGCTAGATTGTTGTGCTGCTGCTGCAGTTCTCTTCTTCCCCTCCAGCTGTTGAATCATAATCGTAAAAATGGGAATCATCATCATCCTTCTCATCATCATGAATTCTGATGAATAGTTTGCTAGAAGGAACAGAAGGAGTAAAAGAGGGGCTAAAGCAGTTTCAGAACATTTTTGAATAGAAGTCGTGGAGAAATTTAATGGAGATGGAATTGGTAATCTCGGAGCCATTCAAATACAATTCATTGTTTGCTGCACTAAAATCATCAAGTGCCAGTTATACACAAATTGAAAATCCTCTTCAACTATGAGAGTAATTTTAGTACTTGAACTCTGCGGAGACTATAAAATAATGTATTTAAATACTTTAATTAATAGTTACTTTTTTTTCCCAAGTTTATAATCTGTGCAATTAGACCATTTATTCGCAACACTTTTTGGAGATTATTGAATAATTGAAGTTGGTTATTTAACTATTTTTAATTACTCTTAAACTATTTCAAGAGCAGAGTACTTGAAATATTTATTTAAATTTCTTTATATTACTTTTAATTATTGCTTTGAGAACTTTTTTTATATGCATTAAATTTAATTGTTGTAATCTTAGTTGTGTAGCTTTTAACCATTTCTACTTTTGAAATTACATTTATAAACAGAAATTAACCATTTTTAAGGTTACTTTTTCGAAATATAAAACTTATTTTTTTTATAGCTTTATTAAACGAATGGGCAAGACTGTTCGTTATATATGGAAATATATTGTCTTCTCATCATTTAACCAGAGTGTTGCATCACCTCATCAACGGCATCGTCTCGAAAGCAACAACAAAACGAGTTGAAAAAATAAAGTAAAATCTACAAAAACAACGACAACAACAATAATAATAATAGGAAGGCAAACAAACAAGGCAAAAAAGCAAACTTTGAACTAAATCCTTACAAATGTTTATCTTTTCTTAATCCCGCACTTAACTGCTAGACCCGCATTGGCCTGGCCAAGAGAACAGACTCGAGATGATGGGGCAAGGGAAGAGCAACGGCTTGCCTTGCTTTGCCCTTGCTGCTGTGCCCCCCTGTGCATGAAGCTGGCAAATTGCTTAACGCTTCAAAGCGTCCAGGCCTCTTCTCTTTCTTGTTCTTTCGACTCTCGACTCTTTCGAGTTTCGCTATTTTCTTAACACAGTTGTAAAAACTTTACCAGCGCTGCACAACATTTTTGCCTTTTCTCTGCTTCTTTTGAAAATCTCGAAGAATTCTAGGAAAATGTGATGGGAAGCGGGAGCGCAAGCGGGGGGAATACGGGGGTTTACAAATTTTTGCAACGACAAGTTTTATAAGTCGAAGCAGCTGAAGATGAAGCAGTTTTCTACACTGCAATAAAAGAAAAAGTGTTTTCTCAAGTAACTTTGCTTATGAACTTCTAAGATCGCTTGCTAACTGGTTATGAAGTGAGTTCGTTTTGAAAATATTTAAAACAAACGCAAATGTTGCAAACAAAAATGTTGCCTACTTTTTTGGGCAGCAATTTTCATAGTTTTGTTTTACCAGTTAATTGGATCGCTTTCTTGTGAAGCATTAATGAAACAATGCTTAAAAGATAAATAAGTAGAACCTGACGTTTGATTACCAAGTTTTAAAACAGTTCTAATTATACTTTTAATACTAGTTTAACGAAATCGAATATATATTACCCTTTTCGAGTTATCTATTTCGTTTTTTGTCTCTGTACGCTAATACCGTCATCTGACCACTTTGCCATCAAGCGATGTTTGCACATCGAGACCACGAAATGTGGGAGGAAAAGTTCCCACACCTACTCTCCTTTCCCTCTCTGTCTTTCTCTCACATCTCTCTTCTAGCATTTACCCACTTTGCCTCATAAAGCAAACTTAAACTTTTTGGTAGTGTTTAATTGTTTCTTTTTCGCTTTTTTGTTTGAGTGTTGGTTGTTATTGTTGTTGTTTCCTAAAAACAAATAAAATATTTGCATTTGTTGTCATCACTTTTTTTTTGTTTTTTTTTTCTGTATATTTACGTAATTTTTTTTTTTCTTTCTTTTGGCGGAATGAGATTAAGTCTCAACCGTCGCTGCGTCTTAATCTTTTGTTGATGCTTGTTTATTTTGCAATTACTTAGGCGTTTTGTTTGCGTCTGCACTGCGGCGACATCAGGCAGCCAGCCAATCCGCCACCCGCTTACCCGCTTTACTCCTCTTTACTTGTTCGCGTCCTTGTACTCTCTCTCTCTCCACCATTTGCTAGCTCCTTTTTTTGGGTGGACGACTTCATTTTGTTTGCTCTTTTGCGAGTTTTCCTTGTGGCTGCTTAAGCTTATTTCCACCATATTTTTGCCTGCAGTTGTTATTGTTGGCCCAAGTTGTTTGCCTAATTTCATGCTTTGATTAGTCCAAAAAAAAAACCCTCAAGAAGGTGTGCCTCTGTCGGTCTGTCTAAGCCTATGTTTTGTTTGTGTGTGTGTGTGTGTGGGTTTGTATGTTTGGTTCTGTCTGAGTTAAGTGCATTACACTCTGATTTCCATGGCAATAAGAAGAAAATTCTGATTGAAAATGAAACAAAATTCGCATGTTAATGTAAATTTAAATCTTTCTGGGTTTGTTCCGAAATTGAACGCAATATGCTAAAAATATGAAATGAAAAACCAGTTTTTGAAGTGTTTATTCAACTCCAATTATGATTTTGCAGTTGTGTTAATGCATTATTAAGTCAAAATAATAGCGTATTCTATTGCTACCTTATTCTTTTGCGTTGATATTGAAACCCTTTTTTTTTATCAAATATTATCTAAAGTTTTACAATTTAAATTTTGCAGAAATCTTTAACAATGACGAGTGATTTCCTTCAAACAATTTTAACCTGTAAATGCCGAGAATATAAAGAACAGCTTTTTAATTTAAAAAATTTTTTTTATTTTGGAGTAATCATTGCTTAACTCGCCACTTTTCATAATCAGCCGATTTATTATGAATTTGTTATCGAAGCTTCTAACTTCCTTAGAAATTCCTTAAAATTAATTAACATCATTGTAGATTGAACTCAACATCATAAAATTTCTCAAACAACTTTTGTGGTAACACTCGCAAAAGAAATTAAAGAAATTCAATGAATTTTGCCCAAATGTGTTGCCTACTTACTGGGGCTCTATTAGATCAAACGAAAAATGCGTTGGAAATTCACTTAATCAACTTAACTCAATACGCAGACGCACACACACACACATACACACACACTTAATCGTTCGCCTCATTAGGTTTTGGAAATATTTGATTTCTCTTCGTGCTGTTGGATTTTTACTGGTTTTATTTTATTTTCTTTTGTGTTGCTCATAAAATCAACAATTAAAGGTCTATTAATCAAACGTTTTAATGGAAAACCCTAAAACGAGGCCAAACACAATTGCAGAAATGACTTGAATTGGTTTTAGAGAGAGAGAGAGAGAGAGAGAGCGAGAGGAGGGAAAAGTTTTGCAGAGAACATTTCAAAACTATTTGCTGGCTTTAATCGGAAACGGAAACAGGCTGACAGGCAGCAGTTAGGCAACAGCACAAGGCAAGAGCCAGTCAACCAAGTGACAGTCAATCGATGCAGTCGAAAGAAGGAGGTGGGCGGCAGGATCGGGAAAGGAAGAGACGGCCTTACAATCAAAGCGGAAGTCATTTTCGTACGTTAATTGACAACAACCAAGAGAAGCAGGCGGTAGACGATGAGCACCATGAGAGATTGGGATCTGTAGGACAAGGACGACATTGATGGTGTCGGTGAGTGCCTCGTCTATCAATCAGTTTCTCCTTCATTTCGCATTTTGTTATGGAGCCTGGAAAATAGTTGAATAGTTGAGTTTTTGCATTGTTCATGCAAAGAGGAGACAACGAAGCGGAAAGGAATAGCGAGAGCAAAAAACCAAAGACCAGACACTGAGATAGAGTAGAAGAAATAATTGTTGGTTTACCTTCACTTTGATTTTGAATGCTTAATGAAGAGAAACAAAATCCTAGACATGATATTTGGGTTGTAATAATTGTCACTGATTTTTTGGTATTTGCGGCTTGAAGTTGCCTTTAAGTTTGGTCTGCCGCCTGTCAGCCATTTACTGAATGCAATTTCTCTTCTTCTCTACGTTTAACCCCAAATCGTAACCATGTCATTCGGCATTATCCTACAACAATGTTTCTCCTTTCATTCTTCAGCTCTCTATCTGCATGTGACCTACTCGCTGTAGGGACATCAACTGCATTTTAAAACCAAAAAAAAAAAAAGAAAAAAAAGAAAAAAAATAAAAATCGAAAAGTAAAAAGGAAAAGAAAAGGGATACATATATCAATACGAAATAAAAGGCAACTCAGCGGAGGCCATTCTGTTTTTAGTTCCACTGTATTGTGTGCTGTCTTAAATTTTTATGCGCGAAAACCCGCAGTTCGTTCATTCGGTCGCTGAATCGGCACTATTTTTGTGTTTGTGTTGCACATTGGGCCGTGGGGCAAGGCACGTGCATGTCAAACTGCAGCAAAAGACAGAGAATAGCTTTGCCTGGTCATCATTGATGATGATGCCCAGGCTGATGCTGATGCTGATGATGCTTGATGCTTGATGATGACAGACACATGGACGTTGTACGGTAAAGAATTGATATCATTCTTTCTCCCGCTCGTCCTCTCCCTCTCTCTCTCTCTCTCTCTCTAACTTTTCTAACTTTTCTAACTTTTTTCATCTGTTTGATTGTTCAAAGTTCCTTTTTTTTTGCCAGCTTTGTTTGTTTTTTTTTGTTCTGGGGTATTATCATATTGCAGATGTGTTGGCATTACAGAAACTAATAAAAACTAATTTTGACATGTTTGGGATTTATAAATACCTTAACTTAATTAAAAAGTATTAGTTATACACAAATCTTCATAATTATTGAGAATCTATTAAAGAAGGCTAAAAACTACTTTAATTACTTAATAATCATTTTTAGTTGTAGTCCGGGTTTGATAATTTTGGTATTTATTAGCTAAAAATACTGAGTGAAGTAATTAATTACCTAATTTTTAAAAGAATTAATTGAAGTAACTATTTCCTTAACCTTAACCTTAAAGTATCAATATTTGATAAAGTAATTCAGAAATTGAATAAGCTTACTTGTCAGCAATTAATTACTCAATCCTTAAACAAATTCAAGTATCAGTAATTATAAATACTTAATGAAATAACCTTTCTTCGTTGAATGAAGTGAAGTAATTGTTTTGAATAAGTAATTGAAGTTACTATTAATCACTCTTAAGTACTCTAGATCTTAGTAAATTACATTTTGGACTCGAAAAAGTATTCAATACTGATTTTTGTAGGATATTGCCAGGTCGTTCTTTAATTTGTTTGCTTTTACTGCTGCTGATTTTACTACTAGAGTTGGACACATTTCAATCCTCATTCGTTGCTATATCTTGTTTACCCTATCCCCTGCCTCGACCCCTTGTTGTCCTCCCATCTGTCGTCATGATGAGGCTGACGTAAAACAATGCGATATCCGATTCAGAACGTTCCGCACACACACACACACACACGCACACATATACTCATGAAATGAATGATGCGCTGAAATGCATTTGGAAAATGTTTTCCTCCCTGTTCCTCTTATTTTTTTTTAACCCGGTTTCCTTTCTGTCCCGTCCTCGTCCCCGTCCTTTTCCTTTTTTGCCATTCAACTGACAGTTGTCCGCTTGCTCATTCGGTCTCGCTTATAGCGTATTGGTTTAAAACTATAAATTAAACTAATTTCTGGTGAAAATTGGATTGGTAGACAGTGATGATGGGCAGAAGGGTGGAGGGGGGAGGGGGGGCATGAACTTCTGTGCTATGTGCGTGACAAAGCTTTTGTTTTAATTTTGCTAACAAACTGCTTTTGTGTCGTTGTGTTGTTGTTGGTCTTGTTGGTAGAGTTTTTTTTTTTTTTTTTACTCTCTGGACTTTTGATTGCCCATTGTCATCATCAGCAGATAGGCGGAGAAAGAGAGAGAGCGAGAGAGAGAGGGACAGAGAGAGAGGGAGATGTCCCTCCTTTATTTTTTGTGGGGCGGAAATTGATTTGTGCATTTTATGTCAGGCTTTTGTCTTTTAAATTAACCCGCTGTTAAGCCACATAACCACGCCTCCCACCGCCATCGTCTCTATACGACGCCCTATTTTTATTTGTTTTGTTTTTGCTTTTAATAAAATGGAATTTCAAATATTTGCTCTTGTTGGGGTATTTTTTTGTTTTTTTTTTTGTTTTTCAACTTTTTCATTGCCTTTTGGTTGACAGTTAATTGAATGCATGTTAATTTTGGTGTCTGCACTGAGAGCTAATAATTAAATTACAATTGGCCATAATTTATTGATTTTTTTTCTCTCTCATCCTTTCGTCCTGTTTAAGGAACTTGGCATTATTTTTCACATTGTGTAAAATTACAATGCAATTAGTTAAATTATTGCATTTATACGATATTTTCACTAACAATCTACATATATAATAAGGGGTGCTAAGGATCATATCATCCCCAAACACTTGCCAAGCGGCAAATCAATCAGTTAACCACAAATAACTTAATAGTTTCACCCTCAAGTAAATTGTATGCTTTTGTTCTAATGCAATATATACAATTTCCTTTCATCCTCCTCCTCCTCCTCCATCATTCTCCTTCCCCTCCAACGCATAATGACCAACAATTTGTTAGACACCCTTCACTCTTCACATAGGCCACATCGGATTGGGGTTGTTGCGTTTCATGTCCAAGCATTTTAGAGTGTTATAAAGAAATTAGCCATCATTTAGCCTAATGAGGATAATAACAACAACTAATGGCTAACAGAAGAGCAGAATATAACAGAATTTTCCTTCATCTCGTTCTCATTTTATTAAACAAAGATTGGCAAAGGATAAAATCATGTCAGAAGGGAACGAACTGAATGGGGGGGACGGTCCATTAACTTGGCGTAAGTGTTATAAATGTCGAAGTAATTTATAAAAAAAAAAAAGGACTTGTGTGAAATTGAAACACAGGATAGAGAAAATGTAATGGGAAGAGCTCAAGCTCAAGCCAAGGACGACCTTCAACTGCCATGAAAATGTTCAATTAATTTTTGGGCGAAAAATCATCTGCCAATAATCATAAATAAACAGAAGCCAAAGAACAAAATATGCACATGGCAACCCAACGTTCTCTCTTCCTCTCTCTCCTTGTCTCTCTGGATTCGGGTTTTAATTATTTCTTTCTCTTTCGTATTCGGTAAATTTAATAAAGAATAATTACAAGGACGAGTCTGGCATGTGGAAGGAATATAGAACAGAATTGGGGGGGTTTGGCGGAAAAAAAAACAAGAAAACGAAGAAATAATTAACAAAACTGCCACAGCAGGAGCACACACAAATGAAACGACCTAATGGCATATAATTAACATATAAATTAAAGACTAATACAAATTGAAGCTGGCAATTAAATGCAAAAATAAAAAAAAAATCACTCACCCGCAATGGCTTGTTTTTTTTCTTCTCGAAATTGAATATTATCAGATATATAGAAAAACGGCAACATAATGATATGAATTACAAGTGACTTATGCTCTGAAATATTACAATACAAATCAATATAGAGACATGACTGACATGACATAACCATTATACCAACTTAAGCTCATATTAGGAAATAATTTTTCGATCTACCTCCAGAGATTATCAAATCCTCAAAATGATTATAAGAAATTGGTGACGAATATGTTAATATTAATCACACCCGGAAATTAACAATTGGTTATGTTTAACAAGTCAAAGTCCTAAATCATTTACCTTTCCTTCAAAAAATATTTACAATTTTTAAGCTTGATTTATAAATTTCTAAGTGATGTTTCTAATTTCGAAATTCAGTCATGTTTTCCACATTACAAAATATTATTCAAAATAGTTGATTTTGCAATAGAGTTTCGAAAAGTTAAAAAGAATACAAAACCGATTAAATTTTCAAGTTGCAATTCTTTGTTATGAACCCAGTTAAAGTCAAAATGTTTTATTGTCCTTCTTTTGTTTATTTTGCTCTACGATTTATAATTTTCTATATAGAATAGAATTTCTCGCTTAAATAATTTTCAGCTCCATCATGACATTTATGGGCAAACAAAGGAATCAACTACTTAAGTCGCACTCCTACTCCTTTTCCCCCTGAATACAAAGGGAGCAAAAGTAAAAGTAATGCCCGTTTTTGTCATCCACAGGTATTAGCAACACGTGCCACACCACATACCACTGTGAGCCTTTGCACCATGTCAACACCATTCATTGATCGAAGGTCCTCCTTCCCCTTATCATCTCACCTCTCTCTGTTAATGCCGATGTCACTAAAACTTGGGCTGTCATTCATGCGACTCATGTCGCAAACATTTTCCAAATGAAAATCTTTTGTTGTTGTTTGTGTATTAATCCCAATGTTAGCGGTGCGTGACAAATTTCGATAAAAAGGCTTGACCAAAACGAACCAAGATGAAGAAGAAAAGATGAAAACGAAGAAGGATAAAACTCTCGCCCTCGTCTCTCTCTCTCTCTCTCGTTCCATTACATTTTCTTGACCATTTAACACTTCGTTAAACTTGGGGGAAAAAATGAAAAGCTTCTGTCTAGTTCTTTTCCTTTGGTTTTGCCAATGCAAGAGCAATGTCCCTAGGCAAAGCTATAAATATTTTAGAGCACATACACACCTACATAGATGCACACACACATACATACATACATGTACAACACATACATATATACATATAGTAAAAATGTGCAATAAAATGCAACGAATTACATAGTTGAAAATGTAAACACACGCAAGAAAGAAGGACCCGCCAAAGGTGGTGCGAGGGAGCAAGGATCTCTGGACAGTGTATGTGTGTGCGTGTGTGTGTGTTTGTGTCTGTGTTACCAGCTATAAAAGTCAATAATATACGTTAGGAGTTTGGCCAAAAGGAGCGAGACGTAGAAGGCACTAGCCAGCATTACGTGAGCTAATACAGTTCAGTTGCGTATTGTGTGAGTGTGTGTGTGTGTGTGTGTGTGTGCACACTTTTGGTCAGTAAACGTATGTGAATGCATGTATGATGGGATGGGGTTTTCAAGTTGTTCCTCTCCATTCATTCAGTTTGCCTGCTATTAAATTTCATAGCCCTTGGGCAAATGTAGCGAATTTACGACTGTTAAAGTTCTTTTAAGTAGCCAATAGAATTGAAAAACACGAGGGGGGCCAGCGCCAAACCCCCCCCTCTAGATTCCAGATCTATTCGCCACACCACACATACATACATAAATACACACTCACATCAGACGAGACATGGCAAATGAATGATATAACTGAAAATGAGGGTGATTGGGTTGGATGGGTTGCTTGGAGTTGGCGATTGCCGTTCATAATGGGGCTCATACCTAACGGGGGTCACGTGTCCCCTTTAATCAGTTTGTTCTATCAAATCGGTTGAATTATATTGCCCAGGAAACCTTAAAACGTTACGAAGAAATTACTTCTCCTAATGATATCCTCAAGTCTTAAGTTTTAATTAACCTTTTTTGTTAAAAATAAAAACTAATAGTTAACAATTTTAGTGTTAATGAACCTTTTTTTTAGGTTTATGATAAAATTTGACGAACAAACCTGAATGGCTGATAGATTTTCTATACACTATCGAGTAAATTTTTCTTTAAAATCATTATAAAAAGAATAAATATGGAAAAATCAAAAGTGAAACGATTGTTTATTAAACTAAAATTAATCATTTTTCTCTTTTAATTCTTGTAATTACAATAACACAATGAAAAAAACGTTAAATAACCGCCCAAAATGACGTCAAAGTCTTTTGTTTTATATTTATTTTATATATGGATTAAATAACAAATCCCCTTGAAGCAAATTCTTTGAATTTGTTCGTTTAATTATATATGACAATATTTAGAAACTGAGCCAGATTTATATTCAATAAGCCAAGAGTTTGCATTCCCATAGAACGGTTTTTGAATTTCCCATTTAAAGGAAGCTATTTGAGGCTTATACGTAGTCTGCCGCAGAAATAAAAAAGAACTCTACTCGTATTTAATTATAGAGTAAAATAAAAAATAACTCTACTCGTATTTAATTATAGAGTAAAATAAAAAATAACTCTAGTCGCATTTAATTATAGAGTAGATTGTCTTCTATTCCACTTAAACTATATAAATCTACAATTATTCTCTATCCGTGCTCTTCTAAGTTTCCTCTTGTGTATAATTTCTCTTGCACATGCATCTCTCATCTGGTCATCGTTTGGTTTCACTGATAAGACACCAGACATCTCCACCTCTCCACTTGACGGTATTTCTAATGCCGGGCACAATGCATACTATACATATGTATGTATAATTGTTTCTAATATGTATGTTTTGTTTTTGTTTTCGAAATCGAAATGTCAATCGATTTTAGTGTCTTATCAATTTCGAAAATAGCTTGCTCCCTAGATCGCTAGCCCACGCCAATTACCGCTCTCTCCTCTCTCCTCTCTCTCTCTCTCTCTCTCGGTAAAGAGATTGCCTGCGGTCGCCTCTTAATTTCAATCGGTCATCAATGATGCCAATGAGATGGATGATTATCAAGAGCAAAATACTATCGTCACCGACTCACTGATGTGATTGTGGGATGCGTTGTGATGTGATGTGCGATGGTGGCCTCAGTTTGTCAGAGTCTGTTGTCTTGATAAGGTTTCCAAAGTCAAACCGCTTTGTGTGTGTTATCGTCTCTGCGTTTCGTCTTACGTATTGGAATAATAATAATTGATTTCAAATAAACCAAATTGCAATTTGTGGAAAAGCATCAGCAACCAAAATTTTATTGATCGAAACGTGTGTCGTGTTCAAAAAAAAAAAAAAAAAAAAATCAAAATCGTGTACGCTTATGTCATTGCGTCTAACGTAAACGTCTCTCTCTCTCTATCTCTTAAAATACGTTGTCCCAAACGTTGTCCAGCTTATTACTTATTATTATTAATTTGTGGGTTCTCGAAATCGTTTCATTTGTTTTTGTCTTTAAAGCAATTTTATGTGAGTACTTTCGACTCATCTTACCTCACACCTCCCTCTTCACATGGTGGAGGTAGATGATCGATTTTTAGTTAATAAGTTTTGACTGTTTTTTGTTGTTGCTATTGTTTTTATTATTGTTGTGTATTGTGTTTTAACCTCATTTATTTATGCATTTCACTCGTAATTGTGTAAATCACATGGGGCGTATTTTTGCTATATAAATCAACGTGAAATCTTGTTATCTGCCGTTGTTTGGTGAATTTTGTTGTTGTTTTTGTTGCCGCTGTCAATAATGTCATTGAAAATTCCAACATGCATAAAAATGTGTACATATATATATATATATATATATATATATATAAATTTTGCCCTTACGAAGTACCTACTAAATCTTCTATATGTAGGCATATTTATTGCTCTATTATAACTGATTTCAGTTGCAAAAAACAAAAAAAAAAAAGAAAAAGTGAAACGTGTAACAATTTCTTATTTCTCTTGGGACAGATTAATGAGCAGAGAATTCTAGTAATTAAATATTTTATTCCCTTTACAAGCTGGGCTTAGCCATTTTAATAGTTAATGTGGGAATTGTTTAACTAAAGTAAATATTTTCCTAGTTCTATGAGTTATGAGATTAAATCCATTATAGATTTTAACAATAACTAAATTTGTTTGTGATATAAAGTTACATTTATCGAATTGAAATCTGGGGTAACTATAGAACTGTCTGAATTTTCTTTTTTCAAAAGTCAAAATAAAAGAATTATCGAAATGCATTGATCTCCAATGTAGTCAATTATTAATTTACGTTTCATTAGTAATAATTTGATTTTATATTGGTTGCTTGTCTTAAGATATTCACACTTGTTGCGTGTTTAATGGGGCTAATCCAAACATAGTTAGGTGAAGGAGAAATTAAGGCTATAGTCAAGAGATAAATACCGATTTGCTATAACCACACACATACATTAACGAGACAAACGCGTTTTGTTTGCGTTGACAAATAAACACACAAGTTTGCCAAAATGCCATAATAATATTATTTATGACCCTAAGGCCATGGTGAGGAGAAGTATGTACGTATGTATGTACGTAAAAGGAGACCGGATAAAATTTATCGATATTTCAATGAGGGTCAGAAAAAATAGATAAAAATGGTGGAGGTGTTAGGACACGGGACGGGACGAGACGACGGGAATGTGGTGGAGTAGTAGACATTGGCGTAACGCCTGCAGGCGCATATAAATTGCATTTGATATCGACGAAAAGGAGCTTACTTCTCTTTTCTTTTTGCTTGTTATGCTTTCTCCTTTTGCTCCTTCTTCTCGCAAGTTGTTATCCTCTTTTAGTGCTTATATGTATATACTATATGTTTTCGTTTGTTTGACTTTTTGTAATATGTGTAATAAGAGTTGGTTTTGTTGTTGTTGCTGTCCTGCATGAAAGTAAACGGCTTCCTTTGAATGCTTAACATATGTTCTTTTTAATGTTAAACAACATCGACGAGAACAACAAGAACTCTGACAGTAAGCAGCAACTATTGAAATTGATGATTATGATGATGATGATGATGCTCCTTTCCACCCATCCCTCTACTCCTTAACTTCTTTCTCTCTCTCTCTCTCTCTCTCTGTCTTTCTCTCTCTTTTTTTCTCTCCATATTTTGTTTAAGCCTTTGAGCTAATGTTGCCAGGTGAGTAAACCTAACTAACTTAACTTTCTTCGTTATTTTTGGGTAAAGAATAACAGAAACCTCAAAAAGTTTCTCTAATTGCCTTTAGGTGCGGGAACAACTTTTTCTTTACCTTAATTAAGTTTAGTCTGCAAGGCGAATATATTTACATACATATATCTTTTACCACACCACAAATAGCCCAATGGGCAAATATCATTGGGTTAGCATCTTAAAATAATTGCCCGATTGATATTGATTTACAGTGGCTGCAATATATACTTATTAGCTGAGTGTGTTTTTGGTTTGTATGGGCTTAATTTTTGAGTTGTTAGATTTGTTTTCTTAAGGAAACATACACCAGAAGATTATTTTTAATTATTAAGTCGAAAAAATTTATTTTGCTTCACCGTTGTATCCTTCCACTCATCTTGTATTCGTCTATAAGGTGATCTTCGATTTCTTTGAACTTTGGACTGACCTTCACTTGCTGGTGAACAATTCATGTGACTTATTTGTGTTGAAGTTTCACTCTTAGATCTATGCGAAAAATATTTTGGCTAACCTCGAGAAAGTCTTTTCGATGACTACAAATCTTTTAAATGCAATTTGTCACGCACGTGAGAACAGAAATCAATTTAATTCCCTTTTCCTTCTCTGTCACAGTTTCGCCGCCTGTCTATCTCCCATCTCTCGTTATCTCTCTCTTTCTCTTTAGTCATTAAAAATTGAAATAGACGAAACTTTTTGCCAAGAAATTCATTTGCTAAAATAGGAAAGTCAGAGACAATTTCAATGAGGCTGAAAATTTCTTTTGATTTGGGCTAACAGCCAAAAGAAAAAAAGGAAAAAAAAAATTTTAAATACAACGAAATAAGATGGAAAGGAAAAGAAAATTGCAACTTGCTTTCTAATCAATTAAATGAGAAATAAAAAGAAGAAAATGGCGAAAAATCGAGTAAATAAATTACAAGGACATGCAGTTTTAATGCCATCAAAGTTGGCGATGGGAAACTTCGACTAATCCTTTAGCCAAGGACTTTTCACAGTTATCTTAGCTTCACTGAAACAATAAACAAAAGCCAAAAACCAGAGAGCCAGATTAGTTTTTGGCCAAGTGGAATTTTCTGTACTCTTCTTTAAATTACTATTGGAAAATCGTTTGCTGGCTGTTAATATAGAATAAGTTTTATCGGTTTTCTTAGCAACTTTCTTTTATTTAAAATATTTTCCAGTTAAAAGTTTTTCTTTTCTGGAAACCAAAAGATAGAACTTTTGACCAATTAGTTTTAAGCTTAAGAATATATTGTTGATAGAAAAATCTACAACATCTTGTGCGGGATCTAAAGATTCCAGAGGATCTTTAAATCTTAATCTGAAGATCAGGATTGCATCTCTCTTAAAGGAAAAACGCATTTGTGTCCATGTCTCTGGCTAAAGTGGTTATACCCTGTTTGTTAAGATAGAACAATAGAACAACAACCAACAAGAGTAATCAACAACAACAACAACAACAGCAGCAGCAACAAGCAACATTATCTCTCGCACATCATTATCATTGTTATTCCGTTCATGAGTTGAGTTTTCCTTTTGCTGTGTTTCTCTTCCGATGTTTGCTTTATTTTCACTGCTTCCCCAACGACTCGTCGCAGTTTTAGTTTAGTTTTTATGAGCGTCATTATTTTCGCTTGCCATGGCGCTAAGCATCTTAAGTGCCCTCCTCTTAACCGCACTCCCTGCCACCACCTCTGTTTGTGTTTGCATAGGCCCGGCCCGGCAGCAGGTTCTTCTCCTCTTCTAAGTTGGAAGATGATGTCGTCTTCTCCATCATCTTTGACAATTTTATAATTCAACTTTTTGTGCCTCTTGTTTGTTAGTTTTGAAAACAACTTAATAAAAACAAAAAAGATGGCCAAGAAGATGAGCTCCAAGTTGGGTGGAGTTCTGTTTGGCAGGGGAACCGAAGTAAAAGGCAAGCAGAAAAAACGAATTTGGTTAAGCTACGCTTGTCCGCATCGCCATCATTATTATTATTATTATAAGAGATATTTGAAAAGGTTTTTCCAGTTGAACTAATTGCCTCAAACTTTACTGCTAATGGCAATAATTATGATTGTCGACACACTATTTAAATTCGATTCGATGCCATTATCAGTTTATATATCTGTTTATTTTGTTTTCGTTGTTTGATGACTTGTTTTAATTGCTGAAATGTTTATTTATTCGTCAAAAAATATATTTTTGTATTTGTATTTGTATGTATTTTTTATTGGTTTTAGCAGCTTCAACTTGACTGTTTTTTTGGTGTTACGGCAAAGGCTAAAACTTACTTCATTTGTATAACTAAATCACTTTATTTTTGACCTTACGTCAAAGGTTGAAACTTACGTCATTTGAGTTGACTTAGTCTCAGGGGTTAAAACTTACGACGTTTGGCTTGCCGAAGTCTCAGGGGTTAAAACTTTACTTTGTCTCAGGGGTTCAAATATTTACTTAGTCTCAGGGGTTAAACCTTACGTCTTTTCAGTTGGTGTAATCTCAGGGGTTGAAACTTACGTCCTATGACGATTCTATGCCATAATCAATTGAAATATCTGATTATTTTGTTAAAGTTAATTGACTTCTTGTTCTAATTACCGAAACGTTTATTCATCATTGATTATATATTTTTTTTTTTTTTTTTAATTTTGACTTGTAGATCTTTTTGAAGATTTTATGTTAATATTTTTTTCTAATGTTAACCAATGGCTTTAGAAGGACCTCTAAAAGTTTGACCAAAAAATAAAAGAGAGTTATAAGTCATCTAGGAAGCTGATTGTTTTAAAGCTGATGATTTTTTCTGTAAAAGACTTTCTTGTATTTTGAATTTAGGGACTAACAAATTATAAGCTATGAATTTCCTGTTATTCACATTTTTCTAACTTTATTTCTAGATTCCTAATGTATTTTTTTTTCCCCAGAAACCTTTGTAAGGTGTTTTATGTCACACAGCAGATTGACGGTTAAATTTTTTCTTATTTTTTAGTTGTATTGTTTCTGAATCAGATTGTGTAGCGTACAAATCAATTTTATAAAAGTTCATCAATTTTTCGGCTTCTTAGTGGCGAAATTCTCAATGTGTCTACTTTTCGGCCGTACTTCGTCATTAAATAATACGTTGCATCCAAGATAATATGCATTAACACAATTTCCATAGAAAAATACAAAAAAATATATAAAACAAACGAAAAAAATTCAACAAAAAAAAGTGAAAAAACTAAAAAGGAAAATTGGCGAAGAGGATCGACCGATGTGAAAGAAGCCAAAAAGTAATGCAACAAAATTTTTGCAGCAATTCAGTGAATAGTCGGTGAGTGAAAGATAAAAGATAAAGACGATTGTTAGAAGGAGTATCCAATGGACACAATGAATGATGGGGAAAAACACAAAGTGTGTGCGGGGGGGGGGGACAGGGTGGAGGAATATTGCAGTGACAGATTATCTTGCAAGTAGATGAGATGCGGTGCTCTTGCTTCTGCTCCTGCTTCTGCTCCCATGGAGTGTTCTCAACAGTTATTGAAATTGCAGCAATTGAGTTCGAAGTGCTGCAAGCTATTTAATTGTTGCCCATGATGGGGATGATAAAGATGATTAGAGATGACATTTTATTTTCCGCAAACTTGCAAACAGAGAAAACAAAATGTTCCTTTGCTTTGAATGAATTTCCAGAAGATTTTGTTCAAGGCTTAAGGTATGAATGTTAATTGAAGAATCAAATATCATTCGATACCATTATAATAAGAAACTTGTATCCCACACATTATAAATTATTTTGCTTTATTAAACGCTGGCTTAATTTTTCGTATTTTTGGGATCTAGAAATTTGCTTTTTTTAGTTTGTTGCTTATCGAATTGCATTGCTGTGTGCGGCGTTTCCATCTCTAGTTCAATTCAACATAAGTAGAAGCAACTTTGAGCTGTATCAAGTACACTTAGTCCTTTACCCGCAGGTGTTGTAATCCAGCAGTAGTAGTTGCAATGGCGAAACGAGTCCTGGACCTGAGCCAAAGCTCCTTTCTCTCGAGTGCTAACTAATTTCGTTCCTTCTTGTCCCGTCCAATCCTCTACGCCCGTTTGCCCCTTTGTCCCCTTCCCTTATTGCTTGCCCAATGCTCATCATCTTGCAATTGCAGTTTCGTTTTTGGTGTCAGCAACATTTCTTCAATTGGTTTCGTTTTTGGCAAACTTTTCCTCAGACCCCATACACTCGACAACCTTCTCTTTGCCTCTCCTCAAATTTCTCCCTCTTCCTGTGTGTTGGCTATGTCGCAGTTGTTGACTCTGTCTTGAGCCAGGCCAATTCCTTTTTGTAGTTGTTTTGGTGGCCCTTTGGCTCTTCTTGTTCTGCTTTTTATATGCCATACTTTTGCTACTCCTCTTCTAATGCTCTCTCTCTTCCCATCATATATGATCTTTCTGGCTTCTGGTTCGCATTTTTATGGCTGTTGCCTTGTTTACTATATATGTACTTGTTTTTTGCTTGGCTTTGGGTCTTGGCTACCCGAAAAATGGCGAAATGTGAGTACATGTCTCATTTGGATCGTAACATTTAGACTTAATCTTTATGGCCCTCTTTCTGCCAGTAGACGAGTAGTAAGTCGAATAAAAGTTTCAAATTTGATGGTAGAAACCTGACTAAAAGTCTGCTCAATTTTTACAACGAAATATTTTTCTTAAACAAGCTAAATAATAGTGAGTACTAAAGGTAAATTTTAATCACAGCTAATCAGTTGGCAACAGAAGATGTCTAGAATTGGGAATGATATACTCTCAACTGGTTTTTATTTAAAAAGCAGTAGAAACTTATTCTTATTCAGTGTTAGTTAATAAGTTTTGTCTGCAGTTTAGTTTATTTAAATATACTTATATACAATTGAATAGCAAATTGTATTTAAAAGATGCTTATATGATGTGTGAGATTTATTAGTCCGAACAAAGTCGAATCGAATGTTCCATTTCAAGTGGTAGTATTATGAGAAATATATACAAATTCTTATTTTCATTTATTTTTGCAGCTATTTTGCATTTTTCTTGTTTTTTTCCCTCTGTTTCTGTGCAAGACAACTACATTCCTGAACACAGCTGTACGTTCAATTGAAACATGCTTGTTCTTAGCAAACGTAGTTTAAAAAAGAAGAAATTTAATTGGCAGAAGTTTTAGAATTTCCTTTCCATCGTGTACTTTTTTTTTTCTATTTTCTTCAATTTAAGCCAACATTCCAACATTTTTCTTAAAATTTATTCTTAGGCAAACAGAAACTCTAAATAAAATTTTTCCTTTTTTGTTTTCTATATTCACCATGAATGAAAATATAAATAGGACTTGAATGGAAAAGCCTTTAGGGGTCATTTCTAAAGGTTGACATGGTAACTACATCTCTTGTTTTTTCCACTTGCAATGATTTCCAACTGTGCCTTCTGCCTCATTAGCAACTCATTCAATGCAACCTCCATTTGGCTTTTTTTCTTCTTCAATCTACAATAAACAAAATTCCTTTGATATAGGAATACACACCAACTACCAACTACCGCAGAGACCCCACCGAGCGCTAGCCAGGCAAATTCTGTCAACAGAGCCGATGACTTGCCTGCCTGCCTGCCTTTCCGCCTGCCCGCCCGCCTGCTTGCCATCATGCTACGTAATTATAAAGTTGTATAGTTGCATCGCACCATATGCAATCACTACTGCCACGCCCACACCGTCAATGGCACCCACAAATCCAGTAGCAGTAACAACAACAATAACAAGAACAACAACAACAACATTTCATTTACTTTCTAATAATTTCTGTAGAAAATTCCAATTGCACATGTGGGACTTTATATTGGCAGCTACTACTGCTGCTCCTGATTCCTAGTGCTGCGCGGCTGCTTCTCCATCTAACTCTGGAAACCAATTAAAATGCTGCACTGGCGCTGATTATGTGTGTGTGTGTGTGTGTGTGTGTGTATGTGTTTGAGTGTGTGTGTGAATAGATTGGTATGTGTCAACTAAGTGCAGTTAATTAGTGCGAAAATCACTTCAGTTGGCTTGGGATTTTTTCCCTCTGATTTCTTTAGCTGTTTTTCTCTTGCCTTTCTCTCCCGCTCTGTGTGTGTGTGTGTGTGTGTGTGTGTGTTTGCTTGTTGTATTTTTTGCACAATTTTCTTTTCTTTTTTTTTTTTTTGGAAAATTTTCACGTTAATTGCTCTGCGCTCCTTTTTCTCATCTCTCTGCACTGTTTGGTTCTGACTGCTGCAATCAGGCTAGCAGCTAAGCCACTCAGGGATTTGGTCGATTTGTTGTCGCGTTAGCTATCTATCTATATAGAACATATATAGGTTCACTTCACTTTTCGCCTTCGTTCGTTTTTTCACTCGATAATTGGTTAGATAGATTCCTAATTGACAACTTATGGGATGACAAAAGAAAAGTGAAAACAGTTAAGCAAACAATTTTGTTTGTTAAGAAAAACAGCTTGAAATGTTGCCTTATTGATAGACTACCAATTATGTAAATTTTAGCATTTTTAAAGTATCGATATGCAGCCACACTATTTTAACTTTTTGTCAATTCAAAAGACGCAACGAGTTATATATGATTCTAGGACACTTTTTCAGTTTTATTCATCAAAAAAGTAGTGGAAGGGAGTACTTATGATAACTGGCAACTTTTAACATTCTATATTTACAAAGATACAGCTACACTTATTTTGAGTTACTTCCCCCAAATATGAATTATACATTTTAAACAAATTTGGGCCAACAAAAGTCGTTGGAGCTCAATTTCAATTAGGTAAAACTTTATTCAATGTTTCCTTTCTCACCCCAAA
Organism: Drosophila nebulosa; assembly: GCA_024703675.1. Lineage (NCBI taxonomy): Eukaryota > Metazoa > Arthropoda > Insecta > Diptera > Drosophilidae > Drosophila > Drosophila nebulosa. Next base: position 7,898,427 of record CM045724.1, on the reverse strand, counting down.
GCAATGGAAACAGGATAAATTTGGATTGCATACCAGGCACCGAGTTGCAACTGCCAAGAAAAGAACTACTGTCAGCTGTCTCTGTCTCGCTCCCTCTGTTTTACTGTCTAGGTGCCATTTACAATGCGACAAAAGGAAGTCTCGTCTTGTCTTTCCTTTCGCCTCTTCCCCCTTTCGTTTTTTTGGCATTCCATTGAGGCCTTAAAAAATAAAAGATATACACCGAGAATGAACCGTAGGATGAAAGCATCTATCCCCACAATTTCTCCATCTGCCGTTTTTCCACATACAAAACAGATAAATGGTAGCAACTTTTTAACAAAAAACCCTGAACGGAAAGGGCAGTTGCATTGAGTAGACGAAGATGGTGGTTCAGCTGATGGATACAAAGAAGGCCAGGCGGTTGAGGGAGATTGTGTGGAGTGGAGTGGTTGTGGGAGAAGAAAACGTAAAATTATGCGACAGTAGGAAGCAAAAGTTTATGTCGGGGGGGGTATGACCTGACTGCCTTCCTTCATCTCCCAGAGGGCAGCAGGACAGCAGCCAAGTGCATTCATTGTCTTTCACACACACACACACACACATACACACACACACACACACACACATCTACGAATGAGAGACGAAAAAGAAGAGATGAGAGAGGAGGAGTGGATGGTGGATTGGTAGTTTGGGTTAGGAGGAGAAAAACGCAAATATGCCAGAGAGCTCTTGGGGTAACGCAGTGCGAAGAAGAAGTAGACTACAAACACAGGAAGTACGCATTTCCTGCACTTGTCGAGAGGCTGCCGCCAGCCTCAGCACACACACACACACAAACACAAACACAAGGGAGAGAAAAAGATTGATAAGTGGTAAGGGAAAAGGAATTTGGGTATGAAGTGGTAGAGTTGGGGAAAAGAGAATTTTGCAAATGTCGCGACGTCGACTTCCACAAACAACTTTTGACACAAAAGTGCTGAAAACTGTTTTTCTTTGCTCTCTCTCCCAACACTCCCACCACCCACCTCCCTATTCTTTTTAGTTTGCTCTTCGTGCGTTTAATTGAAAATGACTAGGGGAAAGAAGAGAGTCGTCTCGAATCGTAGGAGCAGGGAGCATGAGCGCTAGTGAGGTACTAAGACTTGATCTTGACACTGTCCCTGAACTTGCCACCGACTGCCAAATACCATTTCCATCACCATCTTTCCAGTGCTAGCCTCACCTTCTTTCTTTATGAGGCACAGTCAAGTCTGCGTCTCCCTTGCCTCTACTGCAAATGAGTTTCGTGTCACAAGTTGACCCGACTGAGATTAAGTGGGCGTTTAATTTGCCTAGCCTCGCTCTCTCTATCTCGCTGGTCGAGCTTATTTCCCCCACTGCCGAAAATCCCAAAAAAAAAAAAAATATATGTTTTCACACTGAAAACCAGAAACATCATTTTAAAAAGTAATTTTTTAAAGTATTCTCAATGACTTGGAAATATAAAATTTTCAGAGGAAAATCTTTCTTTTTTCTATATCAGGAAATTGGCATCCAACTACACATTTCTATTTGCTAAAGCATAATATTTCCTTCAGGTTTTCTTGCAGTGTAAATTGTTCCGTATGCTTCCGGTTTGGCTTGGTGGTGGTAGGTTTTCGCATCCTGAGGATTGTCCTGCGTGTCTTGGTGTGTGTGTATTTTGTCCTTGGGCTCGGGGAAGTGAACTTAGTGGCTTGCCGCCTGGCTGATCTCTGTGCGCTATTTTAACAACAAAGTAAATAACATCTGCTGACCCATGGCCATTCTATACATACATTTTTTTTTTTTACTTGAAGCTTACACTCTGTCTGTGAGTCTTGCTTTTTATGAAGTTGTCATTTATGGTAAGAATAAACATTTTGTTTATTCTTTTTTTTTTAACGTTAAAATAAACGAGCGCCTAATAAATACTGTTATTTGGTGTTAATAGCTTTTCCATAGATCCTTTGGGCTACATGGAAAATTATTTTTCCATAGACTACCAGTTGTTGTTAATTTAAATTAATAGGAAAATAAAATTATTTACTACATTTACTTGTTTCTTGTGAAATTTAAATAATTTTTCATTAACAACTTAAGTTTTAGAAATTTTTCGTCAATACTGTTTGAGGATTATTTTGATGTATTAACTAGAGGAGTTGTTGTTAAAAGATTGCTTAATATTGTATCCTTTTTTTTCTCACCAGTTCTACAAATTACATAAAAAGTAATGACTTTCAGTATATTGGCCAAAAGAATGTTTTATTAACCAAAATCTATTGGTGTTTAAGTTAAGCCATTTCAACTTAAAGCAAGTCTAATGAAGTCTTCACTCTTCATTACACATCCTTTGAGCATTTCGTCAACTAACCAAACTGCTTTTGAGCGCTCAAATCACACATAATCAAACCACAGCTAAGAGAAGTGGGGGGGTAGTAGGAGGTGGGTAGAGATTTTTGGCCAGGCTCAAAGAACAACAAGTACCAAGAAGTAGTGCAGCAACGACCACAAAACTAAAGTTCTTCGCGTAAACTTAATGGAGTTCGGCAAAAAGGACACATCACAGGACATGTGCTTGCTGCCACAAGGTTTCGAAGTGATGCTGCCCCAGTCAGCCATTGCCTTTGCCATTGTATTGCTGTTATTCTTGTTCTTGTTGTTGTTGTCGTTGTTGCTGCTGCAACATGGATTTTGTTGGGTTCCCTGCGTTTTCCGCTTCACCCACTACTTTATGGCTTACCACATGTGCACTTTGTAATCTGTCGGCGTTATTGCATTGCGTGGTCAGGCGCCGGAGCCCCGAAACTCGCAGCAGGAAGAGACAAACCGAAGGCGGCAGGAATCGGAGTTGGAGAAGCTGTTTCACGTGAAAGAAGGGCTCGGCCGGGCTGTGCGTGCGGCGGCATGTCTAGGCTTTTGAGTGCTTTCGGTATTCTGCGGCTTAGGTCCTTTTGCCAAGTTCTTACAATTTCTATTTCTTCTTTTTGAAAGTTTACTTGAAGTAGTTTTCCAAGCGCGTTTATTATCAATTTTGCTTTTTCTTTTGGGCATATATTTTTTTTATGATTGTAGCTAATTGATTTTACCATTTTTCTATTGCAGGTAAGTGACACCAACCACGAACTATGTACTTCATTTTATTTACTAAGCGTAAGTTAAAGAAAAGGAATAAAACAATTTTTTTTCCGTCGAAAGAGAAGCAAAGAAAAGTGTTTCAAAGTTTTTGACGAGTTGCGAGTCGCTCTAACTTAATAATCTTTGTGAATTGGGATTAAGTATTTTTTTTATTTTGTGCTTTGAAATATGCTAAAAGGAGTTTTTACTATTACGACTATTAATAATGTGAAATGCTAAATCAATTGTTCAATTGTTTATAAGAAGATTTGCTTATGTGTTGATTGAAATCAGAGTGAAATGTTTGGCTAAAAGTTATCATTAATGTAAGGGCTGAAACCACTTAAATTCGGTAATAAATGTTTTTAATTGCCAGCTGAAAAGTGGCTTTCACTTTTGACTCGAAAATAAGATAATGCAAAAAATCGTTCAGATGTTGATTGAACAATATTGAAAAGGTTAGGTTCTGATATTTTATTTTCTTAGCAATTCAATTATATAATAGTCTTCCGCAACGAATTGTTAATTTTTTTGGGTTTGTCATGACCTTAAAAATATTGTTTAACTATGTTCTAGGCGTTACTTTTGAAAAGAAAGTAAACATCCTGACAAATATGTATCTTTGAGAAATCATCTAAAACGGATTAAATTATCAATTGTTGAAGCCACCAAAAGTTTGCTGGTTTCTTACAGTTCACGATTAATCTTTCTTTAACTTTCCTAATATTCAACTCTTTTATCTTTGATTAATAACTTTTTGTTGTTGATTAAATTTAAGAAGGAAAATTGTTAAACTTTTTTCTTACTTTCACCCAACCCTCCCCCCCACCATTTCGCTTTGAGCATCATCCGCAACCTTTGACCACAAAAACCGCAAAAGCATTTTCCAGCTGTCTGTGTGTCACATGATCTCTGCTTTTCGGTTACTCTTGCCATTCCCACCCACCTCCCATTGTTATATGCTGCTCCTCCCAACAGGCTTTTGGGGCTCACCTTAACCAGCGCCTCATAATCGCATCAGGAATTTCTTGTTAAGCGGCACCAAACCAAAAAAAAAGAAAAAAAATAAAAGAACAGAAAAAAATTCGCAACTTTTAGCGCGTCCTGTGAGTCCTTTGTGGACAATACCGCTACCCACTCCTCCCCCCTTGCTGTCTATCCACCTTAACCTCCGCCATTTTTGCTCTCTTTCCCTCTTCTGTGGATAGAATATACAAACAAGGAAAAGTTTGTAAACAAAAATTTCTCTTGGCGGGTTTGTCCAAAATGAAGGTTATACTATGGGTTAAGGGGGAAAGTGGTTTCGGAGTCTGAGGGGAGGGGGGAGTGCACGGCAAAAGTTTTTACATCATGATGCTGTTGATATGCCTGTTAGTAGAGTAGTTTTTCTTCACTACCCCACCCCCACCCCACTGACTTCATCTCCGTTTGTCTCCTACATCTTTCTCCTCATTGTTGTTGCGTATTTATTGTCGTCTACTTTAACCCCAACTTGCATGTTTCCATTTCCACTTCTACTTTTTTTCGATACCCTCTCCCTCTAACAGTTTTATAAGTTATGTTCGAGATTTAACAAAATAATGGGGAAGAGAAAACTAGTCTCCTTTCCTATCGCTCGAAGTTTGCATCGATATTTTCTTGGTCAGTTCTTTGAAAAAGAAAAAACCTATCCATTGGGTAGGATTCCAGAAATATGTATGTACATTAGGTGACAAAATGATCCAACCAGTCTTTAATAAGACATTTCAAGGGTAATCTCAGCATTTGTTGTTCAGTCCTTAAATATTTATAGGAAGTGTATGCAAACTTCGTCATGGGCAGTAAAAATTTGTTTTGTTGTTTTTTTTGCTGTTGTTTTTGTATATATTTTCTCGCGGTTAAAGTTGCCGGCATTTGTTCTTTGGGTGGCCGCAGTTTCTCTTCGCCGTCGTCGCCGTTTGCTGCTACTGCAGATTGTTGTTGTTGCCGTTTGTTGTTCATCAGTTGGTTAGTTTGGTTTCGTTCGTTTCGGTTTTGGTTTGGTTGTGGTACCCAGAGGAACTGGTATTAATTGTTGGGGGAACACTAAGTTTTGTATTAAACTAAATTTAATTTGTTCTATTTTGCTCTATTTTTCTGATAAGACTACTAACTACTGAGCAAAACCAAACGAACAGTTGTCCTCCTTTCCTTATGGAAAATCATAATAAATTCTAAGTTGCAATGTGTTTTAGCCTTTCGCAAAAATGTTAAGTGAAATGAGTTTCGTTTCCATCTTTTTTTTCCTCTTTTTTAAATTTTTAATTTCATTTGTTTGATTAGCTTCTAAGCTTGTGATTTAAATATTTAAATTATTAATTTAGAATTGTAAATAATTTAAAGACAACGGGCTTAGTTTTGTAATCTAGTTTTCGAGCGTTTATTTCCAATAACTAAATATTAATAGTTTACATCATTGAACGCATAAAATTTACATTTTATGTAGTTAAAAAACTTCAAATTTTTGTTTTTCATATTCAACTTTACTTGCAAAAGTTAAAATTTATTTGATTTTTTTTTTTATTTTGCCATTATTATTATTTTTCTTTAATTTATTTTCAATTATTTGTTTACATTTTGTAAGTGGGTAGAAATATTTGTTTTGGGCTTTTTTAGCTCTTCCATTCATGCTGTTTGGCTAACCGTTTCACATTTCATATAAAATTTCCCTTTTTACCGTTAGAGTTCTAGGCGCAGACGCGCTCTTAAAGGAACAAATTCTCTTAAATTAGCACAAAAAAAATCCCTTAAAATAAATAATCTACCAAAATATAATCTAAAAGAAATCTCTAAAAAAAATTAATTCACAAATTTTGGCAGAGAATAAATTTAGTAACATTTAGAAAGATATTTCGTTTATATTTGTTGATTGTTTTCTGAAATTGTCCTTTCTTAATAGTTGCTATTCCTTTCCATATTGGTTAATTAGATTGTAAAGGATCGTCTTAATATTCTTTTATCAATCTAAGTTTGCCAAAAATGTGAAAGGAGGTTTATTGTTACCCAATATTTAATTTTAATGTGGAAAAAATTAAAAGATATGCCAAATATTGTAGTTTGTTTGGCCCTCTAACAGGTTGCTGGCCATGGGCAACATGTGGATGATGATAATTTCCCTTTTCCCATGATTGCCTTGCTGCAGCTGCTCGCTGGTACGAATGGCCAACGACCCGAAAACGAGCGAAATGTGTTGTTTGTCTGTGTGTTGTGTGCGTGTGTACTTTGAATAAAATTTCCCCGAGTCGTCGTGTCGTGTCTTGGTTTTAGTACACACAATTGGAAACGACAGTATTTTGCCGCCTGTAAACAGAGAGTCGTCGCATATTTATGCTGGGCTCTACTGCCTTCGCATACATTTCGTTTCGGCAAATTCAATTTGGCAATTCAAACAGTGTTTTTAGTACAAATCGTGCATTCAAACGGTACGGATGTATTGCCGCTCGTCGTCGTCGTCCTCATCAACGTCAACAACGTCGTTTGCGTCTCAGCGTCGTCGTTATTACTATTATCCTTCGTAGGACCTGCTTTTAGCTAGCGGCATCTATGAACGTAACGCGTGTGTACGGTGTGTGTTTTGTGTGTGTGTGTGTGTGTGTGATGTGTAAGCGTGTGTTGTGGCTATGCGTCTCGCCTCGTAAGTAGGCAACACTTTTTCTTGCCAAAGAATACTCACATTTTTAACTTGCAATTAAGTGCAGAGAATAAAATAAAACGCGATCCATCCTCCAGCTGGCTGGCTGGCTTCTCCTTTCTCATTAAGTTCAAATAAGACGAAGAGAGGATTGGGTCATCATTAAAAAGTGTTTTCAATTCCAGCGAAAAGCATAAAAAAAAGTGAATGTTATGTATTAAAAGCAAGCCAAATGACAACAATTAAATAAATGGCAACCAGTTGCCTTCAAATTAAATTCCTGTCACTTAATTTCATTCTTAATTGGCATTAACAAAAGCAAAAAAAAGAAGTGTTGAACTCTAATTGAAACGAAAATAAAAGTAAGATAATTTAATCGCATATTTATCCTTTAAAACCTTTTGGTTTCTTTTTTTTATGTTAACGCAGAAAATACAAAAGAAATGTGAAAGAGCGTCTAAAAAGCAGCAATAGGAAAAAAAAATTAAAAAAATTTCATATCTTTGGCAAATATTTTGTCTTATCCCCAAAGTGAATAAGTCTTAACAAATTTGTATAAATATTTATTTTATCACTAAATGTGAAGAAGAAATACAAATATGCAAGTTTCTTTGATTTTTTGCTTCACTCTTTTGTCACTATATAAATATAAATGGAAATCATATGTAGAAAATATTGTTATATTTACGTTTTTATATTTGCTTCATTGAGTTTTGTTTAACTACAAAAGAAAGCGTCCAGAATCAGAAGTTAACATATTTTGTTCATTTAGCTAAGTTTTTCAACAAACTTCTTTATTATTGAAGCAATTCTTCAATACTTGTTCATAATTTGTGGTTTCTTCGTTAAAGAAAATAGATTAAAAATTTTAAGTCTAGTCAATTTTGTTTTGTTTTTCTTGTTTTGGTTGAATTTGGCAAAAGAAATTATTAAATGCATTCATTGTTTATTTGCAAAAATTTATTAAAATTCTTTCTGGTTATTTAATTTAGAAATATTTGTGTAAAGTGTGAAAGTGTTTTGTTTTACACTTTTATTTGTTTCATTTAAAGTTGGAATGCAAAAATTCATTTGGAAAAGTTTTTGGCAATTTTTCGGAGAGAAATTGCAATAATTAATTAAATTTAGTTTTACTATCGTGTTTTGTGAAATCTTTAATCGGAATTTGATCTTTGCAGTGAAATGGGCAAATAATTTGTAGCAATTTTCAGGCTAAATAAGAAATTGAATACCCAAATAAATTGTCAAAGTTCTTGTCTTCCAATTGCAATTTGTTGTGTGTGTGTGTTGTGTTTGAGCGTTGTTCAGACTTTTTGTGTTGTGTCAACGTGTTAAATGCAAATGAGTTTTCCTTTGCACTTTACTTCCCCTTTTCTCTATCTTTCTGTGTGTTTGTGCGAGTATCTTTTGCTGGCTTTTCTTTCACTCAGTTTTGTTTGCCGGCTGCTCCCTCTTCCCTGCTATTTACTTCGACTAAGTTAAGCTTTATCAATGGCCAACAACAATTACACATTGTTATGCGCCTCCTTCTTCCTTCAAATATGTGTGTATTTGTGTTTGTGTGTTTGCATACCGGAAATGCAAAACTTCAACAGCAGGCAGCCAGCCAGCCAGCCACCCACTTCTTCCCTTCCCCTCCCTTGTGTGTTGTGTGTTTGCGCGTCTGTTTTCCATTGCAATTTCCATTTCCGTTTGCTGCGACTTCAACAACAGCTGAGCATAATAAATTTTTAATTTCATTTGCTTTTTGTATTGTATATTTCTGTGTGTGTGTGTGTGTGTGTGTGGGTATGTACTCGAGTTTTTGTCTCCGTGTGTGTGTGTGTGTATTTTGTTGCCTCAATTACATTACATTTTCTCGCTCCTGGGTTTTCTTTGGCATAATTCAGAATTGTTTTTCTCTCGCTCTCAATGCTTTTGTTGTTGCTGTTGTTGTTGTCGTCGCTGCTTTTTGGCAGTCATTTTTAAGTGCTCAGCCATGTTGTTGTTGGTTGCTGTTGTTGTCATTGTTGTTGCTGTTTTTGTTTAAGTAAATATTAAATTGATTTTTAAAATGCTTTATGCATATTTAATAGACGTCTGCATGAATGGCAAAAAAAACACATTCAAATGTACAAAGTCAAAATTGAATTGAGTGAATACTTGTACAAAACGAAATGAGAATGAGTGAGTGACTGAAGTCGTGTTTCACTCGGCTGCTGAAAAATATACCCGAAAAGAAACGAAGTGAGTGAGTGAGCAGCAGAAGTAATTAAATGTTGTATATTGAATACATTCGAATATTGACAGCTGTTTTCTGCTGTGTTATCTGTTAAAAGAAAGAGGAAAAAATAAAGAAAATATAGAAATGTATTTTTTGTTGTGAATTATTTAATTTATATATATATTAGACGTCTGCATGAATGGCAAAAAAAACACATTCAAATGTACAAAGTCAAAATTGAAACAATTTATAGACGGTCACAACTACACATTTTGTTAGTAATACTGAAACACAAGCTATAAACAAAACAAAACACAAAAACAACACGGTGGCATTTGCCGACAAATACATACATTTCTTTCTGCATCTTCGCCTTCCATTTCACACGTCTGCACACAATTTCCCAAAGCACAAAGTGAGTACACAAAGTATTCTGCGAACTACTTGAGTAGTTCGAATGTTCTCGAAGTTTTCATTTCATTTTGCTCTCCTTTTGTGATACTCTCTTTTTCGAGACGAAACACAAAATGTTCGTCTAGCGAAACAGTACTATACACATTCGTCTCATTCTGTCTTTTTCACTCACTCATATTCTACTCAATTCGAATGTACTCAATGTGGCTTTGTTTTGAATGCATTCATGCAGACGTCTAATATTTAATAAATGTTTTGATTTCTTTACCACTGGCGGCCATTTTAAATGTCTTTTGTCTTTTTTGAGGCTTGCATGAAAAAATTGTGCCATGAAAAGTCGACAATTTAAATTTAAACAATGGAAAAACTATTAAATTGTGCAAAAATTATTTAGTTTAGCTAGGAATGAATATCTAAATATCAGTCTCTACTCAAAAATCAAATATCTTTTTATATCCCCGATTCAATTAATTACTTCATGTCTTCATCCACTTCGCTCCCTTGTTAAAAACGAAATTTCTACTAATGAATTTCTTTAATCAATCCGTTGAAAATGGTTTGCTACATTAATCTCTGAGCTAAAACTCCTCTTTTTAGGTCAAAACAGAAAACTGCATATCTAAATTGTAGAAATTTTGTTTCAATTATGTTGAAATTAAATGGAATTAAAATGACTGGAAAAATTGCAATGAATTGATTAAAAGTTTGTTCGCGCATATATTTAATCAAAATTTGTTCACAAATATTTAACCACAATTAAATTGGCCAGCTAGAGAAAGAGCGAATAGCAGGAGCAGCAGCAGCATTGGCTGGCGATTGGCATAACCACAAAAATTGGTCATCAGTAAAAATGCCGCACAAATCACGTGCCATCGCGGTTGGCTAAAACGAACGAACGATTTTTTTTTTTTTTTTTTTTTTGTCTATTTTGTTTGTGCTAGACGTTTTTCACGCGTTTTCCCGTGACAGTTTTCGCACTTAAAAGTGGCAAACGAAGATGCCGCTTTCCGCGTCTCCATCAGGAAACGAGTTTTTAATTGAAAAACGTGATGGGGAGACAGACACAGAGCTGGTGGAGTGGCGTGCATAGTCTAGTTTTTGCTGCAAAACGCATTGCTCTGCATTTAAATATTTTCCTTAGATTCTTCTGTCGGTTGAGTTTTGATTTATGACTTTTAATTAAATGCAAAACGTACAGGAACTTAAGCAAGACTAAAATGATATACACATTTATTTAGAGATAAATTAATAATCTTGAAATGAAATCTGTGTTAGAGGAAATGAGCCCCATTTGTGGTAGTTTTGTATAAGAGCTGAAAGAAATTATCAAAAAATCTCTACATTATTTGATTCTTCTACCTTAAGATCACATCGGGGTCACCAAAAGGCCTGTTTGTATAACGTTCGGGTCACCAAAAAGTCTATTTGTCGGGGTCACCAAATTGTTTATTTTATGAATTTGTTAATCATAATCCATTTATTCATCCGAAATTTCTATTCAATAGTGGCTTATCATCAAGAAATGAACGAGAATTTGTTGTTTACGACAAGAAAACTGATCAAGAAAACTTGATTAACTGCTTGCGATTTAAAAGCCTATTGTCTGCCTGAAATTTATGTCAGAGCCTACTTTCTAATTGAATGTTCGATAGTAAGTGAATAGTTGAAAAACTTCCATATTAGAGTGGCCCGTTTATATGTTTTTTAGGCACGTGCCATAAAGTCTAGCCTAGTCTCGTCGACACTCTGGCCAACTAATTGAAAGGCAGCAGGCAGACAGCCGATACTTGTCTAGAAAAAAAGAAAAAAAAAAAAAAAAAACAGAAACGGCTAACAAAGAATAAACAAATTTGCATAGGACACAAAATGGCGCAGGACCTGGGCCAAGAGCCTATAAAAGGATATAAGAGAGTAGTGCAGAGAAGAGCAAAAAAAGAGAAAAACGATAAAAAAAAAAAAATAGCGAAGAGGAAAAGTAAGGCGATTCAGAAAGTGGAGCACAGCTGCTGCTGCTGCCAACAACGTCCTTGCCATCGTCATAGTCGTTATTATCCTGTTATCTCTCTAATAATGCCTCAGAGAGTTTGTAATTAAATTTTTCAAAACAGTGAAAGGACGAAGCAGCAGCAGCAGCAGCGGCAACGGCAAAAGCAAAAGCAACGGCGGCTCTATCGTTACGTTGGTAAAAGATGCAAAGATGCAGATACAGATAGTTAACCAGAAGACGGCCGGCCAGTAGGCGACAGCGCCAGAGACAGAAGAGTGGGACAAAGAGTGAAAGAGGCAAGGGAATGGGAGAGACAGACAGAAAGACAGTCTGGTTGGCTGACAGAGGCGGCACATAAAGAACGATGTTACGCGCACGAGTGCCACTAGTTAGTTCAGATAATAACGCTGAGCGGAAGCTGTTCAAAGCGGAAACGGAAGTTAAGTTAAGCGCACTACTAAACAGATACTACTACTTGATAGGTACACGGACCAAGGGCAAGAAGAGAGAGAGAGAGAGAGAGAGAAGGAGCCTGAAAATGTAATGAATGGCATTGAAGGCAATGAATGAATGAATGATGGCCAAAGAATTGTAAAATGGTTTCTCTTTTTTATCTTCGAGGATGTTCTGGCAGCTACTTTTCCACTTAAATATACAAATTTTGTTTTTTTAACTCTTTTTCCTTCATTCTTTGAGTTTTTGTTTAATTTGATAATAATGGGCCGAGAATTTTGTTATCAAAAGAATACATATTAGTAAAAGGATCAACTGCTTATATTCCATTTTTTGTTTATCCTGATTCTTTGGTTAATAATAGGGTTCGTTAGGTCGCCGAATTTCGGTAATTTTAATTCCTTCCATACTTATCAAACATGTCCTAGTATCCTTCATCCATGCATTAGAAAAGAAGAAATAAAAAATAATACTTTTAAATGACAATAATAAATCGACTTCCTCAGTAATATTAAAAAGTAAAACAAAAAATTTAGTTGCATTGCCTTTTTGCATTCAGAAGTGTTTAATTGGGATTATCGATTGTGTTTCATCTCTAGCCAAAGACCTATCGAACATATAATGGCAGTTTCTTTCAATATTTTAGTCTATTTAATTTAAGAACTTATTTTTCAACAAAATCAAAATTGCAAATGATTTTCGAAACTAATAAATTATTACGCTACGATTGGTTTTGGTTCATATATTCTTGGTTTTATCAATTGAAATTGAAAACCTCATTGTCATATGGTGAAACTGCTGGGAACCTTGGGATTTTTAGACGCTTTTGGGAAAAACCTTTTTGCAATTTGTACATTTTTTATTCTGTTCTTAGCATTTTCTCTTGTGCATTATATTCGCCTAGCCTTGTAATTATGATTGAAGTGGGTTACTCGCTTCACTTGTCAGTCAGTTAGAGTCAGTTTCATCTGCCATTCTCCGTGTCCTCTCTATACCCCTCAATGGTTATTACTCACACTAATACAAATTAGTTACGTACGTTATACGCATAAAAAGCTTAACAAACAAAATCAAAAGGGGGGGAACAAGGAGCACCAACGGCTGCTCTTGTTCAACCACAGGAGGCAGACAGATGATGGGATTGAGATGCTAGGGGAGATGAAGGCAGAGGGCTAGTCATTCAGTCAGGCTTGTCAAAGGCAGCAGCATCATCGGTAGAGTTTCACCCATTCTCCTCCAACTGCTACTGTCTGTCTGTCTGTCTGCCTGCCTGCCGCCTTTTCCAGTGTCTGTCTGTCTGGACGACTGGGGCGTGTGTCGCCGCCTTCTCCTCCTCCATCATTATCTCATTTGGCTTCGTTGAATGAATTCGTGTGATGTTGTTCTATTTAAATGGTTACGTAATTGCATAATTATGGGGCCTGCCCCTGATGCTCCTCCCCCTCCTCGTCGCTTCTCTTCTGCAATGTAAGATGAAACTTTTGCGGTTCTCTGCCAGAAGAAGAGCAGAGAAAGTTCTCCTCTGTCTGGGGAAAAAACGTGAGGAAATGAGCGGGTGGGGGGACAAGCAAAGTTTCGCAAACGGTTGGACATATTTTCTTTTTTCAAAGCGAGTTCATTGAACCGTCTTTTTAAATAATTTCAGTTTAACAAATAAGATTAAGATTAAGCGCACAATGCCTGCCAAATTAAGTTCTCCGTTCTGAAATTTTAGTTTTAATTGTGTTGATTGTTTAAAGTTAAGAAAATCCCCAGAAGGCATTCAAATATCGATTTCTTTTGAAAAACAAACTTTTATTAGCTGTGTGCCAATTTAACAATGATTTAAACCGAAAAGATTTTGGAATTTGGTTTTTTGTCTAGCAAAAAGTTCGAACAAATTATCTGTTGTCAATACAGACTTTAAAATATTACTACCTTTTATGGCTAAAATTTCATGCTCTTAGAATTGGGAGCTAAAATTCTTACTTGTTATGGAAGCAATTATTATTAAGCTTGCTCCTTTTTCATTTATTTGCCAGTCATCATTTTAATCTGCTAATTAATTCTTAAAACTTTCTCCAAAACTATATTTAATAATCAAAAGACTCGGTAACAGGTTTAGAATTTTGAGCTTAGGTATTTTAATCCCAATCAGCACATGAAGAGATTATAAATACTAAATCTATTTCTGCTATCGTTTCTTAAAACGATTCTCTCTAATGACAAGATTTACACTTCATGTCTAACCTAGAATTCTTGTAAAATGCCAATTTTCAATGTTCATTCTCCACGAGCAAGGAGGAAAAAAGCATAGCATACTTTTCTGAGCCAAATTCAATGATGTGTTCCTTGCCATCAGATCGACCGATGAGTTAGGGTGTCGTTTCTTTCCGTTAGCCAGCCAATTAGCGCACATCTTTTGCAACAGCTTTCCATTCTAGTGTTGGCTTGTGTCTTGCGTCTCGTGCCTCTTGCCTCTTGTTGCTTGTATCTTTTGTCTATTAAATGCCTTCAATGTTGAAACATATGCTGCTGTTGCCTTCTCCTTGTACTTGTTAGTGCTTAGCTGAGTGTGTGTGTGTGTGTATTTTGTCATTGTCGTCATGTGTAATTTAATAAATTTAATGAACATATGCTGCTGAAGCTTCACTCAGAATATGGACTTCTTTGCTGGCTGTGTGAGTAAGTGAGCGGGAGGGCAACTTTAAGCCACATTTTTTTATATTTTTACTTTGGGTGGAATGGGATTGCTTTTGGATGGTGGTGGATGATAGAAGATTACTTGGCAGAAGAAAACTCTCTGTTCCTCTCTCTGACTTATGATTGATGTCTTTTGTTATGGTCCTGACCCCCTCTTGGCATTTCGTTGCTTTATTAGATATAATATTTTAGTGTGGCCTTTTCCTTTTGTGTGTGTTGTATTTGCTGGTTTGGGTTTGTTTGTTTGTTGGTTTGTTCATTCTGCCTGCTGGTCGGTTCGGTCTGGTTCTGTCTGGTTCTGTCTGTTATTTGATGCGCTTCAGCAGGCATGTGTTTACTGTTTCTCTGTTCCATGTTTCTTCTTGGTCCTTGTTTTCTTCTATTCATATGCTATAGATGTGTGTGTTTGTGTGTTTTCACATAAATAAATGTTTTATACCTTGTCTCTTTCTCTCAAAACAATTGTGTTTGCGTATTTTCTTTCTTAACATTAAAGGCCTAAATATTTTCATGGAAATTGCCTAATTTTATGGCTTCACATGACAAAAAATTGTTATTTTTATTTTTCTCTCTCTCTGTCTCTCCCTATCTCTCTCTTTCTTTTTGTGTATTCCTTTATTTATGTTGCTTGGGTTTAATTGGCCCTAAACGAAAAAAAAAGAAAACATGTGGACTGAGGAGTAAAGGGGGAGAATGAAGCCATAAAGATTATGTAAAGAATATATATGTAAGATTGTTATGAGAAATAGTCCTCTTAAAATGCTGTAAAATTCATACACGAACAACATAGACATATAAGTAAAATATTTTATGCCATAATTTTTATCTCTGCACGATTCAACAATATTCATATTTTTCTACATATATGTACATACAATTTACAATTCGAAACTCCTTTGCTAAAAGAACTTAGATTAGTTACTTTAATCATTTCTAGAGGAACATGTTAAAAATATTGCTTTCTGCCAAGCTATTCCATAAGATCAAATATGGCTAGCTTTATTCATTTTCGTTTTTGTTATCTCTAAAACCATTTTGAAATCACACAATTTTTGGTCATTCACAAAAAAATTTTGCTTTTGAAATATTTTGCGCGTGGTCAGGTGAAAAACGTTCGTTCAATGTGACTTTCCATTGTGTTGCTTTGATTGGTCGTAAACATCATCATCATCACTTGGAACAAACCAAAAACCTGTCGAACCGTCTGACCTCGCCCACCAGACTAGGGGGCGGCGGTAGCATTATTTTCCCTGTTCACTGTTTTGTTTTATGCATTCATCTAGCATACTTTTTGGAAGAGAGAACCAAACGTTTAAACCATATTTATTGACAGAAACGAGCCACAGCCAGACCAACTTTGGGTTGGCCTTTAAACCTAACAAAAGAGAAAAAAAAAACTGAAATTTTTCCATTTACTCTTTTGCTCTATATCACCCAGTGATATTTATTTTGCTCAGATGTTGCACAAGTTGGTTGTTGCTATTTCATTTCCTTTTTTTTTTTGCTCCTGCTGTGTTGTTTGCGGTTAAATTTCAGTTTTCCAGGGCGCGTCATCTGTCGTTGGCATATATTCAATATATATATATATATGTATATATCTACGAGCTAATTTGTTTGCTGCCAGCATCTGGCTGAGGTTTCTAGGTCCCCGTCTTTTTTTTTCTAAAATGAAAAGCTCTGCATAAATTAACTTTTCTTTTTTAATTAAATTGCGTGTGCGCCGGCCTGAAATTGAGCTAATTTTTTAACAATTAAAAGGAAAGTCAGTCTCCCCTAGGTTGTCCTCGTTTTTTTAAGGCCAAGCAAATCAGACTTGATAAATAATATTCTTAATCTGAACCAAATATATTTAATAAAGCAAATGCATTTGCTGCTAAAAAGTGCGTTGTTAATTAACTCTAAAGAATGTACAATAGAGAATTTACTTTCATTTCTGCTCCAAATAATGACAAACAAAAAATGACTACAAAAGGCGTATTTAATAATTGTTGTTTTATGTGGTTTTTTTTTTTTTATTTTGCATCGCTCTTTCTCTGTGAACTTTATAACAATAACCATACAACGAGGGCAATTAGTTAACAATGCCAGGATTAAAACCAAAAAAAAAAAAAAAACAAACTCTACAATAAATACGAAACTTTTGTTTGGCATACATTTAATCCAAAATAACAAAAATACTGCTAAGCCCCTTAGTAAAGAAAATTCGACTTTGAAATACCCTTTATTCGAGGCAAGCAAAGCGCTCGTAGCCCATCTAGAAGGCATGCCGCTAAAACGACGCACAAGCAAAGGTAAGATGTTAAAGAAGTAAGCCACTTGCTTGTGCGCGTCACTCGTTGGCTTGTGCGTCTGCCAGCCTACTAACTTACATATTTAGGGCTCTTTCCCGTCTTTCTTTAACAAGAGATCTTGCTTGTGCGGGCATGTACACGTCTCTGTGCATTCCATATCGATTCTACTTAACGAATATACCCCAATGGCCTCTCTTTTTACAGGGTACTGTGAAAGAGCGTAGAGAATATAAAAATAAAGCTTTTAATTGTTGCCAATGGATTAAGGTTTATGTGCGTATACTTAATATGCGCGATTCGATGGTTTTGGTTTTGGTTTGGTTTACGTTGGTAACTACTGCTTACGTTTCGTCTCTTTACTCCCTCATCCTCCTCCTCCTTCTTCTTCTCCTCTTGTTTTTTACACACTTATTTAGTAATTAAAACTATAAATTTTCAAGTGAAATTGCATATAATAGTAATAATAATAAATGTGTATATGTAAGCAATTAATTGAAATATGATTGGCAATTAAATGCATACTTGATGTTGATGTTGGGCCACACGCGATGCTTGTGCGGTGTAGTTGTTGCATAATTAATGCATCATTTCAGAAATTTTAAACAATTTTTGTATTGAAATTAAGATCTCACTAAAAATTTATGGAATTTAACAATTAATATTATAAAATATGACATATGTTTGGACAAGCAGCAGTAATCAATTTTATTTTAGTATATATTCAATTAGCTATTATTAGCGACTGAAGTGACAAATGATAACCAAAGCATCTATTCTGCGATCATTTTTTTTATTCTTTTAACCCAACTATTCACTGATTTTTTCATTAAAAACTGATTTTTATTTATTGAATTTCATTGGCGAATGTATTTGAAATAAATGTTTCTAATTATTCGCATTTGTGCCACAATTTTCATTGTGTCATCTATCTATTGCTTTGCCAACTTCATAGATTTTCCATAAAATGTTCAAATGTTTAGTTTTTTCTCTTTTGGCCATCATTCTAGCCACTCGATATTGCAGTTGCATTTAAATTCGTCTCCCATGCTTCACCTTCTGCTCCTGCTGCTGCTGCTGCTGCTGCGGTCCATGTCCTGGTGCTTATCAGCTATGCCATAGGTTTTTGTCAAATAAATATTGTGTGCTGGCAGCAGCAAGAGCCAAACCAAATACGCAAAAGCCGAATAAAATACAAAATACGAAAAAGGAATACCAACAAAACAAAAAAAAAAAGAGGAAAAGGGAAACGGATTGAAAGATACGCGAAGAGCAAACACACACACACACACAAAGCTGTTGACATGTTCTGTGGAATGACACACAAAAAGAGTGGGTAGAAAGAGAGAATCAGAGATACCGGTTAGATGGGGCTTTTTGTTTATTTTTAGGCTTCAATGTTAATTCGTGTGTAATAGACAATGTGGCCAAAGGTATAAAAACAAAAACTGCTGAACCCTTTTTACCAAATCGTACGCTCTTATCACAGACGGATGAAGAGAGAGCCAGAGCCAAAGGGAGCGAGCGAGGCAAAACAAAAGGATTTTATTCGATTTTATTTTCTGCTTGCATCTGCAGGTGTATTTTCTGCCACTGACCAAGGTTAAAAAAAAAAAATATAAAAGACAAAGGCAAAATACATTATCAGCAAAATTTTCAATTTGTTTGCCTTTTGCCAATCCTTTTCTTTATATTACTTTCCCTTTTCACTTTTTCCTCTTTCCAAAACCTAAATGAAGTCAGCGTAAAGTGTAAAGATTAAATTTCAGGATTAAGGGATTTGTTCAATCATTGCTGTGATTTTAGCAGAATTTTTGAAGTGAATTAAAGCATGTATTTAAATTCCTTAACATTTAATGGTTAATTTTTAATTGATTGGCTAAACCTTAGAAGCCCTTTGCATATAGTTTTTAGCATCTCAATTTGAGATATACGCCCTTTACGCACGTTGGGCGCCAATTTGGTAATAAAACACTTTCACTTGCCGGCTCCTTAAAAGAGCTTATAGTTTCTTCTGTTTTCTTCCTCCATCTTAATTGTTTAGGTATTTATTAAAATGCTTTGCCTACATTTTTAGCGGGTCATAAAATCAAATCTGGCAAAGTACACACACACACACACAAACAAAAGGGAAAAAGAAATCTATGCCCTGTGTCACGCTGCTGCCAACGGCTGTGGGAGGCATAAAAATGTCCTTGACATAAAGATGTTGTCTCTCTATCTCTTTTCCACTCTCATCAAGTACAACCCACACATACCTACTATCTCTAGCAAGCCAGTGCCTTGACTTTATTAAGACATTTTTACGTTGAAATTTATATAAAAGTAGAGGAAAAACAGCAGCAGCAGCAGCAGACGACTCGACTCTGGCGGCAATAAAGCCAAGCCAAGCCAAGCCAGGCAGCAGCAGCTGAGTTTCATGCAGAAATTGTGAGATTTATGACAAGAAGAGCTAACCGAGTCACGGTTGCCATTGCCGCCATGTTTGCCATAAAAGCGCAGAGAGCAGGGCGATGAAGAAAACTGAAGGAGAGGAAGCTAGGTGATTGCCGCAAGTGCGGTTTAAGTGCCAAGCCAAACAAAAATATATACGATTTTTTTTCTTTCTTTTTTTTTGCCTCTTCTATTTCTGTTGGTTAGATATAATTAAGCTAAGTTGTTTGAGCTTTGCCAAAAAGGTGACAATTTGTGAAAAAAATAATTGAAAAGTGTTTCTAGAAATTTTTTCTTAGCTATCCTTAAAGTAAAGGTATGTGGGCGTTTGATCATTTGCCTCTTGGGCCTCTTGGCCTCTTTCCGAAGAGTAAGGGCAAGGCTTGGGGATGCCTCTTACAATTAAGCCTAATGTTTTGTTTCCAGTAAACCATTTTTCAATTTTTGTTATTTCCAAATTTCCATTTCAATTGCGTTTTGCCCAGTTTATATTTCCGTTTAAATCTTTTACTTCATTTTACTAAAAAACTAAATAAAAATTAATATCCCCAGATCTCCTTTTGAATCCTGACACAAAATTTGACAGCCAACTGGGCAAACTCTGTGTATGAAATGAGAGAGAGAGAGAGAGAGAGAGAGCGAGAGAAACAGGAGAGAGATAGAAAGTAAATCCATAACAAAGCCTGTCATCTGCACTCAGCAAACAACAAAAAATTTAAATTGTCAAAAATTTATAGGAAATTAATAAAATATTTAAAATGCTGCATTTTCATTTGGCCAGCTAAACAATGGCATAGAGCATTTTCCAACAATTATAAGCATATTAAACTATTAGGATCTCTCTGTTTGCCTCTGTGTGTGTGTGTGTGCGTTTGTGTGACTCTCATAAATAAATGCGAAAAATCTGACGCAACTTTATTATATAGACAAATGCAAACAGAAATGCGGTACAGAAAGGAGTCGGCAAGGGTGTGGGGGGAAAAAGGGAGTGAGAGAATTTGCATATCAAAGCTGCTAATAGAGAGTCGAGCAAACAACAAATGCCTTTTCTCTGGCCATCTCTTTCCCTCTGGGTGAGTTCATTGTAATATTCTAGGCCTTTTAATGTGTGTGTGTGTATGTGTGTGTGTGTTGGTGTGTATTTGTGTGTGCGTGCGCGTGTCTGTGTCATAAATGTGTTATTTATGAGGCATATTAACAAGCGACAAACGATGCTCGATGCAAACATAACTCATACGCAATGTAGCACATTTATTCTATTCAATTATTGATGGCAGTTTAGACTAAAAGTGTGTGAGAGAGAGAGAGAGACTAGGCAGCAAGGCCTAACAAAACATTTAACAACAAAATCATTATTATAAATAAATAAATACACATAAACAAACTCTTTTTTCAAACAAATTTGAGTTTATATATCTAGTATGCAAAATACATTTTTCCACCTATAGACACCAAAAAAATAAAATCAACCAAAATGTTACATTTTATCGTTGACTTAAATAGCATTTGGGCAAAGTATTTTCATTAAATATATATTAGCTAAAAAGATGGAAAAGATATTGTCAAATCTATATCTATATTTTGTTTGCTCACATTTTTAATGTTTAATATTTGTTTAAGCCACTAACGAACAAGTCACCTTTCTAAACCTAAAATTATCGAGAGCTTATCTAGGAATAGAGCCGAGCCGCACAAAAGGGATAAGGGATAGTCGATAGAAAAAAATGGTGCCTTTCCCAAATTCATTTCTAAACATTTTTGTGCTCATCAAGCTCTCTTCCCATACAAATTACAATACTGGAACTGAAATGCAATGTCTCAGGGCTACTTACAGTGCCTGAAATGACTCTTTTTTATTATGATTGGTTAAAAAGTATTTTTATTTATTTCTTTACTTCGCACACCTTTTATTTGTAGGCAATGCCCGCTACTATTCACTTCTTCAAACCGCGTTTTCTCATTATTTTCGGTTAGCCGAGAAAACCCAGACAGACGACAAGCTTTAAATATTAAATTAACCGAAAATGTTGCCACTGGCTAGACAAAGTTTGACACATTAATTGCTCCATGGTGATTTGCATGGCTAGACAAAAGCAGCAGCAGCAGCAGCAGCAGCAACAGTAACAGCAGTAGCAGCAGTATCCTTCCCTTCCATTGCTAGACATCACGTAGGATGCCGCTGATGTCTGGCTTTTTGACTATGGCTAACTCTTCCTCAGACGGATCGCTAATTACAGATATACATACACAGCTCAAATGAAGCCCTTTTATTACAATTCCTTTTTGCTTTTCTTTTTCGTTGCATTGATAAATGCAATAAAATTTTTGCCAATTGTCATTCATTCAATGTTGATCAAAATTCATATATATGAAAATTGTTTTTGTATATTTTTGTACCCTATGTAAACTGATGGGAATTAAAAGAGGGTATATTGAATTGAATTGAGCCAGTGCGAAGCCTTAATGAAGTAATGGAAGAATGTTTCAATTATATATCTATTAATGTGATTATTTGTGGTGAAAGATAAAAAAATAATCAAATATATCAAGCATACGCCTCATACGCCTCGTGTATAAACATCCATATTAGAATGGTAAAAGTTCTAAGAATTCATCGTAGATTCCTATTCTGGTGGACGCTTATCACGATTTTCTACCTCCATACAAATTGACCCGCTCTAATCGATAATTCATTTCAGTATCAATAGACAACTAGATAAATTTTTCTATAAAATGAAACAGGCCACAGAAAGTCACCGCAATTAGATTTCAGCAAAAGATTATCTGAAAGGGGGTTCCTTCGGGGTTTTGAGAATGTCTGATTTAAGAAATATTGGATAAAAATTTTCGACACCCAAATTTGCTATTAGATATTATAGAGCATCAATAAGTCGTTGAATTACTAATTTATTGCTGGGTTATTGTGTTTCATTTCCATTTTGTTGTTGTGTTATTTGCGTTGACATGTCAGTCAAATTGTGCGACGACGTCCAACGGAATTCTGTTTGCCCAACAATATTCCCAATGTTCTTGTTGTTGCTGTATATTATATATCCCTATCATAATCTTCACTGACACGCGATGGCGTCTCTGCATATACATACATATGTGCATATGTGTGTGTCTGTGTGTTCTCGTTTTTTAATGTTATCTTCAACTGCTGCTGCTGCTGCTGCTTCTTGTTTGTTTGTTTGGCTGTTTGTTCCTTTCAATGTTGCTGCCATCAATTTGATGTTGTCAATTTTCGTGAAAATTTATCGTTTGCTGCTGCTACCAAAATTTGACATTGTCATGCCAGTCAGTTCGTTAGCCACAGTTTTTTTTAAGAGTTATACATTGCGAATCTCTGGGTGTGTGTGTGTGTATGTGCGTGTGTGCAATGTATTAAAAACAGTTGATTGAACAGGGAGCTGCCCAGCACCCAACAGACAAATAAACCATATATTGAAGGAATTTGAATGGAAAGATTATGTGCAAAGTTCGTTAAAGCATACAAATTGGCAACCAAATTAGGTCCCCTTTTTATGAATATTACAATTTGATAAGCGTTTCGATATTATAAATGCTAAAGTCGTAATCTTTACTAGCCTATCTCGTATTTTCTTTGAAAATGGTTTTCTCTTTAAAGTTTTTAAATGAATAATAATTACTTAATTTATGCAGTTTCACTTCTTGTCCTTTCCTTTTTATAGCATACTTTTCAGGGCTTAAATATTATTAATGAGACATCTAAACATATAGCTTTAAATGCATCTTTAACAGATTCTTTTAATAAATTTTGTAAACTCTGAAGCCTTTTCAATGAATTAGGGATATAAATTATCTCTTAATACGCTTCCACCCAAACTTTGTTCCACATAACTAGTTAAAAAAAAATCTACAAACTTTTTATGATTTTATCGTAAGCCCATTCATAGACCTAATCATTTCACTTTTGTTGCCGCTATTAAAGCTCATTAACCAAAAGATAAGCATCAAAAGTACCTGGTTTTCCCCCTCCCTCTTTTATGCCCCTGTCACCACCGCCTTCAGTGCCGTGCCTATAGTAATCTCTCCTCATTAACGCACCCTTAACAAACATTTTGCGCATTTTATTGAAGGTGGTCGGCTGGGCGATTCGCTTTCTTTCTCTCTTTGACCGCCGCCGTCCGAACACATAAAAATCAAGAAAATTGGCTCATGTTACACTTTAATTAGTATTTAATTACTCAATAATGCAAACCACGCGTCGTATGAGCAATATATTTTATTTCCCAGCTCTCCGTTCCCCTTCTCACTGTCTACACGCTCACACAACACACACACACACAAACGTATTCTGTATAAATTAATAAAACATCAACGCGGATGCCATTAATTTCATTTCGTACAAATAATTTTGCGTGCTGTGTCCGAGTCTCTCGGAGTCAGAGTCAAAGTCCGTCCGTTTCTCGTTTTGTACAGCAGCAACACGCAATGGTTTTGTAGTAGAGCTTATGGGATAGTGGCGGAGTAGTCCCACAATCATAGCCACCAGCC
The DNA here is from genome assembly GCA_024703675.1 of Drosophila nebulosa. Lineage (NCBI taxonomy): Eukaryota > Metazoa > Arthropoda > Insecta > Diptera > Drosophilidae > Drosophila > Drosophila nebulosa. Next base: position 7,874,704 of record CM045724.1, on the reverse strand, counting down.
ACCACCTGCCAAAAGTCGTAAAAGCGCACAAATCTCGATGTGAAAGTCAAAAAAGCAAACGCAACACAAATTGATTTGGACTTTCGAAACAAAAACAAAAAAAAAAAAACTATAACCAAAAACCAGGAAAAACAAGGCAGACAATCCACTCAGAGAGAGTGAAAGAACAGGGTGTGGGGGTGGGGTGGTAGGTGGTGAAAAAGGGAAAAATTTAGTTGTTTCAGCGATGAAATAAATGGAATTTCGTATTAATTAGCAAATGGCAAGGGCAGTTAAATGAGAAATTGTGCCTCGTGCGCTGCGTGCATGGGCCACATAAATTTATGGGATATATCGTTCGAATAAAAGCCGCCGCCACCGCAGCCAAGGGGGAATGGGATGATAACGGGTGGTGCTGAGAGGGAAAAAAAGCCGTAAAACGTTAACCTAAAGTCCAGTCTTGGTATCAAAATGTTGAGTTTGTGAGACATTGGCACGCAAGTTTCGGTTTTCAAAGTGTTTTGACATTAGAAAAGTGCAAAGAAAAAAAGGGAAGGAAGGTAGCATTAAAAAAGTGGACAATGTGTTAATTGGTTTGGACACGTCTTATAGAGGGAGGATAGCAGGCAGGAAAGAAGGAACGCAAAGTAAAAGCTTCATTTTGTCAGAAATATTCCATATTGACTATAGACAACAGATTCTTAGTACAGTTAAATGAGAACTTGATATTTATCGATTCTATAAAAAATATCTTCACATCGAATCGATAGATCTTTTAAACTCCATGATATCGAACCGCTTTGTCATCCAAAGAAGAAAAATCTCGTATTGATGAATATGTCGCCGATAACTAAGATATCGACATAACGATGAATGCATGGGATAGCGAACAATAAATGTGATATTAATCGATAAATGAGATATCGAACAATAGCATTAAAGACTGATCCGTACATCAATCGTTTAGAACTTGGTCGATTGTTTTCAATAACCAAACTAATTCCTTTTATGTAGTTCAGGTTCAAGTTAATTTAGTGCCCTACGTAAAGATAAATTAAATTTCTAAAAATTGCAAAAAGTCTTACAAATATAACATTTTTTGATATTTGCCGAAACAGAAATTGAGCAATCAAATACGTAAGGAAAAGTGGTGCTTAAAAAAAAACCAAAAAATGAACAAAATTTTCAATACAATTTTCATGTGGCAATATTTATTGCTTGCTATGGATATAAGCCAAATGCAAATATAACCAGCAATAAAAACAAAAAATGAACAACAATTTGTGAAATACCAAAAAACAGCCGCAAAACAGAGAGATAGAGAGAGCGAGTAGAGAATACACTCGAGGTACAAAATATTTCATACAAATAAGCAGAACCAGAGACTAACTAACTATATAGCATGAAGAGTGGGTGTAGTGGGTTGGCTCTGCGGGAGGGAGGACAGATGAAAACTATGCGATTGCTGCTCTCTTTCTCTCTCTCAGTGTGTAATAATTTATATTTATTTTCTGTTATCTATTTGCCCAAAAATTGCCAACTGCCAAGCTTCTGCTAACAAACGGTGAGTCAGAATCAGGTAACCAAGTGCTTGCGGGGGGGGGGGGGGGGGGGGGGGTGTAGGTTGGAGGGAGAGGGGAACTGTGTGTAGAGGCGGGGCTAGCTGCCATTGTTGTGTCATGTTCATGTGCACATTGTTGTTTATGCAAATCTCAAATGTATCGTAAAAGCAAAAATGAAACCAGACAGCAATGGAATAAACCAATTCTTTTTTTTATTTTTATTTTGATGCAAAGAGAATTGTGTGCTGGACACACAATATCACATTGAAAATAAGTTTCAGGGTCTTTTTGTTTTTTTGGTCTCTCTGGTTAGTTGATAATTAAAAATTGGACAAATATTCAATTGGAAATGAGAGAAAATGTCAAACTTATATTGTGAATTTGTATTACTATCCTTATATTCCATTTTATTACTTTAGGCACTGGACACGATTTTGTTCTAGAAGGCACTTAGAGAAAGTATTATGAAGGTAGAAAAGGAGCTTCGAAAAATCAGAGCCCTAAGAGAATTAGATATCTCAACAATAATCATTTAATTAGTTACAAATTGTCAAAACTTGTTAAAGCTTTTAAAAGCAAGCATTTTCTGACAAATAAATGCTAAAATTTTATTTATTTGGCATTCGAGTACAACTACTCGAAAACATAGTTCAATTAACTCCATGACTTAGCCTTACGTTGGCCGCCAATTTCGGTAATTGTGCGCGGTGCTGTAAATGCTGTTAGTTCAACTAGAAAAGCCAGCCTTTCGCATAACTTCCAAACCATTTGAATTCAATATGGAATGTTAAACCTCAAAATGTTGATCTCCTTTTACCCTTCGATGATGATATTTCAATTTATGCCATGTAATTTAATGTTAAGTTTCAATTACCAAGCATCCAAGTTAAATCATCAAATAACAAGCATTTGGATTTCTCTTCACATTTGCAAATATTGTCATTGGACAAAATCCTTCTTAGATTTCGTCATTTACCACATGAATTGTTAGCTGACAATTTAATAATAAATAATTCTCAACTCACTCTTGGCGAAATTATGATTAATTCAGAGACTCCTTCGAGTGTGTGTGTGTGTGTCTTGTCCTGCTGGTGTGTAAGGGGAAGATGAAAATCTAAATGTAAATGTAAATGAAGAGATGAACTAATTAATCTAGGCCAAAATGATGATGAAAGCAGAAGCAGCGAGTACTGTGCCAGAGCAACTTAACTTGGCTCTCTCTACACATTTTATCGATTTCTTGTTTACTCGGACCATGAATTAAATATAATGAATGCCACGTGTGATGAGAGAGAATGAGATCCTAAAAATTGCCATAAACTTGTCGTCTTTAAACCACGACGAAAATCTAGAAATTAAATATAGCTACGGAAAATTTTCTTACGCACGGCACACTCTCTCTCTCTGTCTTCTCTTAATGGTTGCCGTGGCAGTGGATAAAGATGAAAATGAACATAGTAGAAGTGGATGTGAAGCAACGACCACAACAAGCCAAGTCATGCCAAGTTAAAGCCACATAAAAAGCAGACTTTCATTGAGAAGAGGAGAAAGCAATTACTTTCTGCTTTGCTGCTTGTTGCTTCTTCAAGCAGATCGACCTCATACCCATTTCCAAGAAAAGTGGAAAATAAAATAAGGAAACTTTCTTTCCATGGCCCTGACGGAGGCCAAAACAGCAGCAGCAGCAGCATCACAGTTTATGCTACTAGCAAAACTCTCGAAACTGTCAATATTTTACTTTAAGACAGTTGAGCTCTAGTCTGGCCACATCATTTGCTATAAATTTAGTTCGTGGCCAAAAGTAAACCAAGACGAACGGAAACGACCCATTGCCCAAAAAAAAGTAGGCATTAAATCAGTATCAAAATTTAACAAATTCACTTTTAATTTCAGTAGAAGTTGGCCTGAAATGTACTTTAATAAGTTGGCTAAAAAAACGAGCAGATCTTTAGTGGTTGAGAACAGCAGTACACAGACTACACCGAAACGAATTATCATATAACTGGCAAAAAGTCTAACCTGATCAGCCCAGGAGTCTTTTCAATATTTGGTGACCCCGACGTGGTACAGTACGAACTTATTGAATATTGCCTTCTAATATTACCTTCTAAAATTGGCCACCAACGTTAGTTAAGCGTATTGGCTCTGTGGCATTGTGCTGCCTTCTGCAGGGCTACAAAGAAGGTAGCCTGCTCTTGCCTACCACAAAATGCTACAATCTTAACAAATAGCTCACAAATTTTAAAAAGAAATGAGACCGAAATTTATTTCCAAGCATACACATCTTTTAGACATATACGTATGACCTTCCCTCTCTTTTCTCAAGTCTTGTGGCTACCCTAGACATATGTTTCACTGCCAATGTTAAGACTCATCTCCATCCCCGGCGGGCCTAGATTTCTCTCAAAAATTTTGAGGTCAACATTTTGTGTATAGCTTATGGCATAAATCTGTGCGTTTGGTCGTCTACCCCTGCCCAACGAAAGCTTAGTTGCTACTCAAGGACCTTCAAGCCACCAACCCCTTGCTCGTGCTCTGTCCCTTTTGCCTGGCCATTGGCCTATCCTTTTGTTGCTCCGGCTGTTTGTTGCCGCCTGGTAATCAAGGCATTAAGTGTGTTTACTGTTTATTTTATTAGACTTTTAAGGCTTAATAGCTTAGCTTAGAGAGAGGAGTAGTAGAGTGCCTACTTTGGCCAGTACGCCTTTTGTTGTTGGCCCTCGAGAAATATTCAATTAAAGTCAAGTTTGATTTAATTAAAAACTCCCAAAATTGTTGACTCCTTACCAGCAGCCATCGACCCACCCATGCCACTAAAAAATTGAATGAATTATTTATGCCATCAACTAGAATTTAAAAAAAAAATAACGCTAAAAAAGCAACCAAGACAAGTTTCAACTTTTTTACCGCAAAAATAACAAATAAAAACCAAAAAAAAAAAGGAGAGAGATGGTAGGAAAAAATAAGAGAAAACTCTTACTCTCATTAGCGGAAAAGTTTTGACCTTTCCGAGTTGTTTGGAGGAGGAAGAAAAAATGACCAGCAAGATGAAAAGTTTTTCGTTTAAGTTGGTTTTTCTTATTTTTTTTTTTTTTAGGGTTTACACTTTCTCAATTTCCTGGCGGCAGCAGCAAGAGAAGTTCTTTCGGACTTCTTTCAATAACAAACTCCTCTCTCTCTCTCTCTCTCGCTCTCTCTGTCTGTTTGTCTCTCCTTGCTTTTAGTCAATCGACTGTCCTTGTCAACGTTTTCTTTTTTTATCTCACTTCTTGGTTAGTTCTTTCCCTTGCTGCTAATCTGTCAGAGTAACGAGAAAAATCGAAAATTTCACAGCTGCAAAAGTAGAAAATTATCTCTGCCACAGCAGAGGGGGCAGCAGCTGCTTCAAATTTTTTTTATTGTGAAAATTTATGAAAACAATTTTCCAGTAAACAGAAAATTTGATTTCTTTCTTTTTTTGCACATGAATTTTTAATTCGTTAACTTAATTTTTGGTCTTCATAAAGAAAAGAACTGGGACACAACCAGAATTAGCCAGCAAGACAAAAGTTTTAACGACAGTCACCATTTTTGTTCTCCTTCTATTCATTTTATTTTTTCACAAAAAAAAAAATTCATTAGCTTTTCTCTCTCTCTCTTGCTTCTCTCTACGCTTCTTCAGTTGTAGTAAAAAATTCAAAAGGCTAGCTTTTTATCTCTTTATAAAATAGAAAAGGACAAAAAGTATGTGAATGAACGGCGGCGGCGGCAACGTTCAGAGGACCAAGCTCCGTTTCTATAACCCAAAAACATAAATCCTTTGGCGAAACTAAATAAAGTAAACTGACAAAAAATAAAGCGGAAAAATACAAAAGAAGGAAATAAGAATATGGTGCGCGCTCTAGAAAGACAAAAATGTAAAAATTATCGTTACATAAGTCGAAAAGACGACTTGGGAATACTCTCGAACTTGTCATGTCCATTTTCAGCTACTCTTCTTAAATTATTTAAGTATTTTGTAGGAATTTGGTCACATTCAAACTATTGTCAGAGCAAAGGGTATAACCAATATCAGCGATAAATGGTCCCTGCTTTAATTTAAAGAGTGTAGAAACAATGAGTAAGCAATAAAAACAGTTCATGATTTGAGAAAACGAGAATGTTGGAAGAAGTAGATTTGTTTTCTTTAATTAGAAATTACTTTGGCATACTTTGCGGCTATCACAAACATCATATCAGTAGCAGGCAACACTGACAGCCGCAGCATCATCTGCATTTGAAGATTTCTTGAAGGGTTTTGTGAGACGACTTAACATACTTTGCGGTTAACCCCATCAAGTTGACCACATAAAATCATCCAACTCATTTGCACACTTCTCTACCTGCTGTTTCTCTGTCCACTGTCTCCGTTGTCCGCTGTCCACTGTGTTCATCCTGTCCGTCTACTAACTCACTCTTCGACCTGGGAATGGAAATATCTTCAATAAATTTTACATGCTTGAATGAACAAAATTGTTCTTGTTGTTGGGTTGGTAAACTACAATGTTTGCTTAGTATCTTTTCACTATGGCAAAGAGTTGAGGTGTGAGGTGAGAAGAGGGGCGGTGAGTATGTGTGTGTGTGTGTGTGTGTGAGGGAATGGGAATGGAATGGTATGACTGTTGTCTAGCCATTCGTTTGTGCATGCTTTGCATGCTCTTTAGAAGAGGTAGGCAGGATACAGGACGCAGGACTTGTGCTTGCTTGCTTGCTGTTTGTTGTATGACATATAAAAGTCAACTTGAATGCGTTGTGTGTGTGTGTGGATGGGGGTGGTGCTCATATGTATGGTTGTGTGTGTGTGTGTGTATTGCAACTTTAAGTAGTTCCTCCATCTCATTTTCTCTCTCTGCACTTTTCCCATTCCAGGAAATGGTTACATTTGAAAGGAATTTGCCTTTACAAGATTTTACTCTTTGCAATTTACACGCGCCCAAGCACTTTTCTATACACACAAACCCATCTCTCTATATGTATGGGTGCGCATACATACATATATACATTCCCGATGTGTATGCATTTGGCTTTTGTAAATGTTGCTTCCTTATTACATGGCATTATATCAACTACGGAAAAAAAAGAAACGTAGTTTCTTTTACCTCTTTCTCCATTCTCATGACTTTTGTTACATCGTCTTTCAAGCAATTTCTTATTTTCCCCTTTTTGGCCAGGATGTTTTGACGCCAGGAAATGAGTGGTGGGCCGTTGTGGGCGCCGGACGGGGACAGATGACAGTAGAGGAAGTCTTCAGAAGTAAATTGTTATTTGCTTTTGCATTGTTAATACTTTTGCGGTAACTGTACTTAATTAGCTGGCAAATTTTTGCAACTTATTCACTTTCGTGGGCTTACAAATGCAAATTGAGACTCCAAAAAGTAGACTTTCAAAATTTAAATTTAATTAGTTATTTAATTGAAACTTTCCAAAATTTCACTTTTTGATTGGTATGAATTAAATTACTTAACAAATAGTCAAATATGATTTATGTTGTCTATTCCAGTATTTCAAGTTTTTCTGTAATTATATCATTAATGCATATTTTATTTTTAGAATAATTAAAGAAGTTTTCTTAAATTGAATTAATTGGTGTAAGAACACATCAAATCTAATGTAATATACTCAAAAAACAGCTTTAAAATTTAATAAATGTTTTAAATTTAGATTGAATCTTTTGATTTTTAAAATATTTATTTTGCAAAACTTCCCAAGAAACACCGATATGGAATTTCTTTTTTGATGTAAGCTTATGTAAATGATGCATAATTCATTCATAATTCATTTGCAATGAAATTTACTTCCTAAAATAATTTTTTATTGCAATTTCAACATACATTATTTAAAATATTTTATTTACACGTAATATTTTTGGCATTTTATAACCGAGTTTATTTATTGTTTTGTTCCCAATTTTGTTAACAATTCAATTTATTTAATGATTTTATGGGATTTAAATTTTGTCAACGTAGACTTAGGGGGGGGGCGAGTGTAGGTTAGGGGACGAGTTTGGGGCAAAAGGATGACCAACAAAATTCTAGGACCAACAATAAAAGAAGCAACATCATACACAATTCGTCCTGTGACAAAAGCTAGCCCTTCCTGAGAGCACAAGTGTTTGCATTTTGCAACCACACAGGACTCACCCACACACGCACACACACACACACACACACTCGACTGAGTTGAATGCAGCTCTTTCTTTCTCTGTGTGTTTGTGTGGGTGGAAAGTGTGTGTACTTGCTTTTGTGCTGAAGGCTCTCTCAGACACAAGAGTGAAATGTAGCCCGAACCTAAATACACACACACTCACACACACACACAGTTGAAAAAAAGAACAAAAGAGTGGAACAAATATAGCCAGGATATAAAAAAGAGATAGCATTGTCTCAAGGTTGACTATCATTTTCGATTTGTTTTGTGTTTTCTGCGTTTTTTGTTTCAAAACTAAACCAAAAAACAAAAATGTAATACAAAATAGAATCTGTTTCTCATATTCTCTATATACTAATCCAATGCAATTTCGCCTCCCCTTCAACTCTTCCTTCAGGCAAGTAAAAGGCAATTAAATTTAAAAAAAAAAGAACAAGAAACAGGCAAAAATTGAAAAAGGAGACAAATTTTAATAGTGAGAGAGAGAAAGAGAGATTATATTCAGCTGCTGTATGCCTATGAAATATTTTCATCCCAATTGCAAGTAAGCAGACGAGAAGCAGCAGCAGTAGCAGGAGCAGCAGAAGAAGAAGACTCCGAACAGAAGGACCGGCACAATGCTCAGTTCTTTGGATGCGTTGGCCGGTAAAATAGCCACAGCGGCCACACCAGGAACAGGAGCTGTGACGGCAACAAGTGCTCCAGCCACAAATGGCGTTGGAGTTGGAGTTGGTGGCTTAATTGTTGGTGGTGGTGCCGGCGGAGCAGCCACTGCGGCATCTGGACAAAAATCCACACAAAATCATCATCCGCATCATCACCATCATCTGCATCATCATCATCATCATCACCACCGTTTGGATTATGATTATTCAGCAGTTGAAATTGAACCACCAGCCGAACAATTGGCCAATTCACCGCGCAATGAAAGGGAAAGATTGCAACAAGCTCAACAGGCCTACGAGCAGCAGGCTCAGGCTGAACTTGAATTCGGTCTAGCCGAGGTGGTGGACACCAAAATTAATAACAATAATACCAGCAAACAACTGGTAACCACCCAATTAAATGGCCAGAACAATCTAAATCAACAAAGTTCGGCATCGGCGGCGCATACGAAGCCCAAGACGAATCGTCACCATTTAAATCGTCATAGCCATAACAATAACAATAATAATAATAATAATCATCATTCGACAACCAGCCATCCGCATCAGCATCATCCCTATCAGCGTCCCCGGCCCGCCTCGCCTCAACAGTCGCCATATCATCAGCAATTATCGAATTTGGCTGCCCTCCATGATCATCACGAGTTGCTGCAATCGCATCAGGATTTATTCCACAAACAGTTGGCCAATATGCAGGAATATCAGAGTGAGCGAGAGCGTGAGCGCGAGAGGGAAAGGGAACGGGAACGGGAGCGGGAGCGTAACTATAATGATAGCAGCGATTATGACTCACAGCAAGAGTACAAAATTTGCCTGAAGGATAGGTGAGTGATGATCCCGCACACAGCCCAGCAAAGCACAGCATAGCACACACGCACGAACGAATGCACTTTCATCCACACCCATTTAATTCAGCATCGCCAAAATATGGCAATATTAATTTTTTTTCCACATTTTCTTCCATATGTTTAATGTGTGTGTGCACGTTTGTTAAAGTGTTATTGCTGAGTTCCTTTTGATCGACGTAAAGATGACCCAAAAAATGGTAATCGAATGCAGATTACAAAAAGAGTCTCTTCGCCAAGGCTATAATTCGTGTATGGTAATATCTAGGATGGCCTTTTGGATTAATATTTTTTTTCAAAAACTTTTTCTAAAAGTTTAGTGACTAGAAATTCATGAAACAAAGAAAGAACTATCTTTTCTAAAACAAGTTTTCTGCTTACATTTTACCAGGTTAAGAATGTGTCCATAATTGGCACCACGACAAAAAACCAAAATACAAACAATTTTTTTTTTCGAGAAGTCTTGAATATGTTTTATGGTGACATTCTTAGCTTATACAAATTTCAAAATATTTTTTGAGTAGGAAAAAAATCCATTAAATTATAACAACTAAAAACTAAGTTCTGAAATTTTAATAATACTAAAAAGCAAATTTTTGAGGTCCTTTCATGACACCTTGTCTTTTGATAGTTAGTTTATGCAATTGTGAACACTTTTGTGATTTCTTAAGCATTTCGAAATATTAAAAAGTGTTGAATATATAAATATATTCAATTTTCCCTTCGCCTTGTGCAAAACTACAGCAGAAATTCATACAAACAAACTTTATATTTTAATTGCAGTGTGACCAAATTGTACTATGAAATTGTCATTGACAAGTGTAGGGCCACACTACATTCATGCATATATCAATTCCATAGCATTATCATTTTATATCAACATTGGTTGCACGTGGAGAGTGTTGTTTGCATGCAAACATGAAAAAAATTGCTTTAAAAACAAACTTAATTCATTAACTAAAATCAACAGTAAAAGCAAAAAAAAAAAAGTATGGGGAAAATGGCGGGTAGAGAAACGTCGAAGAGAACTCGTTCGCTGATGTCTGGATGTCGAGTGAATCAAACAGTGAAAATGCATTAAAAAACAGCAAGGAAAATTTTATATAATGAGTGAACATGAGTGCAGCACACGAACGAATTGAAAGTGGTCTTAAAAAAGTCACGCAGATAATAACACTGTACTACAACGAAAGTTTCTAGTAAATTAAAATTGCGACTACTACCGATTGCCATATGAAAAAAGTTGTGGCTTGATTTTTTTATTGACACAATCTCAATTTTTCTCATTAACTTAAACCTCTTGTTAGAGGAAAGTGAGAGGTTCACTCGAATGGAGAAGACCACGCCTAGGCAGAGTGGTTGATAGATAAATTAGCCCTAATCGGTTGTGTAAGCTTAATCCCTTTTCCCTTTTCCTGTGCATTACTTTCAAAATGTGGTAGAACACATTAGTAAATAGTTAAAAATATTCAATATTGAAGCGAGTTTTATCCTTTTCTATATCAATATTTTTAAGACTTAGTTCCTTTATTTGCTCATACTATATATTTAAGCATAGACATTTTAGTTGTATGTATAATTCGGCGAACTGCGAATTTTAGAGAAATAAACCTCTGTTTGGCCAGTGTAAAGTACATAGAGAAGGAAAAGTTATTAATCAGAATGCGGGAAAATGCATTTCGAAGATTGAATGATGTGGAATATGAATTCGTTTTCTCTTTTGTATAATCTTAACCCCAAAAACTGTCTCTCAATTGTGTGTGTGTGTGTCAGTCAGTTGTGATGTTTGTGTGTCATGTAATGTGTCTGGTATGTAAACACGCCAAAAAATCACATAAACACGCAAGCTGCGACGCCTCAAAGCAGGCAACACTAAAAAGAAAAGAAATACCCACAAAACATTTGTACTTGGTTGGTTTTTCTTTCTTTCAGGTTGTTTTTTTTATTTTTCTTTTCGGATAGAAATACAAGTGACAAATTGCTGCTGGGCAAATCCAAAGAGAGCTTGACACGCACACACTCAAACGACCACAGAGACAAAGATAGAGCGAGAGAGAGAGAAAGAGTGTGAAAAGGAAAAGAACACACTTCTTGAAGGCGACAGGCAACTTTATTATACATATTTTAGGAGCCCTTTGTACTCCTTGTAAAAGCTTGTGAGAAGGTCTTAACTAATTTAATGTCTAATAACATTTGACATATTGTTTTTCATGTTCTCCTTTCTCGCTCTCTCTCTCTCTCTCTCTCTCTCTCTCTTTTCTCCAAGCAACACTCACACATGCAAATATAGTTTGTGCGCCCCTTTGCTTCTCCTTATCACTATGCCCTTTCCATTTTATTTTTATAATTTATGGTTTATGTGGAAGACCAAACAATTCATGAACATTTATTTTTAGTAGGTATTTCCTTTTTTTTTTTTTTGTTTTGTGTTATGACATTTTTATTTTTTATGTTTGTTGTTGGCTTTGACATTTGCGTGCCTGAATAAATTTTGCAATAAAGTATTTAAAATCGTTCATTGACTTTAAAACGCGTCGTGTGTTAAGGCAATTAGCTCAACATTGTTTCAACTAGAGAGAAATGAGAGAATTGCATGTAGAGATAAACCAGAGAAAGTGGAAGGGAACAATGTGGACAAAGAAGGAGGATGGGAGGGGTCGTAGGGTTTCATTTGTTTAAGTGGCAAAAGAGTGAAAGAGAAAAGGATGAACTACGACAACACCCACACGTAAGCAAATATGTTTGCATATTTCTTGCACTCACTGTGTCTGTGTGCTCTAGTAGTACTACATGGCTTTTGTGTGCTCTGACAACGTTGAATGCGTGAGTGCACAAGAACAAGATGCAGAACAAAAAACACAGAACTGAAGGACGAATGCATTGTGGATACTAGCATAACGCGAGTTTTTTTTCCTCAATTTCTCTCAATGGTGTGACCATGGATAACATTATCCAAATGATTGATTATGGCGGGTTTACCAAAAGTGTAGAACATGCTTTGAGGGGCTTTTAATGCATTTGCGTACAAGGTTTTCTTCTCAAGGTCTCATTTCTTTATGCTCTTCTTTAAGACCTTTCAGGAAAGTAAGCAAAACCAAAATCTTTAGCTAATCTAAACTAGATTTAAAGCTAATTTATATCATCGCAATATCTCAACTAAACAAAATCGAAAAGTTTAATTTTTTAAAATCCAATCCACGTCCTTTATTATTAATGCCTTTGCCATCCGTTTATAGAATTACTTTTGACAAGAAGTTGGAGATGATAAATGTTGATTCATGATTTGAAAGTAGTTCTCGAGCAGAAGGACGGCAACAGCAATAGTTCTCTGCGTAAAATTAAATGAAATCAGCGTTCTTATGCTTTAATTCTAGTGTTAAGAACTGCTTTATTACTGCCTTACCAACACTATTAACAAAAGAAGTGTTCACTTCTCATGTTTTTCATAAGTCACATTGCTACCAGACCTTCAAATTGTATAAGAAATTTATTAGAAGGAGTACTGTGATTTAAGATCTTCTGGTCTACACACAACCGGAAACCTCTAAAAACTTGCAGCTCTATGAGTCATGCATTACTTATGCATTTGGCCCACACTTTTGTGTTCTATTTATATGCCAAGCCAAGTTGCAGCATTTTGTCTTGCGTCTGTTTCATTTGAATTGTGTATGTGTGTGTGTGTGTGAGTGTGTAGGCTGGCAAACAAAAAAGAAAAAAGCAAAACAAGAAAAAAAAAGAGGTAAAACCTTTTTGAATGCGCGCCTGCCTGTTGTTTCGTTCGTCCTGTGACCCATGAAAAGCTCTCAGCAGTAAAGCTAATTTAGCTGCAGGCTGAGAGCTCAGTCAAGGATAACAGAGAACCACGCGAGTGAAATCGAAAATGCCCCTTACGCTTCCTCTTGACTACTGTGTGTGTGTGTGTGTGTGTGTGTGTGTGTATGTGTTTGGGGGTGTGTGAAGTATTTTTTCACCTTTATTGTTTTATGAAATTCTCATTGGCCGTGTGTGTGTGTGTGTGTGTGATCTACTTTTGCATATGGCTTGCCTTTTTTTTCCAGCCATTTGCAAATTTTGTTATTAAAATAAAAAAATGCGCATTTAAAGTGCATGCATGAGAAATTTTTTTAGTTAGGAATTTTTTTATGAATACGCTGAAAAGTATGCTATATTTAGTTTGCCTAAACAAATTTAAAAAGAATTTTCTTCGACTGTTGTTTAGTTTGATTTGATTTTGCAATGAATTTATATTGAAAATAAAAATAATTTATTAAGAACATATTCTACATTTGGATAATAATTTTTCTTTATAAATTGCATCCAAGAAATATTTATGTTACAATCTGCACACAATTTCACTATCCCAAATCTATTTATCTATATTAACTTGGTATATCTTTAGCTACAATTTATAAGAATTATCTGCTTTACCATCTAAGTTGATTTTCAGCTGGAAAATACTTTAGTTTTTCCGTTTCTTTTATTTCCAATTTTGTGTGTAACTTCAATTTATTTTCAAGTTACTTCACCAAAAATTGCATACTAAACAAAACGAACCGCAGCACATAAATAAAAGCGAAAACAAATAATGCTTACAAAGTGCCGAAAATCTAGGGAAAACCCACGAAAAACAAGTAGAAAAAAAAAACTAAAAGAAAATTCCTTGCCACAGAAACCAACCAGGAAAAATAAAAAAAAAAAAATAGAAGGAAAACTAGCAAAGTTCATTTCCACACCAAAATCAATGAACCAAGAAGCGGCGACCAGACACACACAAACATACACACACACACACACCGATGATAGAGGGAGCGAACAGCCAACAGCTTGTTGAAAGTGGTGAAGGTGGTTGGTTAAGGAGGGGGCGGCGGCGGTGGCGGTCTGGCATGAGAGGGGACTTGGAGTTAGGGACTAGCTTTGCAGCTTTTGTTTTGGCCAAAGAGTGTGAGAGATGAAGGGAGTGCGAGAGGTTATGGAGGAACTGAGAGTCAAGTCGAGAGTCGAAGACCGCAACGCAGTTACCAAAACAGACACACCAAAAAAAAAAAAAAAGAAATGAAAAAAAAGGTTACAAAACTAAAGGAGAAAGATGAAAACTAACCGCAATTTTCGAGGCGCTTGAATACACCTGAAAAAAAAAGCTTAAACAGAAATAGAAATAGGAAAAACTATAGCATAGCAAATGGCGCCAGGGTGGCTTATTTTATTAATGCTTTCACTTTTCACATGTTTTTCTTTTCTTCCTTTTTTTTTAACTACATATATGTATTTTTTATGTTATTTACCCAAAAAAACCAACTATAAAAAAAACTATATAAAAAGCTGTGGCCAACTGTTGGCTAACATTTTTAGTTGACCACAGAAACGAAACAAGTTGGGGCTGGTTTAAATACCCTCTATAGGAAGCTAGTTTGAAGCCATTTTTAGGCTAGTATTTTATGAAATTAGGACTGAATTGGCATTAAAACTGACTTCTAACAACTTTCTTACTTGGTAGAAGTCAAGCCTCATAAATGAAATCCTATTCGTGTTTTTTTGTGATCTGCAACAACCTCTACACAGAGGGCATCTCAATTCAACCCTCTCGAGTTGGACATATCAAACTTTTTTTTTTTTGGCTTTATCGATATGTTTCAAGAAAAGTTTTCAGACGCCAAACGAAGAAGAAGGGTCCTTGCTGGCTACTGTGATTAATACTTTTGCTCGGTGCGCCTTAACTCAAACCTTTAACTACATTTGTTTGACTCCCACTGCCATGTGCGGGGAAAGGAACAAAGGAAGTCCTCGATGGCAAAAAGCATTTTCAAATTCAATACGCTTGTTTTTTTTGAGGTATATTCTAATGTGGAAATGATCGGTGGACTGTACATAGGTATAAAGCAGTAGACTTTCCGCCAATTGTATTACAAAAAACTGCGGATCAATATTGGCAAATTTTTGGTGATTTTAAAATTAAGCAATTAAGCCATAAAAATATTCTATTTTCTAGTCTCCGCAGTAAAGCTTGTATTCAGTAAAGTTTAATATTTCAGAAATAAAACGACTATAACTCGTACTAGGCTAATTAATTTGTATTCAAAAGACTTAATCGAACAGAAAGACATTTTAGAAGAGGAAAGGCACCTGCGAAAATGTCTTTGGGTTAAGCCATCCATCTATTCACGAGTTCTTTCTGAATTTTTTTTAAAGAAGAGTATAGAGACTTCGTTATGGCGGCGCAGAGTTATTATTGGTCGGTCCTTTGGTTTTCTGTAAGGACACTTGAGTAATGATGGCCAGACCAAATAATAAAATAAAGTGAACCCGAACCCTGAACCGGCTCTCTTTCGCATTGGTGAAATAAAAAGTGCTGACATGTTGTTTGTGCAGTTAACGAGCTGAGACCGCACTTGGTTGAAATAATAAAAAAAAAATATAAAAAAATATAAAAAAAAAACACGCAAAAACCTCCATTCCCCCTCTCTCCTGTATCCTGTATACGTGCAACGAATAAGGGGTAAAATTTTGAATTTTTTTTATTTGTTTATTCGATTGCCACTCATTAAAATTTAATTGCCATATATTTATGCAATTTCGCATCTCTCTGAGTGTGTGTGTGTGTGTGTGTATTTTGATATTTTCTAATCAACAATTTTTGATGGGCATAAATTTCGTGCAGAATTTTATTTATTGTTATTCTTTTTTGTTGTTTGGCCAACGACTGCATAATTTAGTTTTATGTGGCCAAACATTTTGCTATTGCCATGATGTTGTTTTTGTATTGTGTGTTGCTTCACAAAAATAAGTCTAGGGGAAAATTGCTACGCTTAATTTGAAACTAACTAAAAAGTATTTCAAAAGTATCAACTCAAATGGAATGGAAAAATGCATAGAATAATGAAAATATTTTGATGCAACAATTTAAGACTCGACAGACTTCAAAATAAATAGAAAGAGATCAAAATAAGTCAAAAATATTTTGTTTGTTTCTATTTAAAGACTTCAAAAATTCAATTAAAAGTGTTTTAATTTTAGGCAAAAATATATAGTTCTCATATAGGCAATATATTATAAAAACTTCAATTGAATTTTGCGAGCCCATTTTGAGTTGGTATTTGGAGGAAATAGGTAAGACCATTCACGATTTTATCATATTTATATATGTATTTCGTGATAAGTAGAACGCGACCTAGATTGGATAAAAAAAAAATGGTTTGGATAAGATCAATATGGTCTTAACTTGGTAACTTGGAAAGTTCGTATAAACAGAATTAAAACTTCTGCAAACGGAAAAAGTGGTTCAAATAAGTCATTAAATTTGCTCAAGTAAAAACAAAAAGTTTCTTTCAAGCGGATTTCACGACGATTACTTTATGAAGGCAAGCCGCACACACACACCCAGCAGCCACTCCCACTTCTACACACACACACACACACACATACATATTGCTCTTTTTTATATGCCACAAAACAACTCGTCGAATTACAACCAGAAATGTTAATGTCAACAATTGCCAAAATGTTGCCTCTGTAGGGCCTTCCATTTGCCCTCACTTCCTCTCCCCCTTCAGATTACCGCCACCGCAACTCCCATAAAAGCGATTTAGCGCATTAAAAAGTCCTCCCTTCCACACACAACACAGTTTTGTTTTGTTGTTGTTGCCTTGAAAGAAGATGAAGAAAAACTCCAAAAGAAACAAAAAAATAATAATAAAATGAAAAACCTCTTTTAATTCTTTTTTAAGCAAACAAATAAAATTATGCACAGGCGGCTAAGAGACCGAAAGAGAGAGAGAAGAAAAGTTGGGGGTAGGCAGACCATAAACACGGCAAATAAATATCAAAAATGGGGCTGCCGAAGAGAGAGGGTGGGGAGCATAAATGAATGGATGAAGTATACAGCTGAAAGGAAAGCGGTACGATGTCCCCCGGGTGCCTTCAACGCGGCTATTACGACGAAAAAATCCTCGAAGCAGGAAAAAGAAAACACATTTCACATTTCGTTTGTGAAAAAAAAACCCTGCCAAAGACTCTGAGACAGACTTTTTTCTCTCTCTCTCTCGCTGCTCACAAAGTTATGTCTGAGACAGGACCAGACGACAGGGGAATGACGCGGCGCTTTTTATGTGTGTGTGTGTTTAATGAGCTAAGCGGAAGGAAGTCAGTCAGCGCAACGAACGCAAGGACCAGCCAGCCAGTCCTGCTGCCGATGAGATGTTTTTGTATTTGAAAAAGAAAAATATATACATAAGGCAAAACAGAAACAGAAATTTTAAAGTCAAGCGCGTCCCCCTTTTTCTGGTTCTGGTTCTTACTTTTGTGTCCCAGCCAAAAAGTTGAAAATTAGCGCAACTGTCACTTTTGCTTTTGACTTACTTCAATTTGGGGTTCTGCTTGTCATTTATTTTTTGACAAAGGCAAACGACAAAGGCATTAAATTTAATTTTTTTAAGTCAAGACCAAGAAAAGGCAATCAAATGATGAGGAAATTTCAATCATTTAGACTCCAAGGAATCTCTTGAAAGGAAAGAATTTTGCAATCCATCTATAAATCAAAAACTGATATTAGCTTAAGCCAACTAAATAACTAAAATATTCCAAGTGAAGATCACCTTCGGGGTATCACTTCTACTTTTCTTAGTGAGAGTACGTGGGATGCTTCTTTTGTAGGCTCAAATTATAGCAATGCCCTCGCCACCGGCGTAAGCTATGGCTCCAAAACGTTTTCGCTCTCCCTATAACAAAATTAACTACTTATATTCTTAATAACTTCCATGCGCCCTTCTTAGTCCCTGTCTTTTTGTAGTTCATAACCAGGAACATGCATCACCTACGTTGGGCGCCCCTTTTCCGTTTAGAGAGACTATTTTAATCTATATCTTTGCATCAAAGTTAACAGCTCAATAACCTTTTTTCTACCTATTTGTGTGTGTGTGAAACCCAAGATTTTTACACCACAACCACAAAAACACTTTGCCACATCCCTTTCGTATCCATCGTTTGACTTTGGGTTAGTTGGTAATGTAAAACATGCTGCTAAACATGCCCAAGTTGGTGGAGGCGAGCGGCTGTCAGGTAATAAAACACCGCCGTTTAGATATTTTAACTTAGATTTTCAATAAAATACTTTGCGAATCTCCAAGAACCAGCAGCTAGCAAATCTTTTGCATAAGCCAGGACAATCTAATTTTATAGCACCCCAAACCGTTTGCCATTTGAATGTTGCTACAGATATATAGAGAGAGAGAGCTAAAATGTGTGTAGGAAGTGAAAGCGAGAAAGAACGAGGAAAATGCGGGCCAAATAAATTGCCTCAGTTGGTAATGTAAGCCGGTAGAGAAGACTTCATTTCTCTCTTACTCTGGCATTTCTTTCACCCTGAGCCGCGTGTAATGCGCTCAATCAAAAGTCAAATGTCTAAAAATATTATGAAAAGCCCTTTTTTTCCTCCTGCCTGACGACTGTCGTGAGTGACGGTGGGACAGTTGGTTTCCAAAACGCAGCTTCGAGGCTGGCCAAACATTTCCCCAAGGGGTCTATAACATAAAGTACAGTGGGTCAAATAGGTATAAATTTCATAAATTAGACGAATATGCAGCCACACTTTTTCAAACTTTTCTCGTAAAATATGCAGCCACATTTATTGTTTACTGTGGGTGGAAAACTTTGTGCAGACAGCCTCATTTTTTTAGTTATCAAACCTCAGTCATGAAAACTGCTAAATTTAAAGTCTTTTGGCATTTTGTTGCTAAAAATATGCAGCCACACTTTTTTTTCCTTTGTAGCAAACCAAAGATTTTCCAAAACAAAAATACTTTGCGTAATTGGTTTTAAGCTTTGGCTCCACTGTAACTTGCCGCCTGCTTAGAATTCATTTATGCTGGCTCCGGCATTGGGTTCGTTACGTTTCGGGATTTTTGGTGCTATGCCGCCTGCTTATCCTTGTGTTTTGTGCTTTGTCTCTCCATCTCTCTTTGCTACCAATCGGTTTCGATTTCTTTTCATTTATACACTTTCCTGTTTGGGTTCGACCTTCTTCCTGCCACCGCCACCTAATCGAGTTGGGGCGCTGCCACCACCTCTTCTTGTCTCTTTCGGGCAATCTTCTTATATATTTTTTCTATTATTGGCTCCATTTGCTTTTGTTGTTGTCGTTGTTGTTGTGTTGCTACTTCTCTCTTCTGTGTTTTGTTTGTTTATGCTTCATTTTGATTTTCCCAGCTTAAATTGTATTTGTTGTTTCTATTTTCGTTAGTTGGCGGACCTTCCGCCGCCGCTTCTTGCCATCCATCCATCCCCTCCGGTTGAACCTACAAGTGAATATTATTCGTTTACATAGCGATTTCCTGATCCTTGCCACGTTTTTAGTTTCTCGTTTACCCTTTTTTTCTGTGCTGTGTTTGTTTTGTTAGTTGAGTCGTCCGACGTCGCCGTTGCCCGTCGCCTGGTTAGTTTATTTGCCCTTTGGTTTATCATCAGAGAGTCGCCTCGTCCTTTTTTTTTTCTATGTCTAAATTTATGTGGCCGCAATTTATTTAAATTTATGTGGCTTTTGTCAAATTGATTTCAACGCTAAAATGGGGTTGACAAGGTGAATGTGTGTGTAGCCTCTTGTTTATTTTTTTCGTGGCCAAAAGGTTGGTTGAGTTTATATTTGTGGCCACAAATTGTTGTGTGATTTCAAATTAATATCTGATTAATGTGGTTGCATATCTTTAATAACAAAATACCTAAATCGT
Source organism: Drosophila nebulosa (assembly GCA_024703675.1). Classification (NCBI taxonomy): domain Eukaryota; kingdom Metazoa; phylum Arthropoda; class Insecta; order Diptera; family Drosophilidae; genus Drosophila; species Drosophila nebulosa. The sequence goes on along the minus strand of CM045724.1, from coordinate 7,854,773 downwards.
CTATTAAAAAGGTATTCATAAGCAAATATTTAATGCAATTATTAATTTTTATTTGCTTTCTTCAAGGCGAACCTAGAGTTCTCCATAAACTCTCACACAAATTAGTGTGGCTGCATTTTTGCAACTTTTTCTATCGTGTATGTATTCAAATTGCTTGTTTATTTTCTTATTTTTTCGCTCAAACCATCCCAAGGTAAACACAAGCACGCATAAAAAATTAGTGTGGCTGCATATTTCTAAACAGTTAATATCAGAAATAAACTTTTCAATAAAAAAAATTGTATATTGCTATTGATTTGCTTGGCTCGAGTCCTAATTTCTTATTTGGTCTTATTAAATATTCATGTTATACGCCAAATTGCCTGTCATTTTCAGCCACTTGATATTGATGAAACTTGGCATTAGTTCCAGTGCCCCCTTACCCCGCATCAACCTCCTCCAACCCGCTACATAAAAAAAGGTTTTCATATCAAAATGGCAATAAATAACAAACAATGCTGTCTGCAATTTTCCACTTTATAAAAAAAGAAGCAGCAGGAGAAAAACAAAAAAGTAAAAGCCATAAACAAAAGCCAGCCCGAAAATTACCATGGATTTTGTTGTTTTTGTACTCTTCTGTTCTGTTCTGTTCCGTTTCTTTTTTATTTTTTTGTGTAGTCATAAATGCTGGCAACGAGCCGCCGCCGCCTCAGTGTCAGCCCCTAGGAAATGACTGACAGTCGGTTATACGGTCGTTTCGGGAAGCGGTTGGGGGCAGGATAAGAGCGAACCCGGAGTCAAGCCAAGTTGAACTTGTAGCATATTTTTGCCTCGCAATTAATTAATCTCCAAGGTAATAACGAACAGAACAGCAGCTACAGCAACAGGAGCAGAAACTGGAAAAAAGTAAAACCGGGGGCCAACAGGACACAATTGTCTGTGCTTTTGTTTTATTGTTTTCGACATTGTTCTGCTTTCCCCCCTCCCCATAGCATACTTTTTGGGGGGTCTTCAAAACGCGCCCTGCGTGGATGAAGGATAACGTCATGTGTTTGGCGTTGACGCGCCGTTTTAATTTATGAAAAAGGATTGAGGAACTGGAATGAGAGAGAATGTGCCGAGAGTCGTGTGTAGAAGTCACCACCATCAATGTCAGGGAATCCATGAGTGGGAAATGATTAATGTTGAAAGATATGTACAATAAGTCTAAAAGCGATTGCGAAACTCGCTCATTTACCCGTTTAAGCCTTTGTTAAGTTGAACAAATTTATCTATCACCATTTTTGGTCTTTAATTTGTGTGCAGCAAAAGATTTATAGAAATAAATTCTCTAATTATCGATTTAATTTAGTTCCATATCAGTCTATAGGTAGCCTCTTTTAGTCGCTTTAGTGTATTATAGAACGTTTGAAAAAAAGATTGTGAAATATCTAACCTCTGCATGAAAATTTAGGTTTCTTCAAATTAGTTGTATCAAATTCTTTTTAGGTATTATTCTCTAACCTTTTTTTTTCTTCTTAATTCTGTATGACAAATTTGTCACACCATTTGTTGCAAAAAGACTTGCATCATGTTGTTTCTCATTTCTTACTTAATAATTTGGTTTATTATTTTATTTTGTAAGATAAAGTGTATTCCGTTGTAATTTTTTTTCTAAGGAATTGCAACTTATGTATGGTGGGCACAAGTATTGGAAACAAGTGGGACTCTAAAGAAAAATTATTGTTTCTGAAGAAAAACAGTTTGATTTAAGCCATCTTATTTAAAGCTTTACTTCAGGGTCAATTTATTTATAGAAACTTGTTCCAAGAACAATTCAGATATTTTACATATATATCTAACAAACATTGTTTTGCTTTGCTCAAATTTAAACATATTGATTTCTTTGAAAATCAAAATACTTTGCCAACTCATCTCTGCCATGTCTGAATGGGAATTTATCCTTTCCTTTGTTCTATTTCGGTATGTTCTCATTTCATGGGTTTCACTTGAAAAAGCTGATCAACTGACAATTGCACAAAGCTGCTCCAAAAAAGATACAGACACAATAACAGCAACATGCACGCACAATAACCTGAAAGCCTTTTTGCCAGTGGCTAGATGAGAAGCGCTCCTGTCGTGTCCTGTTCTGTTATCCTGACCATGCTCATTGGCCACTTAAAGACAAAGCAGTAACAGAGCCAGACACAACAGCAACAACAATGGGAAAGATGGCAGCAGCAGCAGCCGTTGCGTTGCCATTGCCAGTAGTAGTTGTTGCCAATCGCCAGTGCAACGAAGCGGCAAATGCAACACCACGACACGACACGACAGCAACAACATCTACAGCAACAACAAAGCCAACAACTTCAGTTGCAACATGAACACACTTTAACCCAGGAGTCGATATCATTTCCGGCCAAATGCGTTTACAATGTGGCCAAGAGTATAACTGGTTAGCCAATCGTACTGGTTGTTCCCTGTTGGTGGCATTCATGAGCGAGGGATGAGAGAGAGAGAGAGAGACGGGATGGCTTCACACTCAGACACAAACACAAAGTTTTGCTCCTTTGCTCCCCAACTTAAAGCCAGTTGCCAGTATCTCTGCCTCTTTCCCCCCCCCACCACCCGCACACAGAGTTGCAAAGAGGCAACTCAACGTAAATTGCATTCCAGCAAAAATTTTTGCCTAGCCTAAACTAAATGTTGACAGCAGACGGCAACGGCAACGGCAACGGCGGCGACGGCGCTGAGACGATGTGTCTGAGACCGCTGACATGTTGCCGTCTAGCCAAAAAAAAAGAAAAAAAAAAAGAACTACATTTTTGCAATAGAAATGCAAAATGCAAACTATCAAAAACTAGCTACACTTTAAGAAAATCTATAATTTTTTAATTGATTTAGATCTTTTTACAATTTCTAACTTAACTAATTATGAATTTTATTGTTTCTTTTCTTTTCATGTGCTGCTTCTTCTGGTTATTTAGGTGAGTAAACTTTTAGCTAGTTTAAACGAAAGGCAACAAGTTAGCATCATTAAATAGTCTTTTTTTGAAGTAAGAAAGGGATCAGTTTTATATTCCATATAGAATACGTTTCCATTCTACCAAATGATGTCATAAAGATTCTTCTTAGATTCTTCTTTATCGAATATTATCTAACTTAAGATCATAAAGTGCTTCAAACCAATCTCTTTTATCTGTCTTCTTTAGACTCGCGATATTAATATTGTTTTGGAGCTTTCGGTTATAGAAGTTTATTATAAATTGGTTAAAATTGTTTTTGGTTTATAAATTTAAAAGATTTCGCATATGCTTTGAGAAAAATTAAAAAAACTATTTACATCTTTTCGCTGAGTGTAAGTTATTTACCTTTTTTAACTGCAATGGCCATAGTGTAGACCTCAGCCAGTTAGTCATTCCGTCAGTGAGTTACTCTTAACTCACTACACGCCCCCCCTTCACTCACCTACCAAATCAGCCGGTCAATCAAACTTCTCGCCAATCAGCAAAGCGTCATTCCGCCTGTCTCTCTTACCATTTCTTTCCCCTCTCCCCCATGTGTTCTCAGCTTTCCTTCTGCTGCCTGTCAAGTTGTCGTCTAGAGTGTAAAGGGCAGACAAGTGGAGTGAGGAGATCTGTTGGTGGGGAGGGGGGCAGTCGTAGGAAGGGTCGTTGGAGGCCTGTGAAATTAGCGGCTGCAATGGCAAATTATGGCTGGCAGTTTCAAAGGGGGCGGATCGTCAATCCCCCTTTTCAACAAACCTTCGTGTACTAGCTTCTCCTGCCCTTATCCACCTTCTGACACTTGAACAAAACACGCAGCGTCATTTTGCCACCTTTTCGAGACAGAACAGCAAATTCTGCTGCCTAATTGTTGCCAAAAACGAAAATGGGCTAATTGGGCTATGTGTGGAATATTAATTGAAAATCAATAAGGATAAAGGGTCACCAGCTGCTGCTGCAGCAACGCTAAAAATTTATGTGTAAGGAGCTTTAAGGTGGAGTTTTTATACCCTCTAGAAGAGGGTATAAAATAGATTAAATCGAAAGAAGGATAAATTCCAAAAATAAATAAAATTCTTATCAATCCTTAAAACCAAAATGAAATGTTTCCCTTCCCACTTGTTGCTTGTTTATCGTTTTGCATTTTATTGGAATGCGTTTCGATATCAATTCTGTTAATTTTAAATGCAAATTTTTGAGTAGTTTTTGTTAAAGAAAAAGCGTAAAATGCCCAATTCAATTTTCAAACTAAATTTGTTTACATATAACTTTTTCCTACACGATACCTCAAAGTCGACTTTCCATCATTTGGCTTGTGAAAATTTTCCAAGAATCTTTTAATTAAATCACCTGCTGTCTAAGGTGAAAAACTTCCTTGGTTTACTTTTTTATTTTGGTGCTTTGATTTAGCTTGAAAAAGAAATTCATTATAAATTTAATTTTCGCTCAACAAGTTGATTTTGAATAAAAAAAATGCTTGCACTTTTGCTAATAAGTTTGGTTTTTTTTTTTTTGTTCATAATCTCTCGGAACTTTTTCGTCGTATAACAGATCAAAATGTGTATGCTCTCTCTCGATTTTCCTTCTTTCTCTCTCTTTCTTTCTCTCTCTCTCTCCCTCTTCTTGTGCACGTGTCAAGCGTATTTTACTTCCAGTTGGCAAAGCATTTTGGTTAAAAAAAAAGTATTAAAATAAAAAGTGTATGGCGGGAGGTGAAAAGGACTGGAAATGAGAGGGGGATGGGCTGTGTCAATGTGTGCCAAGAGCTTCCCCTTTCCCACAAGTTGAAGCCTGGTTGCACAGCAAAGTGTTTGTTGCTGTTGTTGTTGTTGTTGGTGGGTGCGCAACGAGGCATGCACATGGTTTACATTAGGCTAAGTAGCACACACTCACACACACACAAACACATCAGCTAACCCCATCTCAAACAACAAGCCACACCACACTAGAGCAAACTCTCTTGGCGCCTACCTAACTAGAAGAAAGTACCTAGGCACTGTGGGGCAAAATGTATTAAAAAAGCACGTAAAGAGTCTCAATTTAAATATTTAATTTAATATACAAATTGTGTGATCTGCTTCAACAAAAATTATTAATAAAAATGGTCGGAGAATCTTTATAATAAATTTGCTCTGAGTAGTTTTTCATAATTTTCTTACAATTTGAAACAAAATTGTTTAAACACCTTTACATCAATTGCAAAATCCAAATCAAAGCTTTTTCCAATTTTCTTATAATTTGACATAGGCGAAGAATTATCTTGACAAGATTTTTGTTTATATGGGTTTAACTATTTACTAATTACCAGATAAAACCTATTTAACGATCCCTTTTCAGTAATATTGTAATGGCAATTTTTAGTTATCTTTTGAACCACTGTTCCCATCAAAAGTTTGCGCCAAGTGTTGTATGTTTGTTAGTCATTCTTCTTCCCTTTTTGTGTTTTCGGTGTTGGCATATATCGCGTTGATAAGCTAAAAGGCTAAGAGTTGGCCCCGGCCACAGGTCCTTAAGGGTTAATGTTCAGGGACAGACAACGGGGGCGTAGTAGAAGAGACACTCCTCCTTTTTAGATAACTAACAAACAACAAAAAAAAAGGAAAATTTATCACAAAAAAATAACCAAAAAAAAGGGAACCGAACAAAGTTGATAAGCAGCAGGAGCACCTCACTTAACATATTTTCTACCCTTGACATAACACACACCCCGCCGTCCCGCACTACGTCGAAAGGGGGAGGGGGGGCGACTTTTGCATTGTCTATAAAAATTTATGTCTAACAGGGGCCAAAGGCCACCGCCGCCGCCGCCGCAGTTCTTGGTTTAATGGTGTGAATTATATTAAGCTCGCACACACTCACACGCGAAAAAGAGGGCGTGGCTTTTTGTTTCAAAGGTAGGCGGGAGAGACACAACGCACCCTCCACCACTCCCCCTCCCTTCCCCTAGTGTGCAAGTGTGTGTGTGTATGCCGCTGATTTGTTTTTATCACAGCTCCCGGGAGGCATCAATTATGCGCCCTGTTGTCAGAGTAAAGTTATCTTTTTTTTCCCCAATTTCTACGTTTTCCTTTCTTTTTTTTCCGTTTTTTGTTTCTTGTTCGTTTGGTTGTGGTGGCGGAAGCATTTAATGGAAAATGTATAGCATAAAGTTGCCACTTTAAAGTCAAATTTTTTGGTAAAAAGAAAGTTGCTCATGTGGAAGAAGGGGTGAAGTGGCGGAAAAAGAGAGAACGAGGCAAAGTTCTTTATCTAAATTTAAGAAAAAAACGGAAAATGTAAAGATCTTATAAATTTGTATCTAATTGTTCAGCAAAATCTAAATTCAGACAATTTGCAAGTGATCTTTCGACTTAAAGATTGTACTTATTCATCAATTTTGTTTTTATTCCAATAATTTAGGCATTGTAATTTAATAATAATTTAACACATTTATCACTAAATTTAGGATAAACTGTTTAGAATATTGTTAGTCTAAATTAGTCTAAAACATTTGCCAAGTTTTTCGATCCACTTATGGAATTCTTAAATCAACTTTTGAAATTTTTCCTCGTAAAGCTTAAAATATCATTTTTAATCCGATTCCAAGACATTAAATCATCCAAAAAAAATAGTCCTAAACTCAACTGATGTAAATATATAACTAAAACCAAAAATTGTACAATTCTTAGACAATTTAAAGAGGGAAGCAAAAACCTACTCTGAATAAATCCCCAAAAGACATGGCCTGAACATTTTAATTGTCACATTTCTGTATTGTATGCAACGAAAACACATGAGACCCCATGAGAGTCCGAAAAAGGCGCACCATAACATAAGAGTCAAATTGTTATACCCATCCCTGGTCATTTCTTCTTCTAGTATTTGCTTCTAACTTGCTTGTGTCCTTGCTTTGCTCACTTTAATGGTCATTTTAATTGTTGTCTGTGTTTAGGAGAAGGCCGCTCTGCAGCTGTGATAAAATATATATTTTTCTGTTGGTCCTTCTCTTTGTCTGTCTGTCTGTGGTGTGTGTCGTGTCTCTCTTTCAAGCAAATTAGTTCCATTGATATGGCTCAAGTTTTCGGACCAAGTTCATCATTAAAAATTATGTTTATGAGGCCAACAATTAAATGCTCTCTCTTTGGCCAAAAAAATAACAACAAAGGCAAAAATTTGTTGAGAAGCACAACAATGAAAAGACCCACACACACACACACACACTCACACACAAAAATGAGTAGAGAGCTGGGCCAAATTAAATGCATGTCCTTGGGTTTTGTACAATTGTTTTTCTGCCTCACAATGAAAAGCAAAAGGATACATACACACACACACACGCATTAAAACTATGATTATGAGTCCGTCTAGCGACAGGGGAATTGGGGAGAGGCGGAGGGCAGGCAGTAGAAGAGTCCTTGTCATCATTGTGTGTTGCCGGTTTCGCCTCTGCTTTTTCTGCCTTTTGCTGTTGCTTTTTTCTTTCTTCTTCAAATATGGCAACTCAGTTGTTTTAATTGTAAGCTGAGGCTGGTCTAGTCCTGCTGCTTCTCTCTTTGTATGTATATTTGTGTGTTCTCTGTGTGTGTATGTGTCCTTTGCTGCTTGTTTTGTAGTTGTAATTGCACTTTTCTACAATTATTGTTTTATTTCTTTTTCTTGCTTACCTCTCTGCTCCTACACGTTACTTTTCCTTTCTCTTCTTTTTGCTGTTGGCCAGGCAATGCCATTTTTATAGCATACTTCTCAGGGCTGCAGCTTCAAATGACATTTTGATGGGGGCGTTATTTTGTTTATATAGCTTTGTTTATAGGAAAATAACAGCAAACATTATGAAGAAGGCCCTCAATAATCTTTCAAAAGTTAATAAATTCTGAATTTTATTTGTTGCCTTTAGATATATTTTTTGCTCCTTTTTTGTTTATTTAGATGGAAATAAACTAGTTTTCAATCAAAATCCAATGACAATATAATTAAGAGCTGCGTTTAGGACACGCCAAAACTACAGTCAAATCACTTCAAACTATTCCATGGCTTTTTTATCTATCTATCACCATTAATGGGAGCAAACAAGGAGAATCATGCATGATTTAACCCAACAATAATATGGTCTCTTTTGTAATTGAATTGGCATTAAATGAAGCGATGGAATCACTATTTAGTCAGCCACATAATAATATTTTAGTTGCCAAATCGTTTAGCTATTTTCTAGTTTATCAAAAATTATTTCTTCAGAAATTGCATTTTCTGCGCTGGCACTCTTCAGATTAGCATCTAATTTATTGGCCTCATAAGTTCTATGCTTCTCTACCTCTCCTAACACTCATATAGATAGCTCTCCTGCTCTCCTGCTTTTCTGCTCCCTCCTTCCCTCTTCTTCTCTATCACTTGACAACCAAGTCAAGTGGCAAGCAGCAAGTTTCCTAATTATGCTAACGCTGGCGCATCCTCTCAACTTTCTTGACATATTTTTTTTCTCTGTGTGTGTGTGTTGCCGCATTGAAAAGTAAAAATACATATGTGCACACACACATACATACATACAAGGATAACGTGGGAATGGCAAAGCAAGGCGGCGGGGGGGAGGTGTGCAGATAGAGCCAACATACTTTTCTCTATACTTTGTGTGGCACTTGACCAGGCTAAAACTCAGAAACCCAAAGCCAAATCCCAAGCAAAGCCACAAAATTTTGAATATTGTGTGCAGTTGTTTTGGTGTCCCTTTCGGTCGTCTGCATTCGCCATTCCTTTCTCCTTGTAACTCTAAAGTATGCTTTAATTACATTTTACATGCAAAAAATAGAAAAGAGAACTGATTTTCATTAAAAAAAAAAAAAAAAAAACCAAAAAAGAGAAATTCCCTTTCATAATACTTTTGCGTAAAAATCTCTCCTTCTCTCTCTCTGGGGAAAAATGGGAGAAACGAAGTCTTTTCAAATTCATTCGGGCATGCGTGTGCGTGTGTGTCTATATGTGAGATGGGTGTTTGTGTGTGTGTGTGTTGGCAACTAACCCAAATAAACCGCATGCAGTGATAATTAAATAAGTTTTCCCTTATTTGTTTAGAAAACCTGCAAAAAGAATCTCTCAAATTATGAAAAGATTTTCTGTGCGTTTTGGTTGAGAAATTAAAATTCAATTAACATTTGAAATTTGACTCTGTGCCATAAACATTTTTTATAAATTGCAAAGAAATTGTCTTATTAATTTCGTATTTAGCTTAAATTTTTTGGAAAATACGCAAATACTTCATATTAAAATGTCTTCTCTAGTTTCTTGATGAAAAGGCAAAAGTATAATTTTGAACTAGCTGTCAATTATAAAATTTGCTATTAATTTTCGCAATAAGTTACATACTTTAATTTTGTTTGGTTTGTCTATAATCTAGTCAAAATTTTATTAAAATTTTTGGGTTTTCTTCTCACATCTTTCACTTTCTTGCTCGTTTAGTGACTTTTTCCTAAGCCAGTTTAAAGGAATTGTTTCTTTTGACTCTCACTCTCGTTGTTGTTGTTAATATATTTGCCTTAATGCCATATTGCCGCCTTGTTGTCTGTCGAATTTTTATTTTATAAGCCTCTCAAGACCAAAAAAGCAACCTCGAAATGGTTGAGGCCTCAACTTGAAGTTACCCTGTAGCTTATGGCAAAATTTGTCGCGCTCGCTTGAGTTGGAAGAGTGGTCATGTTGGATAGCCAAACCTATGGTAAATGATTTAAAATCTTAACACGTCGGGGTCACCATTTGTTTATATGTAAAAAAAGGTTTTCTTCGCGGAAAATATAGACCGATGTAGACTATGTGTACAAAAACTTTTATACTTACAGCTTACATAATTCTTTGCCTAGTTTTTGGCGCTTTCAGTAAGCGCGCCTTTATTTACCATTTTGCTACAGGGTATAAAATGAACGAAAGACAAGCGACATACAAAACTTTTTATCCTAGACAAAGTGCTGCTGCTGCTGGTATTTGTGTGTGTGTGTGTGTGTTTGTGTCTTTTCTTATATTTGTGTGCGTGTGGTGTTTGTTTTTGCGGTTTTTTTTTTCGGTCACAGGTGCCACTTATGTTGCCGACAAAAACAACAGCAGGAAGCAAGAGGAGTTTGGTTCCTTTTTTTCTCCTCTTGCTAGTAGTTGCCGCCGCCGCTTATTATAACGGGCCGCAACGCTTTTTATTACTTTAGCAAGTCGCAAAAGCAGCCGCCACAGCCACAGCAGCAGCAAATGAAAACTTTTTTATAGTGGCCAGACTTGGCGAGTCATCATTTTGCTCTCTTTCTCTCTCTCTCTGTCTCCGTTTCTCTTTTTTTCTGTCCCAGACAGCGCGTCTCTTTTTAAGCATCTTCAAAAACAAAAAATAGGAAAAAGCAAGAAATAGAGTAAAAACTGCGATGGAAAGAAAAGTTGGTAGGTTAAAAGTTTGCTACTTTAATAATTCATTCGCTTCCACTATTTATGTGACAGGTGATAGCAGCAGAAGGTCCTTTTTGGAGAAGGTCGCGCACACCCAAACACGTGCACCTGGTTCTTTTTATTTTTATTTTTTTGTCTAGACCAAAAAGTTTTAATAATTGTAATATTCTCTGTCTAGGTTTAGGTTTAAAAATTTAAGCAAAAATTCTTTTTAGAAAATTGTTATCAAACAATTTGCAGCACATTGAACACCAGATATCAAGCATACGCCGAGTTGTGCCATAAAAAAACAGCCTGACAAAATTGTCTCCACCTTTTCTCCTTCTTTATCGTTTTTTTCCCACTTTTCGCTTTAAAAGTCCTTTCTTGGCAACAACTTGCGTTTCATCCCTTTGCTTGCTCTGTGTCAAAGGACTTTAAGAGGGAGGCTGTGTGCCTAGCCCAGCTCAGCCCAGTCCTACCACAACCAAGTCCCACTAACATGGCTGCATCATTAACTAAACGACAGTTTAAGCGACTAAAGAGAAAAATGAAGCAAAAGCGAAACGATGGCAAAGAAAAGAGATCTCCTTGGCAACGTTTCAACATTTCGTCACTCCGAAAAATTAGAAGTAGGATATGGTTGTGGGAACACACACACACACATAACACATAACATTAACTAACAACTCATATCCTTGAACAAATTTCACTCAAGTGAACTGAACGAACAAACGCCTGTTGATAGGCAACACATTATATTGGCTGGAGAGTGAGTGGGTAGGCGGAAGGACGCCTAATGAAGCGTCAAGAGAGCGAAAAAAAAAAATGGAATAGGCAGGGGAAGGCCCTAAAATAAAAGGAGAACCACCAACCCAGTAAGAAATCAAGTCAAATTTACATATGAGCAGACACTTAAAAGAAAATTAATTTTCTAAGAAAATGGGGAAATGATGTGTGACTTAAAAGAAACCAAATTAATGAGTTATTGGAATGAGATACCCCTTTAAAAAGGAGCGTTTTTCACCCCAAGTTACTTTTGAAATGTGTGTTGCATACTTTAGGGCACATTTTATTAATGTTTAAAAAGAATTATCAAGCAGCCTTTGCTTTAGATTTTCTACACAAGTTTATAGATCAATGAGTTGAAGGAACAAAATACAGCTTCAGAAATAAAACAAAGTAAGCAAAAATTCTGTTGCATACTCTTGGGCACTTTTCAAAGTGCATAAACTGATTCGTATTTCCATCAATTAATCGCTTCTAAGCAATTCTTTAGGTATTTAAAGTAGATTTTAAATTTCAACAATAAACAAATCTCTTTTCTTCACCAATTTTTCCTCTCTCTCTCTCTGCCCCGCTCTTTCTGTCTTTAAGAGGGTAAAAACAAAATAGACAAAGTTGCGCATTTAGCGCGACTTTTAAGGCAGCAACAACGATTCTCAAACACACAAGCACATAATTTTTTTCAAGTCCCTTCCCCGGAGCACAATTTCACCACCCCTCCCAACTTGCTTCTCTAACCAACGCGTTTCTATATTCTCTTTCTCTCAACCAATTTGCCAGCCGTTTTATTTGCGGTTGTCGTACATTTATGGCCTTTTTGGCTGACTTCTTTTGTTGTTTTTCATTCATTTTGTTGCCGCTGTTGTTGGTTGCCTCCACTTCACATTCGTATTTAGTGTAATCTGTTGTGGTGGCAACTCCTCCCCCCCCCCCCCCTCCCCACTCTGCTCCCCATCCTACCTCATTCATGGGATTGGGTGTGTGTGTGTGTGTATGGTTGGGTCCTGCTCCTTGTTGACCATTTAAGTGCAAGTCTAATTACACTGGAAATTGTTCGAATTATGCATTTTGTAGAGTTGAAATCTTTTGTTGTTTCTCCCCGTAATTTAGCTCTCAAGAGTGGTTAAATATACACATCTATGGTGCATTTATACCACACACACACACACACACACACACACATACACACGCAAAGCTCCTTTGTGTTTGCTCTGATTCATGTAGAACAAACATTTATGTTCATTCGTTTTATGTTTTTTTTTTTTTTTTGTATGTTTTAAGCATTTTCGTAACATAAAAGAACTTGCAGATAATTTCGTGCCAAACAAAAGGAACAAAAATACTTCCAATTTGCAGAGCAAATGGCAAAAATATAATGAGTTTTGCCTGATTATTGTTAAAGAGAAGAGAGAGCAATTTATATTCCTTTAAAAAATAAATGTGGAGAAATTTTGTGTATTGAACTTTACGTTTTTCGAAGTGATTTATAAAGAATAGTTCATATTCTAAGAGTTTTTATTATTAGTTTATTTAAATTAAAATAATTGAAACGAAATTTTTGGTCTGGCATGAACCTATTTTGATTCCCTTTTAAGATCTTGGCTGTCCCTAATCAGATTGTCTCTATTCGAGACATCTCTGATTGAGTTTGGGTGCAAACAAATTCTCATTGTTAAGCAACACCTCTTTTATAAAGATGGAAAATTGTTTTTCTTTATGTTTTTTATAAGAAAGTAACATGCTTTTTGCCTTCACTTTACTATACTTGTGTATTGTCCTAATACCTGTAGTTTACTTTCAAATTATTGTCATGTTCAATCAATTTGCTTTGGCGATCAATGTTCTCACATTTGACATTTTCAAGTTTATTGTTTGTTGTTGTCCTTTGCCGTTTGGCACTATAAATAATTTAAAATGCGAAAATCTCAAATAGCTTTTAACCCTTTCAACTCTCATGCTGCCTTGTTTCTTCTAAAGCCCAGCTGGTGTGACATACTTTTCTTCTTTTCTTTCTTTTTATTTATATTTTTTGTTTTGTTTTGTTTTTTCTTTTTTGCACACATTGTATATATTATTTTTTTATTTTTGCTTGATTTTTCCAATCCGTTGGCTGAAAGTGCCCCATATTGTCTGTCCCATGGTGTCGTCCTCCAACGTTCTTCTCGCTCCTCCTACGCCAAATACAATAAATATTTAATGCACATGTTATTACATCAATAAGTGTGTCACTCAAGGCTTTTATCGCTTACCTTGGATTGGCTTCAGTCAAAGAGGAGGTTGTGTGGGTGTGTGGGGCTGGGTAGGAGCGAGTTAAGGCCATAAAAAAAGGAAACAAACGGTATCCTATAAATTTTGTAGATATATAAATATATGTTTTCTATTTCCCTTGTTTTCTTTTTATACCCTTTCGTAATGAGAGGGTATTATATGAAATAAAAGTTATTATAAAAACATAATTTTGACCACAAGAATGAAAAGTAATCTATCTGTATTTTTAAAAGGGTTTCCTTTCTAAATGTTTTATTTGGGGAATTTAACAAGAACGAAACACAAAAGTAATGAATGGTCAAGAGCTGCAAAGGGTATACAACCTTCGACATGATCAAATTGAATTTTTTCACTCAGATTGGTCTTTTTATTGAATTGTCAGCCGCTTTTTATGTTAAAATATAAACGAAATATTGGCAATTTATACAAATGTAAATATGAATATGTATATTTTATACAAATATGGGTCAATTTTTTATGCATTAGCAAACAATTCTCGAACAACAACAAACAATAGAAGTAAAAATAATAACAATTTTTTGTGTTCAACTGTTAGTTTTGTTTATTTTAACTTTACCTTTTTCTCTTTGTCATTTTGTTTCCGTTTGTTCTGTTCGTTTGACGTTGTTCATGTCAATCGCATTTGAGCGGGCCTTAATGCCACATGACAGCTGAAAAACTATTGCATATTTTAAGGCGTTGTCGCTCTCGACCTCCTCCTCTACTTTTTTTTCTCGCATAGATTTCTGTATGTGTGTGCGGTCAGTTTTTTGCATTGCATTTTTTATGGTCCACCAAAAATCGTAGCAATATTTTTTCGTAATTAAAAAAGCCAAGTAAATAAATTGAGTTGAATGACAGAAAGAAAGAGAGAGAGACAGAGGGGAAAAGGAAGAGATAGTGCAATTGGTGTGGGGGAAAAATGCTGAAATATTTAAGTGTAATATAAATTTTCCATGTTTTGTTGGGCATAAATTTGTTGAAATTGTTATGAACGAACATAGAGTTAAGTGAGTGGAAGCAGAAAAATTTACTACAGAAAATGTTTAAATTTATTTAAAAACTTAACAAAATGTCTTTGGTCGATCGTAGCAGGAATTTGGTGTTCGTTAAGCCAACAAATATTAACTAGATCGTTTGGAACTGTATAGAAGAAGCAGCTTTGTACAAAATTTGCACAACACTGTTCTTTTGCAACACTGCAATCAAAAACTAGTTCCTGGAAATATTTTTAAGAGCTTATTGGAACCAATGAGTTAGTTTTTATAAGAACTAGTTCCTGAAAGCATTTCAAAGGGGTTTTTGTGTTCCTACTCAACACGCCATAAACGCAATTTGAAAATAACTCTAATTGCATATAAAACTAAAACACTTGCCCCTCCATTTGCTATGCCATTATAACTCTCATTATCAGTAACAATTTGTTAGGCAAAAAAAATACGTCTGCAATTCTTCTTCTTGAGACTTCTTTCCTGTTGCCTTCGTCGTTTTCCTCAATCTGTTCTCCTTTTTTTTGGTGAAATCACGCACACGTCTGGGCTATGCCACTTGTCTAAACAAGAAGTCGCGACATCAAGCCAACTCATGACAATCTCCTCTTCACTTTTCCACCACGTTGAGGTCTTTAGGTCGGTTCTACTATATACATAGGTATATATAGAAAAATAACGCCTCGACGCATGTCACGTGTTTAATTATTTACGTGACTTGGCTACATTTTTTGTGTGTCCTCCTATGTTGGTTTCTTCTACTTTGTGTTATTTTTTTTTATTGTCTAAATATTTATTGCCAGTTTGGCTAGTATTTCTCCTATACCCTGTAAGCCAAAACAAGCGCGAGGGATATTCAGGTTAACAATAAACGAAAGATTTTCCATTTACAGAAAAGAAAAACATTTCTCAAGTCTCTGGTTATCTTCAACTTGCTATAGGGTATCTCCAGGACTCACAATAGTGTTTTTAAGGATACCGGCCAACTTTGCTTGTGGTTGGTACTTTTTTTTTCAACTGAATTTCAAATTGACTTTTAAATTTAACTTTTGTTTTAAATTGACGAAAAGAAAACAAAGCAGCCAAAGGCACACACAGAACAACACAACAACAGTAACCACCAAAGTATAAAATTAAAATTGTTTTTCATAAACACACACACACACGCACCACCCACATGAGTGTGTGCACACACTCACACGCATACAATTAAAAAGCACAAGCAAAATCATTAAAAATTTAAGCAGCTTTTAGGCTTACACACGATGCAGACTTTTCACTGCCCCTCTTTAGCCTCTCTCTGTCTCTTGCTCTTGCTCTTGCTCTTTTTTACGTCTGATTAACATGCGTAAACACAACAAAGCGTCAAGAGAAGGGGAGAAGGAAGGTGTCCAAGGTGGGGGCGAACCTTTTTTTGGTATGCTGACTTGATCAAATTTCATTAATTGAGTGAAGCCAGACACAAGAACAAACAAACAAACAAAACCATGTGAATGAATTTGTTAAATGACTTCCTTTCTTTCCCCCCCCCCCCCCCCCCCCCCCCTTCAAACATGTCGACCGACTGCTTTTAAATTGCTCACATAGAATAAGTATTTTAAGAATTTTTTTCGAAAGTTGATTAAATATTTTCGCTTTCCGGATGTGCGCATTAATTCATCAACTGGCAAAGCAAATTTTAGTTTAATTGTATGTTCATGTTAGTTTTAATCAAGAAATATTTTCTCTGTTTAATAATATATTTAAAATTCTATGAATTTTTGTTGTATTATTAAACAGAGAAAACAATTCTTCGCTAAGGTTTTAATTTGCAAATGTTTCCATTTATTTATGATTTTTAATTTTATTTTTTACTCAAATTCTTTTATTTTAAAACTCCGCATCGCTATTTTAACTATTAAATCTTAATCAATCAATTTGTAATTAATTTAAATTATTAACTTAACCCAAATAACTTTCTGTTTATAGAAAACTTAATTTTTCAACCAAAATTTTGAGTTTTTATCAACTTTAAATAGAGATTTCCCTTTTGAATATAAATCACTTTATGAATATTGAAAAGTTCAATTTCAGCATTTAATTGAATTGTAATCTCAATTCAGAAAACAGAGCATCAACAATTTTCTTAAGGGAACATTTAAAAAATGCTTCGCCTGAAGCCCAGAAGTAGCAGCAGCTTCAAGAATAAACGAAAAACCTGTCCTAGATTGTTTTTCAATAAATTGATGTCGTATCATCTTGGCCAACTCTCGCCTGCCCCTCCACTCCACGCTCCGCTCCCTCCACCTTTGCGCTCCTTTCAAGCACCTGTCAAAGGAAGCTTCCTTCGTTTAATGGCCATTTTCTTGGGCAATTAGAGACACGGCTAAACGACTTTCCTTACCTACCCACCTCTCCGTTGCCCTATTCTAGTTCCCTCTGCTGCTTACCCGTCTGTTGTGTTCTACTGCCTTTTTCTTGACTGTTTTTTTTTTTTTTTGGCTTTTTCCCTGGGGCCTCGTTGGCCATGCCCCATTATTATGATTATCGCTGGTCGTTTGTGGGTTGTTGCGTTTCACTTCCTTTTGCTTGTCCTCGTCCTGGTTGTAGTCATCTATCTATCCTTTCGCTTTCGCAGCTCGTTTCGTTTCGTTCCTGCTTCTTTTTTTTTTTGCCTTTTTTGTTGAGTTGACAAAATCATAAAAATGTACACACAACAAATTATACAAATGTCTCCCGAATGAGTTAAGAGACAGACCAAGGAAGAAGGCGGGGAAGACAATAAGAACAAGGGGGAATGAGAACGACTAAAATTTATAATGTTGTGCGTGTGTGTTTGTCTTCTTCTTCTTGTTTTGTTGTTGTAACCATTTTCGGTTAATGGTCCCAGAGAGACTGAAAATTTTGAAGGAGTTAGACGGTTAAACCGAAATGGGTTAAGGCGCCGAACAAAGGATTGCGAGGAATTCGGTTTAAGCTGAAGAAATAAGAAAAACATAGAAAAAAGAAGATATCTGAAAATTGACAATTTTCACACAAAAATGATTCAAATTTAAAAATTGGTGATACGAAACTAACTGAAAATGAAGCGTTAAATTGATCATAAGAGATCGAAATCTTTAAATTTGTCAGAACCCAAATTGGCAAAAGTTCGTTTGTCCCAATAAAAGCTTTTGGCCCTTTTGTAGCCGCCTCATCTTCCGGGACCCCCCACCAAAAAGGAGCAATTGCAATTTTCGCCATTGTCAATGCAATTCATTAACATTTAAGTGCTCAAATATTGAAATGCATACGCCAGTTGGCGGAATGCAGGCGAAAGGATGATGATTCCCAGTGAATTGAGTTCACTTCGGTTCAGTTGCAGCAGCAGCAGCACGAGCCAGAAGGTATCTTCCTCAACTCCATCTCGCCCTCGCTCTCTCGCGCTCTGTTACCCTGTGTGAGTGTGTTTGTGTGTGTGTGTGTGTGTGTGTGTGTGTGTGTGGCAAATGCGCGTCAAACCAACAAAATTTATGCGCCACTGCATCGAGAAAAGTGGGTAGAAGGGCGGGGGAAAGAGGGGGCCAAGCAAAAGTGGAAACGAGAGTGAAAAGACCTTAACAGCGGGGAAAACAAAAAGAACAGAAAAAGAAGAAAACTTGGAATTGTTTCAATTTCGCCAGCAAACAACAATTTGGCCAAAAAGTGGCGACAATTTTCACAATTCTCCGAGTCTCTGGTATTTTTTCATTTATAATTTTTTTTCGGTCGAGCCAAAAGACTTATGTTGACTGCAAAATAAACACACGAAACAAAAAAAAACCAAAAAGAAAAAAAAAAGAAACGAAAATACCATTTGATTCAATTTTACACACATCGCGTCCTTTAAGGGGGGGAGAATGGTGCTGGAGAATGGTGAAAGGATGGGTGTGGACGGCTGCGGCATGAATTTTCAGCAACCGGAAGCCATGCAAATCATTTTCCTTTTCCTGCTGAATCAATAAATTCTTTTGCCCTCAAACGCGTTCAAAGTTTAAGTCCCTTGTATATATTTTTTTTTTTTTGGTTTTCCTTTGAAGGTTGTCCCGTTTCAATATTATTTCTTTCAATGGAGTTATATAGTTTGGTTGAGAGAAATTGGAAATATTAAGAAAAATATTAAAAAATATATTAGCCACTTTTAGCGAGAGTTTTGATTTTTTGTAAATAAATCTCTTGATATTAAGCCAAGTTTAATGTGAAAAGCTTGGATAGAAATGTGAAAAAATTAATAGAAAAAGCTCTTCTTAGCTTTAGCCCCGACTTTGATATTTATGATTGAGTAACAAATTTTAGTCGATATAAAACAAAATAATTAGTACAGGGAAACATCCTGCCATCTGTCTTTAAGTGAATTTTAAGTTTTTAAAAGAGTATCCCAAGTTCTGCTTTGCTTTTTGGTCATCTTTTATCAATTTTCTTAACCGTTTTTGTTTTTGTCATTGGTTTCACAGTGCTACTAAAGCCGGCGGCGTTGTTGGCATTTTTGCGTCGCTGCGTCTGTGCCCCTTGCCGCCGCCCCCTTATCACCAATCGGCGGCAGAGTTGTCGTCCCCCATCGGTTCACATTCAGGGCCGTGTCAGTTTTAATGTGCAGCACTTTAAAAAACAAAAAAAAAAAAGAACTGAAAAAGAAAGTTAACCCAAAAACTCAAAATGAAAAAAAAGGAAAGGAATACGCAGTGTAAAATCCATATCCAGGAGATTCAGTTTCAGGTTCCCATTTTCCTCTCATATGAGTGGCTGTGTGTGTGCTGGATGGGTTGTAGGTGTGCGTGTGTGTGTGTGTGTGTATCTCATTCATTTCATTGTGGTTATACTCTTCGCTTTTGGGCCCAGCTTGGACTTTGCGTATTTGGTTGCGATTTTATATCACTTTTTTTGTATTTTATCCCTGTATCTGTGTGTATGTCCTGGCATCCTACAGTCCTTTGTGCTTTATCGTTTTTTTTTTTTGTATTACCCTTCTCTCTCACTGTTTCTCTGCACACGGCCGCAAGATTTACTTATTTAATTTGGTTCACCCTGTCCCTGTGTATGTGGTTGCTGGAACATGCCTGTTTTATACCCTGTAATAAGTAGAAGGGAAAAGTAGGTAGTGTTTGCGAATTTTGTGAATGGTAGAAAGGAAAGTACCTCATAATATAGATCGATTGATTTATTGTAGAAGATAAAAATGAGTGTGACATTCCACATCTATTTCTTTGACTATTTATTTCCTTTGTAGTGTTTTGTTTGAAGAGTTGACTGTAATTGGGTGCTGAGTGTTTGCAAGTCGTCTCGTTCCTCCGTAACTGTTACTTTTTTACTTCTTTTTAGTTGATTTCAAATGGAGTGAACTCGTTTTGGCTACGTTTATTTGGCTTTTTAATTACGTCGCCGTCATTTGCAGTTACAGTTCATCAAAAGAGAAAGCTAACGGAGACGGTGACGAGGGGGGGTGGGAGTTAAAATTGATATTGAAATATTGATAAGACCATTTAAAGAGGAGCATATCATTTTGCAGTTTTTGCTCCTCCTCGTCCTCCTCCTTACCCATTCAACATTCTCCTTCTTCTCCTCCTTCTGTGTGTGCACTCTTTTTATAATCGGCTTAAAAAATTTTAGTGTCCTTTAACCCGACTTAGGCTTCACTTTGATCTCCGGCAACCTTTTAATACCCTCTCAGAAGAGGGGGGAAGCGCAAACAAAAAAAAACAGAATAACCTCTTTGTCTTCTTCGGTTGCCTATAAATTACTCAGCAGAAAAACCGAAAATTTCAGCGCGCTTATCAAAGATAATTTTAGGCCGCATTTAAAATGATTTCTCTTTCTGTTGAGCTACGCGAATTTTCTTCTCACTGCTGGTTGGTTTTCCTCTTTTTCTGCTGACTCGACGTTGTCTGGCAACGAGAGAAGGAAAACTTCTTCTCCCCCCTCTCTCACGTTCTCCTCCTGCTGCCACCACCTCTTTCGATTCAATGTTGACAGTAAGCCCAAAAAAACGAACTTGGTTGGCATTGCGCTTTATTTTTTGTCCTTTAATTTTTGGTAGAGTCCTTTCGCCATTCCTCGTCGAAAAAGGGTACACAGACATTACGACAGACAGACAGACAGACAACGGTGGCCCTTGGACTTTTGTGCAAATATTTGAGCGACGGAGTACACAGCAGCTCATTTTTTGGTCAAAGTCAAATTTTGAAGGGTGAACAAGTATGAGAGGGAGAAGGGCGGGGGAGTCAGACTTGTGTGTAATTAAGCAAAAATGTAAAATCGTTTGTAGTTCTTGTTGTTGTGCTAATAATTGCTTGTAAATAGATCAAAGTTGGCATCCAATTGGAGAAATACCCAAAGAGTTAGATGATATTGAGAGAGTCCCCAAATGGATTAACTTTGACTAATTGACGGTTGGGGCAAGGAGTACGAAAGGATATCGAAATGACCTTTTGGGAGTTGAAGGATTAAATAGAAATGGGGGTGAAGAGTGCCCACAGGGTAGATACATTTGATATGTGAGAGAAGAACGGCGGGGGGACACCCTTTCAGAAATAATGTTGTGAGTCATTTGAGATTTAACATAATAAAGCTTAATTTTTGGAGTCTTTAATCCAAGACCAGAGTTCTCGTTTCTTACTGAGGACTATCTAAATTGGTTATATATGGGAAACCGTCGAATGTTTTTTGGAATTAAAATTCATCAGAGCTTTAAAATTGATTTCAATTCCATCAAAAATATAGTCCACATTTTAAAAGGATACAATTTTAATCTTCAAAAACCGAGCAAAGCAGAAAACTTCTGCACAATCATCCTTATTCATTTGTTGCTTGTTTCAATTTGCAAACCTTTTCAATTGGCTTTTCATTATGCTGCATTTTCGCTTTGCCTTTTCCTCTGCAGCTGCGTATATTTTCTTTTCCTGGCGCTCGTTGTCTCGTCTCCCCTCCAATTGTCCTTGAGGGTCTCTCTTAAAGTTCTCTTGCTAGTTTGTTGTTTTCCTCAATAGTTAAGTCCACTTCAATTTACATTGATTTCAAGTTGTTTTCCTCAACTAAAAGTGCCTTCTCACTCGTTCACTCACTCACTGACTACTTACAAATCGACATTATGAGGTAAAAGAGCCAAGAACAATAATGAAACTAACCAACAACAGCAACAGGAGGAGAATCAAAGATTCTTTTTCCTCCTGACTTTACCTGCGAAAAGGCAAAAAGGAAAACAGCAAAAAATGTTCCATGTCCTTTTCCACGGAGTTCAGTTGACTTGAGTTGAGCCTCCTCCACATCTTTTGCCTGTTGTCCTTGTCCTTGTCAAAAAATGGAACGAACCCATGTCTTAGAAAACTTTTTTAATAGATTTCAAATTTTTTCGAGGAGGGGAGGAGAGACGGCGCGGCAAACCTGTTCTATTTTCTTGCCTTTTCTTTCTCTTTTTTTTTTGGTTGTGTGTCTTCATTCTCTCTCGAGTAATCAAGTGAAATTAGTAAGTTTTTTTAGTGGTTGTTTGGACGACTCCCAGGACAATTTCCTACGGTCGGCAAATTGTTGACAGCTGCTCGACTGGCGCCGCCTGTCGAAATGAAGATAAATGCGACAAGAAATTTAAAGGAAAATCAGTAAATTTAATACCAAAAGAAATAACCAACGCAAAAGTGTTGAAAGATTCTAGAAAAAAATGTGCAACTTAGAAAGCAAAGCTAAAAAAAAAAAAAGGATTTCGGATAGTCTTGTTAAGTCGATAGTTTTTTGGGGTCGTAGCAAAACTTTCAAATGTGTTTGCCTAGTTTGTGCACTGATGTTGATGAAGATGAATTGCAGTTTGGCAAGAGTTCCTTCCATTTGATAGTAACCAAGTTGCAAGTTATCCATGTTATTTGTTGCATGTACTAGCAAGTTTTTTCGTATTGGCCTGGTAAAAGTTTTTAATAAAATTGTCACAATTCGATATACAAAAAAATACGAGACCAGAAGTGGGTTAAGTGTAAAACTATTGCAAAAGATTGCAAAATCATTGCGTTTTAGGGCGGTTTTGAGATTATATATCACAAATGTAGTTTTTTCACATCGTTATCCTTTAGATTTGCTATGGAATCAACTCTTGTAACCATTTATAGAAAACAATTATAAGCTGGTCAAGATCTACAGTACATTATGAAATAGTCTGATGTGATCTATTTCAATCCGATCTGATTTGTTTGATTTCGATCCAAGTAAAAAAATGTTTAACCCAGTACCAGACTCATTATAATTTTTCCAAAGTTTGTTTCTTTACACTTCGACAAAATTTTCAATTTCCTTTAGTTCATCGTAAAGTTTTGATAAAGAAATATAAGTTGTCTAATAAAGTTCTGCAAAAACCAATGTAATAAAAGAACCAATCGATGAACACAATAAACTTGAAATTCTATTAAAAAAAAGTTTCTAAAATTTTTAAAAAATAATTATCAAAAGCAAAGGTAACCAAAATGTCTTTATTTTGTTTTACAAATAAACCAGCTAAGCAAAAGCTTTTCTCTTGCAGTGACTTTTAAACTTTAACTAAATTAAAGTCACACAAGTCAAGAGGAGGGTTAAATACTTAGATGAAATGTGGGCGAGGAGGCGAGAAAGAGAGAGAGGAGGGACAAATGAATTTGAAACTTTTTCGTCTGCACAAAATACAAAACAACATCACAAAAACTTCAAATTACAAAATGCAACAAAAGGAGACGAAGTAGAAGAAGAGCACAAAAAGCTGTGTGAAAGGCAATAATCAAAGTCAAAGGAGAGAAGTCTGGAGAAAGGGCAAGAATTTGCTACATGAAAGTAAAAGACAAAGCAAAAAACAAAAAGTGCAATTATATTACATTTAGAGCATAAGGAGAGAGGAAGAAGGGAGAAAAAAGAAAGAGTGTGTGTGTGTGTGTGGTAGTGGTGGGAGAGTATTCAATGTTATGTGTAATTATATGCGGGTTTGATTTATTGACACACACAAGCAAACACGGTCACAAATACAGTTAATCCTTTAAGCCTTAAGGGAAAAAAAGCCCAGTAAAAACGTATTCATCGCACCGCCCTATGAATGCTCTTTAGGGTAAGAATTGTAGGGTATTTGAACGATTTACTGCAAACTGCTTCAATTGGGCCACAAAACTAAGAAAAACTAGAATGGAACATTATAGGACAATAAAAAATTAACAATACAAACCACTTTTCTAATAGAGTATGAAAATCTGACTTTGATTTCGACTTTAGCGAACTTTTCTCTACTTCTGTATTTTTCTTTTCCATCCTGTCTCTCTCTCTCTCTCTCTCTCTCTATCTCTAGTTATGTGTGTGTTACTGAGTAAGTGTGTGTGTATATATATGTTTACTTGGCGATTTTCTGGCTGACTAAACCTCAAATAGCATTAGCCTAATGGCCATTTGCTACTGCTACTGCTGCTGCTGGTTGTGCAAACAGACGATTTTCAGTCAAGAGGCCAAATTGGGTCAACTTAAAAGCGCGGCAGCACCTGGTCAAAGACAAGGACTAAGGACCTATGATTAAATGTTGACTGTCTCCATCTCTCTTTCAATGCCCTCTCTCTCTCTCTCTCTCTTTAACTTTGTGTGTGTAGATAACACTTTATAGTAAAAGAGGGCGCGTTCGGTTAGACAAATGGTTAATGGAAATGGTTTGCTTTTTCTACGATTTTTTTCTGGTCCTAATGAGAATTTAGTTTGGCATGGCAAACTGAAATCTATATGGGAAAGAAACAACTAATTTGCATTTTACAGACACAAATATCTTTAAATTGAAAAAGAAATTTTAGCGTATTTTAAAGGCAAAACACTAAATTGAACATAAAATAATTGATCAAATTATCCTTGACTACATTTTTCTTACACGGATTACTATCTAAACGAATATACCTAGTATATTTTAAGCAGTGTATTCAATGGCAGTCCTCTCATCCAGAATTTCATTTCCATGAGCCACTTGACAACAAAACTAACGGTTAAAATCACAGACAAACTTGGCATGCAATGGAAAAGACACCAACAATTTTTCGTTCACATTTTACACCTTAAGAAGCTCTCTCCCGCTCTCTCTCTCTTTCTAACTCTCTTTCTTATGATGCACACTCTCACTGGACTCTCACGCTAAGTGCCTCTTGCTTCCTCCCCCACAAAAACTTCTTAGCTAAGCTCGAAACGACCTAACGGTTGATCCTCTCATTAACTTGTAGACTTTTGCAATTTTTTTGCTTCTCTCGTCCATTTGTCCGTTGACTATTGACCGTGAAGGAGTTCGAGATTGAAGGCGCTGCTCGTGCGTTTTGTATTCGAATTATATTTATATATATATATATTCATTTTCTTTTAATTAGTCAGTCAAAAGTATTAGAGTTCTTTAACCGAGTGTCGCGAGTGTTAAAAGTGGAAATCATTATTTTAGACATTTATTTTTTTTTATATAAACTAAATTTCACTTGTCGTCCGTGTGCGTGTCGAATATATATTCGTACATATAAAACCGTTGAACGTGTTTTTTTTGGTGCATTGCAAACGAACGTCGAAAAGTTAACTGTTGTTCCGCCTCCTCCCGCCTCTCTATTGACTATTAATTATTAACTTTTATTGTGACAGTGTAAATAAACCCAAAAAAAAAAATTGCAAATAATATGTATAGCAGTCGCTCTTCGTTTTTGGCCAATCGCCGTATGATATTCGATTTCTCTGAAAAAAGTTCCAATGATTTGGCACTATTGGAGTAAGTTTTTCCCTTAAATTAAACCTTAAAGTTAACTGTACAACTACAGTAAAAAATCGTAAGAGGCGAAACAAAAACATCACAAGCAAAAGAATAATGTTAATTTGTTTTGAAAAATGCAATTTTTATATGGCTAATTGTTTTAATTTGGCTAATTTTATTATATACTTTACTTTTACATAAAAAAAATTTTGGGGATAACAATACTAACCAGAAATCGTGGGATTTTGTTTAAAAAATATAGCAAAAACTGTTTTTACGGAGAACTTTCATTCTATAGTCCTGGTTTTATATTAAACTTTTCTAATTTAGCGGTGAGCGATCTGTCGATATTTCACTGTATTAAAAGTTAAATTAGAAGTGCAAGTATTTTCTATACCCAAATTTATTGAGTTCCTCTTCATTGAGTGTGTGTGTGTGTGTTTCAATAACTGTACTAATACGATATTTCTCTTTTTACTCTTTTTTTTTCTTTCATGGCGCAGTGCATTTGGTATGAGCGATAAGAGCAGCAGTGCCACCAATAGCCTTCCGAATAGTCCCATACATAGCAACAACAACAATAATTCGCTGCTCAGTAATAACAATAACAACAATAACAATAGCATTGGCAGCAGCTGTAGCAGCAGTCACAACAACAACAACAACCCAAATCTTGGTGGCAGCAACAATTCTCTAGTGGGCAGCAATAGCAGCACAATTGCTGCCGCTGCTGCTGCAGCGGTTAACGGTATTATGTCTACGACAGGTTTGATTGGCGGCAACACCAACGGCAATAACAACAACAACAATAATAATCCATGCAGCGCCAATCGTAATATGGTGGTCAGCATGGACGATGATTCATGCTTCCGTTTGGACACCGATGCGACCGTTACCTATGGCGAGAAGGAGCCCGATCCGGATAATATTAAAATGTTTGTGGGTCAGGTACCCAAATCAATGGATGAAACACAATTGCGTGAAATGTTTGAGGAATATGGTGCAGTCCATTCGATAAATGTGCTGCGTGACAAGGCCACTGGCATTAGTAAAGGTAAGCTCCTCAGGCCATATTCCCTGCTCCTTACCCAGTATTCCCAAATACAGTGAAACACCGATAAAATCACCTTAAATACTTCTTTTGCTTAAAAAAACATTTCGGTAAATGTCACTTATATGTAACTAGTATTGCCTTTTTAAATTTTTAAGTTGAAGTTCCACTGTACCTTAGGCCACTACAGTAATAACACCATTTAGTAGAAATTAATTTTTAATTGACAGATAGTTGATACAGTCATCGCTCTTTCGTTTACTGAGTTTCCACTGCACTTAACCAATATGCAAATACTATTACAGTAATCCTTACCTAAAATTGACTAAAAAAATAGTGATTTAAGTGTCGTTCAAAAGACTTTAATTACTTGGTTTCAAATTGAATTTCAATTAATTTTTTTTTTTGAAAACCCGAATTCTTTTGTTCTAGTAGACTTTATTTTGTTAAGGGTTCTACCCAGAAACTAAACTTGAACTCACATTAATGTTTAAAACCATTTTATTATGCAATCTCTTTAATGTTTATTTAACATTAAATTTGTTTTTAAAGTTTAATTTTTCGGTCTGCATTTTCTTTCACCAACGGTTCTACTGTAGCTGAAATGTCTAATTTCATGCGGGTAGTCATTACATTTTACTATCACCAACATCATCCTTTTCTCTCTCCATTTCGCTTTTGTTTGACTTTTGCTGTCTGATAAATTGCATTCGAATTTGTTGCGGTAAATACTATGGAAAGCTTTCTCGTTAAAGCTCTGCAGGCTCTCTCCCCTCCAGCAGCATCCCCAACAACTCCCTCATGTAGATGATTTACTAACAGAAAAAGAGAGAGCAAGATAACGTTAATATGATGGAGAATATCGTCGTGTCTCTTTCTCTATCCCTTTTTAATTGAATGCATTTGCCTTTTTGCCATTTCTCATTTCATTTCATCAGCAAATTGCCTTTTTGTTCTACTCACTATTTGTCTATAAAATTGAGAATTTTCGGCAGAAAGCGGGGGTCGGGGGGGCTAGTTGAAGGAGGAGAGGAGTGGCTTTCTCATTGCAGCAGACAATGAGTAAAGAGCAAACAACAAATAGTTGAAGATAAATTTACACAAATTTTTCAAAAGTTGTTGAAATTTGGGGGTAATACAACTTTGTTTTTGTTAAAAATATATTTTACTCATCAAACATCGCTGAAGTGTAAAATATTTTGTCCTAAATAATGTTTAAAGTAAGAAATTTATTATTAAAATTTTATTTGTTTATTTGAAGTATTTCCATGACTATTGCAAATATATCAGAGTACATTTCGGTTGCTCAAAAATTTACTTTATTTTCATTAATCTTACAGATTTTTTCAACCGTATACCCTTTTTTTTCTTCTATTTTCTTTTGTTGTTAGATTCTGTTACATTCATCTCTCTAAATTTCATTTTGCCAAGTGCACTTTAGTTAGTTTTATTGATGCTCTTTCATAACGGTTCAACTTTAGCATTCTAATCTTTATTCCGCTTTTCAATTGTCATCCATTCTTTTCTCTGTTCCACTGTCTATTCATATTTTTGATTCATTGTTCATATTTATCTATGTATTTATATATATATAAATATATATTTATTTAGCTTTGCCATTTCATGCCTGCATTTGACAGATTCCAGCCTTTGGGATTCTTTTCTTTATATTTTTTTGCTATTTTATGGGGCGTTGGTCAGTGGGTTGTGAGATTTTTAGGGGCGTGGTTTAGTCCAGTTCAGTCCAAAAGTAAAAGCGCAAACAGTTTTAGAAGCACTTAAGTGGCGGGTTGTGTTGATGATTTATGACAAGCATTTTAAGTGCCACTGACTCTGGCTCTGCTGACTATGAAATGGAGAGAACTAGGACCACTAGCTCTAGCTGGCTCATATGAGGGTCAACCGGGCACTGGGATTGGCAAAGTGTAAGGGACAAGACAGTTGAAGTTTCGGTTACTTGAAAGCTAGTAAAAGGCGGTAGAAAGCTGCCCAAAAATTCGACACAAATTGCATATGATAAAGTTTCGTTTGTATTTTATGTCACTAGCAAAATAGGCGGAGTTCGCACGTGTAGCCTGCTGACCCAAATTCATAAGGGATACGGACGATTGGAATCGGCGGACTAAAAGAATCGGAATGTTTTTTTAATCATGCAATTTAGGGTCCAGCCAATCAAAAAATAACCTAAAAACAAAATTCATGGAAGACGTTTTATGAACTTATTTCAAAGCTAGAATCTAGTTCAGTTGAGTTCAATCCTAATCAATACGTAGAGTAACGAGCTTAATAAGTTAAGCCTTAAACTATTACGATTTGTCTTTAAGTTGGTCAGTTCATCTAATTACTTTTGTTTTTAAGTTGTGAACTATGTAGATAAATTTAATCTAGGACTGGATCTTTTCAGCTTAACGTTTCTAAATGGTTCTTTAAAAGTCTTTCTTTTATCTATGTATTAGAGCCCTTTTTTTTGAAAGAAGCTTAAGTATTCGGTATATGGATACCATTTTGTTTTCGTTTTGCCTTCAAAACTACTTTGACTTGTTTTCTGTTTCTTTTGATAACTTTTGGCATTTTTGCTTTTTGTACAGAAATTTCCTTTCTTGAAAACTTCCTGCCTTTTCATGGTAACAAACTAACAAGCATTTCCATTTAGATGGCAAAAATGCTAACCCAGTTCCTATTTTTTCTTGGTTGTCCTAGTCCTAAGAATTTGTTTGGCTATGGCTGTTGCATTTTTATGGGCCAAAAAGAGTTTCTTTATCATACTCCCCTCTTCCTTCGACTTCTGCTTACTCTTCTCCGTTGTCGTCGTCTACTCCATTCTCAATGCAAAATGACACTTTTAAGTGCGATGGCTTGACCTCTGAACCAGAAACTCGTAAATAACACAAAACAAAACACACAAGAAACAAAAAAAGTATTTTTTAGGGCAAATGTTTCTCCTGAACCAAACCGAAAACTCCAAAAACAAAAAAAAGAAACGAGAGAAATTTCACCACATTGAAATGGGGATACTCTTAACCCAATCAAATTTAGAAGGAGAGATTACAATTATTTTTTCGGTTTATAGACGTCCGATCTAAATACACTAGAAACATGGCTAAATCTTTTTACTTTGTATTAAAATACTGGTAACCCATTCACCCCCCTTACACATATTGATCGACAACTTCAAGCAAAGTCAATGGACTCTTCTATGGGGAAAGTGTATGAGAAAACCAAAAAATTGTTTTTGGCACTAAATTTTGTTAGCGTTGGCCAGTTACTTTTTGGTAGGATTTTCTCTATGCTGTGTTTTTTGTTGTTGTTGTTGTTGCTGCTGTTGCGGGTGTTTGTGGTTCTGTGGCTAAAAGATAAGGTTATAGAGAGAGAAAGGGTGGTCGGGAGGGTTGGAAGATTAGGGGCAGGTGAAGAACTAGAGCGGGACAAGGTTAAGCGCTCGGGTCATAATTTATTAGCGCTTGTGGTTGAGTGGGGAGTAGGGGAAAGGTGAATCAAGAAGGTTTCACTCTGCGGTTCCATTTCAGATTTAGTTGTTCAGGTGCGAAGAAACAGCGCCTGAAGCGTTTAATTTAATAGACCAAAAATACAGAAAAAAAGTAAGCAAACACAAAAAGGCTTAATTTAGCAGGCTTCTAAAATGTTTTGCGGTGAATTTTCATGGTTAACAAATGAAAAAGGGTAAAGAAATTAATACAAAGCGAGTGTTAATTACAAGTTGCCAATTGACGCTTGTGTAAAGGTTTTTAATTGTTCAATTTGGTTTTTCTAATCGTTCGCTTTGAATAATTTCTGCCATCATGATTTCTAAGGATTTCCCGCGCATGTGATTTCAATGTAGGCCACAATAGAACCATATGTCCACATTTTTCTCCATTAACAACCTTGAGCCAAATCCACCTAACCACTTCTCCTTCTTCGACTGTCGACTTCTTCCGCTGTTTCTGTGATTTATGGCCTTCTTCGCCCTTCTGCTCCTTCTATAGATGATGTAAAAAAGCAACTTGCTGACCAAGAAAAAAAACAAAGGGCGAGGAAGAGCTCTAAAATGTATTTCACACACAGTGGGTTAAAGAGGCGGTCGGTTGGTCGGTCAGTTAGCATCTTTTCATTTTTTTTCTCTTCTTTTTGGCTCTTGCTATCTTACTGGTCTTGAGAACTTCATTTTGAAAGGCTTCTTCTGTCCAGCAGCTGTCCAATGTCACCAAAAACGCAAGAAAATGAAAGAAGAAAAAGTAACGCACTTATCTAACGCCTTCATCACAGACTACTTTCCCTTCCTCTCATTTCCGCCCCTCGGCACTTTGTGCTCTTGACATTTTTATTTAGCTGCTGCAGTGAGCGTGAAAAATGCATAAAATTTCACTTAATTTTCACCACCAAGAAAACCAAACTAAGAACCGAAACCAAAAAGCAAAAGGGATTTTTGCTAAGAACGAGGACGGACGAGACGTTTAGGAATTTGCAATAGCTTTTACGACTATTTTTTTCTTTTTTTGAGGGGTGTGTCCACTGAACTATTGCTAAACGTTTGTCACACGGTCTATAAGAACTAGAGATGGACATTTTGGAGAAGGGACATCAGAAATGACAGCGTGAGAAACGGCAGTTGCAAGGTTTTTTGTTTCATATTTTTCCAATCCAATTTTATATTTAAGAACAGTTTTATGCCAAAACTTTGTGATTTTTTTCCAAATTGAACTAAAATAAACAAAAAATTTATAACATATTTATAAAGATTAGATACTCTATTACGACTGAATGCAATACAATTAACCGGGAAATCGGTCTTCTTAAAATAAAGTTCACCAGTTGATCACCAGATGAACCAAAATAATGAATTCAGAGATGATAAATCGTAGAATATCTATTGATCAGATTCACTGAAAATACTTTTCAGTTTTGTTGAATAATAATTAATTGAATATAATAAAACTCGTAAATTGAAAAAATTTAGCTTAGATGAATGAGATGATCTGCTTTTAGAAAAATAAAGTGCGCCCATTTTAAATGCCATCCCTAAACGGGAAACCTCCAAGTGATTATTCTCAGTCTTTGGCTATTTGTTAGATGGAAAATTTTTTTGGCTCTTTCTTCTGTTAGTTTCTTCTATGGTCCGGGCTGGCCTTCGTTCAATTTTCCCTTTTATCTATGGGAATGAAAATGAGCATAAACTAAATTCGATTGTTTCCACTTGTTTCGATTTCAGTTTCAGTTCTTGGTCTCCATGTTCCTCTGCCTCTGCCTCTTCTCTGCACTACTACTAAATCTCTGGCAGCAAAGTTTAACGACATTGATTTATTTTACTTCGATTAATTCGTTTCCTTTTACTATATGTGTGTGTGTTTGTATGACTGTGGGTGTGTGTGTGTGTTGTCCTGGGCACATCCTTTTTCCTGGACTTTGGCACGTCTCTCTTTTTGTGTCTGGGCCAAAGGCTCTCGATTTCATCAGGCGGCGGTGAAGGCGGCTGCCCACTTGGCACCCACTGCTAGGATTAAGTTTTTCCTTTTTCTTTTTTTGTTCAGCATGAGGCTTTTGTTGTTGTTGTGTTTTCGTCCAAAAACGTGACTGGGTGTCGTTTTCAGCTTTACTTTTGTTCCCTTTCACCACCCACTACTACCTACCTACTCCTCCTCTCCATCCTTCGGCCATATCTCTCTGCTCTTAGTAGTGTGTTGTCTTGGTCTTCGGATTTGATTCTAACTGCAGTTGACATGCACATAATGGGAATTGAGAGATTTTTCTTCGTTGTCCTCCTGGTTCGTGTCGCCTCCCTGTCATTTTCCCTTCTTTGTTTGTTATCCGTCCCTGGCTATATATATTTTATTGCATTTCAAATCGTTTCGATTTTCTTACATTTGTTACATTTTAACGCTAGTTTCAGTTTAAGTGATATTTAATCTACGATTGTGTGGCCAACAGCATAGCTAAGACACAAAAAGAGGGAGAAAGAGAAACAGAGAAAGACAGAACTGTAGAGAAAATTTAAAAGTTTTAAATTAATTTCAATATTCTCATTCTGATTTGATTTAAAGCAAGGGATTGAATAAACAATTTTATTTTGTGAATCGCTTAACAATGTCGGGTTTTTGCTGCTGAAAATCTCTAAATTTGAAAGTTGTATCTGAAATCAAAGGTCGACTTGTAAGATCTTTCCTATATTTTCTGTCCAAGGTCTTTAATTATGTTTTGTTTTAATAACATACTGACAAATCGTAATCTTAAGTTCGACAAGAGAAACGAACGAATAACAGAACGCCGCACAAGCAAGGGTATCGATTCTTGGGTTGCTTTTTTAGCCTACTAAATCAAAATTGCTGTAAGTTCTTGGATCTCTAACTTTACGTGAGTCGGTTAAGATTTTGTAACTTAAGGCTACGCTCTAGAGAAGCTCATCTACGGCAAATTTTTGAACTTCAAGGCAGCCGCTTGCCGTTTTTTTTAAAAGAGACCCCCTATTTTTATTAGTTTTCATTGCCTTGGCTTAAATTTCGCTGCAAATTTTTTGAAGAATTTTTTTTTGCATTGTGTGTGTGCATATGATTATTATTTCAGTTGGCAAACATACAAATTTTCACTTTAAAGAGGGGAAAAATCATTACTCGCTCGTTCTCTCTCTCTCTTTTCTCATTCATTTTTCGCTTTTTCTGCCACATGGCATTTCATTTCAATTTCACCGACCAAAAAAAAAGGAAAAAGAAAACCTTTTGCCTGGGTTTTATTTTATGTGCCAGAAATTCCTCTTCTTTTTTTCTCTTTTTTTATTTGGGTAACACCAAATCTGTGGCCAAGGCATAAAAAAGCACACACGCAAACACACACTGAAACACACACAAAGAGCGACTGAACGCAGAGCTTCGGTTAAAATCCATTTCCGGCTCTTGCACATTTGCCTGTCTCTCGTTCTCTCTCTCTCTTCCCCTTCCCTCTCACGTTCTTTTTCGTCCTGCTAACTGTGACTACAAAACTTAATATGGCAATAGTTGCATAATGCAATTACCCAGCGTATCGGCATTTGGCGGCCATTTCGGCTCAGTCGGGCGTAATGTTGTACTCTGGCTGCTGCTGGCTCCTCTCCTTTAGAAGGGCGTGCCCCCCGCCCACGCATACATATATGCACACACACAGGTAATTCAATCTGTCGCCCAGTTTTTGCGTCGCCGTCGTCGCGAACATTTTTTTTTTTTGCATTTTTCACATATTTGCAAAATATTTTCATTTCGCGTTTTTTTTTAAACGGTGTATTCTCTTTCTCTCTTTTTTCCGGAAGAATGAAGGTTAGGTTAGAGGCAGATGGCGCTGAATTCACTTCCGTCGATATCTCTCATTCCTAGTTTGCGAATTTGATTTACGGGTCTTTGACCGCAAAAACGCAAATACTATTTGCAACTTGCAGTCAAATCGCAATTCGTGGCTGAGTTGAAACCGAAACCTAATCAAAAGTACTAAAAAAATACTTGTGAACGATAATTATTTTTTGCGAAATGTTGAATCTGTTTATAATAATTATTTTAATACTAAAACCTTGGCTTTAATTTGTTAAAATTTTCTAACAAAACTCTATATGTATAGAGTTTCAATTGCAAATATATCCTCTTAAATTTGGTTATTATTGTAATACTTGTGCTTAACCCAGTTATCAAGGCGTATATCATATTTATATATTTTCTCTAGGAGAGTGGAAAGAAACAACTTAGGCTAAACTAAATGGAGAATTTACACGAAAATATCAAAAAACGTTGCTGGGAGATTTTCATACACCCATTAAACCTTAGGGTGAAAGGGCATATTCAATTTAATGAAAATAGAGCCAACTGTCTTTAAATCGTAAAGCCTAAAAGTAGACTTTCGTTAAATTCTAAGCACATTAGAAACAGGGTAACATAAAGTCGTTATATGCTTGCAAAGTTTACAAAGCTTTTACTTTAAGTATCGTCGTCATCGTTGGCGGAGCATTTGCCTACTTAAATATGCTTGAGCCCAAGGAACGCCCAACCAACCCTTCATAAATTCCAACACCAACACATTCACCTACCCTTACCTTAACACCCTCAACTTACCTACCCACTGAAAACGCGACACATTTGTTGAGGCCATAATGTTTAATTTACAGCCTTGGCCTGGCCTTTTTAAGCCCCCCCAAAGCCACGCAGCCCCTCACGTCTTTGGTAATAATCATAATTTTCATAATTTCTTTGCCACCTTTTTTGTTGTTGTAAATAAACTCTAATTTAACTCTTATGCTAATCTTATATTCCCTCTTATTCACTCATATACTATCTATCTCTTTCTCGCTTTGCAGGTTGCTGTTTTGTGACGTTTTATACACGACGTGCCGCCTTGAAAGCTCAGGATGCTCTTCATAATGTGAAAACCTTGAATGGGGTAAGTTTTTGCTATTTCGCTATCTGGGCTAAAAACGTAACTTTTTTTGTCATTTTTTTTTTTTTTTTTGAATACACTTTAATTGACATTTTTGCTGATCTCGGCGAAAAATGCGAAAAATTCTGACAGCTTCATCAACCTTCATTATAGAAGCTAACTGACGGGGTGAGTGACTGACTAACTGGCTGACTGACAGATTGACTGGCATTTTGTGTTGAACTCTCTCTCAACGGCAAAAAAAGAAGAGGAAACAAAATGAAAGCAGAGATAGCAGAGAAAAAAATGCATACAACAAAAATTTCAAGCGCAAAAGCACAAAAAAAAAAAACCGAAGTAATTTTTGTAAGGAAAATGGAAAAATTGTTAGCCCAAGACACGCGCCAGAAAGTTTGTGTCTCTCCCATGGAGAAGAACCGCAGGCACAAAAATGTCAATTTGCACTTTGGAGCAGCAGCAGCAGCAATTCGGGGGAAAAGTTGTCAAGAGAGAAGAGTAGTAGTAGTTGGATGAACGGAGCATGGGAAGGGGGGCAGGGGTACAAATTGTCAGCAAAAATGTTGCCGACATTTTGGCAAAAGCAGTAGCAGAGTTTTTTGGTTTTTTTTTTCATTGCGCTATCAAATAAGCATTGAATATTATTATTATTTGAAAGCCATGTGACAGGATAAAAGCAGAAGCGGAGAGAGGGGAAATGGGTGGAGTTGTGGCTTTAGCCGGTTTGGGGGGTTTACGGGTGTGGAACATGACAATGCTTATGTCATCATGTTATCGGGCAACTCACATAATTTGCATGCAGAAACAAATTTGCGATGAGAAAAAAATTGAGGAAAAACGAAATATTTATTTTAGAAAATTGTTAGGGAAAGGCCATCAGCAGAAAGAAGGCACATGTGCGCGCGTGTTTTATGCGTTTTTCGATTTCTGTTGCATACCGACAGGCGCCCAAATTGTCGTTTCATTGTTGTCTTTCCATTGATCAAAGTTGCGACCATTAAAGATTAGTCCTTAGGCAAAGTAAAATTTTAAATAAGTTTTCGATAGTCTAAGTTAAGCTCTACGATAACGATAGAAGCCACTTATGCGACTGTGTTTGACATTCGTTTTAAATTTCTGTTGCATACTTAACAGGCGTTCGTTTTGGTGAAATAAACACCTTCAATATTTTAACCCATAATTAACATAATGATAGTCGTCCAACCTTCTTAAAATCACTGCCTGCTTATAATGTGCTATTGATCCTCTCACCCTCTGGCTGGCTCCCACTCCAATTTCTCTTTGTTTATGTTGCCCCCTTCTGTCAGCTGTCAAATACCTTGGCCCTGTTGCTGATTAAATGCACAACCTTGCCAATAATTGGGATCATATTTTAACCAATTAGCCAGCCAACGAGGTAGAAGGAAAGTCAACTGACATAGTGAAGAAAGCAGGGCAAAAATTGGCCCTAGGCTGCTGGTGGGGGCGGGCGAGCTAAAGTTAAAGGGAAACTGGGAGATGTTGTTGCTGCTGTATATGCCCGTGTTTGACTGGTAATTGCTACTTCCTGCATATAAATAAATTGGCAAAATAAAAATGGGTAACAGCAGGAACGACGAGTACAAGAAGCAGCAGCAGCAGCGGTGGAAAAGATGGAGGAAAAGTAAACGAAGGAAAACTCGAAATGGGGCATTGGCGAACAGGTTGGAGCTGGTCCTACGTACTGCAATTTGTAACCAGTTGGCGGTATTGCGTGTATTATTTACGACCCAAAACCGGGTTGGACAGCGGGGATATATAGAATGAGAGAAGGGGGAGAAGAGAACGGTAGTCAGTGGCTAGAAGGCAATGTCCTTGTAGAGACTGTCGTCGAGGTAGTCGCCGTCGTCGTCGTCGTCGTCGTGGTCGTTGCTTGCCAATAAATCACGCGTCATTAGCCGTGCGAATGAAATGCAACTAACGAAGGATACCACAACTAGAGATGGCAAAAGGATATTGCATAATGTTTATTTAACTAAAGTTTCTACTAGGAAGAGCAACGAAAGCTCAACTGGCGCAGGTAAATGGAAATTCTTACTAACGTCGAATTTGTTGAAAGTTTTTGCCTAGCTCGATAGATTTATTATTTTGTCTCGATAGTCTCAATGATAGATCGATATATACATTGATTTCTCAAGCTTTAATGTAACCAAATTCGAGGTCGATAATATCAAAAACAATTACCGATCTATGATCTGATTACACATTTTCATTCTCACGAACTCATCTCCAGTTTTCGTGTCTTAACAACTGACCTCGTGTCCTTGTTTTCACGTTTTGCAGCCATCTTCTTCTCTACCCTTGCTCCATTGAGTCACGTTATGTGGCGCTTTAAGCTTGTTTTAATTAGAAGACACAAAGCGCAAGAGAAAAAAATGCATTTAAAACGGGCTACAAAACTAACTAACGCATATTTTAGGATTTATCACAAGCTAAAAGAAAAATAGAGAGTACTGAAACGATGGAGTTGTGGAAGAATTTGGTCCTTTGGACCCTTACGGGCGACCGCTGAATAAATGTGTTTGGCTTTTGTTAAGGATTTTGGCGGCAATTTTAGAAGTCTCCTTAACTACCGCCTCTCTGCCGCTTTTCTGCCTGCTGCTGCATTCATTCATTATGCAGCTTAAGAGGGACATTCTACTCGTTACCACCAACAAGAAAAAAAGGTCAACAACTAAATTCTGCAGTGGTTGCTGTTGTTATTGTGTTTTTGGCGCCTGCATTTACGCTAAAGCTCTGCAAATTAATCGCTGACTGCGTCATTTTGCCTAAACGGTAAGGAAAAAGACAAAGGGACGAACGGACTAAGGGAAAGCTCTAGCACACTGCGCTTCTAATATTTCAAATGTGATTAACTCGACGCGAAATGAAGCTTTGATAGAGAAGAGACATCATGGAGGGTGGAAATTATTTCGGGGTGACACAGCATTTTGAAATTTGAGGAATGAATATTAACGCGGAAAATTTAAAACCCTTTTCTCTCTTTATTTCAGATGTATCATCCCATACAAATGAAACCCGCCGATAGTGAGAATCGCAATGGTAAGTTTTTTTTTTTTTAAACTGTCAAATTCACAAATGCGGTTGGGGGCCAGTCGACCGGCTTTTTGGGGGGCGGAAACCGCCAACAAATCAACACGAAATTCTACACAAACACACAAAGTGACCAACGGAGTGTGAAAAATATTAGAAAAATAGAAAACTCTTTTGCAGAAAAAAAATGGTAAATCTATTTCGTTTATTCATTAATTTTAGCCTAAAAGTATGCAATAAAAATGTGTGTGGAATTGAAGCGAAATAGTTTTTTTTGTGTTGTGCTACAAATTAAAACCAATGACAGACGGACAGCTACAGCTCCCCCCCTTTATGACGCAGATCCACCCCAAAAAAAGGGGTTGGGATGCGTGTCCAGAGCCTAAAAGCAGGCAATAGCATTTGACAGTTTTAATTGGCAGGTCAATGGACAACATGTGAAGGAAAATTTAAAAACATTTTTCAGCATTTCTCATTGAACTTTACTCTCTCTTCCTCTCAGTTCCACCAATCTCTTTCCCATTCTCCTCTCTCTATCTCTGTCGGTGTTTTTTTTTTTTTGGGCCATTGTCAGTTGTCGGTCACTTGGCAGTTAATTAAAAACCATCAATTATGTGAGTGAATGCCAGTGCAGGATAAAAAAGTGTTGAACAGGGCGAAAAAAAGTTGGCGAACAAATTTTAATTTATGTTAATTTTTTTTTTCTTTTTTGCCGTATTTTTGGCTTTCCGCCCACATTGGGGGTGGCGCCTCCACATGCGGCTGCTATTACTGCCGTTGCTTGGTGGTGCTTCTTTTAATTATACCCATGATATTAATCTGCTTAAGTGACCACAAAAATGTTGACTCTTTGCCATGCCACAGAACGCAGAGAATGAGGCGAAACTAGCGAGTGAGCGGCAAAAGAGCGACCTCTAGCGGCATCGTTTATTGTTAACAACTTTTAAATATGCTTGCAAAGTGACGGTGGCATAGTGGAACTTTAAAATTGCTGACGCATTCCAGTTGATACCCACTATAGTTAACACTGGTATACAGTGTTGGGAAACAACTAGACGCAAAGTATCAGTGAAATAATTGTTAAACAAGCAAACCAGAAGCTTCAAGCAGATAAATTTAGAGATTATTTTAAACTTTAATTTTTTTACGAGTTACAGTGTTGGCAAACAAATAAAATCATCTGAACGAAAGCTGTCTTTTAGCCATCAACTATCCTTCTTCATCAGCCCAAAAGTTCTAAGCTTATTAAAAGGTTAAACTAGATAAAGAACTCATAGATTCGGAAATTATCGAAAAAAAACTTCAGCAATTTACTTAATTGAATTAAAATGTACAAAATTAAACTTAAATTGATGTTGGAAAATTGTTTGACCTACTCGAACACTTCTTTAAAATTTACTTGATTTATTTTGCGCTTAATTTTACATTTGCCACCCACTGTGCCTCTCTTGGTATAAACTCTGAAAGGAGGAGCGAAAAAAAGTCAGCCAAATGAAAACTTTTCCTGCATGTAATTACGCTTGTTAAACATGTCGTATGCTTAATAATTTCGGCACTACCCCGCAACCACCACCCACTCTCTTTCACTTTGTGTTTATACAACTAAATTTTTTTAGCTAATGTTGATGAGTAGATAGTTTTGTGTGTGTTTAAAAAATTTCAATTTTAGATAAGCGCTTTAGCATTTTATTTCGACGCCCGCATTGCGCCGAAAACTATGCAATGCAAATTTAGTTTAGTTTGTGTCTGTATATACATATAAATTTGTTGGACTTGATCCAACATTTGTCCGCATTTACTTTGTCTGTGTTGTGTGTGTGTGTGGAGAAAATTGCATTTCAATACAAAAAGTTGCCTTCAATTCGGCGGCGCCACCCTTCACCCAATCCTCTAGTCTTTGCTTTTGGTTTGTTTAACCTCAAAAAGAGTATCCAAAATATAAAGGAAGAAAGAAAAAAAAAGAAAAGTGTAAAAACTTATTTTTTTCACCCGTTGGTCTTACACAATTTATGCCAAAAGCGGAAACGATATAATAGAAAAAGATGGCAGAAATATATTTTTTATTGAAGCGGATTTTGGCAACAAGCGAAGGAAAGAACGAACGAGCGAAGGGAACGAACGAACGGATAGAGACAGACAGACAACTTGCCTAGAAATTGGAAAAAATAAAAAGACATTTGAAGTAAAAGTGGAAGAAATCGGCTGGTGGAACGGGTGAGGTGTTGTGTGGGAGAAGAAAAGTGGGGTGAGCGTAGGGGAGAAGAGAAGAGAACAACAAACGTAACGGAAGGTGGCAATTTAATAAAATGCTTGAGTGAATCGCCGAGTTTTGTTTCCTGTCTCCCTTTCTGTCTTTTGCCTTCTGCTTTCTGGTTTTTTGCCTTGGCAAAAGTGTAGCATACTTTTTGGCAGGCAAAAGCAGTGCAAAAGAAGCTGCCACATTTTTTAGATTGGTTTTACGAGTTTTGTGTCCTTGCTTGTTATTGTTTGACTGAATGGTTTATTTTGTATCCCGTTCTGAAAGGGTTTTTGGCATCGCCCCCGTGTTTGCCAAAATGCTTAAGTATTACGAGTACGACTTCTTGAGCCACCGTGGGAAACGTTGCAGCCAGCAGCAAGCAGGCAAGGCAGCCTACCACAGAACATTTGATTGATTTCTCTTAAGTAAATGAATACTAAACCAATTGAGGTCCTCAATATGTTATAACCAATTCCATTATTTGTACATTCTGTTGAATTCCAATCGAGTAAATTATGAATTTATGTGGGTGGAAAGTAATTTAAGGAGAGTTCTAAACATCAATAAAACCCTCAATAGCAGTGTTGTGATTGGGTGTCAATAAAGCAGTATTAAATATGAATTCTAATTGAAATACTTCTAGACTTCACTGAGCTTAAGCTGCGAAGGTTTCTTTCTCTTTTAGTCTCTTCATAATTATAATTCCTTGTAAAGGCTCTGAAGAAGTCTGAGCATCTCTTATAGTTCAATTTCATCATTGACTGTTCAATCTGTTGCATTTTCCGTTCCCTTTAACACTGGCAAAATTCAAACCCTTTGAGGAATGCTCCTTCATTTAGACCTTAAGGCTAAATAGAAAATGTTTGATGAAACATGTTGGATGATTCATCGATTGTTTGACCTAACCTCAACCCTAAGCTCTGCTTTTTGCTCTTTCGACATTAACACCTAAATTGTAGAAACAAGTAAGGAGGGAGAATGAAATATTATGCACTTCAGTTACATGACACATTTCTTTAGCTCTCTCTCTCTCTCACCCTTCTTGACCTGACCCTGGACTTAAAACCCATAGACATTGGTAACACTGAAGACATAAATACATCAAGAGCCAAGGAAAAAAAGGGCAAAAAGAATTGCAGTAATAAAAGCGATTTGCATTAGGTTAAGTAAAACAAAAACTCAAACAAGGAAAATCGAATGAGTAAGTAAGAAAAAGAAATGGAGAATAGACCAGACCAGAGCAGAGAGAAAAACTGCAACATTGGTGGTAATCAGAGCAATTTACATGCAAGCAAAACTTCAAATAGACAAGCCAAAATGGGGGAGATGAGAGAGAGAGAGAGAAAGAGAGAGAGTGTGTGTGGGGGGCGGCACGAGGAGCAGAAAAACTCTTCATACTAGTTGGAAAATAATCTGCAATTTTTGTCAGAGTGCATACTTAAGGGGAAAAAGAACAAGAAAAAACTGCAACTCGAACGCGCGACGACAACAAGTAAACATTTTCTTCATATTTATACGACGTGGAGCATATATGAATTTTCCCCCACTGCATATGAAATCGATATGCAAATGTTGTGTGAGGTTGAACCACTGGTTGGTTGGTTGGTTTGGATGACGACAACGACGACGACGACAACTTCCTCTTTCAATGATGATGATGACGACGACAACAATAATGAAGATGACGATGACGATAATGATGATGATGATGATGCACGTATTGTTTGGCTTGTAAACATGATAAAAATTCAAATTAGCCATTATAGGGCAAAAAGGCAAAATATGTGTGAGTGTACTTCTGTTTCTACTTTCCATCTCCCCTCTCTCTCTCTCTCTCTCTCTCGGTGTGGAAATGCAAAATGTTCTACCAAAAGAAATATTACCAGGCCAATGTCATAAAAGGTGCCAGCTCAACCTTGAGACCATCACCCCAAGTACAACAAATTGTATTTGCATTTCATTTACAGAATGTGGAAATCAATAGTCAAGGGGAAAACCACTTTTCATTAGAAGGAATGTCTACTTTGAATAAGAAAAAGAAAATGAAGATGGGTGAAATTGTGAAGACTAAAAGAAAACCGAATTAAAGTAATGTGAAATCATCTTACAAGAAAATAAGCGTTAGTGTTGAATAACGTGTTAATGTAACAAAAATGTTAGATTAAAATTTTAGCTGAGGATTGTGAGGACAACTACGAATTATTATGATTATTATGAAGTAAAAGACTGTATAAGCTTTGCTACAATTGACTTTCTAATCTGCAAATGGAAATAAATGAAGCTCATAAATATATTTTCAGTGTTTAAAATCCTCTACTGTAGGATTGTTAGTGTTGGTCATTGTGAGTTCAATATTCGTCAATAACAAAAAAAAAAAAGTAAACCAAAATAGTAAAAAATAATGTAGATCGAGGAATAAATTTCAGTTAGCTTTTTATCTCTCTTTCGTTTTGTATTTATCTCAATTTAAATCTTCTTCTATTTCTTCTTACTCTTGGCCTTCCTCCCATTTCTCATCTTCAGTCATTTGAGTTCTAATCATAATTAGCAGCACACACGCAATACACAGTTACCAACTTTTTTGTTTATGAGAAGTAAAATGTGTTAATTAACTCATTAGCAGGCAGGTCCAAAAGAAGCAATAACTAAGCCAAAGAAAAAAGAGAAGCAAACACACGAGGCACATGCAAATGACTAAAACGACAAAAGCAAAATGAAATATGTTCTATTTGTAAAAGATGCTCCGACTATTAATTACCTCTTACGTTCTGGTCTTTTCCTTTTTGTTTTTTCTTCAATCAAGAGAATTTCTTTTGAATTTTCACTTATTTGTTGATATAAGACAGCAAAATGACAAATGATTTCTCGATCTAGATATGCCCATTTTTCCTCCTATGACTGCGGGGTATAGAGCGAACATTAAAAGTCATTTAAATGAGAGCTCACTCACATCAACGGAGTACTCAACGAAAAGTTGTAAATCAAGTTTTTCTAGTCGTCGAGTAGAAGGAGGAGGATGATGGATGAGAGAAGGAGGCGGGAAGAAGAATCTTTTTACTCTTTTTGTTGTTGATTTTGTTTTTTTTTTGTTGTCAACATTTCGTACCTATTCTTTCTTTCTCGAGATGG
This sequence comes from Drosophila nebulosa, assembly GCA_024703675.1. Lineage (NCBI taxonomy): Eukaryota > Metazoa > Arthropoda > Insecta > Diptera > Drosophilidae > Drosophila > Drosophila nebulosa. Next base: position 7,811,857 of record CM045724.1, on the reverse strand, counting down.
GCAACGATTTGTTGTCAATTCTCAGTTAGTTGCAACTAAAACGTCAATCAGTTCAAATCGCTGCTGCCATCGTCTGTCGGTGAAATTCCACTGTTTGGTATTTAAATACCAAAAAAAACAAAAAACAAAAAGGAAAATACAGACCAATACGCGATACTTTGCCGTGTGTGTTTTGTTTATTTTTATGACCATTTGGATGCATGTGTTGTGACGTTGCTTAATTAGTTGCCATCGCATTGATGTCGTCCAACGACGTCGTCCTTTCTCCTCGCAGTCACAGCCTCTGATTGATGTCAATTTATTTTTAGTGATTTTAATCGGTATCGTTCGGTTCGTTGGTTCGTTCGATTCGGTCATATATATTTACGCATTGTTTGCAAAAAATCAGATATATATACATATATATATTTAAATCGTGGAAAACATAAAAATAGCTAAGACTTAAATTAATTTAATGTATCGAATGTGTGAAAGTAGTTCTCTTAAAGTAATTTAATATAAAGGGTGATCCTGTTGTGGCGCGTTATAATGGATCGTTGAAGATCAAGCAATCAATTATTGTAAGTTTCAAAATATAATTCTTAACTCTAAAATTAGTTGAAAAACAGTTTTGAAAATGTTCAGGAAACTGAAAACAAGTGGAACAAGTTTGAGGATCGCCGCTAAAAATAAAAGAATAATTAATATCAAGAAATATATATATTATGAAATAGATGCTAAGATTTAAAATTATTTGGATTGGATGATGGATGGATGATGAGATGGATGATGAGATAGATGATGAGTAAGATCATGAAATAGAAGATAATAGGATAAACGAAGAAATAGAAATAGAGGACAGATAAAAAGATAGAAGATAAATATAACATAGATGATAAGCTGAATGATAAATGATGTAAAAGTTTATTATAAACACTGATCAGCTAAGTAATAACTTATCTTAAGTGGTGATGAAATAGATGATAAAAAGTAACTAAGTGCTCAGAGACAGTTATTGGAGTACTTAATCATCCATGCATATAGATAATTTATAGAAATGTCGTTTTAGTTGCCCTGTGGAAACCTCGCAATGATTAACCCTGTGTAAAAATCAGCTTACCTCCTCCCTTTCGAATCGCTCTTTTACCCACTGCCTATTTCGTTTGTATAATCTCTCTCTTTTCTAAAGTTGAAATACCTCTGCAATTGACACAATGCTTCTTGTCCTCAAATCTGTTTATAATTAGCCCAGTAAAATGCAATGATCATCGGCTATCGCAAATTCCTCTCTTTTCGATCCCTATAAAAAGCGAGCCAATTTGATAATTGTTCAATTGCAATTACAACTTACTTCTGATGCCAGCAATTTGTCTGAGAAAAACGAATTAAACGACCAACAACAAAAATCACACAAACGAAAAGTTATTAACGAACAAATTATTCTTATTTGTTTCTATCTCTCTATCACTCTCACTCTTTATGTTAAACGTTAAACTGTAAAATAATAAGAAACAAGTAAAAAAAAAACTTAATAATAATTCTTTTTTTCGTTGTGTGCGTGGCTAAAAAAAAAAGTGTTGAACGGAGAAAAAAGAAAAACAAAAATTAAAGGCAGAAGATTCGAAAGTGTTAACTGGATGATAATTGAGCCCGAGAGTTGATTTCGTGTTTAATATTTATTATATTTACTTATTGAATTTTCCACTCATTCAATTTCGATTGTTGTTCTTAACGCTGTGTGTGTGTGTGTGGTGTGTGTGTGTGTATTTGTATATCTTTCTGTGTGTGTGTGTAAATAAGTGTGAAATATTTTCAAGAATTTTCTCTTCTTCGTTCATCGTCGCCGTCGCCATCGTCGTCATCTGACATGATAAATAATTCAACTGCAATTGGTTTCGTAAATAGCCAAAAAGACAGAAGAGCAGCAGCAGGAGGAGAAGCAGGCGAAAGAGGAGGAGCAGTTGGAGGTGGCATATTGGTAGTAGTGGGAGGAGCAGCAGCAGCAGCATCAGCATCAGCAGCACCCAAAGGCAAAGATCATAATGACGATGTTGTCGAGCCAGAGCAGCAGCAACATCAGCAGCATATAGCCAGCAGTCAATTATCGTCCGTAATTGAGAATTTATCCAATAATAGCGACATCGTCGCTGCCACATTGTCCTTGTTGCCAACGTCGTTCTCGTCAACATCCTCTTTACCGTCGTTTTCGTCGTCGTCGTCGCCGTTGTCGCCGTTGTCGCCGTTGTCGCTCTCGTCGTGTTCCACCTTAACGCCATTTGACTCTGCGTCGTCGGCCACAGCTACGCATAAATCCTATCCGCCAATAAATTCAGCATATTGGCTGCCATCGTCGCATCCATCACCTTATGCAGTGCCAGGTAGGCCACACGCACACACACACACCCCATTATAGACACCTGCCTGCCTACACACACGAAGAATAACATTTTTGTTTAGTGATGTCAACGTGAGGCTTTCCTAATCCTAACATCGACATTGATAGCTTTATAAGCCTTGCCTAACTGGCCAAATCTTTGAAAATCGAAATCATCGTATGCAGTCAAACAAATTAGGTTTGATTTGGCGCCACAAGAAAGAGCATCTGAAATGCGATGCCATTCCTTACTTTCTCAAGGCCAAAACTAGTTGGGAATTATAGCTAATCTAAGCGAAAAAATCGTCAAAACAATTCTACTAGGCGAAATAAATGCTAAGCATGCAACTAGATCCATTCATATTGTGTTTGGCTTAAGATTTTCAATTTAATTATTTTTCGGTCTAAGTTAAATTGACCATTTAGAAGTAATAACTAACTAAACTAAATGGCGCATAAACAAGCTTAGGTTTTTGGCTTTGCTTTTTTCAGTTACTTCTATCTTAAGTAACCAGACAAGCTCACTTATACTGGTTTTAACCACTAATTCACATTCGGCATTCACAGTGAACTAATTGTTAAATTAACTAAATAACCATTGCTATCTATAACAACTTTTGTTAGGTAATGCTATTTGCTCGATGTGTGTGTGTGTGTGTGTGTTGTTAATTAACAGAATTGCTGATGCTTATGAAATGTTGATGCCTATGGCCCACTGTTAATTAGGGAAAAAGCTTTCAATCGTTGGAATTTGAGAATGCAAAGGATAAGAACCCTTGAGATGCACAAAATTTTGGGGAAGTTTTACAAAAATTTCCTGGCAACTCTCCATTTTGCTGTCATTCAATGAGGCAAGCAGCAGCCCGCCCTGTTGCAACAATCTGTCCATCTTCATTGACAGCTCCTCCAACTCCAACTCCTTCTCGTTTTTGCCTTCTCCTCCACTGCCATTCACATCTGCAACTTCATACCCATATCCTTCTCGTTTATTGATGGTCTGTTGATGTTGGAGTGTTATCTACCTTGTCACAGGAGTCAGGACCAACAGGAGAGCAGCAGCAGCCCAAATTGGCCTCCGCCAGCCACTTACATTGACATTACCATATATCCTGCTCCCACTTTTACCTCATTCTCTTCGTTGCCTTTTAAAATTGGGTAATTAAAGCAATTTATTGGTCGCGATGTCATTCGCTTGAGCCACTGCAGAGTAACGAGCGCAGATTTTCTGTTCCTGTATCATTAAGTTAATTACCCAGTCGGAATAATCATTCGTGTAACATTTGAAAAAATTCTTTTAAATTTGTATGTAATAGCAAAATTTAACTAGTTTCTCATAAAAATGAGATATACATTTTTTCACGTTCTGAAATGTATAGCCCCTGACATGTACTTAATTTTAAACTTTAATGTCAATTGCACCACAGATAACTCCTCAGCACTTTTAACCTCTCTTGGATCTCTTTCTCTTCACACATTCTTCTCAACTCCTCCTCCCTCATCTTGCCTCTGCCAATGTCTGCCACAGACACACACAGACAATTTCCGCTTTTCATTTCATTATCTGTTCAGGCACAAACCAGCAAAAAAAACAATAAAAAATAAAAAGAAATTATTGATTAAGTGTCGACATGAAAGTACCCTATTATTAGTCTTCTGTCATATCATATCATATCATATCAAGTTTATAGGCTTATGCCCTTAAGTGCTTTTGGCGTAGAAATAATTCGTCCTAAAGCTTAAAAAAGTTTAAAATTCAGTAAACGTCCAAGGGTATATACCCTTTCCTTTTAACACCTTTTTACGGGGTATATGAAGCAGAGTTTCAAAAAGAACAGATGCCAAACATATTTAAAACCATGTCAATTGGCCATGCCCCCTTTTTCGCCTCTCACCTGGTTAACGCCCACTCCGAGTTCACTTGGCCACAAATTTACACTTGACTTCAACATTATTAACACGCACACACACACACACACACACAAATACAGACACACTTGCACAACACAAACAAAAGGTTTTTCCAGTTTTTTAAGAGGGAACAAAAATTGTGCAAATTTTCTCTCTCTGTGTGTGGACGTGTGTGTGTGGGTGAGTCATTGAGATACACGTGTTGCTGTTCTGACACTTTTAATACACACACACCCACACACACACACACCTTGCCCAACTACCTCTCACCTTTTGATATTGTGGTATGATGATAAAGTTAACATTTTACACTTAATTTTTAATTACGAGTACAAAAAGAAAAAAGATATATTTTTTTTTGGAAATTTGCAACTGTTTATAAATTGGCTTACAGCGGGCAGTAGAAACGAATTTTTAACTGAACTTTAATTTTCTGCTAAATTAAATGGCAAATGAACTGCTAAAAAGGAGAGAGAGCGGAGTAGGACCAGGCACGTGACTCCATTCCATTTCTCCGCCGCTTCTTCTCCCTCCCCACACACACACAGTTTTTGCATATTTAAACAAAAATTGTGTAATTTTTCGCAAATATATAACCTTTAATTGCTTTGACCCAAAAACGCCCAGCAGCAGCAGCAGGAGAGGGAGAGCAGCTGCCGCAAGAGGGGATGGCAGGCATCAGGCCACAAATGCCACATTGCCTATGGCCCAGCAGGACCTGCATAAAGTTCACTTGCATTTTTCCCATTTTTTCTTTTTTTTTTGTGCGGCTGTGTTGTTGCCTAATGCACTTTCACATTCACATTGTGTGCCACATTTACCCACATAACAGCAAGAAGATGAAGGAGGGAGGGGAGACAGTTGGGATGGGTGTTGCAAATCCTTGGTCCTACCATGGCCACATTCTAATCTGAGGCAACTCTCGAGCTTCCGTTTCCAGTTGCCATTTTATGTAAATGAATTGGTTTTTAGTGAAATACTTCACACTTTGCCCCTGCGCCCCAAAAACTGAGTAGTAGGAGTAGGAGGAGGAGTAGGAGAAGGAGAATGGAGATCATCCCAGAAGCTGTCGGAGCATAAGGCCAGCCCTAAAGGAGGCTGACTTCGCGTCTTGTCTGACATCGCAAAAAGCGTGACAGGCCTTGCATTGAGGAGAGAAGTTGGAACTAGAATAGATAGCTTCGTTCTGTTTTGAGTGGCAGGCAGAGACGAAACAGCATGATGAGGAGGCATATGAGAGCGACTAAATGATTGTTGCAACTGCCTCAGTCTGTCCAACTGACTGACTGACTGATTCAGTGGCCATGCTGAGTGTCGTTTCTGTTGCACAGGCTAAAAGGGTCGTCAGAGCTATCAAAAACTTCTTCATTTATTACAGAAATTAAAGCATTCAAAATACTGAAAAGTACTTTGTCATATGCTGCTGGGTCTAGCCGTATTTGTGGTTGTCTCATATGAATGCCAAGTGTCATGGGCAGTCTAAGATCTCTTTAAACTATTGGAAGCAAGAAAATTTCGAAACTGGAAGCCTGAGCCTGAGCCAAGCATCCGATTTCGAAACCGAAATCCTAAACAAATAGTTTCTTTTTTAAGAAGTTTTTATGACTATTTTAATTCAAAACCAAGACTAGCTTAGGACAATCTTTAAATATTTCGAAATTCGATTTACTCTCCTCAATTGAGAAGAGCTATTTTAGTAGGTCGAATATTGTTTATTTACATTTTTTACTTCTATTATCAATGGATGGTTTTTATCTCTATAATCAGAGAGAAGCATAAAATATCCAAAAAATCTCTTATTGCTTCCTTTTTTAGCTCATAGCCCAAACTATACACAAACACACACGCACGCACATTATAATCATAATCAAACTGAACAACGCATAAAAAAAGGGATAGTGAAGAAGGGGATTAGAAGGGGGAAAAAGAGACGACCCGAAAACCATAAAATACAATAAAGGAAGTTGAAAGTTCTTCGACATAGAAACCCATTATCACAGTTACGCACAACATACACATAAACACACACTCTCCCCCTCTCTCTCGTCCGATCAAAAGTTTTAACCCCGTCTATAATGGACAACCATTTCATTCATTTTTGCAGCTTGTTGTTGTTCTATATATCTTTTTTTTTTGGCTATCATGTCCATGTCCTTCGCTTGACCCCCAAACAAAAATGAAAGAAAAAAAAAAACGAATGTGTAAAAATGCAAATAATTTTCCCAAAAAAAAAAGAAGAGATGAAGAGGAACCAGGAAAAAGGGGACAACTTTCTCCTCTTGTCCTTTTGGTTATTGTTATGCTCTTGATTATGTTGTTTTTGTTGTTGTTGTTTGGTGTAGGGAGATATATCCCTATATGAGCACTGAAACATGTCCATTTTATTGCTTCTACATGAAAATTTATGTTTGTGTTGGTATTGGTGTTGGTTCTTATGCTCTAACCAAAAAACGTAGCCTATTTATTTGGGCAATTCTTTGCTTCTGTCGCTGTGTTGAAAAATAAAGCCTATTTATTTAAGAAATTGGCAAACCATGAATTTTCTTGATCTTAAACAGGATCCCTAGTTGAAACTAAACAAATCACAAAGAAATTGTTTCATAAGATCTTCTGCAAACAGAAATTTATTACCACAAGATCCAAAGAAATATTTACAAACGATGAACTAAAGAACGAAAAAAGTTACAGCTATTGATCAATCCTAGAAAAGGATCCCTCATTCATAGCCATTTTGCTATGCAATTTGTCTTTAATAAAACAGAATCATGCTGATCTAGGAATACTTATAGGGTATTGCCATATTCTGCATGTTTTTTTTTTTAGTATTTCTCTCTTCCTGTACATGGTTTTTCTTGTTTGTGTTGACCAAAAAAAAGAGAGGATGGGGCAGAAAAAGAATGGCTCATTTTATTGGCTTCGTTTCGTGTTGTTGAAGGACATTTTCTGTGGCTTTCTGCTTGGCTCAAAATGTCATATCGATTTATTAACCTGTACGAACTATTGTCCATCCTTCCGCCTTTCCCTCACTTACACCACATCGCCCCTTGTCCCATCATTAAATGAGGCATCCTTTTTGGCAGTTGATAAATGAGGCAAGTTTCGTTGAAATTGGTTTCGTTTTCTTCTATAAAAGTGTTTTTCTCTCTTTCTCTCTCTCTCTCTCTCTCTGTATATTTTGGGGTGTTGGAATTTATTTCTTTTAGTGTCGGCAGTTATGGGCATAATGGAAATTTATTCACCAAGAACTTTTCATGCAATTACTTCTCTATATATATTTTTTTGCATATACATATACATATATTTATGTATGTATATATTCCTTCTAACCACTTGATATTCAATATTTTTGCGGATTAAATACAAAGAAGCAGAAGCAGCAGCAGCAGCTAAACCCGACGAAAACAAAATTTCAATGCAATTAAAATGTAAATTTTTCTTTGCCTCTCACAAAGTTTATGCAATCGAAAGCAGACAGACGAAAAAGAAAGAAAAAAAAAACACAACAAAAACAAAAAAAGGAATTTGAAAAAAATGAAAGAAATGGCCAAAGGATATGGCCAAGGATGCAAAAAGCTAAAACCAAATCGACTAGAGAAGAAAAACAAAATTTATACAAAAGATGGCATTGGCTGTAAGCATGCGGGGGAGCGAAGGGTGGTGTGGAAACTTCTGATAGGGAAGGCATATGGTAAAAAGATAAAATGAGTTGGTGGAAAAAGGGAGAAAAGTCCTTAAAATACATATAAAGTTCACATTAGAACGCAATAGAGTAGAGACTATTATATCAAATACAAAAGTAAAGTAAAGGGCTTAAGTAAAGGCTCAAAAACCAAAAGAAATCAGTACAAATTATAGACAATATTTGTGTTCAGTTTGATATAGTTCAAATTTGATGTGCAAAATAGCTTTCCACAATCCTTAAAATTTAAAATTAAATTTGCTTCCATTTTCTCCATAGTTAAGTAAAAATATTTACCATAATTTTATATGCTTCTTAAATAAGTTGAATCCAATCTTCTTACATTTCTTTCGTCATACACATGCAATAAAAACCGAAAGTATTTTCGTACTCTCTCACTAGACAATCCAATCCAATCCAATTCACGTCCCTTCTTCTGACATGCCTCGTTCCTTGTATATACCTGCTATATACAGCTTCAACTTTTGCTTCTGCAAACCAAAAAAAGAAAAGGGAAAAACATTTTCCCTCATTCGAAGAGCATTTTGCTGCGATTAAAATTTAAATTTCATACATTTTCCCTCTACTACAGTACTGCGCTCCGCTCTCCGCCTGGGCTCTCGACGATGTGGAAATTAAATTTAATAATGCAAGCAATTGAAAATTTCATTAAGTGCCCAGGTGATATATACATCCACATCGTTTACATGGCCAAAATGAATGAAAGTCATGAAAGTTCGTCCAGAGAGATTGAGACACGGAGAAAGAGAGAGGGGAAGAAGTTTCATAGTGATATAAAATAATTGAGAGCCCAAAAATTAAGACAGCATTAAGTCATATACCAATCGATTTTAGTTTATAGAATATTGAATTATAAATTCTATATAGCATGCTGATATGAACGAAATCAATATGTTCTTCTATGACGTGACAAAAGTCTATTCTTTTTAGGCTTATAATAAATAACCCTTTAATCGAAAGGCTTTAACCGCTTTCGTTTCGTAACGATTATTTTTCTGCATGCATAAGTCCAAATATTTTGTTTGTTGTTCAAAATTTAAAAAATTTCATTTGAGTTCATTGTTCCATGTGGCTTATTGATAAGTTTAGCGTGTTTCTGATGCTGGTTTTGGCCAATGCTGCCGCAGCGCCTGATTAGATTTTCCGCCATGCCCCTTCCTCTAACCACCCACCTGCTGCTGTTGTTGCTGCTGTCGTGTGTGAAAACCGCAGCCACAACAACAACAGCAAGAGAGACTCGAACCAAAAGTGACTGGCGAATGGGGAGGAGGAAAACGGGCAACGGGCAGAGAGGAAGAGGCATTACACATTATTTTTGTGAAAATTTGTTAAATATGCCAAACACGCAGCGATGCATGCAAAGTGGCGAGTCAAGTGGTGGTGGGTGAAAAGGTGGAGGTAGACATAGAGGAGGAGAGGATAGAGTATAGTCAGCCAGGCAAAAACCGAAACCCCAAACCCGAACCAAGCCAAGAACCCAACCAGCCATGGCATTGCGTACGCGTTTGCTCATATTTGTGACATAAATAAGCTAAGCCAAGAGTGGCAAGAGAGCAGCAGGTGGAGCAGGAGCAAGAGTAGCCGGATGGAATGGCGGCAAATATGACCCGTTTTCAGCCTGCACACACACACACACACACACAGAAATATACATAGAGCAGGAAACGAGAATGAACATCCATGTCCTGGCTCCCGGGTTACTGTTAGCTGGCTGGTTAGCTCCTAGTTCTCTACTCCTCGCTTCGTTTCGGTTTGAGTGGCCATGCAAAAATGGCCAGCAAAAAAAAAAAAGAGATGAAGAGAAAGGGAATGGGAATGGGTAACGCAGGTAGCTCTTAGAGTGCACAAGTGGCAGCAGCTCCGCAAGCCCCGCGTACCCATTTTTCGCTATGCTGCTGCCGCTGCTTTATGTTTTCAAATTAAAGTCGAAAGCGTGGCAACACTTAATGTGCGCCACTAGAAGCAGATTAGTTGCATTACCTCTCTCTTTCCTCCCGTGCCCTAGAAACTCCTTAGATTGCGCCGATTCCAAGTCCAATCTCTGCTCCATTCCCCTATTAACATCATCTCTCTAGCTAGCTATCGTTTCTCTTGAAGTTGCGCTGAAGCAATTTTAATATTTTAAAACTAAAAAGCCAGGACACACAAGGCTTAAAAGTTAGTCAAGTTTTAGTCTCTTAACTGGGTCATATTTAGTGACAGATCATTAAATTTTAGCAAATGGCTAAAACGGTTAGGCATGAAAGGAATTAAAGAAGCTCTCTCTTTCTCTCTCTCTCTCTCTCTCTCTCTCTCTCTCTCTCTCTCTCTCTCTCTCTCTGGTTATCGCTTTCATATCCACCACCTGCTGGCTCTCGATACAAATAGCCAACCAACCATGGCCCATAATTATCATCTATTGTTGCTGAATTATGATTTTATTGCCAAAATTATATTGCCAAAGAATAGATAGAATCTGAAGAGTATAGCAGTTAGGGTAGGTAGGTGGGGCGGCGGGGTAAAATCTGTTTTTGTGTTAATGAAAATCTGTTTATAGTGTGTGGTTTGGGTTGCTGGAAAATCAATTAAAATTATAATTAAGCTGCTTATGCATGCAACGATAAAATTGATTTTTTGACTTTTTTTTGGGGGCTTAACAAAAATTACCGCATAATAATTATATAATACAAAAATATCTCTTTACACAGAGAGAAAAATTGGCAAAAAGGAATTTGTAACGGAATTTGTAATGTGAATATTTGAAATCTATTAATTCAAATTGATATTATTTTCCTTTTCTGGGCTCTGCAGTTATTTTTGAAATTATTTTTCTAAATATTTGTTCATATGCGACATCATTTGACTAACTAGATGAGTAAGAGGAAAACCAAATGCTGCCATTTGTTGCTACGTGACTTTGGTCTGGAAAATGGCCATAGCCCATTGCCATTTGCCAATGTGTTATCAACTGGCAGGAAAAACTGTTGGGGGAAAAAAGGAGGAGGAGGAGGAGGGAGCAGTAGCAGCACTTGGATTATTATTATTATTTTTATGATTATTGCCACGAGCAGCAGCAACCAACTCTCCAATTGCAGCAAAGGAGCACATGGCAACTGGGAGTTGGGGCAGGGACAGACCAAAAAGCTAACTGCAGTTGAGCTATATTATCATAATCTTGCCAGATCTTATAGCAGTAGTAGGAGTGGCAGCAAAATGCGCTTAGTCAGCTCTCTCTCTCTCTCTCTCTCTCTCTCGAAGAGGAAAAAGTGCAATTTTAAATTCATTGAATTTGATGATGGAATTCAAGAGAGAGAGAGAGAGAGAGAGAAAAGCACAAACACTTGACTTTTACTTTAGTTTAAATGGAATTTAAAATAATATATATTTTTTCTATGCTGGTTTAACTTTTAATTAACAACATTTTGCCAATTTCAATTTCAACTTCATTTGGAAAAATGTGATCCCCTTTCCTTCTCTCCTCTCTTTACCCTCTCTCTCTCTCTCTCTCCCTCTTTCGATTCGTTGGCTAAATTGCCTATTTGATAACAATTAATTTGTGCATTTGCGCATTTTGGCGTGTTTGTGCAAATAAATTAGCTAGCAATTTAGAGGGAAAGAGAGCTGCGAACTCAACTGGCTAGGCTAGAAGTGGGTGGGTGGGCGTGGCAGCTGAAGTGCAAATATTTGGCAATATGTTAAATGCCTGCCAATTAGTTATCGGACAAAAAGGGAATGCACTGCAAATTGTTGCAATTTATGCAAAATTAATTGAGCATTTGGAAAAACACTCATTAACAGCGCTCAGCAACAACAACAACAACAACAATTGCGCCAGACAAAGTAATCGGCCTAAACCAGATCCAACCTAGGTAGGTTGGGTGGAGAAGGGAAGAAGGGAGCTTGATGCTGCTGGAAGGCATTCGACCCTAACCCACTCACTCGCCTCCAACAAATGGCAAAGATGATATTAAATTACCATAAACCTTAGAAGGCCAATGCGGTTGACTTGGAGGTTTCCGCGTTATTCATGCAACGATTAATTTACCAAGGTTAAGGTCTGACAATGAATCAAATTTGTTAAGAATGTGTGTGAGTGAATAGTAATAGAGAGAATGTTGGGTTTAAGTGTCTAACAGAGGAATGCAAGCAAATTCCAACTGCCAATTTGAGATGGAAATAATTTTACTTGTCCAATTCGCATTAGAAAGAATCTTTAGATAACGATAATATCTTTCTGAAAACTCTCAAAGGAGCCTAAAATTTTATAACATTTAGAACGTCTTTCAAATATTATTGGTTCGTTAAGTCGCCTTCCAATTTTCTATTTTTCTTTTAATTTAATTCCCCTTGATAAGGCAGTAAAAAAAATAATTTTGTTTGGAATTAACTGTGCTTTAAAACGATTATGAAACAACTTTTGAATTAATAAATCAAAATGTATCTCTTAACTAATGAATATCTTATTAATAATAATTAACATTAATTTATTTCAATTTATTTGTTTCTCTTTTGAAGAGACTTAAAATCCTTTTAATAAAAAAAAAACCCTTTAACCTCTTCATTTCTTTTGCAGAACGCAAACTGTTTGTGGGCATGCTCAATAAGAAATTAAACGAGAACGACGTGCGTAAATTATTCGAAGTTCACGGAGCCATTGAGGAGTGCACAGTGCTGAGAGATCAGAACGGACAGAGTAAGGGTTGTGCCTTTGTCACATTTGCCACCAAACACGCTGCCATTTCGGCCATTAAAGTGGTAAGTCAAATCACTCACAAAGGTTGAATAACTCTCGACTAATTCTTCCATCTCTTCCGCAGACGCTGAGTCAAAACAAAATCATGGAAGGTTGCACATCGCCGCTGGTTGTCAAATTCGCCGATACACAAAAGGAGAAGGAGCAAAAGAAGATCCAACAGATACAGGCAAATCTATGGAATTTGGCTACCAACATAAATATTCCCTTGGGTCAAACGCCGACAAGTGTATCGACATCGATATTGCCAAACCCACCGCAACAACCGTCGCCGGTTCTAGGAGCAGATGCCCTAACACCCGCCTCCATTCAACTGCTGCAACAATTGCAGGCAGTTGGATTGCAACAGCAATTGCTGCAAGGTAAAATATGGGAGATTATCAACAGAAGAAGAAGAAGGATCAGAAATCTCTAATCTCGTCTTTCATTGTAGCCCTCACTGGACTGGGTGCTGCTCAGCAGCAGAATAACCCAACTCAGGATGCTGCCACGGCCAGTGCCGCCGCTGCGGCTGGTCTACTCTCACCGATGACCGTTCAGAATCTGGCAGCCATTGCGGCCATGACACAGCCGAGTCTATCGAATGCCGCTGCAGCAGCTGCTGCCACATCGCCGGGCAGTGCCCAGCTGACAAATACAGCGGCTTTATTGTGTAAGTGTAGACCAACTAACTGCAAATATAACTAACTTAACTAACCCTCTCTACGCCTCCACACCCTGCGTGAGTGACATTGAGTAAAAGGCTCTAAGGATATTTGGCCTTATTCGGACGCACACACACACACACTTGAGAAGTGTGAGTGGTGTGCCTTCTTATTGATTTTCAATTATCTTGAAGCTTATTTTTAGCGGTCTCTACCCTACCTACAAGATAGACATAAGCATATGAAAAATCCTTGAGATATATTTTTACTTTAGTAACACTGTCCTACAATACAAAGATTTCTAAGCAATTGTAAGACAGACGCCTAATAGAAAGATTCTTTCATTCTTCTACATAAAGTGTACTAGAACTTACTTGTTTGAATTCTAGTTTTAAAGTACGGCTTTCAAAGGACAACTGAAATTATTCAAAATAATTTTGACAACTTTTTGAGCTTTAACAAGAAAGTCTCAGGCCGATTTCTTTATAGAGCTTCAAAAAAAAGCATGAACAACTATTCGAAACAAAATTTTTCAGAGCTTTAAACGCTCTTTATAAACTATAAACAATGTATTTAGCGAAACATTTTCATGTTTCATGTTGGACAGTGTATTTAAGTTTTCCACGTGGCCTCAAACAACATGCCCAATTAGTAGAATTTGTGATTACCTTTCGAACTGGATTATAAATAGAAAGGACTATTAAAACATTTCTTTTCCACCTAATTCTATCTATTTATACACAAAAAAAAAAAAAATGCTTACCAATATAATTATGGACTTAGGCCTTTTGGGTAAAAAGGCTGCTGCCAAGGCGGCGTCGGCGTCGTCATCTTCATCATCTTCAGGAGGTGGCAGCGGAACAGGTGAGAATTCTCTCTCTCTCTCTCTGCCTTACTTTGGAGTTTTTTTTATTTTTTATTTTCGTTTGCGTTTCCCGTTTTCTTTTGGGGTTAATATTAAGGTCGCCTCGCTCTCATTTTGTTTCATCGTCTGCCATATCTCTTCGTCCCTCTGCGTGGCAGTTAAAACCAACGAAGCGTTCGACGTAACATTTCACGTGGCACTACGAGCGAGTCCGCTTGTTTTACGTCACAAGGCAAACTTACTTGATGGCAAATGGGAGAAATGGCAACCTCCTTCTGCAACATACAACAACAAAATTACAAGTTACACTCTCTTGTGAAATTAACAACACGGAACTTATGGCAGCGAAAAGGCAATCCCAGTCGTGAAAGTGGAATAAATGAAGAATGTGAAGGGTGATGAGGAGAGGGGGGTGGCGCAAGAGCTGCTGGCTGGCAGGGTCGCATCTCAATGCCTGGCCCCATTGACTTTTTCGCATCAGAGAGAGAAAATTGCAATGCTACTTCAACAGCAATTCCCAGTTTTAATTCACAACTAGAGATGAGATCGTGAGACGATTAATTGTAAAGGGAAAAGTATATTCAAAAATATCAGATCAAACATAAGCAGCAGATAAAGGGAATCTGCAGAAGAAATCTTAAATTTGTAAAGATGTTTACCGATCTTAAAGACTAATAAATCTTAAATGGATATCTATTCAATTTCCCTCTATTATTCCCACGATTTCTAATATTTAACTAATAATTTTATTATGTTCATTTCGATCGATTATTACTTTTTCCGTGACCAATTCTAGTTTCATTTTAAAGAATTACTTCTTTCTCTCCATTTCTTTCTGTTTCTGTCGTGTGCCTCTAAAAACCATAAGTTACTAAAAAGAATTATGGCCTGTCTCTTGCATTTTTTTCTTGCGTTTTCCCCAAAAAAAAAAAACGTGGAGCAAAAATTCCACTTAAATGTGGCAAAGACAGGCGCAACAGAAAGAACAAAAAAAAAAAAAAGAAAGAAAAAACTTTCCCCAAAAGTAAAAGCCATGTCATAGACCATCTCCTCTGAGTCGCAACACACTGCACCGCGCACCGCCCTCCTCTCTGTGTCCCCTTTCACTTTAAGGCTTTTGTTAAATTTTTTGAACCCTCAACTTAATTTCTTTACCAAGAAAATAAACTAAAAAAAAAAAGAATCTGCGGCTGACTTAACCAGAAAAATGCCAAAAATTAAAAGAAGAGATCACGCAAAAAAAAAAGAAACTTTCACCAAAACGAATTTTGTATACTCTTTTAGTAAACTTTGATTGTTAATACTTTTCTCTTTATAATATTTGTTTTTAGCACTAATTGAATAGATCAATCTGAAAAATATTTATTAATAATGAATAGAAAAGCCAAAAATAGACAACCCCTAGCCTACATTTTCCAGAATGATTCCGAGTTCCATTACATCTTTCGAATATTATCATAAATTTAATGATTTCAATCAGATTTAAAGAAAACAGAATTGGTCGTAAGTTCTAATTTCCTTTTATCAACCTTTTAAATTCGATTCAGACTTAAGTTTGCATTAGATACTTGCATTTAAACGTTACCAACATTTCGGAAATATGAAGTTATCCTTTTTTTAAAAGTGTGCCCTAAGCGGATTTTGGTTTTTTCTTTTCTTTTTTCCTTTTTTTTCGGGTTGACTTTCTTTTTCAGCGAGTTGCTTTAGCAAGTTCCTTCTAAGCTTATCTTGTGGCACTTGAGTGTGAGAATCTCTGTGTGTGGGTTGTGTGTGTAGTGTGTGTCGCGTGCTGCGTGCCTGCTTGCCTTTTGAACGAGTTCCACTTAATTTAATGAAATATTAAAAATTCTTAGGAAAGGCCCGGGAAACTTCATGTGTGCAACTGACAACAGCAATAACAACAACAACAACAAACATTTCATATAAAGAAAATTAAAAAAGAAAAAACTTGATAAACTAAACTAGCAAATCGTTTTGTTGTTCGGTTGTTGTTGTTGGCCCTCTCGTAACTGTATTTTGGCCAAACAAAATTGCGGCAACTTTTAACTTTTTTCTGTTTGGCCAACACAAATTGTTTCTTTTTTTCCTTTTCGTTTTCATTTATGGAAAAACCCATGCAGGCCTGCAAAAAATAGAAAAAATAATTGCTGACAGATTTGCATTTGATAGGAAAATATTAAGAACTAGAGATTAAAATTGAATTCAAAGTTAACAAGAAGATAACGAAAACTAAACTGTGAAAATTTATCAACAATTTGTGTAGCTTCAAAATCAATTATTCAATTGCCGAAATATTTTTATGATGAATTTGAATAAAATTAAATTAAGTTCCATTCCCAGAGGCATCGGCGATTTTCTACTGACATTCACACACAAATCAGTTTTGTTTTCTGTCCATTAATTTTTTTGCTTTATTAACATGCCACAAAAAATAAAAAAAGAGAAGGGATTAAATTGGTTGGCAGTGAGAAAAAGGGAAATTCTGCAACAATCTTCTCAAAAGAAGAAAATGAAGACGAACGAAAAAGCTTCAGCTCAAACACAACCAATTCAAAAAGTTTTTCCCTTTTTTGTTTTGTATTTTTTTTCATTTTTTTTTTTTTTTGTTTTGTTGTGCCCCCGTCAAAGTTGCAACACACACAAAAAAAAAAAAACAAAAGCCAGGACTAGCCGAAGAAGAGCAACAGCAACAAGAACAAACGAAAATCTTAATCAAAGTTTTGTGAAGTGCAGTAAACTATGTAGTTTATACCACCAACTCCACCACCACCATCACCCCCTCATATCCCGTTTACCCTTTTGCCCTTTGCCCTGCCTCCTACTTTCTGCTTATGTTTGCTGCCCAACTGATTTAAGGTTTCAACACGTTTTTCACCAACTTGTTCCCCTACTTCCCTTCTCTTTTTTTTTTTGCTGCTTCTCCATTACATTTGTTGTTACATGTTTTTTCGCTCAGTGCACAAGTTAAAATTTCACAATTTTCCTACTCGAACAATTTTCCAAAGTTAAAACGAAAGAGAAAAAAAGGAAGAACATACAGAAATAGTTATAGGCTATTTTCTTTCTTCTTTCTCTGTCTAATTGTTTTCTGTATTGTCCATTTTATGGAACCCCCCCAAAGTCCACTCATGTGGATTATTATTGGCCAACTTAGTTAGCCAGTCTCTTTTCCATTTCTATCTCTTCAGTTTTGGACTTGACTTTTGACTCTGCTTCTTTTTCCCCAGGCCTGAGGAGAGGAGAATCCAAACAATTAAAACAATTTTCTAGGCAAATATGTTGCACACACACCCACACATACACACACACACACACACACACACACTCAGCAAAGAGAGAAAAAGTTTTCTTTTTGTTAAATTACAATTTTCGTTGCAAGAAAACTGATTGCAACACCTAACCAAAAAAACAAAGAGAACTTCACTTCCTTCACATCATAGGAAAAACTTTTGAAATTAAATCTGTAGAATCTGTAAAAAGTTTTCTTCGACAAGAAGAAGACAACGGACGATGCCTGTGTTTACTTACATTTTGTTCTACATTTATCAAATTGAAGACGCTGTAAAGATCGAAAGAAGAGCAAATCTAGGAAGCCTTCAACTTATAGGTTAGATTGTTAAGAAATCGTGTGTTGGTTGGCTAAGGTTAGATTATGTGAGATTAAGGTTATGTAAGATTAGGATATGATGTTATGTTATGTTAGGTTAATGTTAGGCTAATGTTAGTTTATGTTAGGTTATGTTAAGTTAAATCAGTTTATGTTAGGTTACGTTAGGTTAAGTTAGGTTAAGTTAGGTTAAGTTAGATTATGTCAGGTTATATGTTAGGTTATGTTAGGTTATGTTAGGTTATGTTAGGTTACGTTAGATAATGTTAGGTTATGATGTTAGGTTATATTAGATAAGGTTAGGTTTTGTAAGTTTATGGAAAGTTATGCTAGTTTATGTAAAGCGAGAAGGTTTATGTTAGGTTATATGAGCTAATTATAGATTATGTTTGGTAACGTGTTAGGTTATGTAAAGTGAAATCAACATTAGAACAGGTCAGCTATCTGACTACTTTAATGTTCCTTTGTAAGCCTTCTGACATTCCATTTTATGCGGTGTTTAGCAATGTGACTTCATGGCAGCATTACCACGGGTATTCGTCAATTTGTTGATCAACTGGAAATTATTATTGTGTGTGCATGTCACATTTTGTTTTTGTGATTAGCCCAATTTGTTATTCAACTCTAAATATTTTCCAAAATCTCATTAATAACACCAAGAGCAGGAGAGACGAAGGGGCGAGTGCGGGTTCGGGTTCGAGGTCGTCGGGGTCATATTGGGTAGATTGCAAACCACAAAATTGCATTGCATGACGAGAACGGCGACAATGATGATGATGATGATAAAGAGGGTAACGGAGGGGAAAGGGAGAAGTGAATGCATGGTAATAGAGGTTGGAGGTCGTCGACGTTCGAGGCGACGGTTGATGCGGCCAATGGCAAAACAAAACATCACGCAAAAACAACTAAATAACAAACAAACAGGCGTCAAATTACACAAAAACACAAAACCAAACCAACACACACACACACACACACACACACGAACACACACACACAGACACCCACACACTCGTACCTACATATAAATTAATTTTAGATTTATTATTGTAGTTGGTTGGCTGGTTTCGCTTTGGTTGGGGTTTTTTGATGGGCGGTGCCAGAGTGCAAAATAATCAAATGTCGTCCTCCTCTGCTTGTGGCGTGTGAAATTCGATGATTAATTACGTTGAAAACGAAACACCAAACGAAATGCTAAACCCCAAACCAAATAATAATTATAAACTAGCAACTAGCAGGCCAAATGGCAGTATTATGTGCATGAAAGTACATCCAAAATATATATTGGGATACCTTTATGAAAACAATTGTTAGCAAATAGCTAAAGCCAATTATGGAGAAATTAGTTCAGATGGTAGGAACCATGGCTTTAGCTTTCTTTCCTTTCATAAGAAATAGTTTGGTAAATCCGAAAGACAACAAAAAAGATTTAAACTTACATCAGAATTGAGTTTTGTTACTAGATTTCCTTGAAAAGCACTTGATTGTAGGGCACTTCTTTACATGATTTTGTTAGTTTCATAAAAATTATTAGCGCAATTTCTCATACTTTCCATAGTGCTTGATTGTAGGGCACTTTACATGATTTTGATAGTTTCATAAACTAAACACTTGATTAACTAGTTAAAAGATGAAGTTAGTTCCATCTTTTAACTAGTTCTTAGATAATATCAAACCAAAATCTGGATGAGTTTATTATGGAAATCAAAAACTACTTTCTAAGTGAAACCATTTTTATCTCTAAACTATTTTATAATAATAAAATTCAATCCCAACTAAACTTATTCATAATATCTCACCTAAAACTGGTTCCATTAATATTGTTTCCGCTTAATTAATGGAACCAGTTTTTTCCATAAACAATTTCAGTTCTAATTCACATATAGCCAATACGCAACCACAATTATAATTTCGTTATGACTATTATTTTTTCTCCTATTTTTTTTTGTAGCAAATTGTAATCTACTTTGGCAGCTGACCTGACACTCGAACTAAACTCTCGACTAATGCCATCCCTCTCTTTCTCTCTTTTGATATATATTCCACAGGGTCCGATCCAAATCCATTGGCTTCGGCATATATGTCAACAGCCGCTGGTTTACCGCAATTTGGCAGCGCTGCATTGTCCACGTCGCCATTGGCTAGCGTCGCTCTAAGTGCCGCAGCAGCCGCTGCCGCTGGCAAGCAAATTGAAGGTGAGTGAATTTAATCGAAACGAAGAGGAGGTGGGGAGGAGGCTTACCGCACACAAATCCACACACTCACAGCCTCACACACACACACACACACACACACACAAGTGGAAAATAGAAATGTCTAAATGCCACTGACATTTTGATAAATGTTACCAAAAATGTATTTCTCTCTGCTCTATTTCTAAGCTATAACGAAAAAAAAATGCATTAACAACTCTGTTCAGTTCATGTGGACTGAGTGAGTGTTTGTCTGTCTGTCTCTCTGACGACTGTCTGTCTGTCTGTCTGGTCTATATACTTGAAAGTTCTATTTCTATGGTCCATTGTTCTGCTTGCATTTTTAATATTCTTGAGTCATCTATCAAAATATCGGACAGCTAAATGAAATTTTGTGCTGCAAACACAAAAAGCTTAGCAAATAAACTCTCTGAATGCAAAGAGTAATGAAATAATAAGAAACAATAAAATGAAATACTGACAGGTTTTTGCAGTTTCTCTGCAAGGAGTCGTTCAGGATGCATATTAAAATGCATAATCTTAGCCACTCTTTTGCTTTATTCGATTTTATAGGCCAAGATGCTATCTATTTGAGTCGTTTCGTCTAAAGTTTTCCTACCTCTGGGTTTCTTCCCATTTTTAACACTTGGACAATAATTATCTCATGGCTTTATTTCTCGCTGCAGTCATCATTATTCTATCTCTCTTTCTGTTTGTTTAATCTTTATATATCTCACGCTTTCGCTCTCTCTCTCTCTTGTTCTCTCTCCCTCTCTTTGTATACATTCCCATGGCTTTCAAAAACCTAACCAAGCGAAGTAAACATGGCAGCTCACATGTCGCATAACATGAGCAATTTGTTTTGCTTCTAGACAAAAAACCAACAATAACAACATGACCCATTCCCTTTGCCCCTCCCGCTCATGCTCCCAGGGGTAGGGGGAGGAGGATTTTCGGCGACGTCATGAGTCAGCAACAGCAAATCCAAAAAGAAAGTCGAAAAAAAAGTGAAGAAAGAGGTAGAGAGAGACTAGAGCAAAAGTCCGCCCCGCAAGTCAGTCAACTGCGAAAATATATCTCACTACTATACATATAAATATATATATATATGTATATATTATATATAAAGCATCTATGAATGCTTCTGGACATATGTATGTACATACATATATGATGATGGCATGACTTGGGTTACTCTATAGAGAATTCTCCTCTCCAAATGTCTATCTCTCTTGCTATCGGTCTCTCTCTTCTTCTCTGTATATGTGTCTGGTTTGCTTATGTAACCGGAAATATGGCAAAAAGTGCAATGCCAAAACATTTTCCGTTGCATTTTGCTACTCCCTCCCTCCCGCCACCATCCGCCCTTCACCGCCTTACACATGCTTGTCGTATCTGCTTAGCTTCTATTGCTCTTGCCCCCCCACCCACTACCCACCACCCATAACGCATCCCACTCCAGCTCCCAAGTCGTTTGCAACTTTAATGTTATGTGTGCCAAAAGGAAAATTCTCACTTTGCTCTACTGCAATTGCAATATTTTCTGATATCGACATCGAGAAGTCGTCCACCCGCCAACTCCCTCCATGACTCCAGTCCACTTTTGAGGCAAGTCTCTCTGCTGACTAATGGAATTGTGTGTCAAGTGTGTAATATTTACACTGTGTCAAAAGCTGATAAAAATTTAAGCTCCGTCTTTGAGAATGTTGCCCCATAAATTCACGTTAGATAGGTCTTAGGGGGGTGAGCTAAGGAGAGCACAATGATTTGGCTGGGCACCCATTGAGAGAGAGAGAGAAGCAACGTATAGCATCGCATCATATACACAGATGATTGATCTTATTGATTTTTGTTTTTTCTCTTCGTTTTTTTTTTTGGCATTGAAGGATTTGTGTCAGCAGCCGAGACAGTAGCAAAAAGCTTTAAGCAGAGATTAGTAAGAAGAAAATGTGGCATAAGTTCAAAGTGTTTGGTTAAGATAAACTAGTTGACTTGGCCAGAAGAATATTGAGAGCCGAATTAGAGTTAAGATGATAACGGTATTAAAAGGTAGATTTGAATTATAGGTAAGGATTTAAAATTTAAGAACTTGTGACTGAAGGGTCAAGAATTTCCCATAGGAAGTGATTTGCTTAAGATTTTTAAAGCTACAATTTATTTGAAATAAAAACAGGTTAAGACTTTTGATATGGAATGAGAAAAAAGAGTTACAATATTGCAGAATAAATATTATATAGAATTTGAACTACTTCTTAATGGAAAAGTCCATATACTCGTTTAACTGAAAGAGATATTGGTCGAAGATAATTACTTGCTGTAAATGATTTTTCAGTTTTTATACTTTTCTCCTGCATGACTGTCCATTAAGTTTATTAACGCATTTTTGGCGTTACCTTTTTTGGTAGTTTCTTCTTAACTCTCTCGAAACAACTCTCGAATATCTTTGTGTGCATTTCGCATTCCTAGACCACACAAAATCCGCTTAATCTCTAAATGGAGCTTCAGATAAAGTTTCCCTCAGCCATTTGCATTTCTCGTTGCATACTTTGCAGCGCTTCTCTCTCTTGTACTTGGCTTCATCCATAAATTGTGTGTTTACTACGCAAAAGAAGCCAAGCCAGAAAATGAAGAAAAATATGTATAACAGTTTTCTTTATTTCCCTATACAAATAAACTTCCTGTTTTGTCTTTCAAGGCATTTTTTTTGGGATTCTTTTTAGCCTATTTTTCTTATTATTTTTTTTTTTATTTGGTTGTTGTGTGCGAAAAACGATTTCCTATATTGCATTTTCCTCTTCCGTTAAGCAAAAGCTGCAGCATCCGCCAAGTCGAAGCGAAGATGTCGTCGACGAGGTTTTCCCTATTGATGCATCTTGTTGGCCATATCCTCTTCACCCTGCAGTCCCCCCTACCTGCAGTTCACTAACAATTTTTAGGTTTTATTTTTGGCTTTTTTGTAGCCATTTTCTTGGCTGTCGCCTGCACTGTTCGCGCTTTCTTACTTTATTTATTTTCATGTGTGTGTCTCTTCCGCTCTTCCTATCTATCTTTCTCTCCGCTCTCTCTTCATCTCTTTCTCAAGGGCATGACCGAAGCCAAATGGAATATTTGG
The DNA here is from genome assembly GCA_024703675.1 of Drosophila nebulosa. Classification (NCBI taxonomy): domain Eukaryota; kingdom Metazoa; phylum Arthropoda; class Insecta; order Diptera; family Drosophilidae; genus Drosophila; species Drosophila nebulosa. The sequence continues at coordinate 7,788,744 of CM045724.1, read as the reverse complement.
AGGGCACACACAGAAGCTAGGATAAAAATATATAAGTTCTATCTATCTAGCAGTCTATATGTCTCTTTAAATTTTATTGATTTCAATGCAGCATTATATATAGCTAACTGATTGCATTTATAGTACACTGAGAGAAAAATAATATTCTCTAGATGTTGAAGATGAAGAGAAGAATATTAGACTGTCATATTTGCTTTCCTCAATTTTTAAAAGTCCTTTAAAAAAATTAATCCCATAAGTATGCAACAATATTGGCAATGAGCTTTGTTTGCCTTTTTTTCTTCAGCTTTCATATGAATTTCCCAATGCTTAATCCTTTTTCTCTCTATGTGCATTTGGCTCTTCATAATCACTCACTTGCTGGTTGGTTGGTTGGATTTATAGTAGAATCTCTCGAGCAACATAAGTCGCAAATCTTTTGACTTCCCCAAGCAGCTGTCTCTCATCTCATCCTCTCTGACCACCCCTTTGTATGGCTTCTCTCTCTCTCTCTGTCGTTTAGTCGGACTATTTCAGTACCAGCATTTGCTTATTTTATATTCCAACTTCCGGCTTATGCACATGACTTTAAGCCAGTGGGCTGCGCGCTGCTTCTCCAGTTGCTCCTACAGCAGCCGGAAGAGGTTCAAATGGTGATGCTGTTGCCGTAGAGGTCAACTCCCCCAAGCAGCGGCAATCTCATCTCTAGAGAAGAGCTAAAGAGGAGCAGAGAATCCCATCGTCTGTCACTGTCATATTTGTTCTTCCTCTCTCATTCTCTCCTCCCATCATCATGTGCACATTTAAAGCGTTATATTTATTTACTTCTTTATATTTTTTACTCCTCTCTCTCTCTCTTTCTCTGTCTTCTATCTCTTGTGTTTCCTTCCTGCTTAATTTTACTGGGTCCTCGGCTTGGGCCTGGGCTCTGATCCTTGGAACTCTCTGTCTACATGCTTATAAGTTGTTTCCTGTTGTCGTCGTTGTCGTCATTTGATAAATTTCCACATGTTGAGAATTTATCTGCTGCTGCTGTCTTTTTGCACTCTTTTTCTACGCCTCTTTTCCCCACTTTGTGCCCTCACTGTCAAACGATTGCAACAATCTGGAATTTTTAAAATATTTTTATCATGTTTTGCTTTGTTTTTTTTTGTTTGTTTGCAAGTTAGATTTACTGGTAGAAATTATTAAAAGGCTAGCATTAAATCTTGACGTTGTTCCAAGACAAAAATAACTTCTTTAAAGCAGAATCTCCCAATTAAAGACAGTTTCTCATTTTTGTTTTTAACACGATTCTTTAGAAAAGTAAACGATGGCTAGCTAACTTTTGTTTTGGCCAAAACAAAATTACATCAAATTAAATTTAAATTTTCTGTGACTTGTGAAATCTTTAGGCCATTTCCCCATTTGTTTCGTGTGTTGCCTTGACAACAATTTGCGATGTTTTTTTTTTTTTTTTCTTAATTATGATTATTAATATTAAGAAGTCGGAGAATGTTTGTACGTCTTGCTTCTCGTTGCTATTGCCCCGTAATTGTTGTAGTTCTTGGAATTGTTGTTCTCTCTCTCTCTCTCTCTCTCTTTCTCTCTCTCTCTCCTTCTCTGGTTGTTGTTGTTGTTGTCGTCCATTTGCACACGTGTTGCCGCTTGTTAGTCATTGTCGTTGTCATCGTAATTCAATAGCCAGAAGCGTTTTTAATTGGCACTCATGCCTCTTAATTAGGCGAGGGAATCTCCTTACCTATGCACCTGAACGCCCCACAGCACCGCCTTTGGGCCCTCGTCTCTTCTTCTTCCACTCTACGCCTGATGATATATGTATGTGAGCTCTAAATTAATTGATAGGTGTGGGCAAAATTACAAAGCCATCTCAGAGAGATACAGAGAGAAACAGAAGCAACAACAATTACACAGCCTATAAGTCAATTAATGCAGCAGGTAAAGACAGAGGGATAAAAGGAAAGGGGAGGGGTGAGTTGCGGGGAGATGACGACGACAATGCGTGATAGAAGCAAAGGAATATCCTTTGGGCTATTGCTACTCGCTGTAAGCTTCTGCTTTTGCGCTTCCCTACCTCAATGAAAAAGGGGGGGGGGGGGGGGGGGGGGGATGTGTCATTCATATCGATGTTATTAATAGGACTCTTGGCAAACAATATAATGAGGACAATAACTGATTGATTGACTGACTGGATTGATTAAATGAGAGAAGGATGTTCAATTACACAAATGAATGATAAGGGACAAATGTAGAGATATTGTTCACGTTTCCATAACAAAAAAGCTTTGAAATTTAGAATATATTTCTCTTTAACTAAAAATATGTGAAACGAGTGAGAGGAGGAGAGAGGGGGGGAAGAGAGGCAAGAAATTGGAAAACCACAAAAAGCCAACTGCCACTTGAAACACGTTGTCTGTATGTGTGTGTGTGTGTATGGTTGACTCGTTGTCATTAAAAAGCATCAGCGGCAACATTACGAAAGTGAAAACGCGACTGCTGACGTGGCTTTAACTGCTGCTGCCGCTGGCTGCCTGACGTTGACAGTAATTTGCACGAAAAGTGCAACCGCAGCACTACGCGAGAGAAGGTAGCGGCGGCATCTGTTAATATGACAACGATAGAGAGAGAAAGAGAGAGAGAGAGAATGGTGGACAAGGAGAGAGACGGGCGGGCTGGTGGAATGCCGTCAGGAGACAGACACGGCACGTGCTACTAAACAAAATGTCAACCAACCACGTTCACCCAAACGCCGCACGCACGCAACACTCTTCCGTCTCGTCTCGTCTCGTCATCTAACTCACACACTTGGACGCCTCATTTCCGTATCCGTTTTGGCAATCAGCTGAATTCTCCTTTTCTCCCTCTACCCCCTTTACCTGCTCCACAGATGGCATCTCTGATGCTCATCATATAATTTCAGCTTTTGTCTGCTCATCTTGCTCTGGTTATTTTCTCATAGCGGTGGTTTCTTTGGTGCTTAGAATGTTTGCTGGCTTAATTAATTGCCCATTTGGCACAGGTGAAAATTGTCTTAACTTAAGATGCTGTCTGGAATTAAGTTTTCAGTTGCTTGCACAGTAATCTAAATGATGTGATATCATCTGAGGCGAAATTGAATTGCCAATCAAAAAAAAAAATAACTGAAAAAGGAAATACACTTACCTTGTTAATTTGTTGCCCAAAAGTATGCACTTGTTTTCTAATCCATTACCTTGTGTTTTTTTTTTTTACAGGACCCGAGGGCTGTAATCTATTTATATATCATCTGCCGCAAGAATTCACTGACACGGATTTGGCCTCAACCTTTTTACCCTTTGGCAATGTGATTTCGGCCAAAGTGTTTATCGATAAACAGACCAGTCTATCGAAATGCTTTGGATTCGTCTCATTCGATAATCCGGATTCGGCTCAGGTGGCCATCAAGGCCATGAATGGTTTCCAAGTGGGCACAAAACGCTTGAAGGTGCAACTCAAGAAGCCCAAAGATGCCTCCAAGCCCTACTAAGGCCTTCTCGTAGGAGACGGCAAGAAAGAAGGAAAATGAAAAAATCTGGAAATCATATTGGAGAGAACATTCAACGGAAGAAATGTTTATATATATATTTATATATATATTAGTAAACGAAATTAATTTGTCAAATGGAGTAGTCGAAAACGCGAAAACGAAGAGAGAAGAGAGCGATGAAGTAAAGAGAAGGGGTTGCCCAGCGTCCGCCCGTGTGTAGAGCGCGCGAGCGTTTCAATAAGAAAAATTTAACCAAAAAATAACAAAGAAAAACAAAGTTTATATTGAAAAAGAATCGGTTATGAGCCGCCTACGTTGTACGTATACAATTTTGAAAGAAAAAGACATGAAAATATGTGCCAAAAAGAGACATTACACACACACACACACTAACACACAAACACAAACACAAATACACACAAATTATCTTATATATATATATATATATCTATAATTTAGCACGTTAAATGTTTGAAGTAGCAAAAAACAAAAAACCAAACTTAAATCCCTTCCAAAAAGAGTAAAGAAAAAGAAATCAATGATACCCTGTAATTCCTTACCGCCCACAAAGAGTTTGTCATAGTTTCGATGACTTTGATCTTTTTGACGACTTGTTTTTGCCTCATTTTTAAACTGTCGTACCATAATTTTCTTCTTTCTTTTTACTTTTTTTTTGCCCCTCATGACAAAATCTGTTCAATTCCCTCGATATATTTTGATATATATAGAAATTTTTATATATATATTTAGTAGTAGTTAGTAATTTTTGTTCTGATTTGTTTATCATCATCAGTCACAACCAACTATGGAGCAGCAAAACTATCGATAACACGCACATTAGAGATGGTGTGCATTCGATAGTTTTTTGCCGCTCTATCATGAAGTTCTTAGAAAAAAAAAAGAAAAACCCCAAAAAAAAAGAGTAAACGGAATCTTATATTAGTTAAGAAAAGAAAATACAAGTTACTTGTTTTGTTCAATGGATTATCTCTTAGCTTTTACGACTTCTTTATTGATTTTTGTTATTAACACTAAACACAACAACAACAACACACACACAAACAACATTTATTTTTTATTTGTACTGAATTTTTGAAGCAAATATGTTTTTGTTAAACCTAATTTAATATTATATAAACAAAACTTAGCATCTAGTAAACACAACGTATCATTTCTCATTCGCTTCTGAGTGTTACTTAAGAGATTTGTAAAGAAACAACAAAAAATGTATCGATAACCAAAACACAAAACCCAAAAAACAAAAAAAAAAAAAACAATCAAACTCTGAAATCAATTTATGTTTATGAAGTTTTTCTTTTTATATATATACATATTTTCTTTATTTTTATTATAATTTTATTTTTTTTTATTTTTTCACACATCTTTTTCGCTCTTCTCTGGATATGTTTAAACAATCTGGTATTATATATATTTTCTGTTCATATTCATAGCTTACTTCTCTTTATGTAAAACTCGTTTACACACACACACACACAACCAGTGCACCTACGCAAATACACACACACACACCTGTATCTATTTTCCATATTTTGCATATATATACGTATATATATATCTAAATAAAGTTATGTTTTCTGTTCTTGCACAATATCAAAAAAATGAAAAAAGAATGCCTACAAAAAAAAGAAACATCTACAAAAGCGCTTTAACGGAATTTATTTCTCAAATATGTGTAAATTATTTAAAAGAATTTCAAAACTATTTGCACTATGACTAAATCTTTTATTTTTATATGAGAGAGAGATATATATATATTTTTGATCATCATCAAAAAATGCAATTGAAATCGTCTGAAATTAAAAGCAGTTCTTCTAGTTCTTTTAAAACATTTTCTCTTCATTTAGTTTTTAGTTGTCAGCTAAGAAAATTGTTTATGAAATGCATTAACAGAAAAAGGCCTACATAACTCTCTTACCTTTTTTATTCGCAAAAATTTATGTTGAATAAATTAGAAATGTATTTAAACCAGACAGTTATTGGATTTATTTTAAACATTTTTAATTTTTGCATTTTGTAAGCAATTTTCTTTGCTGACAGTTGAATTCGTCCATTTTAATATAAACAAAGCTTTTATTAGCCTAAAGATCAAAAATATATATACTTTCATCAGGTTCAAAATGATTTCTCATTTCTCTCACCTGAACTTTACTAAATTTGCTACACATAATAGAGATAAATTTCGTCAAACGACTTGTAAATTTTTTTGTTGATATTTTTAATTTATTGTAAACGAACAACCTTTTTTAATATTTTTGTATAATTTTTCTAAAGAAATGTTCTTCTTATTTTCCAATTAGATTCCATGTTGACGTTTTTTCCCTGGAAATGAGAGTGGATTGGTGGAAAGTTTTCTATTTTGCGAATATCTAATCTCTCAGACGATGAGTTGAACAAAAATTGTAAGTCTCTTCTCTGTTTATTCTTTCAAAAATGCTCATTCTATTTTCTGTTTTCAGTTGTATTGCCAACGTTCTTTTTTTTTATATATATATATATTTTGCTATTGGATCATCAACTCTCGTTTCTTCATATTGTATAGCTTGCAGAGAAGAATATCTGGAGAGAATCTTGCTGACCCCCCTCCCCGCAACGAATTGCTGTCACATAGAAATTCTGAAGAACTTGTAAATTTTAGATGGAAAATAATTAGAAATACGGAAAATGAGAAAAAGTTAAATTAGTTAACTGTAAAAAAAAAGTGGCTTTGTACGATGTATATATATGGATGGAGATATATCTATATATATTTGTACCAATGGAAAGCCCATAATATTATTTTTTGCTTTTTAATTTTGCTTGCAAAGCAAAGTAATTTTATTATACAGAAATGAGAAAAAAAAAATGTGAAAATAAAATTTAAAAAAAAAAAAGAAAACAAGAGGAAAAATCTCTTACTTACACTCAATAATATTGGCCTGGCATTGACAAATCAATCAAGTGTGAGAACTAATATAACCCGACACTGCAAAAATGGAAATCAGTATTTCAGTTTTTAATGTTTTCGCTTTTCGTTGTCCTAGTCTAGATTAGTCTTAAGCATTTTATATAAACTATCTGGATGTGGCTTTAAAACAAAAAAAAAAAACAAACAATTATCTCTCTTCCCCTTACCCCTTTTTAGGCTTAAGCATTTGTCTTGAATGTAATTAAATGTGTAAAAAACAAACAAAAAAAATAATTAACATAATAAGTGTAATTTTTTAGAGAAACAAAGCAAGGCTGTGTGTTCTGTATAGACGTTTAAGCATAAATTTAGTATTAGTTAAAGCAACATTGTAATTTGTAATTAACTAAATTCATAAACAAAACGCATATTTCGGAGCTAACCGAATTTATTACTTATACCCTTGCAGGGCAATGCAAATCAAATTCAAGGTTTGAGCAAAGTTTTTGAAAGTAAATTATTTCAGTTATTAAACAAGTTATTGAAATACATTAAATATAATTTTTATAAGAGTTAACCAGAAGATAAAATTAAGGACATTTGTCGTTCCAAAATTCAGTTAAATTTATTTATGATAGAATTTCTGATATTCAAGATCAATTTCCCTTGCCAAAGTTGATCGCTTTTTGATCTACGATCACATTTTGGATTGTCCAATGGTTCAGACATTATTTTTTATATTATGAGTAAATCGATCTACATTAAGTTTTGCTTTACCATCTTAGCTATAACCGATATAACCCTTTGCATTTCGATTTCTTTCGATCCGAATTCACTTTTGGTTTCTCCACTGGACGGTCTGAACATCCGTTTTATAATTTTATATAATATACTCCAATTAAGTCGATCTAAATTAAATCTTATTTCTTACCCTTTAAAATTTTTGCATTTAATAGATTCATTTTTAATGTTTCTCTTCATCTAAAATATGCGGTCTGAAAAGGATCTGTGAGCTTTAATAGAAACTTAACAAAAAACGAGATTTTGTTCTCATACTTTTAATTTTTTTCACCAATCTGCCTGATTGTAAAACAAAGTAAATATCTTTAGTTACCACTCGGCTAAAGTTAAATTAACCTAATTTGATTTACCCTCTGCAAGGGTGTAGGGAAAAAACTTAAAAATTTGCTGATAACATCTGAAAAAAAAAAGATCGTGGGACAGTAAATAGCGAGAACGTAAATCTAGTGATAACACATCAAGTTAGTTAAGCTAAAAAATCTCTATATATATATATAATATATAAATGTATATAGATGATATAGTATATATTGTATATTGCATTCAACACAAACTCACACACACCTAAACACACACATACAAAACGAAAACAAAAACAAAATTAAATCAATAAAACGGTGTCATGATTTTTATAAAAAATTTTTCTCATTCTAGTTCTTGGGAGAACAATTTATCATAGAAGTTTTTCTTTTATATATTTTCTTTTTATTATTATTATTATTTTTTTGGTGGAAAATGTTGACGAAGCTCAACACAAACTAGGGAAAACTTCAACAATAAACGAAATATTTTGCTAAACTTGCGATTTGCATATGAAAAAGTTTATGCCAATTGTGTGGGTGTGTGTGTCTGTGTGTGTGTATAAATGGGTGAGGCCACGGGGGGAGGTCCTGGGAGTTCCTTCGAAAACTAAAACGTGTAAACAAAATTTACCCAAACTACGTGACGCAGCCGCCGCCACCGCCGCCCGCAACTGCCACACACATTGCATAATCTGAAATCTTCAAGTCTTTTTGGAGTTTTGAGGCGACTAGTCTTAACGCAAGATTTATTCGCATTTAAATCATGCGTGGAAAAGTTTTGTACTCTTGTTGTCGACAGCAAAACGGCAAAGATGAAGGTACAGCAGCCAGCGATTGTATGTGCATGACAGTGGGCGAGGGGGAAATGTATCAGAGGGAGAGGTGTGAGAGGTAGCTGGATGCATACATTTCTTCTTGTGGCATATTCAAAAAAAATTTGGCTTTTGATTATGGCTGGGAAACAAGTTATTGACGTTCTCCTAGCTTCAATGCGTCAATAATGGAGACGTATAGAAAAACACAGGCGTTGGTGAATTATTTTTGAATCCTATGAACGGGGCTCGCAATAAGTCTAGAGGATTCTAGAGGAGTTTTTCTTGAGTCAACGTTTGACTGAAAACTCTTTTTATAGATAATTATTAATATAAATTATTTCATTAAAACTTTTTTTTAATATTATTTGAAAAATTTGTGTTAAGTAAAATAACTTTTTATTATCAGGCCTGTTATAGGTTAGTTTTCAATCGTCAATCGGTTTTATTTCTAAGTCGCTTGGGATTCGACGCATAGAAGCAGCTTATCATAAAATAAATTATTGGGGCGTCTTTTAGTTAATCAAAGATGAATTTTAATCATCATTAGTTAGTTAGTACATAATTAACTTCCATAAATTTATCATTATTATAACCGAATATCGAAAAGTAATTGCAGATTACTACGGACCATCGGAGACAGTTAATTTCGAGACTTACATTCATTGTTCTCGCTTTGATTACACATGCTCAAATGATCGTATTAAGCTAATTTTGCATTTCCATCATATTTTATCCCTTTCAAATAATAATTTTTTGAGTTGATTATGCTAAGCAATTTTTCACGACCAATAAAAAAAATTAAATTATTAAAATTAAATTATTGTTAGTCAAATTCACTATTCACTCGACCCTTTCAATTATTTTATTTACCTAATTACCACATTCAACAATTATCGCTACGATAACAAAAAAATATTGCAGTCTTTGTTGAATGCCGATACTTCCATCACTAATAAATGCAAACATGCAAAAACTGCAGTGACCAAATGATAAAAGGAAAACAGAATTAAAGAATAACGGAATAATTTTTAACATGCTCAAGCACGCGTCTCTTTGCTTCAGTTTAAGTCGAAGTCTTGTAAAGACAAGTTGCGTAAAACAAGACAAGTGAATTCTAACGGCGTTTTTTTTTTATGTGTCTATTTAAAAACCAACCCCCATAGCTCCACGAATGGACCATACTGTAAATTGATTGTTGAAGCTTGATAAGCGTCTCATCTAGTTATGAATCATTCACCTTAAGTTGGATACATATACATACATACATACATATGTAAACGTGAGTAAACTTACAACTTTAGCCATTACAAGACCAATAGAACAAATCAAAAATTTTTCATTTCTTTAATGAATCAGTTGAAAAGACAAGATTGATTCCCTGACACATTTGCCAAATCAATATGCAATATCCCAAAAGTAATATCAATAGAGAAAAAGCAAATCTGCAAGAGAAGGCAAAAAAAAGAGCAAAAAGTGGGGAAAAGATTTGGAGGGAGGGAGTGAGGCGGATTGGGTATAGAGCCTGTCATAAAAGCCGCACCAATTTTTGTCTCAATCAGTGAATAGCGCAAAAACTGGGTTAGTTGCCCTGAACCAGAACAACAAAAATAACAATTTCAGTGCCACCGGAAATTCCCTCCCACCTCACCCCTGAGTGCATCCTTCTAACACGGCAATTCCATACATCTGCTGCACCTCCAGCTGATATCCCTTCGGTCACACACACCCCTCTCCTACGCCTCCCCTTGCCGCGCAGTCAATGCATTTTAGAATACAACGTAAAGGAAGGAGGAAAAAAAAACATAGGCAAGGCGTTTTGAACCACGCCCCCACCATATCTGTCAAGTGAACTGGAAGTGATATGAAGGCGAACCAACCAACCAACACGACCAGAGAGAAAGAGAGTGAAGTGAGAGGAAAACGCAAGAGACAGAGATAGATAGATGTGAGGTGGTGGTGTGGGGCTAAGGATGAGGAGGAGGAGGAGGAGGATGAGGATGAGCAGCGTGTTCACGTGCAAAATTGCAGCGATTCCCAAAAGGTTGCCATTTCGTTTTTTGTTTTTCTCTTTTGTTTCGCATCCACTTCAAATCGAATTCACTTTGCCTTCATGTGTCAGTGTGCGTGAATGTATTTGTCTGCGTGTTTGTGTGCGTATGTCTCGTGTGTGTGTGTGTACATGTAATTCGAGCTCTATTTGTGGGGTGATCGATGACTGCCAGGATGCAGGATGCAGGATGCACAGCATCGGTGTAAATCGCCTGCTGCATCTATTGGTGATAATGAAGATGAACATAACTGCCCAACGATCATCTTGGTTTATGCGAGAATATTTTTAATAGAAACTTACTTTTTGGCTTGGCAGATTATCAGGTAAACAATTGATCAAAAAAAGATCTCAAAATCAGATAAAGAAAAGTTAATTTCAAAGAATTTTTAAAAGCAAAACAACAGACAACTTAAAGTTGTAAGTTCCTAAGACATACTTATCTGTTTAATTGATTATTTTAAAGTTTTTTTTTTAAAAAGGATTGTCATTTTTAAAATAACTAAATGATTTAGTTTCTTGTTTAAATAAATTATTCCTGTCTTATATGTCAATGAGTTGGTACCAAAAATCTTTAGTACATTTTTAGTACAATTTCGAGGAGCTTGCAGAAGTTGGAATTTTATTCGAATTGTTGACCAAATCTTAGACGCTTAATGGACTTATTTTAGTACAGACAAAAAAATTTTATCGACAACATACGATGCTTAAAATCATAAGGCTAATCGAATCGCTTTGAAAAATACTAATCGATATAATCTATCGTTTGTAAGTTCACTTTCTGCTTAAACTAGAGTTGAGTATTTTCAGAAAGAATTGGGGTATAATTTAGTCCTTTAAATAAACAAATTTTATATTTGTGCTTCACTTCTAGATATGATATGAATTCATTTTGTCCCAGTATGAAGTTTTAACTAAATATTTGTATTCTTTTTCGTTGAGAACATCATTTTAATGCACTTAGACCTCAAAATTGTTTTAAACAACAGAAATTTATTACCATTCACAAAATTGCTTAGAACAAAAAATGGCAACAGATAGAATACAAAACGCATAAACGGAGTTTTGAACTTATCTGTTAAGGACACCATCAGAAGGATGAAAGCTGCCATTGGCAATCTTTGTTGCTCTCTCTTTCGCCCTAGCTGCCTATCTCTTTCTTTCTCTCTCTCTCTTTGTTCTTAGTCAGTGATTGTTTGTCCACATTGCAACGCCGCTAAATTGTTTGTCTTTTGTGTGTGTGTGTGTCTCTTCTATCCACCCTTCAGTTTAGTCCAATAGCAGGCCCATTGCCAGTTGAAATCGCCGTGCCACTTCACATCTCCTCCAGCCGCAGCCTCAGCCTCAGCTCCATCTCCAGTTTCAGTTCCTTCACCATGATGACGATGATGATGTGCGTGCCAGTGCCATTAACAATACGCCCCAGAATATACCCCCTAAAAACTGGGAAACGCCGTCAAATCCATTGTTATTTCGGTGGTCGATTGTTGTTCTTCCGGCTTGCGTGAGCTTATTGTGGCCCCGGCAAACACACAACTCCAGATAGAAGAGAAGAGAAGAGAAGAGAAGAGGGGCAGAGAAAGAGAAGGAGGAACGACTAAAAAGGATGCCTCTGCCCCATGCAAAACTCAATTCGATTTTGGTTTGACGGTGGGCGGTGGTCAGAGAGTGGAGGGCGGTGGTTGGTGGGGAGCGAAGAGGGCTTGTTTTTTCAGCTCGGTTTGTTCTCAACTGCAATAATCTTATTAGCAGTTTTGTTGTTCGAACCTAATCAATTACCAACGTAATTACAAACTTTGCTAATCTGCTTTTGGGTTTCTCTCTATGTGCCGGACAGGGAGAGCGGGGGCAATGGGGACAGCCGGCTAGTCCAATATGTTCGACACGGACATGGAAATGGTGGAAATTTTTGTTCAGTTCTTAGTGAGAAAGTTTAGTGGGCCAAAAATAAGCGATTTACGTTACGCACTGGGCCATAAGGGCGAAGGATGTTGATTTTGCCAATTAATTGAAGAACGAACGAGCTAAAATGTCTGTCTCTAACTCCCATTAAGTGGGTGGGAAAATCGGGGGATAGTTTCACCTTATGGCAGGTGACTGAATTGTGATTAAATTTATTCTTAAAATACGCGAAGTGAGCTTGGGCTTTACCTATAAGAAGATAACTAACTTCAATCTTTAATTTAGATGAAATGAAAAACATTTTAAACATAAATTTATTATTTATTCAAAGACCTTAAAAAAACTACATATAAATTTGTTTTGACTTGAAAATTGATTTGATTTATAACCATTTTGTGGAACATCCCGACAAACTAAAAAATTTCCGTCCAATGGAGCCTCTAATCAGATCAGGGTTCTTCCTGTTTACCGTCAACTCTTTCACTTTCCCACGGGATGGAGGAGTGTTAAGAGGGGGGAGGAAGAAACAACATTTATGCTGGCCATTTGCCGTTTCCTGTTGTTTACCAGACAGAAGCATCAAAGCGGCAGCCGCAACAGCCACGCATAAGCAACAACATTTTGTTATTCAGTTATTTATTTATTTTTACCGAGGAAAACTTATTTTTTTCGTCCTCCGGTCCCCTACCCTTCGCCCTTATGCCTGCTGAAGTCGCGAGAAAAATTCAACGAAAAACAAGAACATTAAAAGCAGCCGTTGAAGTGTTTTCCAAGATGAAGTTGACTTAAAGAGGTTGAGGTTGAAATGTATCTTTTGCAACTTGATATTAAAAAAAAAAAAACGAAATAAACAACTTTTGTGTCAAACAAAGAAATGAAACCAAAGCTACAAATAAAGATGGATAGAAACAGAAAAAGACACAAAGTTATGCATATCGAAAAAAGAGGGAAAGAGAGAGAGAGAGAGAGAGAGCGAGTAAAGAAACCAAAATGAAATTTTCCCATTTCACTCAACTTGAAATGAAAATCTCAAAATGAAATCAAACGCCTGTGACAAAATGTTTAAAAATGCATTTTATTACTTTCTATGCAGGCAAACAACTCTCAAACACACACACCCACACACACACACACACACACACACACACGACTATATCTGTCATAAATTTGGCAAAAATTTAGAATTTCAAAAAGAGAAAAACTCAATTAAAATGGACTTAGTTTTATTTTGCATGCGTGAAAAGGCGCAAATCAGCCAGCCCCCTAAAATGAAACTTTTTGTCAAGCCACAAAAATTTTACGTAAAATATGAATAAGAAATTTCAAATGGAGTTGCCATAGTAGGAAACAACTTATACCCTTTTAAAAATCTATTTAAAAACAAAAGCTTAAATTAATTGTTGAAAACACTCTCTAAATTATTCACTAATAGTTGAGATGCTCTAAGTTGCAATAATCTTTAGAGACAAGGTCTGGTGTATCTAAGCTGGTTAAATAAGTGATATATGCCCCCTTAAGTATGCAATAGACCGTTAAAAAATGCAGTTAATGAGAGTCTTAAAGAACTTTCTATAGCTAGAATATTGTTTTACTGACAACTGACGTTGAAGTCGGTAAAATAGCATATTACTTATACGCCTTGAGTGTGCAAAAAAAGAAGATTGAGCTAAATGTTGCGACTGCATACTCAAAATCTGCTACTGAAGGATCAATCTATAATATCTTTATCACAGTATTCTTGTCTTCAATTGGGCAAATACTCTATAGATCTATTTTTGGTCCACCATTATAGGGTATTTAAGAGCTTGCCTGTCTTCATTTGAAATGCATTCATCTTTTTCCATATGTGTTTGTGTACACTCGTCGCATGTATGTGTGTGTGTGTGTGTGTTGATGTTTTGTGGATTTTGAAATGTGGGTAGCCAGAAAAAAAGAGGAGTATGAAAAAAAGAATACAGACAACAAGTAGACAAGTTACTGACAACTCAAACACAAACACACATACAGAGATATACACCCATACAAATGCATGCATATATTTCGGTTTAATGCCATCGTCTGTGGTCTCATACTGAACATTTTTTGGGGTCCAAGGCTTAAAATTTAGCCAACACACACACACACACACACATATATAGACACCCATATGAATGTGTATATTTTGCTATGTGGTTTGTGGTCTCTCCTTTTCTCAAGTTGTTAAGAAATCAACTTTTTGGCTTTTGCGGTTGGGCGCACATTTAGTTGTGAGAAAAAAAGCCATGCATAAATAGGGTAAGATGATGAAGATAAAGATACACACACAGAGAGAGAGGGCAAGAGAGAGATAGAGAGAGAGAGACAGACAGACGGTAAGATGACAGGCTTAAAAATTGTATTTTCCTTCTAATTGGCGCACTTTTGTTTAGCATATTACGTATACGCCTAGAGTTCCCTCTTTTAGATATTTTCTTCTACGCTTTAGTGGTGGATTAAAAGTCTTGCAAAATATCTAACAAGCTTAGCAATTAGAGAGAAATGTTGGCAAAATGAAGGGGGAGGAGGGACTAACTAGTTAAATAAAAGTAATTAGGGCCACAAAAAATACTAATGAAAGAATTTAGAAAGAATTTTTCAATCTTTGACTCTGACCATACGTATTTTGCTTTAACTAAATAAAAGTTTCGACAAAAAACTTGCACCAGGCACTAAATTTTATTTAGTTTTAGTCTGAGAAAATTGAAGAAAAACAGCTGCTCGTTTTGCCTTGTCTCTTGCTATGTAAGCCCCTTTTTTTTATTTTTATTTATTGCTTTTAATAATCTTTTAATCTCAAAATTTAGTCAAAAAAGCGTTTTTATAACTTTGATTTCTGGAGGCATTGTTTTTGTTCATGTTTCCAAAAGACTTCATAAAATTTGCTGAGTTCGACCCTTTTAAAACTGAGCTGATTTTTTTTTTCCTGTCTTAGGTCTTAGTTATCAGAAATAAGTTACCCAATATCTTGAGGATTATGAATTTTAAAAAAAGATTTTAATTTTTTTTATGCTAATGGCAATAAATACGATTTCTTGAATTCAATGTAAACATTTTTATTGCTTACGATTTGTCAGCTCATAAATCAAATATTCAATACTTATTTTCGCTGAACATTTGCATGAGGCTCTCTGATAGCAGTAGCTAATCTATCTATCTAGTAAACTGATAACCCCTTGAGGCACCTACACACACTCACACTCACATGCATACACACTCAGTCACTAAACACTCACACAGAGAAAAAGAGAGAGAGTGAGACCCGAAATCAACTGGCATTTCGACTGCCGGCTGCCGGCTATGCTATTAAATTTATGACGCAAGTAAATTGAATTTTAAATTTGAGTATGACAAATGTGCCACGCCCCAATCAGCTCAACCATCCGCTACCCCATCTCCTTTTCCCCCTTTCATTTACCATCCATATGGGATAGAAATTGCCTATGAGCGAGCACAAAAGTCATAAGTCGGCGGCAAAAAAAAAAAAGAGGAAAAAAAGGGGAAAAGAAACGTCGTCGTGTTCCAACAACAATAAACGTGACTCTCCAACAGCAGCAACAACAAAAAATATATAACCAAAAATGTGTGTTGGAACACCTGCTGCTCTCTCTCTCTCTCTCCTCCCTAGCTACGTACCTCCCTCCCTCCCTCGCTCACACCCCCTCAAAGCCCTCTGGCAGTTGTTGGCAAAGTGTTGACTGGCCCCAGCTCTGACTGATTGAGTGAATTTGAGATTGACTGACAGATGGATACACAGAGGGTGGAGGAGTAGGAGAAGGCGGTAGATGGAGCAAAGGGAGCAGGTGGAAAAGCGTAGCAAATCAAAATCAGCACAAACTGTAATGGAAACGACAAATACGTGCGCAGTTTTCACAACACCAACAACAGCAATAACAGCAATAAAAATTTGTGACAGTAAATTTAACGAAAACTGCCTTCATCAACACGAAAATGCTGACAAAACAAATTACAGGGCCAGAGAAATGAAATCGACAAATTTTCTATTAGCTCAGCCGCAGGCATCAAAAAGCAAAAAAAAAACAATATGCAGAAATTATTCGAAACAAAAAAACGTTTCGAAAAAAAAATAAAATTTGAAAATTCCGCACACGTTTTTGCATTTGTTGTTCATCTCTTCGGCATCAAATGTAGCGTTAACTTTTTCTACCCCCATCCCCTCTTCCCACCATTCGCCATTTTGAGCCGGCGCAAATCTCACAGTGAAAATCAAATTACACAAGAAACAAAGAGCAAACACGACAGGAAAAACGAAAAACTCACGTGTCATGATGCACTTGAGACTAACGTGTGGGATTTCCTTATTTCCTTCCTGCCCTCCTCTTTCTCTTCATTCCCTTTTTGCTTCATACTTTTGCAGCGCAGACATTTGACATTTGTCTGAGTTTTTCCCGGGGACTTTGACGCGCAAATCAAAAACGTATCAAATAAAAGTTTTCGCCTGTCTTTTCCTTTCCTTTTTTGTAGCATACTTTTCTGCGCACTCAACACGTGTTCGAAAGGTAATTTTCGATGGGTAACTCCAGTGAGACCACTTGGGAGTAGAGCAGGCAAAAAAAAGGGAAAATAAGAAGAACACTACGACAGACAGTCACCCAGAGATGACATGACAAAATCATGAAAAATCAAAAGGAAAATTGCTAAAAAACAAACGATAAGAAAGAGACGAGAGAGGGAGCAAGCACACTTGTAAAGGGAATTTCATTTTACAATCAAAGCATTTTTGATGTTGGTTTTACTTTTCTGATTAGCATTCGATTGGTGCACATGACTGCGATTTGCTGGATTTTAGTTATTTGCTGTCGAAAAGTGAAAAGAAAAGGCGCTATATTAACGTGAGTATTGAGAATATAAAGGATTAATTAAATAAAATACTTTAGATCTAGAAGAATATATAATAGATAAGCGCTGTTTGAGCCAAATTTAAGCACTTTAACTTACTAATATTCAAGTTTATTTTCAAAATCTTCCAGAAGTTGATTTCTGGACAAACTTAGCGGGGCAAAGTTGCGTAGTTTCACCTTCGTACCTGCGAAAATTATTATTCCAATTCAAGTAGCATTGTTATATAGCAATTATTTTTGCCAGATATAATAACGACGAGAGTATATGTCTTTTATTATTAATGACTGCCCAATAATAGAAGTAAATAAAGGCTAGAAAGCACATATCATTTACATGTCAAGATATTAATCTAATGAATATATCTTCAGACTGTTCTTTCTGTTTTTGGTAAAGACTAAAATTTAATTCATCGACCTAGTAGCCAATATAGCCAAAAAATCAAAAATACAAAAAGTCAAAAATACAAAAAAAAATTGTAAAAAAAAGTGAGGCCATAAACAGTGGCTATAAACAGCGCATCTCAGGCTATCCCATCACTCAAAGCAATCCAACTATTATTACTATAAATACAAATTCGAATTAATTGATAAGTACATATATATAAATTTTCTATTTAAACATTAATTTCCAATGCTTTGTTTCTTTAATTTTTTTAAACTCGCTCCCATTATGTCTCCCTCTTTCCTCTTCTCTCTCTCCTTCGCTCACTGTCTTGGTATCTTTCACTTTTATACTGATAACTTTTCTATTCACTTTTTTTTTCCTCTTGAAATGTCATTCTAATTTAAGTGAACTCCAATCGGCTTTTTAATTCTAACTCAAGTTAAGGACTTTAATAAAAGTTTGCCAAAATTTCACTAGCAATTAAAATAAATATTTTTGGGCTGTAATATTCAATAAATGTTACTAACCACAAAATGACACGGTTTAGGGACTCGTTTTGCTCGTTCTTTTTTTTTCTAACTCACTGTCAGTTGGGCTGTGCGTGGCGCTAATTAAATAACCTAAAAGTGGTGACGTTGGCCAGGTACTGCATACTATTAACCCATATATACATAAGTAGGCTTACCCTTTACCCCTTCCCCACCCCCCCATTGAAAAATTCACGCGGCAATTTGTGACAAATCAGCTCGAAGCGAAATTTCAAATTTCCTGCCGACTCTAAACGAACGACAACGATGACTCCATTCTACATTAAATAATGTGTGTGCGTGTGTGTGTGTGTGTGTGTGTGTGTGTGTGTGTGTGAAAGTGTGCTTGCATAATTTCATTAAAATAACTGTCAAAAATGTTCGCGCATACCCGCAAAAGCCATGCCTATTCTCCTTTCTCCCTTCGTCACTCACACTCACTCACCATGCCGCTCCCCCTTCCATAACATCGTTTTGGGCAAAATTTCCACAAGCCACTCGACTCTCGATTCTGACGGCAGACTGTCAATAGGAATTCAGGCAGGTGTCAAAAATATTTCAGGCATGGAAGTGTTCAAATGCCTCACCACTCTTTTCCCTCTCTCTTAGCCCCAAATTGGCATAAATTGCTTTAGGGCTATGTGGGTAACACCCTGTATGTGCATGTGTGTGTGTGTGTGTATGCGTGAAATTAATTTTCATTATTGGATTTTGTCGACTTAGACGACATCATTATCATGTTCTTATCGACAATGACAGAAACCCAACCATGCCGCAAAATAACTCGAAATTCTGCCATTCTGATGTGTGTGTGTATGTGTGTGTAAGTGTATGCGTGGTTGTGTTATTTGGTGGTGCCTAATCGCTTAGAAGGCGTTGAAATTTTCACAAAAATTGACAAAATGACAATCGATTTTCAAGTTAAGAAATGCAACTGTCCGGGGGAAGGAAAAGGGAAATGAAAAATCTAGCCAGAATCAGAGTATTTCTCCTTTATTAAGAAAAATCATTCAGCCATGACCACTTATATTTCAATTACAACAATTCTCCAAACAGGAGAATAGAGAGAATTGGCTTTGTGACCATCACACAAAGCCGAACTCAATGTGACAACAGAAATCTGTTGCTACCATAAAGGATAGATAGTCGGCCCCTGTCCCCACCCACTACCACACACACACACACTAGTCCTTCACAAAAAGGATAATGAAGAGGAAGCCCCCAATTGAATGAATTTTCTATCTCTTTCAAACAACCAAGCAAATAATTTGTGAAAATTCAATTTTCTCTCTATGAATATGAATATGCAAAAGAGAGTGAATGACTGTGAGTGCACGGTGTGTGAATGTGAATGGGTTGCTTTGGAACAAATTACAAATAATTTGTTGAAAATTTAATTTGATTTTCAGTTGAGTTTCCGACGATTGGCGCTTTAGAAAACTTTTTCCAAACACAGCCATTTCCGATGCTTTGATTCTCTGATTCTCGGAAACTTGCTAGCTCTCTCTCTCTCTCTCTGAATCTACCTATCTCTCTCTTTGCGCTTCATTGCCAGCTTAATTGTAAAGTTCGTTTCGAACTTCAATTCAAAATGAAACGAGTCCAAATCGAATCACGTTCACGAACCACTTCAACAAAAATGTCAAGTTGAAAAGCATTCAAATCTTTTTAGAGTACTTCAAACCGAAACCAACCCCCCTGCGCCCAGTCAACCCCCCTTCTGCCTGTGGCTAGGAAAACTTTTACACCTCTCCGCTGCTCACCTTAGAGAAAAGAAAGGTAAAAGTAAAGGCAAAGGCCCCAAGGACGTGAGTGGACTAAGCAATCTAAGCAGCGAAAAGAAAACGAAAGCGGCGACACAAAACTTAGAGAGTGAAAAAGAAATGGAGAGAGTGAACAGATGGTGGGGGGAGGAAGGAAAAAAACCACCTAACAATTCTCAAACATTTTCGTTTAATGAGACCAATAAAAGGTTTTCGGCCTCGACTCGAAATCAAAAGTTTTCCTCGAAGGTTGCTCAAATTGCATTTCGATGCTTAAATCTTTTATGAGCGAGTAGTAAAAAAAAAAGTGCTTTAAGTATGTTACGAGGGGTGACCCCAACAAAGAAAAAAAAAGCAAAAATTCAATTGAAAACTTATGCACGTACTTAAGGATGGTAAAAATGAGAATGAACCCTTTTTAGCCGCTTCTTTTTTGCTTTTCCCCCTTCCACTTCTCTGTCACTTTCTTTCACTAATTGCACACATGGGACAAGTTTAAGGAAAATCTCTTTAAACGAAGTTTTTATAGCACTGTTTTACCTGTAATATAAAGTACTTTGGTTTAATATTAAAGCAACACAATTTTTATTAATTGCTTTATTAAAATGGAGTCCTTTTGTCTAGTAGATATATTCAATTCGTGTTGCAATTAGATGTATGAAGCGATAAGGCAAAAGTTGAAACGTTGTAAACTTCTGATTAAAGTTAATGAAACTTTTCTCACACAAAGTAAAGTTCAACAAAATCCTTAACTTGGAAAAGGCTTTTGGTTAAGTCGAAGAATTTGTAATATAATTTTATTTTTAATTTTTAAATCTTAAAATCTTGAGTGACCGTAATAATTTTTGTTAAATGGCTTCATCTTGTTACACGTTACTTTTTACTCGTTACTCGTCACTTTCACATATGAGCAAGTGACATGGCACCAACAACTCAAGCTACAAATGGGTAATAATTAAATTCGAGTTCTAGTTACCCTTTCTCCACACGTTACTTTTTACTCGTTACTCGTTAATTTCATTTAAAGCACTTTAAAAGCAAGAGACATTACAGCAAGTTCTACTCAAGCTTCAAATCGGTAAAAATTTAAATCGATTTCCTTAATTTAAAACAATATAAACCTTTTCTTCTAATAGCTAAAAAAGAATAATGTCGCAATCTTGCCACACAATACTCTTGATCAGACCTGATAATCTATCGGCCAACAATTCCACTTACTGCGACTTTAGGACTCTGGACGATTGCCTGGAGTCTCTTTGCTATGTCTACGAGGAACATTTGCGTCGCCATCAGGAGGTGAAGGGCACCATTATCTATAGCCTGGAGGAGATGTATGAGTTTCTCGACTCCTTTTTGGAGATGAATTGTTTGGTCCAGGAGCTGGAGGGGGAGTGCTATGTGCCGCATACCGTTCAATGGATCAAGGAGAAACTATTCCTAAAGCTGGGCCAGCAAACTACCAAGAAAAAGTAGTTTCAGTTTCAATTGAATAAAATCTGAAACCGAAATCTGCTTTACTCACCTGTCTAACAATTTTCGGGGGACTAATGATGATGATGATGATGATGATTGTGTGCTGCTGCTCGCTTTAGTGTGTGTGTGTGTGTTTGTATGTACCTGGGCATGATTTTCAATTTGTGATCTTAATCAGCAGGTGTCCTTTATGTCCTTTTCTGTTTCTGTTTCTCTTTCCCTTACGCCACCCAATTCTGTACAGAATTTTTTGTGCTTCTCTCGGCTTGGCTTGGTTTGGCTTTCGTTGCTTTTGTTGTCCATCAGTTGCCTAGGCATTAACTTTTGTCATTTTCGAGCAGTGAACAATGCAATGTGAATTGGCAGCAGGCCCTGGCTTGCTGGAGGTCCTGGCCCTTCGTCTAGACTGAGGAGAGGGGGGCTCGACTCCGACTATCAGCTAGCTAGAGCTGGCTGCCCGCTGCTTTTTTCGAGTTTCGTTTGGCCTGCTGCTGTGTTCATTTAATTAAATTACAGCAAATTGTTGGGGCTGGGCCATGTCCCCTTTGTTCGACAGCAGAAAAAAAGAAAGAAGCAAAAATGAAATGACACACAAAAAGAAAAACGAAAGATAAAAAATATGTTAGATGGCACAAAATTGTTTTAAAGCTCTGCTTAAATTGTCCAAGTAAGTTCACAAGCAAGCAAGAAAGCAGCTGGGCCACATAAATTTCATACATATATCTATGAATATTTTGAAATTTTCAAATTGAAATCTCGCCGAAATTTGTTTTGTGCGTTATTAAAATGCAATTGACGTTTGATTTGTGTGTGTGTGTTTGTGTGCGTGTTGTTGTGTTGGGGTGTGCAGCATATGGCCACAATTCCCCCACAACAACACCCTGCAAATGTGTTTCCATTTTGACCTCTCTCCAAATGTAACAAATTCTAAGGAAAATCTCGAGAGATTTTTTTAACAAGAACATCTCAGGACAGAGAGTTTTTCTTTTTCTCATTTTTTTGTTTGTGGCCTACGCAAAATCAAAATCATAAAATATAAGTTTGCCACTGCGTAAATTTCGTCTCCTTCATGAGAGGGGAGGGGAGTGGAGTGGAGGATGAAGGGTGTTTGGTGGGGTCGGAGAAGCAACTTGGTCACAGCTGCCTAAATGTATTTTAATTTGTTTGTTTGTTACTGTGAATTGAAAATTTTCCGAGTATTTAAATGGCAAATACACGAACAAAACTTTTTCCAACTGCGCCACAAATAAAAAAAAAGCGAAACGGAAAAAATTGTGCATAAAAAAGAATGATTAATAACAAAAAGCAAAAATTTAGTACGTTAAGTCGACGATGGAAGGATACCCATTATCAATTTAAGGCGAGGTATGCACAAACTTGCGAAATCTTTGAGGGAACATTGATGATATAAGCTCTCGGACTCTACATAGGCAACCCTTAATGCATCTTTCTAGTCTGGCAACTCTGTTTAATTATATGTAGATTGATTGTCTTTCTGTTTTTGTTTCTTCAAGATCATTTCCATACGGTAATTCGTCTTCCTTAGAGAAGAAAACACTGTAGTTGTAGTAACTTTTTTCCAGATTCTCCAAGTGGTGACCCCGACGCGAACTTACATTCATTTTAGACCTGAATCAAAGTTAAACTATTTTGCAACCTTTGAATATAAATTTACGATATGATTCAGAGAATTAGTCATAAGTTTTCTTCATCAATTTTCCTAAGGGAAAATATAGGTTTGAAAACTTTATTCTTTTTTTGAATCAGTTGCGTATACCCAATTTTCCCTGTAATATTTTTATACAGAGGATGCGGATGCAAAGCATTTGCCAGACATTGGCTTCAGTTATCGCAAATGTTTGTTATTTGCTTCAAGAGTTGACAATAAAAGTTTCGAATGGGATCCATCAATGTCACCTGACAGAGAAATCTATAAACAATATCCGCAAAGTGTGTATGAGTGTATTGGTGTGTGTCTGCGATTGTGTGCGTGTGTGTGTGATAACCATTTGGCAATCAACTCAAAACTGAAGTGGCAATTTTTGAGTGATTTGATATTGGCAAAAAACTGCAATGACGGATGCGCTGAAAAGTGGCTAACAAATTTCCCCTTTCTCTTCGCCCCTCCACCCCTTCGACCATCGCTCAAGTTCAGTTCTTTGTGGCACTCACTCGTTCGGCTGAATGGCAAAAAGTGTCAAATTTTATGAGCGATCATTTGTCTGATGATTTCCACCTCCACTCTTCTCACACTCTATTCACCTCTTTTCCAATTGTTTCTTTAGTTTGCTTTGCTCACTTGTTCTTCAAGTGCCTCGGAATGTTGCTCTTTATTTTTCTTTTTGACAAATTTCAGTTAAAGTGGTTTATATTATTTGCCTTTTTCCCCCTCGTTTTGCTGTTTCGCCGTCTCATGCGATGATTAATTATAAATTGTCAGGCAGTGGGAAAATGTTTAAATCATAAATTAGCATTTTTATTGGGGCAAAATAATGGCAAAATTTATGATATCCTAATAAATTATTACACAGTAGAGTGAAAAATCTTTATTTGATTTAAGGCTGAAATTAATTTGAAAAATTAAAATTGAAAAATTAATCAAATTAAAAGCTTTGATTAACTGTTTCTACGTTATTTTTTCTTTCATATTTTTTTCTCTTCCTTGAGATAAAATTTGTAATCTTTTAACCGCCATCTATCTGCATATCATATGGCATTTCTTAATGTCAGCCATTAGTGATTTCTGATCCATTATATTTCACATTTTGCTTATCATAAAAGTTAATGCCCCTGTTTACGGTTTTCTTATTATATTGAATCAGCCACGTGTTCATAACTTTTTTTTTTTTTGTCACACAATTAAATAAGCCCAAGCAGAAAGGGAGCTGCACTTTTCGACACACACACATACACAACGAGAAAGGGCCACACACACACACACACACATAGAAACAATGTGAAATGATGGCCATGAAATCAGCTTTTGCTGGCTGCCAAATGTCGGCCTAAACACAAAGAGACAGCAACACATTTAACTGCTGTGCAGTCGTCCATGATGAAAGAAGCCTTCGCCAATCTTCCATTGAGCCCACCTTCCGTCTCTTGCCATTCCCGCCTCCCCTCTCTCCCTACAGTCAATTATGGTCTATGGACATTAAATGTCATTACACAGCAACAATCAAAAGGAGAAGCTGAAGGCAAGCAAAGCATGAAATTAAAATGCGCCTAAGATGTATTTTTCGTTGTCTGCCATCACAGGCAGACAGACAGACAGTCCCAGAATGCCACGCCACGCCTTTCGACCGCCCTCACATGCCTTCTCACTTTATTCGTCTTGGGTTATAAACGGAGTTTGCTGTCATTTTGTTTATAATTTCATTTTTCACACTCAACATTCATGACTCAAGCCAAGAATTGTTTGGCTTTTTGCCTTCTCTTCCTTTTTAATATCCTTTCTGGGTATATGGAAAGATGGGCTCATGATGATTCCTAAATTTAAATGGGACACAAAATGTTCTCAAGCATATTTAAACATCTTACGAGAATTTAGATTAATTAGAGAAAAATTCCCAAAGAGGTTCAGTTCAAGATTTTTTTTTGTGAGAATTGAGGTGATTAGTTTTGCTGGATCAGTCGTTAATTTTAGAAACCAGATTGATGGCGTTATGCGAAGAGATAAAACTTAAAATGAATGTTTAAATATGATCTTCTAAGGAGAAGCTGATTTAATGGCATTTGGTCGTAGTGGTTTAAGTGTTGGTTCTGAAAGAGCCATACATTTATTATGTGTGACATGCTGAAAGGATTTATTGTCTCTTTGTACTTATCTAACTATCTCTTCCAATGTTCCAAGATTAATAAAAGATAAATGATTCTTTTAAAAGTTATACAACATTCTAGCCCAACTTAGAACATTAAGAAAGTTTGCTTTGCTTTGATTAAAAGATTCTCGAGAAGATGGCCTAAGAGCTCTATATTATATGATATGATAAACTGTTTATTATCAAAAGATTATCAACTGGGGATAAATGGGAAAGCCATTAAACTGATGGCAAAATATGTGGATAACATTGGGGGCCAAAAGTTGCAAAAAGAGCATCTAAAATTTCATAACTTTGGCAAACAGAACATTTCAATATCTATATCTAGGTATGCATTCTGTATTTTTGGGCACATTGCCAATAAAATAATAATCATAAAATTGAGAAATGTCCTGCTGCTGTTGCCATTTGTAGGAAATTAAATTTGATATTAAATTTTCTAATATTTGGAGCTGCTGTTGCTTGTTGATTGGTGGTTGATGGCATAATCTTTCGGATAACGTTAAATATTGTGTGGGAAGAGAGACCTAGTAAATTTAATTAATTTTCAAAACAAAAATTGAATTTCTGGTTCATTTGAAATGCAAAACCAAAAAAACTCAAGTCAATTAAATGAATGTCAAAGAGCAGCGTCAGCCGCTGAGAACATTCTCTCGACTCTACCTCAACAATTCCTTTGACACACACACACACACAGCCAGACACAGAACTGTAGAGAGGGGGCAAAAGGGAGACAAAGGGGACAGAGACACATAGCGATGAACAGGATGAGCCTGAGCCTTGCCAGCTACTGTGTCCTGTGTCCTGTGTATTGTACTTCCCTTTTGTGTAGCTGTTGCTGTTGTTGTTGCTGCTGCTCCTGTGGCCGCGTCCTGGGTTATTGTAGCCATGGAAATGAATATTAATGCCAGTCAATGCCTGGCCAAAAGCAGGAGCAGGAGGACGAACAGCAGCAGCAGCGGCAGACGGAGAAGAGCAGATGAGGGGCAGCATCAAGAGCCAAAGTCCTTTGCCCACAATGGCTCAGTGCGCACTTTGCACGGCATTAATATTTATCAGGCTGCAATTCTGAGTTGCTGTTGTTGATACTGCTGCTCCTCCCTCTGCTTTCCCTACTCTATACCCTTTCCCCTGCCCTTTTTCACCCCTTACTATCACCGGGCTTAAATAACAACATATTTTGCATAACATCTTTTTGTGTCCCTCTTCAGTTTTGATAATATTTCAATAAACAAATGAATTTGCCATGACATAAAAACCAAAAAAAAAAAAAAAAAAATACAAAACAACACGAAACGAAATTTTTATCAGTGAAATGTTTTTTGAATATGATTCACATTTATTATATTTTCTCTTTAGACTCATCTTTTGATTATGTCTCTCTGATTGATAGAGAATAAAAACAAAACAAAAAAAGTATAAGAGCACAAATAATATTAAAAAATAAATTTAACTGCCAACAAAAAAATCTCAAAGTACCCTTAAAAAGGGTATTTTGGAATAGCTATAGATTGCAAGCGGAATATTGCCATATCCTTACCCAGTAAGGTACATAACAGAGTTTAGTTGATGTCCTAGTGAGAAATAATTTTTAAAATAAAACGGTGATTCCGACGTGTTTCCAAATTAAACAATAGAGTTTTGGTGACCCCGACGTTATTTAAATAACATTGTTTTTTTTTTTTGGTTTTCACTGAAATTTTATAAATTAAATGAATAATACTATAGCTTAACCAAAATATTTTTCACAGACATTCCATGACAAGTTTTTTAGATCATATATAGAACCAATTACAAAGTTTTAGCAAGGTTTTAAAGAGAACAACTTTTTGTCTTAGGAATCAGCTGAGGTTTAAACAGTTTTCACCATCCATCTATCTTTCTTTTTTAAGTCAGTTGTTCGACTTTCATCTAATTGAACGAAATACTTTTTTAAAATAGGTGATCATAGTCTCAATCGTTTGTAAGCTATAGCTTTATTTACCCAATTTAATGACTTTCAAACATGGTCCATGCTGTCGAAGGGTATTTAATCTTCAGCATGGAGCAATGGGGCTTTCGGCTTTTTCCCAAACTTTTATCGTGGAGACATATTCGACGCCATCCGACACAAATGCCACCCACTTACCCTCCCGCAGGCTCTTACGCATTGTCAATGGTAATGAAATTTACTTGTACACGAAATGAAATTAAATCATTAACACCCGAAGCGCGTGAAGTCATCGCAGGTTGCACGTCGCCCATCTCTGGGTGAGCCCCAGTGACAAGCGGTGGACAGAAAGGATACTTTTCTTCCTTGTGACCCATTCACTGTACACATATTTACATCACTCACTGTTTGCATTTATCGACGGCTTGAGGATGGGGCAGATGGCTCACCTTTAATTCACAAATTAATACAATTTGTTGACATTGGCTATACGATGTTAATGAGCAGAGCCCTCGGAGCCCCCCCGTCGACTTCCGACTCAAAAATGGTAAATGCAATTTCATTTTTTTGATCCCTTAAATTCCCATTTGAAGAGATTGATATGAAGAGATAAATTGAGTGGCATTGGTTCATTGATCTGATCTCTCTCTCTCTCTCTGTCTCTGTGGGTGACTTCAACTTAATTAATTAGCCCCTAAACTGTAAAACATTTCTTTTTTGCCCTCCACACAAATCTGATTTCTTTTGAGATTTTGCGAATGAAGTAACCAAAACCAAAAACATCTGGCCAAGCCAGGACCAGAGGACAAGAGGGCTAAAAATTCAATCCATATCCACCAACATCAACAGCAACAGCAATACGAACAGGAAAGTCTAAAACCAAAACGACAGACCAAAAGAAAACCTATTGGGGAGAAGGCCTTACAAAACGGGTAGCTTAGACTATGGCAAATTGTGAAACGAATTGTAGGAAAATTGCAAGGAAAACTAATTTCTATCTTTGAAGTAAGCTTTTTGATTGAACTTGTGAGCTATTAAGTTCGAAAGGCCTAACAGGACAACTCTTACTTAATTTTGCATATTTTTCCACGGGGTATACTAAAGTCGTTCCTTTTTCATATAATCGCACCAATTTGTTAGTGTTTTTCTTTGGGATTTTTCAACTCGAGCACTTTTTTTCCTTTTTTTTTTTTGGCCTGTTAAGTGCAGGACCTGGGAAAACTGGAGAAGCTTTTGTGTTTTAGTTTCCAACTGCAAGCCGGAAACGGATGGAAAGGTAAGGACCAATACGATGAACATTACGAGAGAGAGACAGAGAGAGAGAGAGAGAAGCGAGTAGGAGATGAGGATAAACAGTAGAAGAACTGAGGCAAAGCTGAGTACTGACCGCAATCGCATTGTGGCATTGTCCACATCGATGTTGTCGCCTTTTATTTTTGTTACCGGTTGGAGATTTCCCAAGGCTTAATGGAGGCCTTTCTCTGACAGACAGAGAGACAGAGAAAGAGAGATAGCGAGCAAGAAAAGGAGAAAAGCTAAAGATTGAAATGAATTGATTTTTGCTTCGAAATTTTCACAGCTTCAAAACTTAATACAAATCTATCTCTCTTTTTCTCTCTCTCTCTCTCTCTCTCTCTGTCTTTTTCTATCCTTGTGATTCCCTCAAGTAAATGAAACTTTTGGCAGTGAAAATTAAATTTTGCACTTATTAAATTATCAAATTCAATCAGACAATTAAGAAAACTTGTCAAAAGTGGCAACACAAGAGAAGGGGAGAGGAAAAGTGTTGGTTCAAAGTTTTCTTGGTTTTTGGTCTTTAGCCGCATAAACTTGCTGCCAGGCTAAAGACACTTTACACACACACACACACACACACTCACACACATGTGGCCAAAAGTCATAAAGCCAAAAAAGTTTGACATCAAACTCATAAAGAAACAAAGCAAATTGAAAGAAAATTTGTCAGAGTTAAAAACTCTAAAAAAAAAAACAAAAAACAAAAACAAGAAAATGTAATTTCAATTTCTGTTTTTGCGATTCATTTGGTTCTTAATTTAAGACAACTGTAACATGGCTAATCTGATTTCTGGTCAGTCCGTTACGTTTTTGTGACAGCTTTCGTTTCTGGTAACTGTCACTTTGACAGCTGCTGTCAGTTTGCTCTGCCATTTGGTCTATTCATGACACATTATTGGGTCAGTTTTACTGTTTACAAATTGAATTATAAACCACTTTACGGAAGTGGCCTATTTTTAATTTTTTTTTATCTCTATTATGAATATTTTGAACAATTTCAAAACTTTTTCCTTTTGTGAGCGAGTCATTTTCCAACTGTCACTGCCTCAACAATAGAACTCTTTCTCACTCATTCACTGCCAATCTAGAACTTTGTGTATGCAGCCTGCAAATTGGTTTTCTGATCCTTGCAGTTGACTGACTGACTGACAGGCTGACTGACATTTTGCCTTTTGGCTAAATAAACTTCATTAAATTAATTAATGGACAAATTCTATAAAATGCATTTTAGTCCAATATCGTATGACCAATAAGCCAGATATATACATATATATATTAAGCTCACTTCATCTTTGGCTTTGCTTCACGTTCGTTCTTAGCCAGCAACTTAGAGCAGTCAAAAACAGGCAAACAAGTCATAACCCCTCACCCGCCTCTTGGTATCCACTTGCATTGCACTTAAGCAAAGGCAACTTCTGCTGCTGCAGCTGCTCGTCCCCCCCCTTCTGACGCAGCTTTAGCTTCAGTTTAATCCCGATACCAATTCCAATCCCCAGTCCAAAAGTGCCTGCCACTAACATGCGTATCCTTCGCGTTGCAGTCGAACAATGAGCCACCGCAGGGCAGCAACAACAATAGGAGTTCAGCACCTTCCCTCACCCCCGCAACTAGCTGCTAAGCAACAACCTAGAAACCAACTTAACTCACACACCAGAGTAAAGTAAAACCTCAGAGCCAACCGCGTGATACATTTGATCTAAAGCCAGCAAAATGACTGACGAGAATTCAGTGGATTGGCAAGGGCTGCATTTGCTGAGGACGAGAGAGAGAGAGGGTTAAGGAATTCAAATTGGTTTCCAGGATTAGGAAACTTGTTGTTCAGTTATGTTCAATATAGTATATTGCGACTTGCTTGGAGATTTTTGCAAATAAAATATAGTTAAGAGATCAAAAGAAAAAAGCTAAGCCAGCCCTGGTTTGCATTGGAGAAGCACTGCACTGCCAAGGAAATTAATTACAAGAGTTCGTTCTCGAGGTAAACTCCCTCCCGATACACACACACACACACACACACACACACACACACACACATCTTTTAGCCGAGGACCCAGAGACAATGCATTTGGTGTTCTCTATTGTGTTGAGGTGTATTATGATTCTTGTTGTTGCCGAGGCAAATATTAATTTTCGCACCTTTAGCTGTTGCTTCTCTTGAGCACAACAATGCACAATTGTTGATGACTCTGTGACAGGAGTGATAGAAGGAGTGGAAATAGTAATAGAAATTCTTCTTCTGCTTTTCAAAAGAAAAGGAATCCTCAACGCAAGCCACATGACAGACCTAACCCCACTTTTGCATTTCTAGTACAGTTGTGTAATCAAATCATAGAGCGAGTCGAAGTGGGAGTGGTAGTGGATGATGTGGTGAAGGGGAGGGGGGTCTTAACATTTAAATGCATGTTGAGCTCATTTAAATCTACTCGAGGCCATGGCTCATACCGAGCTATCCCTGGGTCATTTCAGTGTCAGAAAGGGGATATTACCAGGCATTGTTACCAATTTTCAACTTGCTATAAGTTTTAGTGTGCCAGTGTGTGTGTGTGTGTGTGTGTGTGGGTGTGTGTGTTAGAGATGATAGTCTGTGAATCGTTGAGCTACATACCCAACTAATGTCCTT
Source organism: Drosophila nebulosa (assembly GCA_024703675.1). Lineage (NCBI taxonomy): Eukaryota > Metazoa > Arthropoda > Insecta > Diptera > Drosophilidae > Drosophila > Drosophila nebulosa. The sequence continues at coordinate 7,757,799 of CM045724.1, read as the reverse complement.
TGGTTGGCCATCACCATCACCATATGTCTACGTGCTCTTACCATGGCGACAAGGACAGCTTTGGTTTTGTCCTGGAACCGGACTGGAGCATAATCTCGCACGTAATTTGTATGTATGCGACAGAAATGTCCGTTGCACCTGGCGACTGCCTTTTACCTTTACTCCCCCCCGCCTCTATCTTTATATTTCTGTCGACCCTGTGAATCTTGGTCTTGGCTGTGTGTGTGTGTGTGTGTGTTTAGCCGGTGGGAAAACTATTGTCTGGCCAAGTTGTTGACAGGCACGTTGACGTCATTGTTTTGTAATTTGTATCCTTAGCTGGCGCATTAGAGCTTAGTTTATGCACTAACCCTCCGCCATAGTTTCATCCCCCTCCACCGACCATACAACGCAGTTGGCAAGCGTTTTTGGCGTGTGAGTTAGTGAAAAGATTCATATATTTCTTTCACTTGAGAAGCCAGACTTGGGTGAATCAATGAACGAAATATCAAAGGGTAGGCTCCTGATCAAGGACAATTATCTTCCATCCTGGGGAAGTCGCAGGAATGTCTGACATATTGGAAATCAAAGAACTGAAAGTTTAAATTGACATTTTGAGAAATGTCTACATGATGAAAGAAACATAGAGATGAGGCAGCGACCGATTGGTCTGTTATCGACATGGTTGCATTCGATATCGATTAAAGATTTCTATTGGAAAGTTCTTTTATGACCATTTCTTTTCACTTTTTGTCTTTTATTGAAACTTATTATTATTCAAATTGCTCAGAATTGTTTTTAAATAAACAATCATCAAATTGATTGACTTGGTCAAATAATAACGTGTCTGCCCTTTGCAGCAGACAATTTCCAATATAATTTCCATTAGCATTTTCATAAATTATCTTCACCTGTTTTGTTTGACCTTCTGCCAATTTAATGCCTTGACAATTTTTATACGAAAACTTTGCCTTAATTTCAAATCAAATTTAATTTTTTGTTTTTATACCTGCTCATTAGAAATTCGAAAAGGTTTTCTCTTTTTTCGTGGCTTTTTCTCTGCTCGTTGACAACAACAAAACTTTGTGCATTAATTTCATTGCAAAAGCAGAAGCTGCTTGAATGACAAAGTCACAAAAAAAACACGAATTTACAAAAAAGTAGAGAAAAAAAAGAGGGAGGGAAAAAAAGTTTTCGATTAAGTTTCACGCCTTGAAAGTTGTGTTTGGGTCAGAATTTTCCTTCTTCTTTATAAGCTGTTGCCGATTCTCAGATTCTCAGCTTGTAAAATGTTGGCAAATGAACTGCACTTGATTTGTGTTTGCTTAGGTGTAGAGGCAAGAAAATGGCAAATGGTCAAAAAGTTGAAGAGAAAAAGTGGCAAAGTTGAAAAAGGGTAGTTAAGGGTATTAAGGGATGGGGTGCGGGGAAAGGTTTACTTAGGCTTTCCTTGTTGACCCAGGAAGTTAATGAATTAGGCACGGCTAATGCGTAAGGGAAATTTAATTAAAAGATTTTAAAAGTAATTTTATTCAGCTTAAAAAACGAGCTAAATGATTTAATGTAGATACTTTTCATTTCCATAGGAGTTTATTACTTAATTTGGTCGCCAAACTAGAGCCAAGTGATTTGGCTCTGAATTTTTAAAGAAATTTCAAAAATTTAAAGAAATATTTAGATTTTCTCCTAGTCGTAAGTCTTAAAAGAATGCAAGAAATTGAAATTATTTTAGCATTACTTAGACTTAATGACATAGGGGCTTGAACTTTTTTGAGAGCTCGATAATTGCGCGATAAGTATTTATAGATCGAGTACCAATATATCGGTACATCGTGATGAAACGATATTATCGAATCTTAACCGAACTAGTGGAGGATCTGTAGGGGAGTTACGTGAACAATGCACCCCCCTTAAGTATGCAATAGACTTGATTTTTGTCTATAACTCATTATCTTCTTAATAAACATTTACAACAAGGCTAATTTTTTAGTTTCAGTAGACTTTAGAAGTCCTTCGTTTTTTTAAAGAACTTATTTATTGCATACTTAAGGGGGCAAATTAATCTTCCGCTGAAGGCGACTGTTAATTCGGCTCAATGTACTCGCTTTACTCCATTTTTGAATACAATTTGATGCCTTTTTTAAATAACCTCCTATCGCAAGGGCAATTTCATGCACTTCATTCCGGGGTTAACTTGGTTTAAACTTTCAGTTAACCAAAGTCAAATTCATGTCTATACACTTGCTGCCTCTTTGCTGCCCTCTCCTGGCTCCCTCACACATGATTCATAATCTGCTTTACTAATCTTTTAATCCAGTCGAGTGAATTTCGTCCTCGATTGTGAAACAAAGTTTGAGAGAGAGTCCAATAAGGAGCAGCCAGCCAAAAGGAGTAACAGTGGAAGTTTTTTTTTTTTTTTGAACACATGTCCCACCCCATCCCCTCCACTTGCAATCCTACACCTCTACCACCCACTTCTATTTTTCCCCCTTCTATTTTGCCATTACATTAAGCCTTACAACTTTGATGTCATCTTTGTGCTTAGGCCCGGCTGACACAAACAAAGTTTTCAATTTTTCCCGTGTGCAGAAAAGAAGAAAATAACTTTTTTAATAGTAATGGACTTTGCTTTTTTTTACCCATTCCCCTCTGATGTCTGTGTGTGTGTGTGTTTTTTTTTTTTCGTTTTTTTATCTCCAAACAGAATGTTTTACAGTTTAAGCGCATTGGCAAAAGGACTTTGGTTGGTCTCCCTCTCTCTAGAAGGGAGGGATGGGGTCTAGCCTGGTCTGAGCTGGGACTGTTGTTGTGGCCAGGTGAAATGTGGATGCTGTGCATCAAAAAGTTATTTCCGCTACAAATGAACACGAGATGCAGCAGTACCAACTCGGAATCGCATTTTTTCGTTCATTTTTTAAAAAGTCTCCCATCGATATGAGGCACTTAGGTAACTGGTAGACCATCTACCCGCCCCCGGCCCCGCTCTCTATCAGGATACACCCTCCACTCACCTCTTTCCCCCTTGTCGCTTGGAACTGTTATAAGCGGCTTAGCTTTTGAGCAACTTTCAGTATGTAAATGGCAGACGGTTTCAACCATTTTTTTTTATGACTGCCATAGAAAATCTATAATATATACATACATATAATAGTCTGCAATGAAATTCAGATAATAGTTAAGAACTAGGTAATTAAATAAAAAAGTTTTGTTAAAATGATTGCACCTGATGGGCTTGCTATTAAAACAAAATGGAACTTCTAAAATTTATTTCTATAAGGCGATTCGAAAATATCTAGATTATCTAATAAGCTATCAAGCAGCAGGCGACAAAGTTTAAGATACTTTTATTTAATCTATTCCCTTTTCAGGTTTTAAAGTGAACTTGAAATTTTCACGCAGCTTGTGACAAAATGAATGCCCATATGCCAGTTATTCTTGACCATTTCCAAAGGACCCTTAAGCCCACGCGCTTTTCTGACAGGTTCAACAACAAAAATGTCAAACAAAAATGTCAAACAAAAAACTGACATTTGAAGTGCTGGCTTTGTGTAGGGTTGTTGGTCCCAACTCCAGTTCTCTGATAGATCGTCCTCCCAAATAAAATGTGCTCAGGAATTAAAAAAAAAAGCTGTCATAAGTTCATTTTTTTGAGTTTTGTCACGCGCCGCAAAAAAAAAAACAAATTCGTTTAAAAGTGGCAAGGGAACAGAAAAAAAATCCTTCTGTTTGCCTTCTAAAGGATATAAAAGGAAAGTGCATCAGGCACTTTACAATGGTTGTACATTTGTTTCTTCATATTACATATAAATATTGCTTAATTTAACTTCGTATACAGGCATAGAAAAAAAAATCACCTGGTGACAATTTGTCTACACATTTTTCAATTCGATATACTCTTACATTTGCCCTTGAAACTCTTATGATATCTCACGAATTCTACGGTAAATCAGATTCGATTCGATTCGATTCATTCAACTCGGTGCATTTGTTTCCTGGTGATAGAGCACCATTAAAAAAGCGATAATTATTTCTGGTTTGAGGTTTCAACATGAAGTTTCTTCTAACTGGACTAGCACTTCTGCTGATCGTAGTCACGGCAAATGCTGAATGGACCCAGCCATGGTGCTGTAAGTCAATAAACCCTTGCCCCTACCCAGCATATTGCCTGCCACCTGCATGGAAATAAGTTTTGAAAATGTTTTTCAATATCTAAATTAATAAAGGTTAAACCAAAGAGTTTAGTTTACATAAATTTGGTCACATTTGATTATGGATAATGTTACTTTTTTGGTAGCTTCCACTGGAAACAGAAAAACTGTTTTTACTAAGCCAACCAAGATGCAATCATTTTCAGTTTTGGATTAGCCTACCAAATAAAATGTGTCCTCACAAAAGAAACTCTTAGCTTAAGCTGAGTTTTGTCACGCGCCGCAAATATCGAAATTGATTTTGAAAGGGAAAAGGAAACTAAATTCATTGAAATGGAAATTCTTGGTACACATACTTATCGAGTTTATATACGAAAGGTTTATATATACGGGAGGGTATTATGTTTTCATACCTTTGTATGGCCCAATTCTATTTGCCTGCCATGCAAATCTCTTTTTGCTTAAGCAATTTTAACACTTGAACGATTTTGAGCTTTCCCACAAGATGGCCAAAAACGAGAAGAAAACTCTTCGAGGCATACATGAAATATGCCGCAATGTTTTGGCCACACACACACACACACACGCACACTTGACTAGAGGGGATTGTGTGTGTTTGTTAATCGTTGGCCAAGCTATTGCTCCTTTTTGAGTGTGTGTGTGTGTGTGTATGTGTGTTGTCTACCTTGAGGCGCCATTACCCCAAAAGCAAATAAATAACAGAAAAACCTTGCAAATAAACGCATAAAACATTTTTATACTGCCCACTTGCTTGATTGTTGTTGCTTATGATGATGTGTATGGGGTGAGGGTAGAGAGGTGAGAGGAGAGGGGTGAGAGAGGTAAAACTTTCTATTGTTTGCTAAGCGATTTGCTTTTGGGCCGCTTTTGTTGAGGCATTAACTGCGGTTTGTGGCTTACTGCGAAAGAGGAATGGGTCTAAAGAACAAGTCCTTTGAAGTGGACACGTGCTGTCATAAATATCTCACACACCAGCTGCTCCCTTAGAGATGGCAGAACCAACAAAAAGAGAGAGTCTAAGAGAAGGACGATGGGTTAATTGAGTTAAGCGATATTTTTAATCCAAATCGCTCAATAAACTATCGAAATTAAAGAAGAGTAATCAAAAGTTATATCTGCTTAACATTATACCGAGAAGTTATCGCGCCACATTTTTCAACTAAATTCTTCGAATAAGTTTTCATAAAACTGGTTAACGACCGAAAGCATTACGGAACGTTTTAACTAGAAGTTGTCACAATGAATCATCGCAAAAAGTTATTAAAGGAAGTAAACGCGATTAGTTATGGCTTTGCGATTCATTCACTTCCTTCTTTGGTGTACCATATAAAAGAGACTGACTTTTCGTTGATCATTAAGTTGCAACATGAAGTTTCTTGTATCTGGACTAGCCCTTCTACTGATCGTCGCCACGGCAAATGCTGAATGGACCCAGCCATGGTGCTGTACGGCTAATTATCCCTGCCCATACCCGGAGTATTGCATTCCACCTAATGGCAAATAGGATTCTCAAATGTTTTCAATTTCTCAAATGAAATAAAACTAATTGGCATTGTATTTAATTTTTTTTTTTGAACGAGACGTTATTGCAATAAGATCTAGCTAGAAGTTATGGGCAGAAAATATCGCAAAAAAATTATTGTAAGGAGTTCTGGCGAGACGATGTGGCGGAAACTCAAAGTATCGGCAAGAAGTTTTCGCATGATATTGTGTACAGTCTTTTCATAATACTTCTGTCAAGAACCTTTTATGACATTAACAAATTGCCGCAGTTTGAAATGAAATCGCAGGAAATGATTCAATATTTCATATTCAATTCCATCCTTAAACGTTTGAGCATAAAATTTTCAAAGTAACTTAACTCGCATGACCTTTCATCCCTTACACCACCCACTCTATCTCTATCTCTCTCTCTCTCTCTCTCTCTCTCTCTCTCTCTCTCTCTCACTACCCGTGTCTTGCTCTTTATATCGTTTCTCTTTCTCTATTCAATGTGTGGCAAAGTTTTTGTGTAAGCAAAATCAACACGTAAAATTCCAATTAATTCCGCTTAGCTAAATAAATCGTTTCAACGCAAAACACAAACTGATCATAAAACTTAATAACCAAACAAAAACACAGACACACACACACACACAAAAACACAGGCATACACATGTGGCTATCTCTCTCACTCGCACAAGGATAATTGGTCATATATGTGTGCCTAGTGTAAACAGCTTTTTAGGTCGACTATTTGCTTATCGGCAAAAATTACCAGGGAAATGAATAAAACTTTTTGTGCTGATTAATAAGAAAACCCGCTCAATGCGGCAGCCAGAAGGGGCCACTCAGGGGGAGGGGGGTTGGTCGAGGGATGGAAATAAAGACATTAACCCAGCTAAGCAAACGGCACATAGTAAACGCATAAATCCAATTCAAAGTGCTTAGCTTTGATTTTTTGCGCCTGCGAATTGGCTGGACTGGCTTAAGTTTTAGTCAAAAGGCCAGCTCCAATGGGCTCCAAAGTGGAGCGAGTCCTTGCCAGCATGAATTGCCTCTCGCACTTTTCGATACGTGTTAGTTTTCCGCCTTTTTTGTAGTGCCTTTTCTTTGGCACCAACACTTGGACACTTGAGTGTCGACTGTGTACGTGCCGCAATTCCCCCATCGACAATGTTATCGAAGAAAAGGACATGTCCATATATTGATAAATGCTTCAAGTAACCTTCAGACACTGAGAGAAATCACAAAAACAACCAAACCCAAAATTATTTGGATGAGCTTACGTATCTAAGACGAGGCAACACATGCGGAAAATAATAAATCAATGGAAATTTTTTAAACCAGAATTTTTCCTTTTTTCGACTTATTTAACTTACTCACTTGTCCAATTCCATTCGTTACGATCCATTTACTTCCCTGTTTAGTTCACCATATAAAAGAGACTGACTTTTCGTTGATCATTAAGTTGCAACATGAAGTTTCTTGTATCTGGACTAGCCCTTCTACTGATCGTCGCCACGGCAAATGCTGAATGGACCCAGCCATGGTGCTGTAAGGCTAATTATCCCTGCCCATACCCGGAGTATTGCCTGCCACCTAATGGCAAATAGGATTCTCAAATGTTTTTTCAACTTCTGAAATGAAATAAAACTAATTGGCATTGTTTGTAACTTTTGTTGACAAGATGTTATTGAAATAGTATTTAGCTAAATGTCATGGGCAGAAAATATCGCAAAAAATGTTCATATTCAGGCCGATCATTTCTCTAGGACCTATATGATATAGTCGCCCGATTTTGATCATTTTTGGCACTGTTATGAATAAGTGTATTAACAATCGCTTGAAAAATAAAAAAGTTATTGATCTAAAACTGAATTTTCGAATGATCGTTTCTATGGAAGCTATATAATATACATAGTAGTTCGATTTTGATGAAATTAAACTATTGTAGGTCAACTTTTTATAATATCACATGGAAAACAATAGAGTTATTGATCCAAAACTCCATTTTCGACAGTTCGTTCCTATGGAAGCTATATGATATTGTCGGCCGATTCAACTGAATCCAAGACTTTATGTTAAAATTCAGCAATGTAGCTGAAGAAGTGTGGAATGATTAAAACTTTTTGTACTGATTATTAGGAAAATCCGCTTCTTGCTCAGGGTCTGGGCAAGGGCTGGCAATAAAGGCATTAACCCAGCTAAGCAAACGGCACCCAGAACCTTTGGGAGAGCTTATCTAAAAAAAAAAAAAGGCAACACATGCGGAAAATAATAAATCAATGGAAATTTTTGAACCCATTACTTTTCCATTTTCAACTAATCTTAATTACTGCCTTGTCCAATCGCATTCGCTGCGATTCATTCACTTCCTGGTGCAGCTTAGCATATAAAAGAGACTGACTTTTTGTTGATCATCAAATTGCAAGATGAACTTTCTACTATCTGGACTAGGACTTCTACTGATCGGCGCCACGGCAAATGCTGAATGGACCCAGCCATGGTGCTGTAAGGCTAATTATCCCTGCCCGTACCCAGCGTATTGCCTGCCACCTGCGTGGAAATAGGATTTTGAAATGTTTTTAATTTTTCAAAATGAAATTGATGTGATTGGCATTGTAGTTCATTTGGCTTTTATTTGCTCACTAGAAGAATGATTTCTTTTCTGGATGTATCCTCCAATGGAAGGATTTAAAAGGGCTAAACGCATTCCCATTCACAATAAGATGCATCCGTATAGCTGTGGAATAACCCAGATGCAGTTTTGGAAGTGGACACTCTCCAAGTTAATCACATCTGATGAAGTTAATCAATCTGCCTACCTTCCGTAGAATTTCTTACAGTGTATGAGGGCCTTTTTTCAACTGGCGTCCAACTTATAACGTGTTCTCCACTCTAGGCTAGAACAAATATTTAGTTCTTCTTCCATGTCTGGCGATAGTCAAAATTAAGTCACGTCGCGGCAATCGCGCACAGCCGTTTTGTGAAAGTTTTTCCTGCTTCAGGGAGGGGGATATGCTTCAATTGTTTTCAATGCAAAAGGATGAAAATTCTATGTGTGTGTGTGGGAGGAGTGAAGGGTTGCTTTGGGCTTTGGCAATCTTGAAAAACCCTTTTCGAATATTGAAATGCCATTTCAATGCAAATGCAAAATGCACAAATGCAAACTGTAAAATGGGCAAAATTAATGATGTTCATTTCCTGCAATCCAGTCTCTCTCCCAATGCTCTTACTCCCTCACTCCAACCAACTGCTGGCCCGCCGCCTCAGCTTACATGAGAATTATGATGGTGAAACAATAGACTTTTAGCCATTCTCCTCCATTCTGATGGTCCTTGCAGCCATTTTGTAGCCCAGCAGCAACAACGGCGGCAGCGGCAGCGGCAACGGCAGCAGCACACGCCAGCAACAAGATTTTCGCATTAAGTTGAATCAGCTAACTGGGCAGGCCACCCCCCACAGGAGCTCCCCCCACATCGTTCTTTCATCAACCCTCACCCCAAACCCGTCCCCCATCCATTGAAAGGCCATTACCATTTTTGGTTTTGGTCTGTTTCGGTTTCTCTTACTGTTTCTGGTTGCAGCTGCTGCTGCTCCTGTTTGCCATCGTTTCGTTTCGTTTCTTTTGTTCTTTTGCCCGGCTTCCTCCCGCCACCACCACCAACATTTTTACCACCTACTTCTTGCCTTTACTTTGGCAATTTTGTATGCACTTTTGCAGCCTGTCTTCACCACGCCCCTCCCCTCACGCAACCCTTATTTCGACTCCTTTCCGCTGTTTGTTTACATTGTCACAGTTGCCGGCTTTTCTTTTTCGCAGCAGTTGCAAGTTGCATTTCCAAGTTTTTGGATTTTATGTTTTTGCATTTTATATGCCGCATGCCTCATGCCCATTTCAATTTACTTTATCCCAAAACTCTTAACCCCCCCTCCCCCCACCACACACACACCATTCACCTTCATAGTTCTTTGGAAAATTGTAAAAGACATTCGCTGCATTTGCTTAATTGTTAAGCGAAAGGTGACACGGCAAGTTGTTGTCTTTAAGCCATAAATTGAAAATTTTAGATTTCCTATTTGGGAATTGCAGGTATTATAGTATGTAAAGATCATTCATCTTAAAAGAATCGTTGAAAAGAGCGATGAAGACCAACGACGAAAGACAGAGCTTGCTTCTTGTCTTAACAGAGTAACAGGTTGCTTATCATATTATGGCCTTTTGTATCCTCGCCATTGCTTGCAAAATAAGAATCCTCTGCAATTGCCTAGAAATGCCATGAATATTCTTACTTTGACACAACTTGAGATCGCTTTGACTCGCTATTTCTTTGCTTTGGAGCGGAGTTGAGTGGGGTAGTGGGGTGTGGTTAGGTTGGTTGCTTGGTCGGTTGGTTGGGAGTGACTACTCCAAAAATCTCTTTTCATTCTCAAATTATGCAATTAAACAGTGCAAAAACTTTGCCCAAAAAGACTTTGTACCTTTACCCGGTTCCTTTACCCACAGCTCTTCAGCGCTCAACACTCACTTAGCAACATGAATAAAATTAAACTCACGGCATAAGTTTTTCTTTTGCCAGGTAACGGGAAAACAAAAAAAAAACCAAGCGAAAAAAACACCAAGTGAAACTTATACCAACTTGAGCATATTTCAAATACTGAATGAATTTTGCACATATTTCAAACTTGATTTTCATTCTTTTCTTTTGCATTTTTCTTGGTTTTTTTTTTTTGTTTGTGTTTTTTTCGTTTAGTGAAAAAGTTTGCGTGGCAAGTTTGTTGCTGCTGCTGCTGCTTCTTGTCTTGCTTGGTGCTACTCAATTTTACTTTTAATTTCTGGAAAATATCAAAAAAGTTGTTTATGGCTTGCCATGGTAAAGAAAATGTATGTCAAAATTAATTAATTTCATGATTTATGCAGCAAAGAATGAACAGAAAAAAAAAAAAAAAACGGCAACCAAGAGGAAAACTTTTACCAACCAGAATGTTGCCAATTTCGACAGTGTTCCCTTTACAAGGTTAAGTGACCAAGAAAAGGTGAGGAGAGAGGGAGAGAGAGAGGGTTAGTCACGTCTAACAACTGGACTCTAGTTTTCGGTTATTTTCTCTCTCCCTTGCTCTGACTCTACTGATTAGAGTTAAACCCCCCTTCCCACACTCACAGAAAGTTCTTTGGTTGGATTTTCATTTTCATTTGGCCATGGCAAAAACTTGGTGAAAATCCTTTTGCCAACTCTGCTTATCGTTTTTGCATTCATTTGTTTTCAATTGTAATTAATCTTTTGCCAGCAAAAACTTTTCTTACTCTCTCGTTTCTGTTTTCCCTTTTTTTGACATTTTCTGTGGGAGCAACTGCCAGGCTTTTGTATTGTTGGTGTTGTTTTTCGTGTTGTTGTTGTTGTTGTTGTTGCTTTTTTTGGGGCAACTTGTTACTGTCACAATTAAAATAAACTTTGCCACACTAATTGAAAAGTGTCAAGTGTAATTTTCTTTAAATTTGCCCAAAGACTTTTGCTTCCTTTCGACTTGGTGACTTTTTGGCTTTGCTTTCTTCCCATTGTCTTGGCCAAGAGATTTCGGTGGACATTTCTAATGGCCATGGTCATTAATATTAATATGAGGCGCTGCCTAAAGAGATTTTTTCCCTTGAGTTTCTCGGGGTGTTTCCGCTGCTTAATCCTTTAAATCAATAAAATATGGTAAATTGTTATCCATATGCATTTGCAATAATTGAAATTTACCACATCAAAAGACCAATGAAAAAGCAGAAAAACCGCATTAGGGGAAAAATTCGAAAACTTCAACGAACTGGAAAACCGCAGAAGAAAAATAAACTAATTAAAGTCAAAGTGTCAAATGTAAAATACGAAGTTTCTATATCCCATTCGACACTTTGAAGATGTAATAATTTAGATTAAGAATTTACCAAGAGAATTTTCAATAAATTCTTGCGAGAGCTGCCTAAAAGTATGCAACGCCAAATGCATTTGCAGCTGCTCTACACTGAAGGCAAAAAATAAAAGGACGATAACCACAAATCCATATTATCGGTTTTGAGTGTGGTAAGAGGAGTGGGTGGAAAGAAGTCTTCAACTTTTCTGAAAGTGAGTAGAAAACTTAATCCTTTAGCCCACCAAACCAAAGCCCAAAGTCAAACAAACAAATGCCAACGCTCCCTTTTAGTGGTCCTTCTTCGACTCACCCTGACTTCTCTCCCAAATACGACAACGACTTCGCCTTCTACTACTTAAGCTGCCATTCAGCGATTTTGGTTCTGGCCAAGTATTTAAGCCATTTGCACTAATGAATGCGGTCGCGCATTTTTAAGCGTACGAAAATTTCCTTAGAGCCAGTGAGCCGGGGGGGGAGGGCTAACAGAAACTTTTGCCCACAAAACTTTCAACTTATTCGAAACACGTGCAAAAATTATGCTTGCAGTTTTCTGGCCAAGTAAAAACAGGATATCAAGGAGTACACTATACCGCCGCATTTGCCCTTCGCTATGTTAAAATGATCGCTAAGCATTGATCTAAGAGTAGATATAACAAATGAAATTGTGATTTTTAAATCATATCGCAACCTTAATAGGTTAACTAGAAACTGAATGTATATCCTTTCGGTATCTTTAAAGGATATTTTACAGTCGTTTCCTCTCATTTGCTTCTTAGTTTCGAATGATTTTTTCGGTTTGTTTCTGTGTTTAGCCGCTGATAATATTCTCTTCAGCATAAAACCACAAAACAAAAAGAAAAACCGGAGGAGGCAAGGAAAAACTCTTAGTTGGCCCACAGCTGTTTGCCATTTTTTTTTTTTTTTTTGCTTGAAGTTCTTTTATTGGCGCTTAAATTCTTGCCAGTTAATTGTAATTGACATTGAGTGCCAAGATATATTCGGTATAATTAACAATTACTTAAAATTATTTACATTGTAGCTATATGAGAATTTTGTTCATGTGTATTTAAAATGAACTTGACATTGTTTCTCTTCTCATACGCGCAAAGATGAATGATCGATGAGTAAAGAAAGGAACAAAGAGTCTATAAAAAATATAAATATATTTTCTTGCCCCTTAAGTAGGAACGACGACTCTAGTACTTAGTATGAATGCGAATTGCGGTCAATGATTGAGCAAAAGTGCACCTCATTCTAATATGAATGAGAAATTTTTATATATATTAGTTCCAAAGAGAGGGTATTAAGGAAGAACTTGAAAAGAAAAATATTCGGGAATAATCCTCTTCACCCGTAAAGATCATTTACCTAATTTTTGTGCCTTAACTGAAAAGATTAACAAAAATAAATGGCTCTCTCTCCTCCCTCTTTTGACACCAACGAAAAGGCCTGTCAAACTAAAGAGCTACTAATCCCAATGACAGCATGTCAAATAAAAATAAAAACAAGACGAAAAGAAAAGCCAAAGAAAAACTCACCACAAGAAATTCGAGCAACAACAAAATGATCATAAAAGAATGGGAAAACATATGTTTTGGCTTGCTGCATCACCAGAAAAAAAGGAAGAGAGACAGTGAATGAGAAGAGCATCTATTTTCATTCTCTTAAGACAACTGTTGACAGTTTTCCATGAGCACAAGAAAATGCTGTAATACGAAAAAGAGCAAAATATATATTAATATATTGGTTTACATTTTTGTTTTTGCTTGCTAATTTCTGTTTTGACTTAAATTATGATAAACATGAAAAGTGTATTTTTTGCCCCACCAACGTCTCCCCTTGCCGCACTTTTCACTCTGCCCCTCCTTCTCCTCCTCCTCCTCCTCCTCCTGCTTCTCCGATCGACGTCTTGCGCTGTCGCTTGGCCAACTAATTTAATTAATTTCTATATAGAGCAACAATATGCAATCGTTTTTTTCCCCTATTTCAATACTCTAACTAAATTAAAGCTTTTTCGATTGTTGAGTTCTTTGAAAAGAACAGAAAAAGATATGTATGGGTAGATAGATAGATATTTCTTTCAGCTAGGTATGTAAATATCGTTTAGATATAACACAGGTATCATAAAGAAGGCTTTTCGTTTAATAACCGAAGATCATTTTTGAACCAATTTACTAAAAAAGCATTTATTATTCTCGAAAGTATATAGCAAGTTATTATATATGCACTTTTACAATCTTAAAAGCATTTTTAATAGGCAATACTTGTTAGAGCACTCAACGTGCCCAATGATTCGATAGTTAGCTTGCCAGTCAATTAAATCAAGTATAAGATTATCTATATATATTATTATTATTATTAGGAACGACTGACTTATAATGCAAAACTATTGTGAGCTAAGATAATCAAAGGTTTAATGATTTTAAATATTGCATGACTTTAAAGAGGTTCCCTAATGTTATAATTGATTGTTAGTTTTGATTCTTTGCTGTTGTCTAAATTTAGAAATAAAAAAACTTTTTTATTCAGACTGATTTAAATTAGTTGAATGCCAAATGAAGGAAATTATTGAGCTACGAACTAACACAATTTGTTTTTTTTTTTAAATCGTTCCAAAATTGTCCAAGTTAGAGCATGGCGATGTTGAGGTTGGCCAAATAAGCCCATTTTTAGTCCACCAACATTGATTCGATTATTTAAAAGAATTTTCTAAACTTTCTCTATAATGTTAGAGTCCAGATTAAAGATTTTCATTGGTATTTTCTTTAAGGCGCTTAAATATTTTAAGTTAACAGATTAACATCTAAAAATTTTAGCATAGACTTTTGTTGCTTTGCAATGTGCAGCTCCTGCAAGGGTATAGAAATTTCGGTGCATCAATGCTTTGCTTCAGATATTTGCATGTGTTTATATTTTTTTCTTTTTTTATTTTGTATTTTGTGAATATTATTTATATATATTTTATATTTCGGAAAAATGATTTTCATTTCGCTCAAAACGACAGACAACACGATGTTGTTTTTGGGGGGCTCCATGGACTGTCAAGTCGTTTGGATGCCGGCAGTGCCAACTTGAACGTGGACGTTGGCGGCACTGTTCTCCAACCGTGGAAGAATATATAGGAATAAAACGCACACACACACACACACACACACACACACACTGCATAAACACACACACACGCACACCTAATACACACACGTTAAATCAGAGAAGAAGAAAAAAGCATACAAAAAGTCAAGCGTCGCATTTTGTCGTTGTCGTTGTCGGTTCGTCGTCGTCGTCGTCATCGCCCACTCGCATTTTTACTTTCTACAGAGAATACGAGAGATATATTCATACAGTTCAGATCTGATACCGTTCCTCAGCCTCTGCCCACTCCCCCCCCCACACCTCACCCCCGGAAAGGCATAATGCATATAGTATATACTTAGTTTAGGTGCATATATACTTCATATAGGTTTCGGTTTTGGAAATCATGTCACTTGCAATGCATCGCCAGACATGCGGAAATCTTAGCTAAAACATAAAAAAAAAATATCTTCTATTTGCACTCAATTTTTTTAATGGCAAAACGCGCCCAATAACCACAACAACAACAACAACATAAAGTGAAAATTATGTGCCAAAAAGAAAAAAAAAATATAAATAAATAAATAAAATGTGAAAAAGTTTTATTAAATAAATTTAAAAATATATTCACATATTGATCTCAACAGCATTGAACGAAAATCATCAAAGTGTGAATGGAAATAAATTGATGGCAAAATAAAGCAAAGAAAAGTGTTAAAGCGTTCAATGAGTTAACCAACAAATTTGGAAAAAATTGAAAGCAAAACGAAAAGTTTTAAATAAATTACCTTAAGCATCGCTTAAGTCTTGTGTTTCAAATTGAAACAATAATTGAAACAAATGTTTTAAGCATAAATTTTGCTCTTATCAGTGTTTCATTTTTATTGTTTGCTAATTGTATCTGCGGCTCACACACAGCTTGTTTTTGTAGCTGCATCTGTATCTGTATCTATGCGTAGCGCTTTGTATCTGTGTGTGAGTGAGTGCGTTTGCATGGTGTCACTTGAAAGATTTTGACCTCGCACTTCACCCATCAAGTGAATTTGTTCTCTGCCCCTTCTCGCACGATCGTCGCAACGTCTTCGTCTTCGTCATCATCGTCAACAGAAGCAGCAGCAGATCAGCCCCACAGACGCCCCCCATCAGTGGCTTCCCCTGACATTTCCCCCACCCCGCCTCTTCAATTTTTTATGGGGGCAATTTGTCAACACAAACACAAAAGAAAATTGTTCTAGTCAAACATTGGAATGTTTATGATGAAGGAAGTTCTGTCCGACAAGAAAATAGAATCACTTTAAATTGAAGTAAGTTAAAAAAAAAAAAAGAGAAAAACTAACTTAAGAATAGAATGATTTGTATATAAATACCAAATAGAAGATATTATAAATTGCAAATTCAAGCGGTGGAATGCTTTCTCTTCAGGCAATGCGAATCAGTAAGAACTAACAAAAGTGAAACTTAATAATTTGTTGTGGTTAAATAATAATTTTAGGCAAACTAAAATAAATTTGTGTGGAGGAAATAAAAGTTAGAAAAAATGTAAATGGAATTCTATATATGTATAGAAATTTTAGAAATAAAATGATAAAAATAAATTAAAGTTAGAGTCGTGACAGAATTCTGTCTTTGGCCTATCAATATGTACATATATGTTTATCTAGATAAAATTGATAGAATTTCCCTAGCCCATTCAATAATTTATGATCCACTAAATGTCCAACATCTGTGCGTTCATCATGCATACAAGTATAAAAATACACGACATTGAAATAAATTTAGCAAAGAAGAACAAGATGTTTAAAAAAAAAAAAGGAAAAAACCAAAAACCAATTCAAGTTTCCAAAAATATACAATATATGAAAAATAATTAATTAGTTTTTGGACAAAATTTTATTCGTGTGCGTGCAGAACATCATCGACAGTCTGATTGTGCGATATATCAAGCCAAATGATCTGACAAAATGATCTACAAAGTCTTCAAAAAAACAAAACTAAGTAAGCCATCATTGCTGTCGTTTAATAAGTAGTAGTAGAACGATCTGCAGATACCCTGTAGCCATCAATATATCCATCTTTACACTTTACACCCTCAATCCGCAAAAGGGGAACAATTTGAAATGAAACTTGTTCCAATTCCATGTTTCAAAACCCTAAAAAAATACTTAAGTAATGCTTCGAAGGCATTTAGTTGTGGCTTTGAGGCTGCCTGAGGCTTTACTTCTTATGAAATCTGTTTCATTTACCTTATCCCATTATTAAAAACTTACTCAAAGTTGCGTATCTATACTGAAATGAAATTCGTTTCAATTTCATGTTTCAAAATTTTAAAAAACTTTAAAAGATTTTTACCAATTGAAATTCTGGCGACCTTTCGCTATTCCAATCTCTCTTATCATAAAAGCTAAAGTCAATTTTATATACCTAATGATTACAGGGTATACAAAGAGATTTCGTTGAATGATTTAAATATCTGTTGTATTTATATTTTAATTTTGTTGACATTAAAAATATTTATGACACCTTAAAGAAAAGAGAAAATTCAAATAGTCGAAACTAAAATCTCAGCTGTTTGCACCTTAGAAACACACACACAAATACACACCACACACACACACAATTACAGAACGACAGACGAAGAGGCGGAGAAAGGAAATGTGAGTTTCTCTTGGGTTTTTGGGGTTTTCATTTTGCTTCTGTCATTACGGTCAATAATTACCGCAAGCATGTCAACCAAAATTATTGCCCAGATAGATTTTCCCTCCATCTCCGACTCCTACTTTGACTCTGATTCCGGATCGACTGCCGTTTGCCACTTTACGGTTTAAGTGTCCGGCCATGTGTTGCAAGTCAAACCGCAGGACTCTTTCCCCTATCTACCGCCCTTCCATGCACCCTTCAGTTAGTTGCCAACCCCCACCCCCACCCCCAAGCCGTTTGACCAGCAACTCTGCCGGAAATAATTACTCAGCTTGGGGTTTCTTCTTTAGCTTTTGGTTGGCTTTTTCCAGGTACTGAGCGAGAGGGTATAGAGAGAGAGAGAGAGAGAGAGGGTTTAGAGGAAAGTTCTATACATTTAATTTATATTATTTGTGCTTCCTTGTCTCTGACGTTTTCCCCCACACTGCCACTCACCCTTTGCCTTAGTTTAGTCTTTTGTTTACCTGGCTTTATTAGTAGTCTGTCTGGGTTTGTCAATGTCCGCTTTGTTGTAGTACTTAGTTGTTGTTGTTGTTGTTGTTGCTTCTGTTGTTCGACCACTAAACTGTGTTTTGGCTTTTGTTGCACTTACAACCGCATTCATGTGGCTTTTGAGACTTTGATTTTCCTTTATTGAAGTCCTTCGAATAATATTATTGAACATTTTGTTGAAGTTGATAAAGCGAATTGCCAAAAGCAATTAAATCTTTAAAGAAAACAATTTCCGCCAAAAGAATTTGTTTACCAAACATAAGAAACTTAAAATGTTAAATTATTTCACATGAAAGTCGCTCAAAATTCAAGTCAAAAGATTTTTTAAATATTATCATAGTCTTGGAAGCATTAACAGTTTTTTATGGGTCATCGATTTTACATTAATCGATGGATTTCTGGATTGATTGTCTTGCCTTATTTTTCCAACTTTGCACTTTAATCGAATTTGGTAATTTAGTTTCACATTGATGAAATATTTAGCTAATCACAGGGCCTGAAATTCGTGGGCAGAATAATTGATGTGCTTTTCGTGGGGGGCTTAATAATCTTTTCGTTAACCTTTTTCCAAATGTCAATCTCACACAATCACACATTGTGCTGTGCGTATTGTTACATATAAATTATTAAATTTTCCGCTTAACTAACACATTTGTCCCGACATAACAGAGAAAAGGAGAAATGGAATGGAAAACTGTGGGTACCTACATACATCCATTCGGTTTGCTTCAATTTCAAAACAATTGCTCAAATCCAATTTAGTATTGATCGTTCTTCGAATGTGGCCCACCAGACAAAAAGGCGGTAACAAGAAGGACACACAGAGATAAAAGGAGAGAGAGAGAGAGCAGGAGAAAAAATCGAAATGTGAAAGAGAAAGACAGAGGGAGATGGAGAACAAAAAAAAAAGGGTTACAAGTTGCCATGAATTGCCATGAATGGGTCAAAGCGCAGAGTAGAGCAACTACAAAACACAAATACTAACATACATACATAGGAACAGATATACATGCATACATACATACATACATATACATACATTGGTCTATGTGATTTCAATGATTCAACTTTTATTGCCACCATTTTCCCCCAAGTGTACGTAGTCAGTCAGTCGTTTGGTCGTTTGGTCGCTGGTCGTTGGTTCTCTGGTTGTTGTATGTTGCAATCAGCTAAGAGGAAGTGTTATACAAATTATTAGATTAGATTTACAGATTAGATAAATCAGCTAATGAAGTACAGAGGCAGCAGCGAGTAGCTACTGATGATAAGAAAGAAGATTTTTAAAGATATCACTTGCTTCATATAAGGAACATAAATTTTCCTTTCTTCCTTAACTGCGTAAATTTACATTTGATTTAAGTGTTAGGCATCTGCATTCTATATATGAGCTTTTGTATAACAGTTTGTGGAAAGATAATTAAACATTTTCTAGGGGTCTGCAGCTTTTACAAACTAATTTAAAACAATTAACGTTAGTATTCAAAATTCATGGCTGAGCCTTAATTTCTGGTATATTTATAATTATGGAATGGAAATCTGTTATACACGCTTCAATATACCAAGCTATTTTGTCGATAGCTTCTTTGAGGATTTAGAAACTCTGCTTTCGAGATAATCAATAACTGAAATGTATTTCAATTAGTAAAACTGTAGCAGAAATTTCTAAACAAATGTAACACAAAGGAGTGTAAAACTGTTATACATGTGTCTATATAAAGCTGAATGTAACTGTTATACAAACCATTATAATATAAAAATTCTATTAACCAGAGGCTTCAGCAGCTATATCTGCTTTGGAACATAATTGAATAGCCATAAATTTTGGCACAAAAGCGTTATACAATCATATGAGCGTATAAAAATGCAACTATAACTGTTATAACATTGTTATAAAAGTTCTTTTATTCTATATTTTAATGGGGTATATAAATTTTCAGATATTTTTACAGTTTTTAACCTTTGAAAACACTTTATCGAGTTGGTAAAGATATAAAAAGTGCAGGGACTGTATCTCAATCCATTGTATTTGGTTTGTTTCCTGAATCTATTTGACGTTTTAGTCTTAGTCTCTTTAATCATGGCTTAAAGTTCATTTCGTGTAACCAAAATAAGACCAATTATATTCCAATTGAATATTCGATATCTTCTTTTAATAATTTCCATACATGTGTATCTCATTGGGTTCCTTCTTTGCCCCGCCGCCACATATAATTATTCCTTTATCGAATTGTGGTATATACCTACATATGTATGTATAGATGTATATAGATCTATATACTGGCATACAATATGCTAAGTGACACACATTTACCACAACTAAATAGTCGCACATTATAATTTGATGGCACAATGACAAACAGAAAGCCAGAAGGCAGGGAGTCGGCTCAGTCGGTGGTCAACTAGTAACAGAAATTTCTCCATATACAATGTCTATATGTATCTGGTCAGGTATATAGGACTCTACCACTAACCCCTTGTCCCTGTGTGTGTGTAAGTGTGAGTGTGAGTGAGTGTGAGTGAGTGAGAGTGTGTGTTATGGCCATAGCTGAACGGCTGTCCGGTCACACGGCCGACCCACTCCCACTTTAGCCAGCCGCCCTTTGGGCACTTCAAACTCATCGATACTTTGAGCTTCGTGGCATGCTCATTGGTCTCTTTCTATTCTGTTTTTTTATTTTGTGTGTGCTTACTGGCGGACCTTCTAGATAGCTATATATATGCCACACTACCGACTCGCATGAGCTTAGTTTATATTTATGAGCATTATAGTGCGGATATATTGAGCGCGAGGTGCGAGTTATAGTACCGAAACGTACACCGACTTCAATTCCTATTCCTATTCCTACTCCGTAGTCGTAACTCTGATAAGCGTGAATTGGTTCAGTTTATTGATAGACACTTCTCCTGCACACTGACTCACTCGATAAGGAATTCCAATTAAAGAAATCTTGAACAACCTGTGCCAGATATAGACCAAGAAAAATCGAAACAAAAATGTTACAACAAATATAAAAAAAACTGTTCAAATTGAATAGGGCAATCGACTGCAAGATACTCCATGGTGGAGAGTTTCGTTTCTTTTTTGTTTTTGGTTTGGTCTGGTTTACCTGACAACAATCAGCGAGCAATTATGCGATAAGCATTTACCTTATCAGTTCCCAAAGATAACAGTAATTTAGACAGAGAGAGAGAGAGAGAAAGCAAAAGAGAGAGTGCTAATGAGAGACACTTTTTCTTATCTTTCTTGCGGTATGTGGAAAAAAAAGAAGTAAAACAAAATTATGAAATCAAAAAATGAATTTTTCGGTCTCTGTTAGTTGCCTTTCGTTGGCTTTACCGTGCGGTTGACTCTTCATTTTCCTTTCCCATTTCGGTTATCTCGAGCAAAAAGTCGCGACTGAGTTAAGTGTGTGTGCGTTCCTCTATGTGTGTGTGTGTGTATGTGTCACAGTGTGTGCGTCAGTTGATTGATTTGTATGTGATCGTGTTGTGTATATACACATAAACCACATAACTACCTGATATATGTAGATCGAAAGATATCTCTAGTTAACGCAATGAAATAATAGACAATATCTGTGAGATACTTTCCACATGTTTCTCAAGTGTAGAGAAAGCAAAAAGTGAGTACCGTTTACAAACTGTTATACTGCCTTAGGCCTAACATTTTGGATATCTTTTAAATATTTTACCTACTTTGTTGGCTTACAGGTGGAAAATTCACTTTGAACTTTCTTATTGTTTACTCGAAACTGTTATACATGCACTTTTAAAAAGCCTTAATTCGGTAAATGTGTCTAAAAAAATGGTATAACAGTGTTAAATCTGGAAAATAGTTGATTTAAAACACACTTAAATTGCGTGTGATGTGTTTTAAATAATAAACCAATAATTAATTAAGCTGCTTCTGATGACAATGAGAATTTATATAATTAGATATTATACAAACTGTTATACAAGTTCAAGACGTTTAAAAACTAGTTTCAGAAAAAGTTTGCAACTCATTTTTAGAAATTTTTATAATAATTTAACGTCGTTTTTACTACTTTAGAAAGTGTTATACAAATAAGCATTAAACTGGTCTAACTGTTCTGCAGGCACCTACCATATGGGACATAAGCATTGGCTTATTGATTTTGTCGGTTTTCTTTGCCCCCTCCCCTTTCCACAGTGACTCACATTGAATTACAACGAAAACGAATGATATAAACATAAAGATTTTTTTTTTTTTTTTTTTGGCGCTGTTTGTTGTATTTGCTTTTTGTTGTGTTTGTATTTTGTATCTTTCTACCTGTTAATCTGCAGTTAGTTTCGGATGTATGTATGTAGGTCCCTACATATACGAAGAAGGGAATATACAGAGATAGTAAACCTCAATAAAAAGCAACTATGCAAACGTATAAAACGCCAAGATAAGATAAGTAACAGAAACAAAACTCGCTCAACAAGTGAATGAGCGAATAGATGGAATGCTGAGCGGGACAGGGGGCCCAAAGGGGGGATGGGCAGGAAGGTAAGAGAACTGGGAGCACACGTACTATGAGATGGCAGTCATTGCACAGTGGGTACAATGCACCCTTAGACATGTGATGTCTTTACGAGATGTCAACAGCATTGTCGACTGTCAGAGAAGGCACACACACTCACACACACACACACACATACATAGACAGACTCTGGTGGGGGAAAGATGTCTTGCTCTAAATGGAAAAAACGAGGCCCCCAAATACAATTTGGGTCAGAGGTTACTCTAAGCCCTAGACCAAGACACAGTTGCCCACATTTACATACAACAAACTTTGATTATCTCAAGGACGGACAGACGGACAAGGAGAGGAGAACAAAAAGAGAGAGAGAGAGAAAAGTAAGAGGACAAAGGCAACTAGGCAAAAATATTGTCACTAAAGTTAATTAAAAAACAGCCAGAGGCAAAATATATTCAAACACAAACACAGACACACACACACACACACACACCGATACACTCATGAGAGTGAGATTCCTCTCCTTTTAATAAAAATGCCAAAGGATAAAAGATACAAAACTGTGTGACGGGCAAAATGCTAGGGCAGGACAGGGTGTGGTGGCTTAGGGGGCAGGAGAGCAGTAACAGGAGTGTCATCGCTGCGTGTGCAAACAAAGGCAAATAAATAGAAAAGAGATACTACTCAATAATCAATAGATAAATAAAATTACAAGGTGACAGCAGCGGCAGCTACCGAGGATAACACACACAGCTGCTGTCCTCACAGGACTCTCCCTCCGCTTTCACCATCATTTCCCAGCTGGTGGCATCATAGTGTTGGCGGGGGCGTGTTAGGGGTGGGGGGGGGGGGGGGCTGTGAAAGCTGCAGGGGCTAGCAGCAGACGATAACTGCTCATAATGCAAGCAGCATATATAAGCAAAAGGGGAAAATATTTTTTCACTTTTTTCCCAACGATTCTTTTAACCTAACGAATTGGAAATACTCTAACCAAATCTGTTATACGAAGACAAGAACAATTTTGCAAGTCTTTAATGTGGTTCACATAGCACCTACAAGATTTAACAATAAGGACCAAGTAGGGAAAAATCACCAAAGAAAAAATTTAACCATGGAAATGCCTCTATATTTATTCTACCTTACTCTAACAGAAAATGAGCTTCCAATTGTCCCCTTTACATAGTAAACTGTTATACAAAACTGGAAATAAACCTAGGTTTCCCTTTTGTCATATGAAATAATGCAATATTCTCGATTACGCAAAAATACCCTAACTCCAACGATGATGATGGTGATGATGGCGCCGATGTCGATGTGGGTGTTCTTGTTGCTGTTGTTGCTGTTGGTGTCGACATCGTTTGATGGTGGCATTGGGATAAGCGCGTGGCAGCATCGACAGCAGCATAGAGCACTAGCAGAAGCAGGAGCCGGAGCAGGAGCCAGAGCAGGAGCTGGAGCAGTAGCATGCCGCTGGCAAACCGTTGGCGCGCTGCCTTCCTAACACGCTTGTTATTTTCGTTTTCGTTTTCTTTCTTTCATTATTTGCCTTGGGGGAGAAGGGGGGGGGGAGGGGGAGAAATGGTGCAACAAGCGTTTCATGGTACGACAACCATGCGAATGATGATGGCGACAGTTGCCCGCGTTTGGCCAAGAGTAGCGGACGGAGCCAAATAAACAAAAATAAATAAAAATAAAACAAAACACCAAAATAAAAGCAAAAAAAAAGACACGCAGAAAGAGAGAGAAAAGATAAGCAAAGCAGGCAAAAAAAAAAAAAAAAAATTGCATATTTATTAAAAAATAATAGAAAAACTGGTGAATTTTCACAGCGTTAATCTTGTGAGAGCCAACAAAATGAAACATTGCGAAAACAATGCAAAAAGTGCGCGGTTTTAAATTGAAGCTTAACTAATTTAAGACTAAAAAATTTAACTCAAAAGTAAAGTTTTAATCAGTTGTTAAAATTGAAGTGCAAAGTGTTATAATCTCTAGAACAGGCCACTCAAACTAATAAACTTAGTTTGTTTCATTTGTTGGTTATATCTTCAAATTTTCGTATTGAATCGTTATTCAATCTGTTAAAATTATTTAGAGACCAATTGAAACTGTTATACACCTAAAAACTGTCTTTCGCTTATAGTTTTATAATAAAACAGGCAGTCACAAAAACAAACTAATTAAAAAATGTCGTTAAAAATGATTAAAGTTCAACAAAAAGTGTTATATCACTAACTGTTATACGAAATTAGGCACGGAGATAAAAAAAATCATACATAATAAAAAATGTTAGTAATCTCTGTTTTACAATCCCTTATGCAAACTGTTATATAAACTGTTATAAAACTGTTATACAACTGTTATAAAAACTGTTATACTACCACAAAAGTCACGTGATAGTTTACATGTTGCTTAACACACTTAAAGCTTTTCTTGGCGTCGTTCTGGCCATGTTTAATTTTGCACTTTGCCATTCCGCTTGGTCGATTTCCGTTTTGAAGTCACTTGAGAAGTCGCCGCGCCGACGACAAGCTACTTACTTACACTGTAACATAATAAGCGTAATCGTAATCGCTTTCCCTGCAAGCAAATCATTTGCCTTGATTCGCCAGGATCCCTTTCCCTATCCCTCCATTCATTCTCTCGCTCTTTCTCTCTCTCTCTTTCTCTCTCCCTTTCTCTCTCTCTCTCTCTCACTCACTCACTCTTGGCGAGTTTATGTGTAAGCGCGTTAATTAAGGCGCCCATGCCTGTGGCCAGTCAAGTGCGACAACAAATAATTTGATTTCAATTTAACTAATTAGCTGGGGCCTTCAAACATTATGCGGCCAACTGAGCTAGCTCTTAGAGTGGGCTGTGAGTATGACGAGTATGTATACACACATACACAATCACACTCACACGCACACACACACATATGTACATACGTTTCTATATATAGTATATATGTATGTATGTATTTGGTTCTCTATAGATAGTATATATACATATATAGATATATGAAGGGGAGCACTCAAAATGCTTATCTGTTTAGCGGCAGCTATAAACATTAGTAGTATGTATGTATATATGTGTGTGTGTGTTTGTGTGTTTGTGTGGGTGTGTGTATGAGTGTGTAGGTATCTATCAAAGCGTAGCACTTGAATGCAGACAGTCAAGTGGGCCGAGAGAGTTTCTGTGGTCAGACTGTCAATATGTTGTTTTCCATTCAAAATGCGCTTAGCTATGCAGTTAGGCAGGCAGCTAGCAGCAGGATAACCACCACTATGGCCCAAGGGCAAGGCATAAAGTGGCCCGGAGACAGGCAGAAAGCGGGGTTTTAAGAGGTCTACTGGCAGCCATTTTGACTGCGGTTAAAAGAGAGCTTGAAAAATTAATAAATATTATTCAATTGCTAACACAAGTATCTACCAGTTAAAACGGAGCGAGAGCTTTAAGTTAAACAACAATAATTTAAACTAAACAAAACCGAAATTAATGTAAAATATTGATAAAAAAAAGTTCGAAGTTTATTACAAATGTTTCAATGTGAATTGAATGACTTTGTCTACTTTTAATGCCCTATTTTCCATAGGCAATTACTGTTAGAAACGCAAAATATAGAAAGCCCAAAAGAATAACTGTTAAAAAAAAAAAGAAAATGAAGCGACTAAAAAAGATGATAAACCAGTAAAGCTCAAAGAGTTTGAGAACGAGAATTAAGACGATTCCATTATTATTCCTTAGTGAAAATATTTTTTAACCAAATGAAAAGAATCTGCAACCTAAAAGTCGAGGATTAGGATTTGACTAAGTGAAACAAACAAATTCTCAGAGATTAAATTTCGAAATGGATTGAAGTTCAATAACCCTTTTTATGTATTTCTCTTATGACTCTTTTGATTTCTATGCTCTTTGTTTATTGGATTTAATTTTTGGTTTATAATTGATCGTGACTGACGACTATGAACAAATAAAGTTCAAAGAATCTCCTTTTAGTTAACTATAATAACTCTATTTAGTCTCTGTCCAAGTATCACTTGTTCTCCTGTTGATTTTGTTATGTACATTTTTCCACGTAAACTGAAGTTCTTTTTAATTTACAAACACTTTACGTTTTTTATTTTGTTTTTCGTTTTTAGATTTAATTACAGTTGAAACTGGAAGCGAGTATAAATGTAAAGTGCAGCTACATCAAATAAATAATAAAAAGCAAACAAAAACTAAACCAAAAGGAGGAAAACCAGTCAGCTAATTGTGAGAAGATAAAACTGTGATAGGAAACAAAAGGAGCAACGAAAAGAGAAAACGACAACAACTAGAAAAGAAGAGACGACTCTAAGTGGGGACTCACTTCCTTTCTCTCACTCTTTTGCTGTTGAGGACAGCTGCAAGTGTGCGAAAATAATATACAATTTTAATAAAAACTAAAAACCCAAAAGCAAATTAAAAAGCAAGCGTCGTCAAATGCGGCACTAAAAGTAATTAGCGAGAGAGAGAGAGAGAGAGAGGAAACGACAGAGAAAAAAACGGGATAGCTTAAACAACAACAACAACAGGAAAAGGAACAACAACTAGAAACACGAGGAAATAAAATAAATGATGTTGCAATCCTTGAAATTGCTAAGCGGCATTCCAGCAACAGAAGCAACAACACCAACAGCAGCAGCAGCAACAACTCCCACTGAGGAAGCAGCAGAAGCATCGGGAGGAGGAGTTGCAAGCGCAGGAGCAGGAGCAGCATCAGCAGCAACAACAACAGCACAAGCAGCGGCAACAACAATGCTAACAACGGCACCTGTTGCCCATGTTGCTAATGGCAACACTAACAACAACAACAACAACAACAATGTGCTTTATAATAATAATAATTTAAATAGCAATAACAATAACAACCTACAGCAACAGCAGCAGCAGCAGCAGCAGCAACAATTACAGTATTCTGGCGCCATTGCAACAACGACAACATTCACAGGTGCTGCAAAAAGTTTTCATCCATATTTGCGACCATCCACCAACAGCGCCAGCACCATTATCCCTGCAGCAACAACAGCAACTACAACTACAATGTCGACAACATTGTTTGAAACACTTTTGCACAACCAAATAAATTCCAATGCAACAACAGCGACAGCAACAGCAATAGCAACGCCAGCAACACCAACTCTCACACCAGCAACTACCGCTGCAGCGGCAACAATCGCCAGCACCGCAGCAACCACAGCGGATGGCGTAACGACGACTTTGCTAAATTCCAACATTAATTCCAGAACTTCATTAGTAGACCAAACTATTGCTGCCGCACCAGGATCAGGAGGAGGACCAGGAGGCGTATCAGTAGGAGGAGAAGCAACTGCTACTCCTGCTGCCAATGCCACTGCCGCTGTCGCTGTTGCTGTTGCCCCTAGTGGACAAAATCGGTGAGTAAAACAAAAAAAAAAAAATAATAAGGGAGACAAAAAACGAGTTTCAACTTAAAAGCTACTAATGACAAGTCAAATTGCATTCCAATGATTTGATACAATTTCATGTTTCCACCTGCAGCCCTGAAATGTAGGCAACAGAAAATTTAACGAAAATTAAAAAGTAAACCTTAAACGAAGTAAACTCTATTTGCAATAAATTTAATAATTAATGTAAAAGGTTTTTGAAATTCTAAAGCAAGTAACTCTTTAAGTATTAGAAAGTCAATTTTATTCTAGAAACATTAGAGAAACCATTGAAAATTATGTTTATTTTGGTGGCTTCACCTGAAAAGCGCATTTAATTTGTCGTTGAAGCAAGGTAAAATAAAAATTAAATTAAATTTGCGAAAGACAGAAACGGAATAGCGTTTAAAAATTGAACAAAAGTTTCAGTTGAACATTCATTTTAGCATCCAATCAAATCAATTCTTGAGATATTCTTTTGTGGTATTTGCGACTTTACGCCTCTTTTCATAGCATACTTTTCAGGGTAAGCTATAAAGCGAGAACTTCCCCTTTAGTTAATTTAATTCTTATCATTTTTGCATATAGAATATTTCAATTTCCCGTTGCTTCCTCTATGCCCAACCCTCACGACACCTTCCCCCAGTTGGCTATCGCATATCAAATTGTTATTCACTAGCCGCTCGGTATATTCTATTTGTCAACTTCCTTTTGGCCGGAAATTATAAAAATAGAAAAAAAAAAAAACGTTGAGAACTCAACTCGGTTCAGTTTGAGGCAGGCAGGCAGGCAGGATATTTGCCACCCCCCCCATCCCCCACTTTACACTTGCCAGCTTTTCATCTTGCCATTCAACTTGATTCAATTAAAATAAGTGACAATGTGCAACTTCAGCCATTAAGTGGGCTAATGATAATTGGCATTGCATTAAGGTTATTAATTTGTCAGTCAGTCCGAAACCTATTACAATCATCATCAATGGATAATGCTCAATGATCATCATCATCATCATCATTATCATCAACATTTTCATCGGGACAGGTCATTGTAATTATAATTTTAATGTTGACGATAATAACTGGAGGGGGAGATTTCTGTTGGTGGCTAGAAGAAATTGGTTTAACCACTGGCCTCCTCCTGGCATATACTCTCTCCTTGTACACATGGTATATATGTACATATAACTGTTTATATGTATGTATATATATATCGCTAGGCCATTAAATAATCAAGCAAGAATATTAAATTTATGTTGGGTCATTTTTATATTCCTTGTACTTGTCGTCTCTGTCGTCTGTTATTGCTGCTGGCTGGTCTCCTCTCCTCTGGTCTGGTCTGGTCTGGTGTGGCTTGGTATGGCCTGTGGAGGCCTGGTGTCCTCTGGCCTGGGTCCAGCTCCAGTTCCAGTGGTTTTTCTTTTTTCTTTTGCTCTGTTCCCCCATACTTCTGTGCTTATCACCCGCTCCATGGCTATCTTTGAGCTGTTTGTTTTTGTTGCGACAGGCGCGGCATAACAAACTGCCATCCATAAATTAAATGCCACGTCATGGCTACGTTGTCACAGAGTGCGAGTGGATGCCGCATAGTGGAGCAAACGTATCAAAAAGTTAACATTTTTGTCTTATCTTTGTTAAAATTTTAAATTCCACATTGCAGACCAGGAAAACTCAGATTAAATAACTAAATCAGTCAAAATTTCAATTTATCGAAATCAATTTTTAATTCTGTAGTTTAAGACTTCAATGAAAAAAATTGAAATAAATCTAATGCATTTGTCTAAATTTATAAAGATATCATTTAATAACCATAATTCAATGGTCCAGGCACCAAAAAAAACTTCACCAATTCATTCTAAACTCAGATGGTGATCATTTATTTGGGGGGAAAAATAATATACCATGTTACCAAGTGTACTTAGGGCATCGATCGATAATTTTATTCCAATTGTTTGCAGGCATTTCATGTATCCAAATCTAAATTGTCTATATTTCCTCCACGAACACATCTCAAATATACAAGTTTAAGTTTCCTAAGCTTAAAGTCAATCTCTTGGAACAGATAACAGTAGCCGAAGCTTTGCCCCACTGTGCACATTTGCCTGATATTGTCATGCATTCAGGTTGTTGAGTTATCCATTGAGCAGCGATATCATCAGCAATGTTCATCATCATCAACATCAACATCAGGAGCAGCATCAGCATCAGCATCAGCCTCATGATTGCCTTACAAAAAAAACACCTGCTATCCTATGCTGCCATCTTTCGGGCTCTTTCTCTCTATAGATGTTTCTCCGTATCTCTCATGCCGCCCTCTCACTTTCTCTGTCTATATTTCCCTTTCACCACAGGCGATTTTCTCATTAAGAGCCTGCGACCAGAACGCATTTAAATGAAACTGAATTATTAATACAGAGAAAGGCCTCAAGAGACTCTGTCAACTCCAAGAGAAGTAAGCCTGCGAAAGAGAGAGAGCGAGAGAGAGTGAAAGAGAGGGCGCGAATAATTGCAACTAGTTGGCTTTATTTCACTTTGGCTCTGGAATTCCCCTTCGAGCCCCACGCAGTCAAAAAGAAGAAAATAATTGCTTAGGGCTCGAAGGGCGACACCTGTCGCTTCCTCTTTATATTTTTGATACCACATCAAGCAACACCTCCCCGCTCCATCTCTTTCCTTTTGTCGCTTTCTTTCTGGGTAAATTTATGCCAAAACGGTAGACTAAAAAAGTAAAATTGGCTGCGTAAAATGCGTAAATGCTTCCCATTTTGTGATTTATGCTCCTTCGGGCCAAAGACACATAGACACGGATTACGCCGCATGGAGAAAGACTTGGCCTAATTTTGGATTTCTTGCTTTTTTGCATTTTTGACTTGCAGGCATGAAATTTATCACCTTGACATTAGACAATTTTCAGACGAAATGTTTCCTGCAACATTCAGATTTCGCCCCATTCTGGCCTCCTTCATCCTCTAATAGATTAATTTCGTTTTGTCATTTTGTTGCCTCGTGGGAATCGACTTTACGAGGGGTGGTCGACGCTTGGAGGGGTTGTTACAGTTCATAAATTGTGCATGAGTGGGGGAAATAATGTTCTACAGGGGAGGAAATTGGAAAATGAAGAAATTTACAATATAAATAGGAAGTAATTTCTAAAATAGCCAACATTTTAGATAAAACGACGATGATTTTGATAAGCTTGCTATTCAAATGGAGGGCGTCACTGTCTTAAACAGGTTTTGACTTTTGGTAAACAATTCCAAAAAGTATTTTTCGTTTCTGGTTAATAAACTA
This sequence comes from Drosophila nebulosa, assembly GCA_024703675.1. Taxonomy (NCBI): domain Eukaryota; kingdom Metazoa; phylum Arthropoda; class Insecta; order Diptera; family Drosophilidae; genus Drosophila; species Drosophila nebulosa. The sequence continues at coordinate 7,726,840 of CM045724.1, read as the reverse complement.
AAGAACTCTCTTGTAAGAGAGTATAACTAACCAATTAAACCGCTGACTTACTTAGAAACTTCTACATAAAGAACAAATCAGCTTCGGTTGGTTAAAGTTTTTCTCCATTTTGACTGTTGCCAGGCAATTTGACATCTAACCAAAAGTCAATTTCGTACACCATCAAGAACACCCAATAAAGCCAAACCAAGCAACACTCTCCCCGACCCTCTGCCCAACGCAGACAAAGTTTTTTCGTTGACCAGCTAAAAGTGACCTCAAAATGGACCCAAATAATCCAAGCCAACCAATCGTCTCTCCCTTTAATTCAGAGACAGAGAGAGAAACAAAAACGTTTACAACTTTTTAGATTAGATTAGTTTTGCTAATAACAATTAGTATTTGTATTTTATGCTGTTAGAAGCAACTTTGATAGACACACACCAAAAGATGGGGGGTGACGGGGCGAATGAGCAATTTTATTTGTGGAGATTTTATTTTGTTTTATAGTCATTAGCAAATTAAGTTAGCAAAGCCGCAGAGTAACAGAAATAGAAAAAATATGTTGACAATTTGTTTTCAATTTCAAAGCGTTCCCTTAGCTGCAATTTGTTTAAGACTTTGTGAAATTTGATATAGTAAAACTTTTCTTATCTTTCAACTTGTTATTGGGGCGCAGTACCTATCAATTGCTTAGCAATAAAACATTTCTGTTTTTATGCAGTGTTCATATGACATCAGCCAATTCATGGAATATGCCAAATAAATAATGAATTAAAGCGGCAAGTATAAGTGAGCCATAATTTAAATTGTTTTAACATTGTCGAAAGAATGGTACAGCTTGTTTGAGTGACCTTTTGTTAGGAGTAGAAAAGTCAAAGCTAAGATGAACGTAGAGAAAGAATTATTGGAAAGCGATGGATAATATTGGATAAAAAGAACTGATATAGAAAGAGAATAGAAAATATTTCAATGATTTTTTTTAACAACAATTTTCGTTGCACTATTTCCAGAAACTCAATGGACGAACAAACTTTGAAAGTGGAAGCAATTGAGGTTGATGCCATGGAAACCGCTGGATTGGATTCCACGAATGCCAATGAGTTGGCTAAAGATCAACCCGATGCGGATAATATTAAAATGTTTGTGGGTCAAATACCTAAAACCTGGGATGAGACCAAGTTGCGTCGCATGTTTGAGCAGTTTGGACGTGTGCATACATTGAATGTCCTTAGGGATAAGGTCACATCGATTAGTCGAGGTAAGTCGCCCGAACTGATGATGCATACAAATGTGGGGATTATGCGGAAAAAAGGCGGAGTAAGCCCCCACCAGAGTAAGGTTGCGTAAAAGGATGGAGATGAGAGGATTTCAATGAAATTTTATAATGCCCATCAATTCACACAGAGAATGACGGCAGAGAGGGGGGGTTAAAGAGGCGATAAAAAACATTAAGTAATACGATTATGTTGATGTTGTTGGTAAGGGGACATTAAAACTTGCTTTGCTGTTCAGGTGTTGAGGGTAAACTTTTCGGTAATTGGCCATAATTGTGCGTGTATAAACAGAGAGGCAAAAACTTGCCACAAACACACGCACACATACACAAATTCTGGGCAGGACACATACCAACACACACATTCATACTCCTCTCCGACATGGTTAATTTTTGCCTGTATTAGAATAATTTAAGCATTTGCTTGCAAACTTTTATGAAAAAAGAAATAATAACGAGAGAAAGGTGCAGGTAAATTGTATTATGCATATTTATGGCCCCACATGCCAAGGCCAGAACCAGAACCAGAGCCAGTACCAGGACCAGGGCCAGGATCTAGGTGCCAGCAAAACATGATTGGAATGCCTCATCCGTGTGTGGTGCGTGTGTGTGGGCGTTGGTGCTTATAAGCAGATTAACTACACTACAAACTAAAGAAGAAAAGATAACACCATCAAGGTGTCGAAGCAAGATGAGACTCTCAAAGCAGGAAGAGGAAACTTCCTTGCCTTAAATTCCTATCTTAGTAATGAACATGTTGAGATTGGAGAGAAATATCAAAATTAAACAAGATTGTTAATCGATAATACTTTATGATGGTTAATCTAGGTCAAGTCTATATCAAGTCTGCTAGTTGTTATCGATTATTTTCTCGATTTTTTCTTATCCAGCCGATATGAGATTTCTTTGCCTAAGATTTCAAATACTTAAATTCGATACTTATTTATCGATTTTGTTTTAAAAAAGATCAGAAAACTTCATAATTAAACAATAATAATCGATAGACATTCAACTATTGTTTATCGAACTAAAACATAGCTATCGATAAAGTTAATAATTGCAAAATTACCAATCATTGTTCACCTTAGTCGAAAAATTTTTAGTAATCTCAGTAAATATTTTAGCAATTCTTCATTTTTTAGGTTTTGAATCATCGCTTTAGAATAGATTCTTATCTCTACTGATTCCCCATCGTTCCTAGTCCCACTTCTATATATCCATTATGAATATGTCCCCGTCTTCATTAACTTTGTAATCAGCATGGCCTTTGCATGGCGTTTATGTCCTGTCCAAATTAAAAGCATTTATTAGATCGAAATGTTGCATGATATACCATAAATATCTATTTACAAATTTAGCTTTATACATTTGTTATATATACCTACATATATATCTGTCCAGTTTTGTGCATGAAGCAAGTTCGAACAACTAAAGTGAAACTCGTTTTAATATATACATAAGCCTATAATTTGTTGTTAATAATCCTTCTTTTTTTTTTGAATTGTAACTTATTGTTTATGATTTTATTGTGTGGCATTGTCTATTCGATTGTTCTTCTTTCGACACTTGTTCTCTGTCTTTACAGGGTGCTGTTTTGTCACCTACTATACCCGCAAGGCGGCACTGAAAGCTCAGGATGCGTTGCATAATATCAAAACTTTGGATGGGGTAAGTAACTACAAAAAAAAAAAAAAACCACGAAAACCCATACAATTATTTTGTAAAGAAACCCATTATTATGTCCTATACAATTAATCATTTATGTAGCTTTGAATTTTGCCCGTTTTACTTGTTCTAATTGTATGTGCGTGTGTGTGCGCGTGTGTGTTACTTTTTATATGTGTGTGTGTGAATCTGCGTTTTCTTGTACTAAGTATCTTTTGTCTTTTACTTTCCCTCTGTCTTTTGGCCTTTTTGAATAATACAGCTTGAGAAAGTCAACCGCTTGCGCCAAACTGAAACAGATCGATGACACAGTTTTCGTTTACATACTTACATATATGTACATAGATTGGTGGGTGGTTTTACTAAGTGGGCGTGGTCATACATACATAGATATTGGTATATAGCCAACACAAAATGTAATCATCAGTCAATTAGTGGATTCAATTATTGAGGACAATCTCCATTGTTAACGTATTAAATGAAGCGTTCTAGGCACAAGCAAAACACACACCACACCACAACGCACACACATAGACACACACACACACAGAGGGAGTGAAAGTCCTTGCTAGTCCTGCAAGTTCCTAAACTTTGTCTCTACAATCTGTGTCCACTTAGTGACAGTGGTTTAAGGTTGAACAAAAAAGAAGTGTTAGAAATCAGTTGAGTGTAACTTTAGATTTTTTGATATATTTTCCAGAGCTTAAGAGAGAAAGAGATTGTAAACTGAAACATTTTAAGCTAATTTTCCTATACCTAGTAACCACTGTGCTCCATAGCCCTGTATCCCATTCCCTTTAACTCTATCATTTACATATTCAAATTGTTAATGGAAAATCCATATAGGAACGTTTGGCCAGCACTAAAACAAAGAGCCCCAATCACACACACACACACACACAAGCATAGGTATAGGTAACAGGTAGAAGGTGAGAGGAAGTAGGAGGTAAAGGTAGAACAGAAGCCAGGCCAAATGGCGCCACGTGTGTAATTGTCAAAATAATGACCATACACCCACGCACACATGCATAGGTAGAGCTTTGTTTGTATAAGTAAGTGCCTGCCTGTCCAGCTATGCATAGGTGTGTGGTGTGGTGTGTGTGTGTGGGGGTGTGTATGTGTGTGTGTGTGTGTGGGAGCATGTCTGATCCTTTAATGCATTTGGCAGGCCGAAACCATTTCAACTCCGTCATCGTCACCCGTCGTCAACGTCTGCTCTCTGGAAGCTACTTAATTTACCTGAAATAATCGATAGGTAAACAGACGTTAAAATGTCGGCATTTTCTCACCCGTACTCACCTCTCCTCCGCTTCTCTCCTTGCACCACTCTCTTGCTCTTACTCGTTCTCTTATGGCTTGGCAAAGAGTCAGCCAGCAGCAACTTGTCAACGGCTACAATAAATATTTTGTTTTGAATCGAACAACTGTGAGTGTAGGTGGGTGTGGGTATGTGTGTGTGTGTGTGTGGGGGGGTGTTAAGTGGCCTGGTCAATCTTATTTTTTGGTTTTTCTTATTTTTCCCATTTTTCGACACAGAGAGAGAGAGTGACACGTGTGAACAGACACAATTTCGTTCATTTTATACACTGCAAACGTTGGGGCCATTAATTTAGCAGCCTGAAAGTATGCCACATAAAATAAATAAAGGTTTCCAGATGCAGTCAAAAAAGAATTTAATTAATTGACAAAAATGCAAACTAGCCAATATGAAAAAAAGTATTTATATATTTTAAAATAATAAATTTCTATTTTATACAAAATAATAAATCGATGGCGTCCTGTAGGTGGATTTTCCAATCAATTGACTATCAAATAATTGTTGTACCATTTCTTTAAGTGCTTTAAATCCTAAATTCAAATTGTATTCGAAAAACAAACCAGAAACCAAAATATTTTGTCAGCTAATTGACAAATTTTCTAACATCAATCAAAAGCGCAAATAAGCCATAGGAAAATCATTTACGAAAAAAATAAAGACCCCGAAAATGTTGTTTTTGTAGGATAAAAGGGCAAATCGAGAAAAATTGAATGAATGAATGAATGGATTGAATGTGTGTATAAGGACCAATCGGTATATAGGCAGTCGGCATGTTCGGGGAGGGGTTAAACAAATCGACACGGCCAGACAGTTTAATGAAATGCCAGCAAAATGACAAAAAGAGAAAAAAAAAAAAGAAGAAAGAGAGCAATAAGTAGGAGGCTAGAGAAGGCTTGTGGACCCGGACCAGGACTAGGAAAGGACATTTTCCTCACTCAGCTGTCAATTTTGAATAATGGTAGCAGGAAAATGGTGCAACAATGAAAGGGGCCAAGGGTCAGCCAGTCAACCAACCAGCTAGCCGTTGACATTTTCTCCGTAATTTGTGCAAAAACCTTTTTGACTTTTTCCTCCATTGACGACTCAGAGAGACAGGCCAACTCATTGGCCATGGCATTTCACTTCAATTTCAATTGCACAACATCACATTCATTCGTTTCCACTTTACCCCTTTTTTAGTAGACTATCTATCTAGAAATGAATTTCAATTGCTTCATTTTCTAATATCCTTGTAAGTATTATTATTATTATTATCAATTACGTTCGCTCTCTTGCCTCTTCTATGAATGAAAAGTTAATTGAAATCAAAGTAATGGCACAACCCATTCAAAGATCGAAAGAGAATGCGGATAAGGAGAGGGAATGGCAGGGGGAGAGGGGTGTAAAGGATGTAGCAGGTCCCTGCCACAGTCAAGAACCTTATCAGTTTACTCAATGAATGTAAAATAAATTAAAATTGAGCATTGAATTGCATTTCTTTCTCTAAAATTTTATTTTCTCTACTGCTTTCAGCCAAGTGCTAATGGCCACGTTAATGAAATGCTCTCAGTATTCCCTTTCGCTTGTCTTTGACTTCATCGTTTTATTAGTTTTAGGAACATTTGTGTTTGAAAGAGTTTTTTGCCTTTTTTGAACTTGTAGCGTTTGCCAATTAAAGTAATGAGAAATCGAGGGGTAAATTCATAGTAGAAAAGTTCAAGAAATTATTCTCCTTATTCGAAAATAAGAACTACATTTAATTAATTAAGTAGAGATCGATATTTGGGTTTTGTTTAAGGAAAACTTTATTTGACTTTCAGCTATCAGCTTTAACTAAACTCTAATTTCTCTGTCTTCTATTTTTGTTTCTCTTTGACAGATGCATCATCCTATACAAATGAAACCGGCGGACAGTGAGAACCGAAATGGTAAGTTTTTCTTTCTTTCATTCGTAGACATAGTTTCAGGATCATTCTCTACTCCTTCCATCGTGTTTTTTTGTGTGTGTGTTTGGCTATTGAAAGTTGATTGCATGTACGTCGGGCCATAAGCCTTTTGGGCTTAATCACAAGTTTGTACTACTGTATATATACTTTTGGGAGAGGGTGTCTGCCATTTGATTACAAAGAAGGTGAAGGACCAAAAAAAAAAACAAGTAGAAACAACCAACAACTGGAAAGAAGAAGAGAGAGAATGTGGCAATGAAAATGAATAATGCTTACACCAAGAGGCAGACAGACAGACAGTCGGACAGAAGGGTCAGTGGAGACAGAGACACACGGGATGTTTGTGGGCGGAGCGAAGAGTTCAATAAATCGATTAGTAAAGGCGGTAATCAAATCGAACAAAAAACAAGAACTAAGGCAAGAAGTGAGACTACCTTGGAATTCGAATAGAAAAATCGTTAGCTTGAGCTTTGACCAGACCCGTCAATGGCTTTTCCTTTTTCAACATGTCTTCTGCCAGCATTCGTTCTCTCTCTTCGTCTTCTATCGGTATTCCTTGTTATCCTTCGCTTTGACGCATTTCTTTGACACAATGGCAACATGTTTGCAATGGTTTCCAATTGTTCCCATATCTCAACGTGTCCATGGGGCATGCACAATTGCTTTTTCTCTAGAGAAAAGAATGAAATAAACCCCCATAGGGGCAAGGTAAAGCAAAAATACGTAAGGCAAGAGGTCAAGTCATTAACCATGTCTAGTGAAGAACAGGTAAGCCTTAAAGCAAAAAATTTCCAATATGGTTTCTTGTTTTCTGAATCTGCTGCTGTCAAGAGCAAATTAGGAAGAAAATGAACAATAAAATTTGAGTACAAAAAAGACAGTTTAGTTTGTTTCCATGTTTAGTTTGTTTAAACACTTTTCACAGTTGTCAATGAAAATGAGTTGACTCTAATGAATCTTCAATTTGATAAAGCTTCTACACAAATCAAAGATAGAATGACCTTCCTTAGCTAATAGCCTTAGATTTATTTTCTATCGATATGAGCTACAAGCCAATTTCATTATTTATATACCAAACAGTGTTCAGTTTTTCCTGAGGAAAAGCATTGCAAACAAGCTGTTACAAGTCGTTTACAGAGAAACACTTAACACGCGAAAAACATTTTGCCAAAAGGTCTCTCCCCCTCTCTTTCTCTCTCTCTCGCTCTCTCATGTGTTTCTTTTGTTTTGTCTATTCACAGATTTATTTAAATATATATTTCGAAGCGTATTTTTTGTCGATTTTTGTTGCTGTTGATTTTCGCTATGGTTCTTTACTTCTGCGTCAAGTTTGTTTAGTACACGTGACAAAAATAAATCACCAAATTAAAAATACATAACATAGAGAAATTTTATGGTAAATTAAGAAAAAATTGGCAAGTCAGTCGGGCATTGCCCATTGGTTTGTGTGGTAAACTAAATGAGATGAACCAAAAGTGTGTGGGCAGAGTGGCCAGAGAGTAAAACATAAATCGGTGCGTTAAGAAAAAGTATCTTAGAATGCATTAGGGCCGAACGTCCCTCTTCGAATGATCCATCCCACCCCCCGCTTTCTTCTAAGACGAAAAAAGAAAATGTTTAAGAGTGAATGATGTCACAGGTTGGCAGGAAAATTAATTGCAACAATCAAAAAAAAAAAAAAAGACAAAATTAAGTGAAGCAAGTGAAAAGTGAAAATATCTATACCCTTCTGTAGGAAAAATCTTCTCCAAAAAAAAAGTGATCAAAAATTCATTACAATTGAATAGAAATTTGTGCTTAGTGTAAAAAAATATACATATGTATGTATAAAATTTAAGCATTTTAAATAATATAAAAAGCAAAATGATTTTTATCAATTTGAGTGTATTGCAAAAACCAAATGCCAAACAATTTTAAATGCCGCAACAAGGAGGAGCAACAACAACTGCAACAAAAATTCACACATGCAACAAGTGCAAAACTTGCCTCAGTCTATTCTCTCCCTTCCCCCCTTGTCTCTCTTACTCTCTCTTGCCACTCTCGGCAGAACTCTCTGTGCGTGTTGTGCGAAATGTTTTGGCGACACTTGACAAAATGCCAGAAATTCTAAATACTTTTAGCTCGTCGTTTGTCGTTGCCTTTTTAGCTACATTCATTTTTGCCGTCTTTGCCCTTTTGAGCTGTTTGAGTTTTTCTCTTGATACCCTAAATAAGGGATATATTAATTTTCGTGAACTGAACAGAAAATCTATTTAAGCCGAATCTAATATGAAGACCCCCAACACAATCATAGATGATGGTTTAAAATCTTCGCCTCAGATCATTGTTGATAGAGCATACAAAATTCGTAGCTTCCAAATATAAAATCAATTCTCTTGGTTGTTGTTGTTGCTGTTGCATTTCTCCTTTCTCCGGTCCTATGCACAATCAAATAAAATTAATGGGTTGCTTGCAGTTCTGCTTTCTAATTAATGAGTTTATTAATTTGTGAATTGTCGTCAAAGCGAACGAATTGTAGGAAACCAAAGTGAATCCCCCTCATGGCCAGAGTAGGCAATCTGTAGGAATCAGTGAAAGACAAGAAAATGCATTTTCATGTCTCTGGCCATTAACACACTTTTCCAATTGTAAGTCCAAGTCGTAAGACGCTATGCCTGTTATGCGGGTCTGCGAAAAACAAAGCGTTTTTCTATGTTTTTTTCACTTTGCTGTGGCGCTGCGCTTCAATTGATTTTCGCACTGCTCGTTTAACGCCTGACGTGATCATTTATTTAGATACCAATACCCTCATATGTACATACAAATATCCATCTATGCATACATATTTATGTATATGTAAAATATTTACAAAAATGATCTGCTCTCCACAATCAGCATTCTGAAAGATTCTCCGAGTGGGCTTAACATTTTCTAGCCATAATGTTAATTGGGCGAGACAAACACACGCAGAGACATCAAGTTTAACTTGGCATGAAATGTGCTAAAAAATTTTTTATATAAGATATTATAGATGGATATTTATGTATACATAGGCAAATATAGTGCAAAGCTCAAAACTGTGCGATTGTGTTAGTTCTATTAACTGGAAATGCGTATCCCGCGATAAGTTGTAAGCTAAACTTTTCAAACCTTATTTTCGGACATATGTATGAACTTCTCTACATTTCAATATTTTAGCCAATAAATGAAAAAAAAAACAACATTTCACAAATTTACACAAAAATATATAGTCAATAAAAACGCGTCAATTCGTAAATCTATTTTACGACACGTTTCCGAAAATTTCTCTTCCACTATATCATTGATATTCAAAGATTTGTTATATGAAAAATAATTTTATATACTTTATATACTTTATTTTATATACTTTTATTTTAATTCTTAATTGGTAAAAATAATTCTTTTTAGTTAAAATTAACACTCAAAGAAAGAATGTTAATTTCTAAACTTTTAAGGAACTGGATAAATAATATTCTTTATTAAATTGTTTACATATTTTACTCTTTAAATCATATCTCAAACATCATCTCAATTATTACTATAATCGTTAGTCTAACATTTTTCCAGCAGATATTACAATACCATTTTGACCAATTTTAGTCTAGAATCGTTTAGTTATATGATAAGAGTATAGCCATTTCTTATTAAACCACTCCAAATATTTCGCTGAGTCAAACCACAAGCGGCAAAATGATGATATATTCCCCGCGCAAGCCCCTTTCTCTCTCGCATTGCTAGGCATAAATGCTGTCATTTCAAATACAAACGATCATATGAAACGACTTCCCAAACAAACATGAATAAACAAAAACAAAAACATATACACATACACATACACACATACATATTAACTGCAGATATATAGATATATATATATATAGGAACATTTATATGTACTTTGTATATAGAAGTCTAAAAGGCAGGCAACGAGCATGGCTAATTGGCTTTAATGCCCGAGCCACAAGTGTCCAAACAGCTGTTTTTTTTTTTTTAAAGAGAGAGCAACAGCTTAAAGAGAGAAAGAGAGAGAGTAGGAGAGAGCATTGCCAGCATGAAACAATGCGAGACTCAAAGTGCAATGCAATTGATCGACAGGGGAGCTAGTGTGCCAGCCATTAGCTCTTGGGGCTCCCCACTTAAGAGTCGTCTCGTCGTCAGTCATCGTCGTGGAAGTCGCCGCTGCCGTCGTCGTCGTCGTCGTCGTAGTTGTTGTTGTCGTCGTCGTCTTTGTTGTTAGTTCGTGCATTATTCAATTGAATTTGAGAATTTGTCATTCATTCAAAGCACGATTTTCGATCTTCGTTTGGTTCGAACAGTCAGTCGAACGGTTAGTTAGTTCGTCGCAGTTGCCGGCACGTTGTCAACGTTTGTCAACCCAACTTCAATTCTTTTCCTTCACCACCCCTCCGCAACCCACCAAACCGCACCGCGCACCCCACCAATTGGTGGGAAATAAAATTCTTTAAATTAAATACTCGGTCACTAGCAGTGCGTTAATTGAAAAACGGTTTTCGTTACTATCTGAAAAAGATATCGCTAAAAGTTATTGGGTAATCATCATCAATAATTGATTGAAACGTTTTGTGTTCCAGCAGCACTGAATTAAGTTTTCTTTCTAATTGAGCGAAAAACAATAACAAAAAAAAAAAACACAGTAAAAAATATATAAATAAAGAAAAGCAAAAAGAATCTGCTTAACGTAAAGAGAATAAGAATCCAGTTTAAGTGGAAATAAACAAAAATAAAAACAATTAAATCAAACCTGATTTATGTTTAATTAGAGCAAACTGGTTAATTTTCTGTGCTATTAAACAAAACAAACAATTCTTGAAATAACTAAAATTATGAAATTAAAACCCATCGATTGCATAATTTATAAAAAAAAGAAAAACCTTTTCACCTTACAAATACACTAAGAGAAAAACAAATAACAATACCCCTAAAAAACAGAAAAAATTGATTATTTTTTTTTATCAAATTTTGTTTTTTATTAAACATTTATTTAACAAGCAAAGTTCTTTTAATAGAACTTGGATTGGGTTCTGTTTGATATAGATATATGATTAATTTTTAGATCGAATTTCATAATTGTGTCATTGCACTAAAGAGTTCTGAAAGTCTATAGATCTTAGAGTACACGAATAATGCTAAGAAGAATCTCTTAAGAGAACTTCATAGCAATTGGCCAATTTTTCTTAGTGTACAAATATTTATGATAATTTTTAGGTAATTCCCTTTGCGAAAAAAAATTTTTATGTCTGTAGTAAAATTACAGGTATAAATTTTTTAAGTGACAAAAAAATTTCCAGAAAAAAATTATAAAATTCTCAAAAACCAACAAATAAATTTAATAAAATAAATAAAATTTAGCAAAATTTCACAACACAAAAGTAAACAATAAATGCAAACGCAAAAGAGAAGAGCCAAGCAAAAAAAACAACAATATGCAAAAACAGGTTGTCATAGCCGATGTGTACATATTGTATATACATATATACTATATATATTGACAAAATACTTAATAATAAGCAATTAAATGCAAAGAAAGCAACAAAAACTAAAGCCCAAAAAAAAAAAACCGAAAAAAACAACAGAAATCTCAGCTGCTGCAACTTGTAATTAATTTAACTGAGTCATTCTCAGCCGGCATTTGAGACTTCTCTCCGAGTCTCTCTCTCTCTCTCTCTCTCTCTCTCTCTCTCTTGTCTCTCAGCTGAACTGGCGGGTACAACCTCTCAACCAGTTTTCAATTTCAATTTCCAATTGCCACAATGAAATTTATTTATATAACTCATCTGAATATTTGAGAGAGCGTTAAAAAAAAATGCTGGCTAAATGAAATCAGCTGTTTTATGTTTTTATTTCATTATCTCTCTCTCTATCTCGATGTCTTTAGCTCTAATTCTGTGTTGCGCTTGCGTGCCTTCGTGCCGCGATTAGGTCAGGCCAATGCCATTTCAAACTGAAGATTGGTGAAATTTTTTATCCATCTAATCTACGTGTTGCGTGGCGTTTGTCTGAGTGCGTCTCTCTGTTGAAAGTGCGTTTCTTGTGTGTGTGTTGCATTCTGTGTTGCAAGTTGCTTGCCATAATTTGCTGTTGCATTCGTTGCTGCATTGCTGCGGTTGCAGCTGCAGTTTGTCATGTGGCACATAAGACATTTTTCTTTACGCTCGACAAACGGTAATTGAAATATGTGGAATAATTTGCTAAGATTTGTGAGCCAAAATGGCAAAAGCATGAAGATTCCAAAACAACAGCAAAGCAAAAAAAAAAAATGATCAAATAAAATAAAGCAACATAAATTATATTTTTTATGGTCATGAGTAGCTGAGGAAGTTTCTGAAGTAAATCATATTTAAATGAATGCGTTTTTGAAGTTATAACTGAAAGGGTTAGTTGGCTTTTCTAATGATGCATGTGAAGTTTTTTTTTTTTATAATGACAACTTTATAGTAGATTAATCAAGCTTCTGGTATTTCTACCCAACAGACAACTGGTTAAACCCAAAAAACAATTATCGATTGGCTTATTACAGAGCTACTGGCAGGTACAAACTATAGTTTCAACTTTGTAATCTAGTTTCAACCAGCATATTAGCATTCAAATCAATCGGTGCCTATTATTATTTAGCAACAACGATTATTTTAAATTTTTCCACAAGTTCGCAAAGTTTGCGAAACGTTAAAATGGCTTAAATATTATGCAAACTATGGTTTTGCCGGTGTTCGGGGGCAAAAAACTCTGTGATAATAAAAACACAGCTGCGCTTGTGTACCCTTTCGTTGTTAAGAATCCTGAACTTAAGACAAAAGGACCAGCTGTGTTGCCATAGCGCACAGAATGTTCGCTAAAAACAATTATTAATTAAATACTAATGAAATATTAGTGTAGTAAACAATTTAAATAATGGGCTTGCAGAAAGTTTACTAGTTTAGTTTAGTACGAAATTGTGATACGACTCCAAACCGCATGAGAAATCTTTGAAATTCTGTAAACTTCAAAAATTTAAACTATTAAAAAAGAGTTTTGTATGTTCCGAAAAATCTCCAATCTAGTATTTAGCTCAGATTTGCATTTATATATTGCCTGCAGAGTACTGAAGATACAGAAAATTAATAACACACCACGCACAAAAATTTGTTTAAAAGTCTACAAAGTCTACAAAATGTGAGTGAACCAAAATTAACGTAAATTTAAAAAAACTAAAACCAAAAAGAAAACAACACACAATTTTAGCAAGTTTTCAAAAAGTCTACAAAGTCTCCAAACTGCAACTGAGCTTTAATCAGCGTTAAAACACACATATTTTCTTAGAAATTGAGTCCTTCGACACTTTTATACATTTTTTAAAAGTCTACAAAGTCTCCAATCAGTGTTATTTAGCCAAAATCTACAAGCTTCTTACTAAAATTGTTACGAATGAACCGCAGGTTGTTAAGTTATGCCTTTTTAAATGATTCTCCGCAAATCTATGCATTTTATATTGTTTTTTATCATCATGTTGCATGATGTGTGGATACAAGCATTTATGTATTTGGTTTAGTCTCTTCCTTGCCCCACTAATTCGCTTTGTTAATCGCCGTTATCTAAAGGATTTGCCAATGCATTTGCTCTTTACAATCCAACAGCGCAAATCTGATGGATAGACATAAGAAATTTAAGATACACATAAACGTATGTACATACATACACACATATATGTATGTACATACATGAGGTATATGGTTATATGTTTATGTATGTAATTCCCACTGGACTCAACGTTCAATGCCTTCAACTTGAGATGGCCTGTTTGTTTTTCCACGTCTCGACGACGACAGTTTTGTTTAATTTATCAGTTAACAGCTTTTAGGCAAAAGCTACTCGAGCTTCAGTGCTTCTTTTTAGCTTCTCTTCTTGATCTTGCCAATGTAGATTTATTTTCATAAATAAACAATAAGTCAGCTGATGGAATGCTACGCCCTCCAAACTCGAACTCTGCTTATCTATGCAACAGAAAAATTTAATTAAAAACAGAAAACACATGCCACACAAGAGAGGGAGGGGGGCCGACAGAATATTACGTACGCCCTCTAATTACAGACGCCTCAAATGAGATACACTTGAGCCAAAAAAAAACACACAGAGACGCCGAACCCATTTTCGATAATTGAAAATGATAATTAAAATTCTCTGATTGAACTGACGTCCGCAATTGGAGTGCAAGTAGGTCTATAATAAAAAGTTGAAAAAGAATAATAAAAATGTTTCATTGGTATACGAATTTAATATGCAAAACTTGTCGCCTCCCATCCATCGAGAACATTTTGTTTGATTCATTTTGTTTCATTCATTCATTCTTGCCTTTACTCGATGCCCTTAAAAACCAAAAAACAAAAAAAAGTCCATTGTATTTTCTGTAAGGTTTGTCATTTGTCTGTCTGTTATATAAAGACACACGTTTATTCGAAAGTTAAGCTTCCAAAAGGTTTTAGAAATTTGAATAAAGTTATTTAATTGGAAAAGGACTTTTTTCAAGTCTCAAATATCAAAATTAATTTTTTTCTTGCCTTTTGTAAGAATATACCAATTCAATGTGACCATATTTTAAAACAGCTCAAGGTCCATTTATCGATAAATAGTATTTAGATTAACGGAATTTCATAGACATAGAAACTAATCGTTCTTTTAGGATATGCAATTTTCGTTGGGATTGAAATTAGTCTTCGTCCTCTTGGGTTTCTCTTCTCTTTTATATCTTTTGTTTTTCTTTTGGGTCATAGAGCCCGTTAGCCGTATTTGTCCAGCAAACAAATTATTCATCAAGGAATTGTTGGTTGTCATTCATTTTGTGTTGGGCTTTGTTCTCTCAAGTTGGCTGGCTGACTGGAGCGGAGTGGATGAGTGGTAAGGGTGAATAATTTTATGCCCTATTCATTTTGTCTGTATGTAAGTACATACATATGTATGGATATATATATATCTATGTGCGTGATTTCTTCAATTAATTGCCTGACTTTATCATTGTCGTTGCATTTTGAGCATTGCACAATCCATGCTAAACCATGTTCTTGACTTGGTTGCGCGTTTTTTCTCGTTTTTATTTTTTTTTGTAATTTCTTCACATCATTGTCTACATAATTAAATGGCGGCCGAGGGGAGTCTTAAACTTTGGCTCAACTTTGCATTACAATTCTTACACCCCGTCCCCTTTAGTCACCACAACTACAACTGCCTGCACCCTCTTCCATGTTCTAACAATGACAATTGTTCAAATGAGGTCTTAGAATAGCTTTGTTGCAAAGAATTCTTTGTCGGTAATTATGTATATGGTTAGGGAAATGAATTGACTTGACTTTACTCGACTTGGCTTATCCGAAAGACGGAAAATTGCACAAGTGGGGGAAAACTTATGTAAGGCAATTAAGTGATTTACATTGCAATTACATCAAAGTTTGGAGTTTAACAAGAAAAAGAGACAGATTTAAGTGTCAAGAAGTCAAAGGTTCGCCAGGAGTGGATTTTTAGTAAGAATAATGAATACTTCGATTCGTTTATAAAAAGTTTCTTCATACTAAAAGACAACAACCAAAAAGTAAGTTTTCATTCAAAAATTATTTCAAATAATATTGCTAGAGTTTCTTAGCTTTACTCACTTACTTATCACTTTATTCATTAATGTTGATTAATTGTAGAATTGGACCCGAATAGTGAGGGAAAATAATTTTTAAATTTCTTATACATAAATAAGTCACGAAGAAAAACCTCAATCGCCAAACGGTAATTTTGTTATCGATATTACACAATTTTGCCATCACTATAAATATAGCAGCCTTCTAGCATTGAGCAGAATAAAAGAGCTTAAGTATGCTTTGCTTCCAAAGGGTATAAAAGCCCGCTTGGTCCTCACCATGCTTCACATTTATTTTCTAGCCTTCATCTAGGCAACATCCAATTTTCTTTTTATTTTTTCATTTTTGTTTTTTAAACTATTTTACTTTAATTTTACTTTATTTTACTATTTAAAAGCAATTTTCCTTATTTTTGGTCATCCCTTAAAACCCACGATTTCAGCCACCATCTGATCTATTGTGTTCGGTGGTTTCCGAGATTAAATTCTGGGTTAAAAGCAATATTCCTTATTTTTGGTCATCCCTTAAAACCCACGATTTCAGCCACCATCTGATCTATTGTGTTCGGTGGTTTCCGAGATTAAATTCTGGGTTAAAAGCAATATTCCTTATTTTTGGTCATCACTTAAAACCCACGATTTCAGCCACCATCTGATCTATTGTGTTCGGTGGTTTCTGAGATTAAATTCTCGGTTAAAAGCAATTTTCCTTATTTTTGGTCATCCTTTAAAACCCACGATTTCAGCCACCATCTATTGTGTTCGGTGGTTTCTGAGACTAAATTCTCGGTTAAAAGCATTTTTCCTTATTTTTGGTCAACACTTAAAACTCACGATATCAGCCACCATCTGATCTAGTGTGTTCGGTAGTTTCTGGGATTCCCCAAAAGAATATAATACTTTCGGGTTTTCTGATATATGTACAAGCGTTCAAAGATATATTTTTCCTATTTTCAAACATCCAATGTGTCAATTTCGAAACGTAGTAGGCAAACTCCATCCTGCTCTACGGGTCTAACCTGATGTAGGTTGAGATAAATTGTCTTTAATTTTATATTTTGTCGTTTTTTTTTTCGAAAGCTCAATTGCCAAGTCCCATCCAATTTTAAGGGACTCAATTTCATTAGTTCTCTATTTGAAACAAATTAGGCACTCTTGACCATCTTTGTTTGGACTATGGCAAAAGATTCCAAAGGTAGCCCTATAGCTAGTGCCCTAGTCCCCGTCCCACCGTTCAACCGAAATGTATCTATAGAGTGATGATAAAAACGTTTTGCCGGTTGCTGTTGTTGCTAAGTTTTTCGTTGTTGTTGTTATTATTATTGTTTAGCTGCCGTTGACGTTGAACGTTGTCGCCGTTCGACAACGAGCAGCTCATCGTGAACTGAGTACACAATGGCTAAAGTACATACGATACAACTACAAATACTAAACAGCAGCGGGTCTCTATGGGCGATGTGTGGATGGTAGGAGCGGGCAGAGGGGTATAGTAAGGGGGGGGCTAAAAAAGTGAAATAAACCACAGAACGAAACTGAAAAAAATAAGCAACGCCAGCAGTTTGTCACTCAATCGCCCAGACATCAGTCGCGTTTTACGGATCGCATGCGGCATCTCTCAGAGTATATCCAAAGCGCGCTGAATGAACGACAAACGAACAGAGAAACAGACGTATCTATCTGTGAATTTTTTGTATCTGTATCTTTCGAACCGCCGATTGTCGAAATCGTTGAAATCGTGAGATCGCCTGACCGCCTGACCGAAGCGCGCACGTAAAAAATAATTTGTGTGAGACATTTGTGTGATTACCTTTAGAGGCATTAGCTGACACTCGCACGTGTCAAAGTTGAAGTTCTCATTTGAGGGTTAACCCTCTCTCCGCCCCACCGTAACCCTCCTCTCTCTCTCTGTGTTTTCTCATTTAGCTACAAAGTGCACAACAAATAACAAAAGAAAAAAAAAAAATAATAATATAAGCGCAACTTAAGCACATTTTCAATGCAAAAATAAAACGTATTTTTTGTGTTTTCTGAAATGCACATAACATTTGCATAATTTAGCAGGCGATAAGACTCCAAGCATTTTCTTCGGCCTCAACAGGAGCTAAAAGTACAGTGAATATTGACTAGATCAACAATCAATAAATAAATTTCACCAATAATACTTGAAACTAAATTTAGAGAGCGTTAAAAATTTATTTTTATAATCACTTTAATTACCCTTTGTACAGTGAATACAACAATACAAAAATAAATATATTCAAATATCAAAATTAAAGGTGGAAAACTATCGATAGTCAATAGTCAAAATAGTATTGAAAACGTTGCTCTTGTTTCGAAATCCAGTCAAATATTTGTTTCATGTTTCACTGTAAAACCTTCTTATGACTGAAATGAAAAAAAAAAAAACCAAGAGACTTAACTTTCCGTTTTTTTGACTAATGACCTAAACAATTAGTGCTAAACTTTGCTATAATTTTAAAGATAATGAGACTTATAATGTAAACAAGCAAATTTTACCCAAGAAAAAAGCTTACTTAGATTAAAAAACAATTTATTGTTTAAAAATAATAGACAAATGAAAACACATCTTAAATGAGAGAAACAATTTGCTTAGTAAATGTAAACAGATTACAAATTTTAATATTAATTGTATGTGTATAGCTCAAAGTAGACTGAAAACATTTGTTTTTCTCTAAATTTCTTTAAAAATGACGCTGCAAATCATTACCTAAAACCAACAATGCTGGTTTCTACTGTATCTGACGTGAAATGGAAAACTATTTTTTGAAATAGTTTTAGCATGGCCATCAGTCATCTAAATGTCATAAATCTAAAGAAATCGACAAATTTGTCTTAAGAACAAAAACTATTTTAGTTGATCTTCACTGTTTTAGCACAAAGTTGTGAATTTTACCTGTGGAAAAAATGTATTAACAATCGTATGGGATATTCTTATGTACTTGGAACAGCTGATTAGCTATCGGCAATGGACAACAATGGAACTTGGCACATAGTATATAAATATATATATATATAGTATATGGGTGTATATTGAAGAGCCAACAACCGATTTGTGAACCAATTGGCGTTACACTTCACTGACTGCAACTATTTGTGTTTGGGTGTGTCTTCCCATTGCCCGTAAACAGTTGACTCCAATCTCTCGGGCATTGTGGTGGATGATGAGTTCGAGTTCTCTCACTCACCTTTTCAGATCTTAAAGCCTGCCTCAAGGTCAACTTATCGTATGTATGTATATAGAGAGCAGAGAGTGTGCTGCGCCCTAAAACCATTTGTGCAAATATCCAAAAAGTTTAAACCAAGAACAAGTGTTCTTATATCTACGCAATAGAAATAGATTGTCAAAGGTAAAAACAAACACACACACACACTCTTAGATAGATATAGAAAATACCGTTCACGTAATGGATTTCTTGGCGAACGACAACTAGGAAAATGAATCACAAAACAACAACAACAAGAAACAAACAGAAAAAGTGGAGGGAAAATGCAAAGAGGTCGACAAATGGAAATTGTCAGTTGTCAATTTTTATGTATGTAGGTTTGCTTTTCCTTCTTTCTGCAGCCTCGTAGACCCAGTATTAAATATAAATGTCAGCAACTCGTCAAAAAAAACTTAAAATGAATAACAAAATACCTAAATATAATCAGGTTAAAACTGAAATTCATAAAAATAACAAATGAAAATATCAATAATAAAAATCTATCGGATATATCATTTCTAAATCAAGTGATTCATATTATTTTTCTTCAGTTTCCCAATTAGTTATAAACAAATTTTAAATAAGTTTGTCATGTGAAACTGAGCATTCGTAGGTTTAGGTTTAGAAATTTGTTTTGAATAATATTATTTGGCTTATTTCCATGCGTAACCTAGTCTTATAGGTAGCTAATACTTATGTATAAGTATATCTAAGTCAAAAATGAATAAAATTTGTCAAGTGTTTTCCAAAAATCTAATTAAAAACTGATTTTTAATCAACTTTAAATCTATTTTTAAATAATTGGAACTAGAAAATAGGAACTAGTTTTAGTTACTTTTAAAGTTGTTTTAAATTCAGTTTACAACTCGAACTAGTTCCGATTTTCAAGTTCCTATTTCATAGCTCACTTTTTGATCACAAATTAGAAATCTTCATACAAACCAATTCAATGAACATTGGAACCAAATTTCTTGTTTAAATTTCTAACAATTTGGTTTCAAACTTAACTTGAAAAATTTATTCGATATGAAAGAGAAACCACAAATATTTATCTACTTACATAAATGCCTGTGGGTAATGCTGTTTTTTTTTTTAGCTATATCATGCTTCAAATGCCACATAAATGTTAAAAAATTAAAGCGTTCACTTTACGCTCTAAATATTTCACTTAACTCGAATGCGAGAGAAAACGAAAAAAAAAAAAAATAAAATAAACCAAAGTTCAGAGTGTAAATGTGAGAGTATTATGTGATAATTGTTGTCAGTTTCTTGAGGTGAGACTCAAATGCTCAAAGGGCGCCGTGAGTTGCCTGACAACTTGGACTAAAATTGAACTAAATGAAATGACTTGTCAGATTAAGCATCGATTTGCTTTTCCTGGGAATTTTTCGTAAAACGAAATTCTAGTTTTTAGTCCCCAAATCAATCACTTCTCCAATAACTTTGTGCCAGGGCTTTGTGTCGAGCTATTTTCAATTTTCTTGTGGTCCAAACTAAAATTTGACGTTTGCCAGTTTTGTCTACTTATTGACAGACTTCTTGTTTGTACATGGACGGCCAACATATAGACATAAATATGCGTAAATAGATTTCAACAAAATATACTACATCTCAGATCTCTCTGTCTCTCTTCGCTCTCCACTCTCCTCCATTGCTGGCTGTCTCCATGACATACTTTGGTAAAGAAAGTGCAAATATTGATACAAGTTTTCAGCAGGTGCAAGTCGAGTTGTTGTACAGTCTGTCTCTAGTTGAGACATGTAAGTCCGATTGCTGCATACATTTAGATATATACTCTGTATGCAAAACAAATTGATTCGTTGCAACAGTGACACAATTCTATCGAAGTGCTTGTTCAGTTGTGGAGTGGAAACTCCCATTTCTCCCTCTCTCTCGCTCTCTTTCTCTCTCTCTCTCTCTTACTCTCTCTGTCTTCTCTCCATATATGTGCTTATATGTAATAGGTTACAACTGGTGACTATTGCTAACTATTTTGGTTTAAGTGCTTTTGACATTTGTCGTAATCATTTATTTTACGCTTCGTTGCATTCGACACAAAAAAAAAATGGTATTATCGTCGGCCTGGAAAGAGAGTGTCAACTGAACTATACATAAATTCGTCGTACAATATGAAAATTTTTAAATTTTGATTACCTTTACGAATGTCTATTTAAAATTTTCACCTTTACACAGTTTGGGCAACAATTTTCAAGCAAACAATAAGAAACTGCTGTATAACATTCGAACATATCCTAAAGCCAGTAAGAAAACAATCTTAATTATCTAAATTATTTTTAAAAGATTAAACAAGATTTATGCAGAGAAAGGATTGGAATTCTGTATAGACAATATATACAAATTTATAATTCGTCTAAGCAATTTTGCATGGGAAAAGAAGTGATTTATATCAAAATCTTTTGTAAAGTTACAAAAAAAACAAATTTTTTGTAACAATTAATAAGACGCAATTTAAAGCCAATTGTGTACCCTTGGAAATAAAATTACCTAAATCTTTTCTTAGTTCTTCTCACTTCAAAAAACTCTTTAATTAGGATCATTCGAATTCGCCATAAGCGTGTTTCCATACTAGATCATTTCATCTTTTTAGTACACAATTTTAGCCAGTCAAAAGCTTACTACATTACATTTCTAGCCCTTTTTAATTTTAATATATTTCTATCTAAATGATGTTAAAACCTTTTACAAAACATTTTTGCCTTTATAAAGTGAGAAGTAATTTAAAGTCATTAAACATTTTGAAGTGAAATAACCTTTTGCAATCAAACTCTTTCAATTATCTAAATTAGTTTGAAAATAGTTGCAAATATTTGGAAAACTTGTTTTCAAAGCAATTTTTTCAGCAATAGTTTCAGAAAAATGTGCCATAGAAACTCTGGTTCATTACAGTTTAACGTGTTCTCTAGAAATCGTGATACCCAGCCGCACTTCAAGGTAAATACAACTTTTGGCTTCTCTAGCTCAGGGCTTCCCCAAAGGTTATTTTATAAACTTAACTTTAGTTTTTGGAAATCCTTGTGATTACTTTTTTCACTTTTTGTACAATTTTCGGAAAGTCAGTTGCTAAAATCTCATTTTGCGGAGCTTCTATAAAAATCATGCTTAAAGAAAAGCAGATGACCCTCTTTGAAAAAGACAAATTTATTGCATTAAAACGAGAAATATTGGTTAAAACAAAATTTAAATAAAAGTTCAGTTCGACGCTTTTTGAGAAAATATCCTGAGACTGACAAATTGGGAAAAAGGAAAGGATCAGGCAGAAAAAATGATACAATTGAAAGAAAGAATCGCTTCAAAATAGAAATTGCATTTAGAGTGCAAATATACAAATATATTCTATTCTTTTGCCTCATAGTACAAAAAAAGATGCAAACTTGAACCAATTAAGAAGAGCCAAATAAATTACATAATTATTTGCTTTTTGCTATATCTATATTTGGTTTCGAAGTGTTTTCCAAAAAGTTTCGAAATCCCTTTAATCCCTTTATCATATGTGAACCTTTTTTTTTTTGGTTGAATGACAAGGCTGGTCTCTAAAGGTCGCATTTGGGCTTATTAGTCAGCAAAGAATTTGGCACCGGCATATAAAAAAAGAAACCCAATAACTACATGGAATATTTATAGTTTCAGTTGTTGTTGTTATTGCTTTTGTTGTCTAAATCAACCTCTAATTTCACAGTCAGATATATAAACAAATATCGGAATCAACACAATTGTTGTGAATTGTTTAGAGTTTTGAGTCGAAACCCTATACGTTTCTTTTATAAACACAGACGGTTGGGTTTTTTTTCCCCTCTTTCTCCAAGCTGATTAGCCTCTCACACAGGTGCCATATACATAGTACGTTTTGGGCGTGGCTTTTTGGCCAAGCTGCGACAGTTGTGAAATTTTCTCAATATTTGTCTTGAAACAGTTGTAAAATGTTTGCTTAGCTGCGGCATCTTTTCTTCAATAGTTTGACGAAACCAAAAAAAAAAAAAAAACAAAATAACTAAACAAAATAATGCAGCAACGTAAAAAGTGAAATTTTTATATTACTTTTTACCTTTTTGGGGGGGCGGTGGAGGATGATTGTTGATTTTTTTGAGGCTAATGCAAAATCAAATAACTCTCTGGCTATGTGATCGGTATAATAATTCATTGTAATAATAATAAAAACAAATATTATTGGTTAAATAGATTCTTCTATATGAATGTCATGTCTGGGCCATTAACGCTTCGCAAAAAAAATGCGGAGAAGGGAAAAAAACGATTGGGAGAAATACGAATCAACACAAATTTATAGTTAGAGCATCGCCTAAAAAGTACCCTGCAATCCCCTTACCAAAAAAACCAACTCCTACACGATCAAGAATAAATAATGATTAAAGTAATCGGATGATTTTTTGTTCCTCTGATGCTTTAGTCGCACCTGTTGATCTAGCTAAGTCACATTCATAACGAGTTTACTTCAGCCTTATATGGCCACATTCAAACCCAGATTAGAGGGTATAATGGTTATGATGTGATGTGCAGCAACAAATTGAAAGTAAATAGCAATAAAAAAAAAAGAATTTATATATCTTATCGTCATTATTACAAAAGCAAACTGCATTCGATTGAAACCTATATAACAATATGGCAAATTAATTAGTTATACAAAAATGGACGAACATAAAAAAATTGTGAAAATCAACAAAACAAAACAAAAAAAAAACAACAAAGGTTTAAAAAAATAATTTATATATTTGTATGTATTTTGATGGTTTATTTTTTAGTTATTGGTTTTTTGTATAGCGAATAAAATTCAAATTATGCACAAGTGAATAATTGTGGCATTTTAATGGCAGCCTAAATAAATAAATACATATGAATATAGACACAAAGAGAAAGAGAGAGAGAGAGAGAGAGAGACACACACAGTGAAAATATATTGAAAAAATATTCGTTTTAATATAGCCCAAGAGGGCCATAAAAACAACGGTTACAAAACAAAATAGCAAAATCCTACAACAAATATCCCGTGTCTGTGGCAGTGAATAAGAGTGTGTGTAAGTGCGGTGGCGCCATCTAGCGGCCCATAGATATTATGAAAAACCCAACTATCATGGAATGCAGCTTAAGCAACAACAACAATAACAACAGCATCACAACATCTAACAATATCAACGCAAACGGAAACGGAAACGGAAATGGCAACAGCAGCAGCAGTCAAGAGCAGCGCCCTCTACTGGCAAAACCAAATGCCATATCACCCAAACTAGGCAGCAATTCCAATTCGAATTCTAGCTCCAGTTGCAGCTCAAGTTCCTCTCCCCCACAACTGTACCATCCACACCCACATCATCATCATCATCAACTGCACAACCAGTCGTCGCCGCCTCCAACGCCCTCATCGATGTCCACAAACATGACCACAAATGGCCATCAGTTGTATCCGGCGATAACAGCGACCTATTGGCTACCCCCACCGAATCCGGCGCCATATTTAGTTCCAGGTAATTAGTTAGTTAACTTTGCATACTACAGTAGGGATAAGGCCATGGCTAACTGCATTTATTCAAATGAAAAGGGAATGGTCAGTCGTTAGATATATTCATGGAATTGGTAAATTCATGTAAACATAATAAACAATGAAATTGGAACATATATATTTATTTTTAACTGATGTAAAGTCGTTGTTTCTATAATCGAAGACTGCCATTTCATATCTTAAATGAACAATTTTCTATTAGTTTGAAATCTGAGAAAGAAGAATTTTGATTTATTTCACTTAACATTTCTACAGATAATCCAACAAGTGTTCTGTTCAACTGTTCCACCCGATTCCAAACATTTGAAATTCTAAATACCACCAAATTGGTATATTGCAATGAAACATTTTCCTCGGGTAAAAAGTCAAAGCCAACTATTGATACGAGAGTCCACTGTTGAGGGGTTTTTTCCACTTTCTCTCTCTCCCACTCTCCGTTTGTCTAATTTGCGAACTTTTCGTGTGTTAAGCAAAAACGCGTTTTGTTAACAGAAAGAAGAAGAGAGGGGAAAAAAAACGCCATACAAGAGCAACAAACATACCAAATTATATTTTCGTGTTTAAAGTAAAGCTCACGAGGATTACGAGAAAAACATGCTAACAGCTGCAAAGAGCGGCAGCGTCACTGCATACAAGTACAGTCAACGGGGAACGGGAGGAATGGAACATTGTTGTTTGCTGGGTGTAGTGTTTCGATGTGAGTTTTTCTTGTTTTATTTCTACATTGTTCCGTCCCCCTCCTTTTTGTTATGTGTGTTTGTGTGAGTGTGTGTGTCGTGTATTTTATTTCCTTTTCGCGCCATATGTGGGGGTGGTGAAGGAGGAGGAGTGAAGTAGGATATTGCATTCCCTCTTTGTCTTTACCTCTCCCGCTCTCTCTCTCTTTCTCTCCTTCTCTTTCACTCTCATAGAGCGTGTGTGTGTGTAATTTCATTTGCAAGTGCCACTTGCTGGAGCTGCTAATTAAATTTTAGCTTTGTTAAGGGATTTTGCTCATGTCAAACGAGGGTGAAGAGGTGGGAGGAAGAGAGTTGGAGGCTGAGTTTGTTTGCTAGTGTTTTGTTTATTGGTTTTCCACTACTGTTTCGGTTAAGTGGCTTAAATTTGTATCGTTTCTCGGTTAGCCAATTTTCATTTTGCATCTGGTAAATATTTTTGCTTGCCATAATTAACAAATTAATAAGAAAATACCACAAAAGCCGCAGAAGACCAAAAGGCAAATGCATTTGCCTGTCCGAGGAATTCACTTTGATTGATTGGTTTTTGCTGTGTATATAAATGTGAATGATGCTGATGCAGTAACACGAAATTGTATCTTAGAGATACTTGAATTTCATGTCTTCTTTTCTTTAAATTTATAGTCTATGAACGCAAATTCTCTACATGTCTCGGTTTCACTTTACTTTTTGATGGGAATCTCATCATTGTTTTGAGCAATGTGCATTCAAGTCAAATATTTAAAGTTAATGATTTTGCCTCATTCCAGCTATATTTTGCAGCTAGTAGTTTTTGAGTAAATGAGGCACTGTGCGTTATTTCTCTCGAATTCTCTTCACCAAAGTCTAAGTTAGACGCTCTTCCGCAAAGTCATTAAAACGAGCTGCATTTAAGACCTAATTTACATATAATTTATAGCAAAGATCGTTGCCAACAACATTTGTTGAAACTTTTCCTAAGAGTACTTTTGCTCCCCATATTATTTGCCTTTTTTAGTGTATAGAAACTTCACCGTGACAATATTTGTTGGCCCGGCCCTCTGTTTAATATGATTATTATTTAAGCCACATGCCAAACTGGTTCTATGACGCACTTCTAGATACATTTCTGACGTTGTATCTTATGTCATTTTATAGCCCTGCACATTTAATCTCCCACAGAAGGTGTCTCTCTTCTCTGTGCATATTTTCTGTGTGTGTGTGTGTGTGTTTTTGGGCACGTCAAAAGCATTTTTGATTGTCAGTCAGTCAGTCAGTCATCCAGGCAGTCTGTCAGTCTGGTGAGTTTGTCTGTTGTGGGTGTTTTTGTGATGCTGTCGACAGTCGTAAAAAATATTTTTAAACTTCTTTTTCTAAAAAGCAAACCAAAAAAAAAAAAAAAAACAAACAAAAATGATTCGCCATGCGCTTTGCATAATAATCAGCAGGGGATCCTCAGACACACATACACACACACACACACAGAAGGTGAAAACGGGATAGAGAGAATGAGAGAGTGAGGAGTCCGCCTGGTGATTACTTTGTTGTTGCTCTCCGCGCCAAGAGAATTTCGCGTTGGTAAAAAAATTTAATATGCACCTTTTGCCTTTGATTTGAGTTATTTCCCTTTGCTACAAAAAAAAAAAAAAAGGGAAAAGTCTCTGGTAATAAAGTCATTATGGCAAGTGATAATAAAAAGGGTTCAGCTTCAATTCTCAAAGGAAATTGCAAGCATTTGAAACACACCGAAAAGAAACAGCTTGAGAAGAATCTCATGAAAAATCTCACCTGGCCCAAGTTGATATACTCTGTAACTTTATCTCATTTAATCGCTAACCTAGTTTCATTTTAAAACTTAAAAAACTCGAACTAAAAAACTTTTACAATTTAGTTCTTTTATATCAGATCTGCCATACGTACCAATCAATTGGTTTGTAGCTAATTTCCTGCATTTTTTTCTCTCCTTTTTTTTGTTTTGTTTTGTGTTGTCATTTAACAATTGACACAAAAGCCACGCCCCCCTAGCATACAGACACACACACACACACACACTCCCAGATGCATCAAATAAAATAACAACAACAACGAAAATGCTTTACTCTGAACATTTTGCCATATAGACAATAGATGTTACAGTTCAATACCCATCGCTGATAAGCAGGGGAGGGAAGGAGGGAAGACCATGTGACATAGATGAGCAGCAAGAGAAGGGAAAGGAGGAAAAGAGAAGGAAATGCTGATGGATTCTTGTCACCCCTCCAATAAGAACGAAATTAAATTCTGTCGCAAGAGAGAGCGAGAAGCGACAGAGAAAGGGGGAGTGGGTGCGGAATATGTAATCAATGGCATTTGGCATCGGATAAATATATTTACATTGCATTTTGAACTTGAATGAAAAGTAAGCGCTCATCGACGAAAACGGCGAGGATGAAACTCATGCACATTTATTGCCTATTTATCGGAATCTATAGTCTATATGCACATATCTTAAACTCGTCTCTAAATTAATGGCTAGTTCAGCATATAAAGACGCTTCTTTGTTTTAATAAGGCTCTTTGAGATGGTCTTGTTACATTTTTAACACTACTCAGAGGCTATTCTGATTCTGGTATAAATTCAATGTTTCATCTACCGAAGAGTCTTCTTCTTGAACAGCAGCTGTTTTGACATGTTTCGGCTTAAAAGTGAAATTTCACAACAGTTCATTGCAATTAATTATGTTTATCAAGTTAAGCTTGTTTCACATGAAATTTCACAACTGTTTGTTGCTCTTAACTAAGTTTGAAAGCTAATTCGTTTAGTTTCATGTGAACTTTCACAACTAATCATAGCTTTAAGCTAAGAATAAGCACAAACCCCAGGTAAACCGTTATGTCTGCGTACTTTCTACGTTTCATTATGCAGTTTTACAACAGATCATTGCTTCGATCTAAAGAAAATGCCCATAATTAATTTTGTGAAGAGCTTCCCAAAGTTCAATTTTTATGTTAGTAACAAAACCCACCTTCACCGTGTCAAAAATTCTATAAACTATAAATTTGTTTTAAATTCAAATTCAAATTGAAATTAAGAAGTTCTGGTTTAGTTTCTAAACATTTGTTTTCTATTTTCTATAGAGAAAGAAATTTCTTTAGCTGTTTCAACTTGGGGGGAAATGCAACTTTTGTGTTCTGCTTGAAGGATATATTCTATCATATCTAAAATGCAAACATGACTTGCATATATATATATATATCTTGCGAAATGAATAGTCGAGAAGCAAAAGTCAGAGACAGAAACAGGAGTAAAGTGAAAAAGAAACTAAAAATAAATAAATAAATACTAGAATTCATTGCAATAAGTTTATGAGTAGATCAAATGACTGAGAGGAGAAGGTAACCAGGGAAGGGAGGGGGAGGCAAAATGGTTGCTGTCACTCAGTCAAAAAGTGAAGTGTCACATGTGTATGTGTGGGTGTATGTGTGTGTGTGTGTGTCTCTATCTGTCTCTGACTCTGTATAAGTTTTAGGAAATTTTGTGGCATATCGTATCTTCCATCTCATTCTCTCTCTCTCTCTCATTCCCAACGTGTGCAAATGCGTTAACATAAATGTAACACGTTTCACTGTGGCAACAACAACAAGAACAACAATCATATATAACATTATGTCACGTAGCTTTTGCATGTCAACGACAGACTAGAGAAAGATGTAGCTAGGTTAAGAGACACGCCAAGAGAGAGAGAGAAAAACTGCGAGAGCAAGAGAAGTAGAAGACCTTTCTCTTCTACAGCTTCCCCTCCCCCCACCAAAAAAAGACTTGACTTGAGTTGGTCCAAGGAAACGAAAGCTGACACATTTCAATGTCTGACAGCTGCAGAGGGAGAACGCCAAGACTTAAACTTAACCGATTCCAAGATTTCAAATCAAATGAAAAATAAAAAACATTTATATACACATTTAAATTTAAGACAATGACTTGGCAGTAAAAATTTTAATATATTTTTAGCTCAAAGCTGTTAATTAAATTAACACAAATCTATAATGAAGAAGATTTGTGTGAAGCAGAAAACAAAGCAAAGAGAGCAATAAATGAATTATGCAACAAATTAGCCACAAAGCAAAAGTAGATAGAAAAAAAATTTCTATTGATTTATATAATTCTCTTGCAGCTTTGAAAGAACACGCTTTATAAAGGTAGAAATCTTCTCTTAGATCTCATTTGTCCATACCCTTCGCCCATTTTCTGATCCAAGCACTTTTAAATCATCAAACAAAATGTTTTTTGAAAAACATTAAAAAAACATTTGAGTCAATTAGTAGGGAAATGTAATTCATTTGATATCGGCTTAGATTAGTTATAGCTTTGCCCATATTTTCATTAGAATTTATTGTAATTTATTTGCATCTCCCCACACCCCCTTTTGGCAGCCACCACTCTAGCCTCAAGTGTCTCAAGCACTTGAAATTCATTTCAACAACAAAAATTTCAAAGCATTTGCCTCTTTTTGGCAGAGAAAAAAAAACCATAAGAAAAACAAAATCTAATAAAAATATTGTCGAAATTATAAGAACGAACCGAATTTGTTGATGGAGAGTCCCCCCCCCCCCCCCCCCCCCCCTTTCTTACTTCCTTCACGTCTCAATGAAGATGATGCAGCCCACTTATAAAAAAAATGAACGAGGAAGGAAAAACTCATCTTCTTGGCAGGGCAAGTTGCCAGTGAAGCACTTGAGAAAATCAAGAGGTATGAGAGCTGGAGAGGAAGAAAGTGGTAGCCGTAAAGGGGAGGGAAGGGGGAGGAGAGGATATATTAGAATAGGAACTGTTGGCGGTAATTGAATGAGCAGCAACAAAGCCAAAAACAAAAAAGAAAAAGATGAAATAGAAAAAAAAATGAAATGAAATGAAATTTCAAGCGGTCATCGTTTGGAAAAATGAAAAAAAATAGATGTACACATAACACAAATGAACCCTTCAAGCGAATGCAAAATGAGCAACACTAGAGAAGAGACAGAGAGAGGATGTGAAGGGGATCTTACAGTGAGATAGGGAAGCTCCTCTGGCAGTTTGCCTATTGCCAACTTTCCATCTCTCTTTTTATTTTTCCCTTTTTTTTTTTGGTTTTTTTGGTTTTTTTTTTTTGTGATGCCAAAAGAGCTACGGAAATTGTGGCGCTCGCGGCCCGGAAGTGTTGCCAACGTAATCGAAACGTGGCTGGTCTCCGGCTCCATGTTCCAGCTTCATGTCCGTCTCCGTCTCCGGCTATCTGCTACTGCTACTGCGACTACTGCTGCTCCTGGCCGTTGTCGATGACGCCGTCCGGTTTGTTGGGCACAGATGAGCGGGTATCTCTAGATGATGATTTTAATGATTTTGTACATTTGTCGCAGTTGGCGGTTGGCTCCTCCATTAGCTTTTATGATGGTTAATTGTGCCCATATTTCAGTCTAGCAAAAGGATTCAGTCTGCGTGGGCGCTTCCTAGTGGGTCGCGAGTGTGTTTTATATGGTTGAAGTTTTTCTAATTGTTTTAAATGTGTCTAGTAAAATCGAGCAATTGAAATGGAATGCAAATTTAAAGGTTTTACTTGAAATCATTTTTCGTACAATTAGAGAAAACTTCTTTTAAGATGACCTAATGTTTGTGTATAGAAATAATTCAAGAAGTAAATAAAGTGAATTTTGTCTGCAGTAGAGAGCTTCAATTTCTAGTGAGTCTTTGCCTCATCCTCATATCCATAAACTATTACAAGTCCAGGTTTAATAAGAAGTCAAAATAAGTTGCTACTGCAGTGTCACAGATTGGCCCACTTAACAAATCAATATCAGCCTAAAAGTATGCCAACTTTTACGTAATATTCTTCCTATATCCCATAACAATTTACTAAGAAATCAGAATTAAGATGATGGAGTTCCATTTTGTAGTTATTAGCCTTTAAGATACAAAATTTTGGTTAGTCCTTTTCAAAAGAAAATCCAAATTCCAATTAAGTCTTACTAATGCGCTTGCAAAACTTTAATCCTTTGGCGTTTCCATTGAGGCACATTAACTCATTCACAGCTTTTGCTTATGGGAAACGAAATCCTTTTGTCTATTCTAATAGTTTTTAGGCCCCTGCCGCCTCTCAAGTTTCAATTAACAATTTCTTGTAGTAGCTAAGTAGTTGTGATAAGAAATTTGCATGATCCGCTTGAATTTAATGTTTTTCAATAAACACACACACACACACACTAGGCAGAAAGATTTTCCCATTGTGTGTTGAGGATGAGATTAAATGAGCGCCGCGGCAGAGGAAATGAAAATGCAATGTGCACACACACACCCACACACACACTCATGGATAGTTTTTGAAGTACAGTTGCGCTCGAGTTGAATGTGTGAGAGAATGAACGAACGAACAGGAGCAACTTTTCGCATATTCGTATCTGTTTGTGTTGTTAAGTAGTTTTTGGAACAGCAGCGGCAGCTGCATAAATATTTATTGCATAATATGGAGCACAGGGTGTTTTGGGTATGATTAAATTAACGAATGAATAACAAATCGGCTAAAGATAAAACTAAAGAGCCTAACAGAAATTTGCAACCATCAAAAAAGTTGTTAGAACTGCGCCAAAAAAAAAAAAACAAAATTATGATGGCATATGTGAACGCGTGGGCCAGAGCCAGAGAGAGAGAGAGAGAGAGAGAGAGATAAAGAGGGAAGAAACAACGAAGCGAGGAGCTCTTAACTCTCCAGTTCTCTGGTTTTCCCCTTGGGCCAACTTTATAGCTTTTCCCCTCCTGAGGCGTGGGCAGGCGTAGGGGGTAATATCATGTACCCAGACAGAACTTATTGCGGTGCAAAAATTTTTATGTTTTAATTCAATTAAGCATTCTGTTCCTGCAGAAGACGGGTGGTCGTAGCCGGGGGTGAAGGGGCATGGAAGGTAAATGAGGTTGTCGACACTTGCCGTGGAAAAATTTTCGACATTTTCCACGAGTTTTTCTTCTTTTATTTCCCCCTTGGTTGGTTGTGTTTCCTGCTGCTGCTGCAACTCTTATTTGCATAATTTTGCAATAATTGACAAGCGCAAAAATGTTAAGGCGGAAACGGAAATTAAAACGGAATTTCAACTACATTTTTTTGTAAAGAAAAGAAAAAAAAAATGAATCAAATAATGTTAATTATATGAATTACAATAAAATTATTCACATTTAGCCCTTGTAGGTTTACCTGAGTATTTTTTTATGTCAAAATAACTATTTTGGTCAACTTCACTGAGCCAAAAGTCATTTAAGCCATTTAACTCGTTTTTTACATTGCTTTAAGAAGTGAGAGCAAAAATATGAACTCAATTTCAAATTAAACTAATAAAGATTATAACGGCAATTGGAAAATATAATAAATCATAAATTTAAAACAAAAATTGTGCAAGTGTTTGATTACACAAATAAAATTAATTCAAAAGAAAATAGCCAACGGCAAAAGCAAATATATAAACAAGCTATAAATACCTTTTATACTTTGCAACATTTTCAAAACTAAACTAATGCCGCATTTATGTGGCATTTATTGGAAAGAGAGAAGCATATCAATGGAGAGAGAGATAAAGAGAGAGAGAGAGAGAGAGAGGCAAACACAATCATAGCCATTAGCCAAAACTTGTTCACATCTGTTTTTACATATGTATTCTGCTTTACAGCCTTTGCCTCGAAAGCGCCCTGGGCTATGCTTTGAATAATGTTGCAAACCAAAATTGCAATTATATGAGTGTGTGTGTATGCATGTGGGCGTGTGGGATGTAAGTGTTGTGCTTTACTTGTGTGTGTGTTTGCATAGAAATCTGGCTGGCATGTTTAACATTTATCCCTCTTATACATTTACCATTTTAATGCTCTACGCATTACGATATCAAGTTTTGCCCCTCATCTTTATAACCAACTATAAGTATATATCTGCGTGTATGTCTGTGCATCTGTGTGTGTTGTGTGTGTGTGTATGCAAATCTCTAACAATAACCCAAGGGCTAGATTTTCTTTAGTGGAAAAGTTTCTTGCTGTAAATTTTCCTTATATAACTCGAAATCTTAGAAATGCAACTGATATACTCTATATGCTATTTTAGTTGGAATTGCCAAAACTATTGCATGTTTTAGGGGGTTAGCTTAACTTCTGTTTTGTATTTCAAAAGTAAATCTTTCGTTAATAAAGTAAAGTTCCTGTCTATCTAACAAAACAAAGCGTGGAATCGAAACACTTTATAAACCCGTTTAGGGACTTCAAAAAGTATATAGATTAGCTATGTATATCTACACCTTCTTCTATAACATTTATTGTTTTAAGAATCTTCTTAAGATGCGTGGATAACTCTTAAAACTCTAAAAATTATGTATACCCTTTCAAGAACTTTTTATTCTATTCCATGTACACCTGATTGGTCGCCTTACAAGAGTATCTAAAATTCTTTGCTTTTTAAGTTGCCCTCTTGGATTTGCTTTTAACCTCGTAACACACTTAAATGCATTTCATTTCATTTGCACAAGGCAGTTATAATTTGTTTAAAGAAAGAAGCCAAGACACAATTAAAACGCATAATTTGAAATTCAAATTTTTCGCCACAATTTTACAAATTGAATGCAATCTAATGCTTCGGTGACTTTTCATAATACGATCAAGGCAAAAAAAGTGGCGAAGAACAAGAAAGAAGTGAAATAAAAATTATGCACATGACAAACTTCTGAAAGGGGGGCAAGGGGCGATGGGTAGGTAGGAATGGGAAAACCCGCAGAAACTTGATGTCTCAAGTGTGAAGTGAAATATCTTGCACACATAAGTACAGTTTCCGCTTTTGACTTGGTCCATATAAATCTTAAGACAGTTAACGACATGAGCAGAGGGGACAGAGACCAAGAGAGAGACAGAGACAGAGACAGAGAAAGAGAGAGAGTGGTTTGAGGATGAACTTACAATGCAAAGGAAGTTGCCCAAAAAAGTCAACTTTATGCGAATTTCATTTCACCAGCATAATTGTAGGCAGCTGCCGACGCAGAAGGAGAATGAAGGAGGAGATGGCTGCCTGAAAAACTGTTCGCTGCCAGTTGAGGAAACCAATTTGTGGTAATTGTCGTGAAATTGCAATTTCTGCAACTGTAATGGGGCCTGCATCTTAAGTTGCCCACAACGAAAGAGAGACAGAGAGAAATAGAGATAAGTAGTTCGTGTGGGTGGGAAGAGAGTGTGAGAAAGTTAAATGAGCTTCTTCCCTGGGTCCTGGAGAGTTAAGAAAATTGTGACAGTTGTTTGCACTCGACTCAACTCAACTCATCTCGACTCCACTTGGCTCGGCTCGGCTCGACTTTCTCCCGGTGGAAGGTGAAGATAATAATAAATCGCCACGAGCTGAATTAATGCGGCAAGTGTTGAGGGAATTGTGGCAAGTGAGTAGTTTGGCCTCTTATTATCTCGTTTTTTCTGTCTTTTCTTTCAAATTTAAATATTTCGAAACTCCGCTCTATGCGTCCTTCCTAAGGATGCGTTCACTCTTTTCTTGGGTCACGAGAATCCCCGTTTTCCTTTTTTGACTCTTCTGACGCTCTATGCGTCCTTCCTAAGGATGCGTTCACTCTTTTCTTGGGTCACGGGAATCCCCGTTTTCCTTTTTTGACTCTTCTGACGCTCTCCTCGCGAACAGAGATTCTCCCCCGTAATATCTAAAGGTGTTATTTCAAAGGAATTTACACAATTGTTTAATTTTAATTATTTGTAATTTACTAAAACTGATTTTTACTGACCACATGATTCCTTTGATGCTCTCGACACTCTGGGTTCGGTTTATTTCTATGCATGGCCAAAAATATGGTGGGAAGAAACCCAATTTACAGCATGTCAAAACCAAGAGGACCAACCAACCAAGCAAGCAACCAACACTCACCTCTATAAGTTCTCGGACTTTTGCACTCAGTCGCGCGTTTATCATCGGTGGAAAATCACGTGCGCATAAAACTTTCCAATCAGCGATGCCAAATACAAAAGAGGATGCTTAACAAGCTCTTCTCTCCAGTCCGGAACAGAAGAGCCAGAAGATAAAGCACAAGTGGACGAGAGGATGAGAGGATGAGAGGGTGAGAGGGTGGTGGAGTGACTCAGGTGGTTGCCAATAAGTTTTGCCGAGTTCAGTTGAGTTTTTTCTGCTCTCCGTTATCTTTGCAACTTAAAAGTGGCAAATCCATACAATAAATATATAAAATGTTACATTTTTGTGTCACACCTGAACTAACCTCAAATAAATTTTCCACATACATGAGGTGGACAGTTGGCGTTGGCTGTGCGAGAGAGAGAGGGAGAGGTAACTCTCGCCAGTTGTTGAAAAAGTTTGCAACACGTTAAGACCTTCTCAGAGCAGGTGGGAAAGCTAGCAGGATGAAGCAGAGCTGAGTGCTCTGGGCGTAACTCGTTCTGGGTTCTATGCTTTAGGCGAATGCAACAATTTCCAATCACTTCCGTTGCAGCGACACAATTTTCCGTAACTATATATATATTTATACTTTACGACAAAAGAAGGTTAACAAAGCAAACCACGAATTTCAGATACTCTTATAAAGTTCCCAAAAGAATCTTTTAGATAGAGTATTTCGAAGCAAAGTTTTTCCATGTGCGTGCAAAAGTTTTCAAAACCAAATGATGGTTAGGGTTTGCGGGGGTTGGGGGTGAGGAGTTTTGTCTCTAAAGTGTTGCCAAATGAAAAGTTTTACCTACGCTTTTGTTATACCACCCTACATCTCGCCATCCCCCCCTCCCCCATCCCTTTTGCGTATACAGTTTGCATCTTCCACTTGTTGTTCTTGTTGTTGCATTGATTCGATTTGTTGCGATTGCGTTTTTTAGTCTTTTGCATGTGCGCCAAAAAGTTTGCTACGCCAAGTAGATGCATTTGTTTTGGGTACCTTCCAAGAAGAAGAAGAAGCGGAATAAGTAGAAGATAAAGCATACAATTGTCAGGGAGTTGAAAAGTTTGCAATTCCCCTCCCTTCGCTTTTTCTCACAATTGTTCTTAGGGGAGATCGCTAGAGAAGATGCTCAAACACATGTGCCACCGAATTTATTGCTGTCCTTAAGCTTTAAGTTCTTTTATGATTAATTTCAATGTCTTCCCTAATAAATTAACCCCAAAGAAGAATGACGAAGAGGAAACACGAACATATCACTTATACATCGCATCCCCTTTAAGCAATTTTTTTTTTTTTTTTTTTTGGTTTAAAGACCTCCAAGTAGTTGTAAAAACAAAGTTGTAAAATTTTCGCACAAGCTCATTAAAGTCCTTAAGAGTTTTCCTGCTCTGGGCAAATGTACTTACACGCATAAAGCAAAATCTACTAACAATATTTTGACAATGTGTACGGCAACATAAAATCAGCGAAAAAACGGCTAAACTTGAACATAAGCTTAAAAAAGTTATACAGTTTCTAAAATTTAAGTACGTGTTAGAAATATTTCCAAACGAAAGAAACGTTTTCTTAAACTCTTAAAAATAACTTCTAACATTTAAACTCGACATAAAGTCAAGTCTTATAATGTTTTAAAATCTTT
The DNA here is from genome assembly GCA_024703675.1 of Drosophila nebulosa. Classification (NCBI taxonomy): domain Eukaryota; kingdom Metazoa; phylum Arthropoda; class Insecta; order Diptera; family Drosophilidae; genus Drosophila; species Drosophila nebulosa. Next base: position 7,690,068 of record CM045724.1, on the reverse strand, counting down.
CTATAATAATAACGATTATGTTTTTGTTTACGCTTTTATGAAATTGTGCTTCTTAAAAGACACTATAAAAAACATTTGTTCCTAAAGATTTTAAGCGTTTATTAACCATCAATAAAACTGACCTTTTTTTGAATCTTCAATAGACAAATTTTTATTTTGATTAAAGCTCTAAAAACATCTTAAAATTTCCTTTAAATAATTTTTACCAATCTCGTTACAATTGATTGCACTCGAAATAGCTTTTTTGGTTTGGCTTGAAAACAGCTAGTTTTGCGGTACAGTTACGGCTTAAGCTTTAAAGTCAACATTCACATTCACCTATGGTTTTAATGTCATTTTTATGACAAGCATTTCCCGTTAAATTTCACTCGTCCTCGCGTATTCGCGCTCGTTACGCTGCCAGCAAGTGAAGTCAGTCAGGTCTGTCAGTCATTCACTCAGTCAATCAGTTAACTTGCAACAATTTTTTTTACAGCCATGTTGTGGGAGCTTGAATGAAGTACCCACAAACCGTAATAATAGTTGTACATTTCTGCTTGTTACATTGGCAACTCATTAAGTAGAACTTTAAATATCCGCACAGAGGAGAAGAGAGAGCGGTGGAGTGTGGCATGCACATTGCCGCCATGTTTTCATTCGACCTCTTGACCTGGGCTCCCATGTTGGCTAATTGTTACAATATTTATATAAAATGTTGTTTTTTTCTTTCCTTAGCTACCTGGTAATTTTCTCTGTACTTCAGCTTATAAGTACAAACTATTTTGTTTGCTTTTTTAAAACAATTTTTAAACATTCCAATTTTAATTTAATGCATTTTTTTTTTTTTTACATTTACAGAGCGAAAACTTTTCGTTGGCATGCTGAATAAAAAGTACACAGAGGCTGATGTGAGGCAACTATTCACGGGCCACGGCACCATTGAGGAGTGCACCGTGCTGAGGGATCAAGTGGGGCAGAGCAAGGGCTGCGCTTTTGTAACATTCTCAACCAAACAGAATGCCATTGGGGCGATCAAGGTGAGTGTAAAAGATTAAAGCTTAATCTTTCATTATCGAAAGCTTTAAGGGTCAGTAATTAGAACCTTTTTTGTGCGCCTTTTACCTTTTGGATCATGTGAAGTTAGATCGTGAGCATCAGTTATTGGACGATCGTAAAAGTTTCATCTTAAAGCTTTTGAATGAACGTTAAGAAGAAGAGCTTTTAAATTACCGTTGGAATCGTAAAACTATCTACATTAAGGTCCCATTTAGAGCTTAAAGAGCGTTTCCATTGTCTGTGCTTGTTTTTTGTGCTGTGGTTAAACTGTCGCAATGATTAATTGTTGCTGGTGGCATCCGAGAGTCGCCCATATAGTAAAACATGGTTCATTCTCTCGCTCCATGTTGTTCTCTCTCTCTCTTCCTCTCTCTATCGCGACCGCGGCTGAAGCTGCATGGAAAGGCAACAAAAACAAGAGCAAAAACCACAGGCAGCTGCAAACAGGAAGCTGAAATGCAAGCAAGACGCCGCCTCTGGCAGCGGAAGAAGTCAACTTCCTACTGCTCCACCTCCTCCTCCTTCAACTCCACACATACTTACACACACACACACACACACACACACACACACATGCTCATACTAATGCAAGTTTTGCGCCGGAAACAGGCAAAATTACAAACTTCCGACAGGCCAAACACAAACACATGTAATACAAACATATACACACACATACACACAGACATAGTTAGTGTGTGTGTGTGGGCGAGAGATAGAGAGAGAGAGAGAGAGAGAGAGAGCGAGAATAAGCACGAGGGCAGTGGCAAACATGTTGTCTCTGTTCTGTGTATATTGCACATAATTTGTCGCCTTTTGCAAGATGAATGTTGTGCGGATTGTGCGGGGGCCAGCCAGCCAGCCAGCCAGCAGGCAACAACAGCAGCAGCAGCCATTATAAAGCCATATAAGTATATGCACATACAAGCACAGTAAGCACTTACATATGATGAACCATTTAAGTGCCAAACAAAATCGAATCATTTAGAACCCAAAGTTAACTGGAAAAACACCACAATTATATATATTTTTTATAAATATATTATTATAAATATATTTGGCGAAATGTGTAAATAAAATAAACTATAATCTATATTGTCACAAATTTGCGTAAGGTCATCTAAGTGAATAAACTTAGGTCATGAAAAGTAGATAGACTTTACCAGAATTTGTGACTTTTGACAAAAAGAATCCATCTGGGAAAGTTGCAGAAGGAACTTAAAAGCGTCTACAACATTTTCGAATTGGATTGATCTTCCAATGGCTATAAAATAAAACTAACTGTCGCCATTTCGACAAGGCTTAAGATAAAAGAAAACTAAAGAGAATGAAGAACCGTTTTACTACTAGTTTTTATTTTATGACCAGACTAACAAAATCACATCCAGAATATCATTCGAAAAATTCGATCTCTTTCTTCCATGCCTTCTTTTTTTCTATTGTTGTATAAGCAAATACAACAATTTTAATATATTTTGCCTACTGAACATTTTTATTTTCTAGTCCGTTTAGCTAAAATTTATTCTACTCCTAAAAAATATTTTAGGAGGTGTTTATATTGATGTTTAATTTTCTGAACAGTAGTTTTGTTGTTCATTAGTTAGGAGTTTCCACTGTTTTTAGCATGCATGTGTGTGTATGCCTGTGTGTGTATGTGTGTGTGCAAAATTTTAATGCATTTGAAGTCAAATAATGTAATGCAAAGCACGCATCTAAGCAATGAGCTGGCCACGACCAGCAAAATGATTTGGCTAAAATCGGAGCAGAGAGGAATCTTAGAACAGAGAAGGAAAAGGCTGGGCGGGGTAGGCGACTAGCTAAGGATGCTTTGGCGTCATCGTCATCTCGTTTCTGTTCCCATAGGATGGGTTGCAACGTCATTGCAGTGCACTGTTCCATTGACGCCTGAAAGTATGCAATGTTCCATGCCATGGGAAATGCATTTAAAGCAATTTCTTTTTTGTTTTTTATGCAGAATGGAAAATGTAGAAAAACATTGGACAAGGGGAAAATGATGGTGGCAATTTTTCAGCAATTCATGCAGATTTTCTACTTCTCTCACTAATTTGTCAAGCTCTGGCCAACAGAAAGAGAGAGGAAGAGAGAGACTTTTTTGTTAGTTAAAGAAGTTGCTCCAAAATATCTGTCAACAATTTTAACCTTATATGCAGTATAATCATTTGTTCTTTCCCAACAAAGTCATCTCTGTTTTTCTCTTAACTTTGGCGACCTACGGAAATTTGCCTAATTACTTCTGCATCCCCTTTAACGAGGAGAAAGAACAATGTGCCGCGACTTTGGGCCATAAAAGTCGCAGCGAAGCAGCCACAAGAATTTATAGTCAATGTAATTAAAGCTCTGGCCAGAGTTGCCACCACCACCATCACATTGAAAGCGAGCCGCTAAAACAACAAACAAAAAGCCGGTCCACAAGTCCAAGTGCCACTGCTGCAAATTTTTGCCATGATATAGCCGCCAAAAAACACACAGTCTACCTAAACCGGAAAATGAGTAAAGTGGCTAAATGTTTGGTTTTACTCACCCCCAGAGTTGCCACCCAAACCACTCCCCTAGCTCAAGGCAGCCCGAGCTTTACTTCTGGGCGGCTGTGTAAAACTATTTTGTGGCGGCAATTTTGTTTTGTTTGGGCTTAGAGCTCGAAAAAGGTGTAAATTAAGTTGCTTAAGGGAAAAGTTTGGGCGGTTTTTAACGGGGGGACGGGTAGGAGGAGAGGGCACATTGAGAGGAAGCCAGCGACTGCGACTGGCGGTCGGCTTAAGTGCGCGTCATTATTTTGATGTTGTAAGCCGTAAAACTTATCAAAAACAGTTGGGACTCATCGTAATGCTCCACCACAATTGCAACAGGATTGCTTCCTGTTAGAAGGGCAAAAGGGAGAGCAAGAGAGAGAGGCAGTGGATTGACGAGAAGAGCGAATTGTTTTCAGAGTGTTTGCGGTGAGATTTAATGATAATGGAGAGACAAATAGAGAGGGAAAAAATGAATAATGAATTGTGAGTGTAGAGTAAAGTAGACCTCATCACACAAAAATTACAAACTTTTTTAAATTGCTTTACTTATTTTTTGTGGCAACAGAAATTTCACGTAATTCTAAACGCTTTGATATAGACTAGATTTGTGCATAAGTAACTCTTTTAAGTCCGATCAGCGACGCACTAGTAACTAAGAAAAGCACAAGCAAGCGTAGAATTAGATTTGAGATCACTTATTTCAGTTCCCCTCGAATAGCCCGGATCAATTGACATTAATTTGACATTTTTAATTTCTTTTTTTCCAGGCCCTTCACCAAAGTCAAACCATGGAAGGATGCTCTGCTCCGCTAGTTGTTAAATTCGCCGATACCCAAAAGGAGAAGGATCAAAAGAAAATGCAACAATTTCAAGCGATTTGTGGCATCAATGCCCTAGCCCAGACACCCAATGGAGCTGCAGCCGCTTCAGCGCCCGTGGCATCGAATCCGGCTGCCTCGGCACTTATAGCCACAGCGGGCAATAGCCAGGGAGCAGCAGCACGTCCGACTCTGGCAGCAGCAGTGCCAACAGCTGCCCAACAGGCAGCAGCAGCAGCAGCAGCCGTTGGTGGAGCAGCAGCAGCTGCTGCAGCGGCACAGAATGCAGCTGCCACTTTGGTAACCGTGCCACAAGCGGCCCAATTGAATCCCGCCTCATTGCTGGCCACTGCCGGGAATCCTCATCATCCGCATCATCCCCATTCACATCCCCACCATCACCACCAGACGCCGGGGGCAGCGGCAGCAGCAGCTGCGGCGGCCTATCTAACGGATCCAACTGTACAGTTATTTCAACAGTTGCAATATGGTCTCACACCGGCTCATTATTTGCAAGGTGAGTAGGAAATGAGTACGAATTTATTTAGTCCATAAGCATTTCCTTGGAGCGTCTCCCCCACCTCACCAACTTTCCCCTCGTTTGTTTGTTTTTTTTTTTTTTTTTTTTTTGAAAAAGAGTCAGTCTTCAGTTTCTTTCTATCTTTCAATCTATTTCTTTCTTCACCCATTTTTCGATCGTGTCTTGCCACCCAAAATTTAAATCTGAATAAAAGAAAATGTTTCATTTTTCTTGTTTGTTATTTAACTTTCCTGTTTGTATCTTCATTTTATTTATTTTCTTTTTATATATATAAAAATTTCTGTTTGTCTTTTTTCTTTTTCGTGTTGAACATTTTTATTTAGATAGAGAACTTAATGTTAAGTGAGAATAAGGGAGTGAAAACTAATCAAGAATTGAATTGAGCTGCTGGAAAAAGAAAAGAGAAAACTAGATACAAATTATAAGGCGTTAAATGAATGGGAGGAATTTCTTGAAAACTCTAAGTATTTCAAGGCATACTTTTAGGCAACAATTCTATATGCCCTTCTTACCCAATGCATAGGATTCTAGGTTAAAAGCGAAGAGCCCTTTGCTTAGTTTTTCTCCCCTCAAAGAGAATTAGAAACAGTTTCCCATTTCTGAACCCAACCTGAAAATGACATTTGAAAAAGCAGCAGAAAATTATGCACCCTGTGACAAAGCTGTTAAACATTGCAGTCATTTGTTCAGGCATTTAAAAAAACAACTAAACAAGCATTAAAAACAAACAAAAAAAACAGAAAAGAGATGAAGGAAAATGTATAAAAACCATTTACAACAAAAGCCAACATTGTCTCTGCTCTTTCGTCCTTTCATTTTCTTGCTCCCTGTCATGGCTTCATTTATAACATGCAAGAGAAGGAAAAAATTAAGGGTCAGCCATCTTGTAGACTATATCCTGTCATTTGCTACTAGGAACAACAACTGTCAAATAATTAATTTCAATTTAAGCAACAAAAAAATTTACATAAATGCAGACGAAGACGAAGTGGTAGACGGAGAGCGGAAAGCGGAGAGAGCTTGATGAATAAAACAAAAATTGTAATAGGATTAAAAGGTGGATGCTGATGATGATGATGGGAGACAGAGATAGAAACAGAGACAGAGACTTACACACAGATTTCGTACGTGTTGCATATGCAACACAACTCTTCATTAGAATGGCCGACGACAACGTGCCACGCCCCACGACCTCTTCACTACTACCCCCCCACACTCAATCTCTCAACTGTCTGGACAGTCTCGACCATGTGGACATTTTGCGCATAACAAATCAAGCAAGGCGAAAAAAAGGGGGGACAAAAGGGAAATCACAGACAACCAAATGTTGAAGCGGCGCGTGATGTAATCGTAGAACATGAGAAAAATAGGAAAAAAAACGTACACAAAAATAGAGAAAAATCAAATGTCAAAATTTTCACAAAGGAAAAGCTCGAATGCTCTTTGAATCGAAATATTTGTTAGTTACTTTTTCTCAGTTGATTTTTCAAGCATAGAAAAGATTTTGATCAATCTAATGATTGATTTTATTTTAGACGTTTTAAGAAATATCAAACGAAGGTTTAATCACACTTAGATTATGTGATAGTATGCACAAAAAGACGCCAAAATTGCAATCGCCATACCATGTCTTCAACGGTAAAACTAGTTGGGAATTGCAACTAAATGAAGCGAAAAAAGAGAGGCAAAGCATTACAAGATCACGTTATACAAGTTGTAACAAATATTGAGAATAAAACCTTTTAATTCTTATAAGAACTTGGGATTTGAGAAAACAGCAACGACTAGAAAACTAGGAATAACATCTTGAAGAATTGACTTAATCATAGATAAGACTTTTTGTTCCGTAAATCAATCGATTATTTAAAACTATCCCAAAAGTAGTGCCCTATTACATTTACCCCGACAAAGATCAGAGAATGACACAAAAGGTATCTCTAGTAGAAAGGGCAATAGGTAGGCAGATATATAGATGAGAGCAATGGGAGGGAAAGGTGCGACCGGGTTGGATTCCTATAGCTAAAAGTCGTTACAGTAAACGTTCCATAAGCGTTGACAGTGAACGAATGGGGGCAACAGTTAGAGAAGCAACTTAGAAGCGACACAACGTATGCCACTTGAATAACAAATGACATTTTTAAATGTCAGCAAAAGTACGAGGGGCACAATGTCCAGGACACTGAAGGATAGCAACGAGAACGAGAGAGGCCAGAGACGATGATGATGGCCAGCAAATGTTTGAGACGTGCCTGCATTTGCCTTGGCCACATTTCCAAGAGTTAAATAAAAACGCGTTAAGTGGAGACAAAAATGGTAACGTTTGGCTTCCTGCGAAAAGGTAACAAAAAAAGCCTTAGGGGGGGGAAAAAAAAACTTAAAGAAAATGCTTTTCTTTGCCAAATATTTTGCGCCTCAAAGCAAATAGCTTACAAAACAAGAGGCTACAGGAGCAGGAGGAGGAGGAGAAGTGTAGGAGGCGACACAGGTGTAGGTGGAACTGCCCCAATAGCTGCAGGCTTCTTGTCTGTGCCACAAAGGACTCGCTGGCATGTTAGCACAAATTCAATGCCAATGTGGCAGGAACATAGAGTGTTTTGCCCCCAGGTGGGCAAAGGTACTTAAAGTTTTTATTCAACAAAAAAAAAAAAACAGGGGAGAGAAAGAAATAATAAAAGGAGAAGTAGAGAGAAGGGCAAAGGCAGGGAAAACTAATGTAGTTTCTTCTTTTATTCTCTCTCTAGCAGCTCATTCAGAATTGATAAAAAAAAAAAATTACTTTTGCCTGTCTGTGTTGTCTGTATTTTTGTTTACAGTAGAGCATGCCATACACACCCACATACACACACACACACATAAACACACAGACACACACACGTACTCATAGTAGGACAAACAAAAAGCCATGTTTAGGTCTTCTGTTTTGTGTAGACGCTTGCCCCAAAACAACATAAAAAAATCAATTGATAGCTAATTAATTACACAGAGAAAAATTATTGGTTACTAAACTAAAGTTCAAGCTAAATTCTAATTAATTTTTGAAAATAAATTCTTATTGGTGCAAATTAAAATCATGAGAAACAGCTTATCCAAAATGCAAAAAGTTAATTGTAAAAAATTATTTCTGATGCTTCCATTGCTTTCAATTTTCCTTTGCTTAATAAAACATTAGCCTTCTTTTAATTGAATTCCCTCAATATTTTTCTCCGTGTAATGAAATCATTTCTGGTAATTTAATTGTAAGTGTTGTAAACAAACAAAAAAAAACAACAATTGAGCCAAACCCAATGAGTGAAAATTCAATCAGCTGCCTTCTAATGCAATTGCAATTTAATTTAATTACATTTGATTTCATTTGATTTTTATAAACCTACATTTAAATATTTACATTTCGTTTTATTTTTTACTATATGTCTAACTGCATTTGATACACTGAATTCGAATCAATGTATATTTATTTTTATACATATTTATGTATGTTTATGCATTTGAATGTTCTTTTTTTATATTTATGATTTTTAATTGATTTTTTATTTCGTTTTTATTATTATTTAATCACTTTTCATTCAACATTAAACATTTTAAAACATAGAAAACAATTTATCAGGATTCTTGAAAATATTTATTGACCATTTTAGGAATCGATCTTATTAGTTAACACGATTCATATATAAGAATACTTCTGCAATTTCTATATACCAACTGAAATACTGATATAGTAAATCGATCCCACAGTTTAATATAATTTTAGAAAAGAAACTAGCTATCTAGGCAGACGTTTTTCTGACTTCTTCCTCATTATGACAATCGGTTTGACAGGGAAGAAGTTGCTACTCTAAAGCGCCACCTGGTGGCGAGTTAAATCTATGAACATGTCATATTCGTTTCCTCTGGTTGGTCTAGTTGTTTTTGAGTTCATTGATGATATGCATACAGACAATTATATTTATATATAGAGATTCTTTTCGATTTGTTCAAGCAAGTTCTATTTGAAATTAAGAACAGATAACTATATTATTTTAATCATTTTTGAGATTGTTGCTAATTCAAGCGCATAGATCAGGCTCTAATGACTTTAAATATTTCATCGACTTCTAAATTTCGTAAAAAAGTTTTTAAAAAATAATTTTTTTAGTATTCAATTTCAATTTAAGTTGAAGCTAGAATTACATAATTTATTTATATTTTTTCTATTTCGTTTTTTACTTCATTTTTTATTTATTCATTTTTATTATGTTTTATTTTTTTTTCATTTTCCATTTTTTTGTTTATGATTTTTATGTTTTACATATTTACATGAATTTTTATGAAAAAAAAAAACAAAAATATTTAAAACCAAACCAAAAAAACTGCAAAAATTAATATTTTGTTGTGATATTTTTTTTTTTTTTTAATTATAATTTCCTGTAAATGTAAATAATCCAATTGGGTGTGTGTTTTCTTCTATGTTTTTTTATATATATAAAACTATTCGTTGAACATTTTTTGGTATGTCTATGATTGACTCTGTGGTCATGTACAAAACAATCAATCAAACAATCAATCAATCAACCAACTCAACCAAAAACCTTACCAAAACCATAAAACAAACCAAAAAACAAAAAAAAAAAACAAAAACTTGTACAAAAAAACAAAAAAAAAATGGAATGAAATCAGGACTAAATTTCCACCCACCGGATAACAGTGCCCACCACAGTCAGCACGGCGCATCCACCGCTTCCGCCGCCTCTGTATCGGCTGTCGGGAACGTTGCCGCAGCCGCAGCCGCCGCCGCAGCTGCAGCCCCACCATCCGCTCACCACCCACACCCACACCACCAGCACGCCGCAACACTTGGGGGCACAGCAGCAATTGGCGGGACAGCCGGGACACCATCCAGCGGCGGGATCACTGCCGCCGGGCATGTTGCTGGCCCTGGACTGCTCACCGGTCCATCCATGTCTATGCAGAATTTGGTAACTCTATTGGCCACGCCCACACATCAGCTCACCGCCACCAACAGCAATAGCAGCAGCAACAGCAACAACAACACCACCAACAACAGCAACAACAACTCCTCATCTTCTGTTAACCTTCAACGTCAGGCCTTGGCCTTTGGTCAATTGGTCGCACATCCGCATCCGCTGACCCAAGGACATGCACATCCTTTGAGTATCTCACAATTAATGGGCACTGGACCACCCCCACCGCCACCTTCGGCCGCCGCCGCTGCCACATTAAGTGCCATTTGTAAGTAGAGCTAATTTTGGTTTTTCTCTTCCCTTACTCCCCACGCTCCCCAATCCTTCATTCTCCCCCTTCTGCGCCACCTACCTCTCTTCTGTCTATATATATATATGTAAGTGTGTTGTTGGTAATTGGGAATTCTTCTATTTCTTATTTTATATTGTTGTTTGTGTGTTTCGTTATTCGTTTTTAAGAATTATCTCTAAGCACTAACCAAAAGTTCCAATACTTATCACAATTGCACCTGACCGCCCTGCCCTGCCAGCCTCGCCTGCATGTGCTTAAGCTCCTACTTCTAAAATTAATTGACTACACAAAACGGAAATCCTATTAAACGATCCATTTGACTATATTCTGGCATTATCTCTGAACAGTATACAAACTAATCTTGACTTTTACAGTAAACAAAAAACGATAACGATAACATTTGATGCCTGTTGTTGTTTGTTTTAATCGTTTTGGAGTAAAAATCCGCACAAGCATCTGACAGACGCACCAGCAACTGACAAATGCGCAGGCATTTATTATAATAAATGAGTTCGAAGTTAAAGAGAGTAACAAGCAGCTGAGCATAGCTTAGGTATCTTGCCATTGCTTGTGCGTTACTCAGTTGCTTGTGCGTTCCTTTATTCAGAACTTTATAGAAATCGGTAAACCAACTAAGCAGCAATTTTTTCGACCAGCTAGCTAAAATCCTTTAGCCTAAATAAATATAAAATGAGCTAAAATTTCTTTAGTCTCTATTCCCTTTGCAAAACATTTTCCCCTTAACGCAAATAATATTAGTAGATCGAAGGAACCTCGGGTCCTATCACTGTCAATTGCCCAACTTTTGCACAGTTGTTAATTAAAATTTTGCAATATATTCATAACGTTTCCCCCAACGTTGTTCCCCCTGTGCACTTTTCCATCTAATTCGTTGTTTGTTTGTCTCTGTTTTTTGTCAATAAAAAAAAGTATGTTACATTCGCACACATACAATATTCAACAACTAGACCAACAATACCGAAACAAAGAACCTAAAAAAAACCTATATAACAATTTTACAGTATGCCCAACCAAAAACAATTCAAATCAATGCCCAACACAAAGGAAATGGCAAAAATCCCTTTTGTACAATGCCCTGTTGATTGCTTTTCGTGAAAAAAAAAAAAAAACAGAATTATGAAAATAATAATAACCATATGGCCAGAAATATCGCAGAATCAGTGAGAGAACTTTACTAAATTGTATCTGGAAAAAAGGCCATTGGAGAATGAAAACCAAATCTACATGCAATCGGCAGTCAGAAGTTATTATAGTTTTGTGTAAAGTCTCTGAACTTCTACCGATTTGTCTCTCGTTAACACAAAGTTATCGATTTAACTTGTACCAAACATTTTTGATATATTTTATCGTAATCAATAAACTGGAAGCGTTTGCTTTTACCTAATACAAGGTTCAACGCATAAAATAAATCGATATTTCTGTCGATCAGTTTAAAAAGAATATCGGAATGGTTCCATTACAATATGACGAAAAAACTTAATCTCGACTTTTTTGAATCAGAGTTTTGTGCGTTGAGTAAAAAAGTTAAAATAAAATCAATGTTTTATTTTCGATCAAACATTCGGCTAAAATAATTTTTAAAGATTTTTGACATCCGCATCGTAATTTAAATTTTAAATGCAAGAAAACTCGTTAAACTTTTTTATTTTTATTTTACTTTCTAAGACAAAGTTCAAGAAAATCTATAATCCACCCATGAATACTGACATAACTCATTTCTGAAGTTACAAATAAAACATTTAAAAAGTCGTTTATTCTATTTATTTTCTTTTTAATTAGTGACGACTTTTTTAGCAAATTTCCCAATCATAAAAATTAATTTTTGTATCTAAAATTGCGCAATACTTCAATAGCCATAAATGGTTTTGACACAACAACAACAACAGAAATTGGTCTTTATAATTTAGGTCCTTGATGATTTTTGTTTATTTTACCATCAACAAATTGCATGAAATGTAAAATAAACAAAAACGAAAAAGAACCGTAAAGAATGTAATAAATTTTTAGTAGATTACAAAAAAAAACAAAAAAAAATAAACGTCATAGGCGTTCTAATAACACAACAACGAAGTTTGTATACCCTTTACATCTTTTTAGGCTATGGAAAGGCATAAGTTGTTTAAAATTACTTTTTAACTAACATCGGAATGCATTTATCGATGTTTCATCGAGTATTGAATAAATATCGAATTCCACTAGAAACTAAAAAGACATTCGTAGGGACGTGCCACACGTCGGCGTAGGGTAAAATATTTTACATGGAGCACAAAGCAAATGTCGGTGGGCGGCATGAAAGCCTGCAAGGCAGGGCTCCATTAAAAAAAGAACAACAACAATAACAAAAGGCTAACAACAAATTTATTTCTTGGTTTTTGTTTTGTTCTCGTTTTATTTTTTTTTGCAAAAGGATGTGAAATTTAATAATATAAGGGACAACGCAAAAAAAAAAAAAAGGATGCAGAAAGAAAGAGAACGGAAAATTCTCATATGCGTTAACTCAACTGTGTTTTCTATGTACATGTGTGTGTGTGTGTGTGTGGTCCTTTTATTGTTCTATCTGTTAGCGTCTGTATGTGTGTGTGTGTATGTGTTGTTGTTGTTCTTGTCCCTATAGTGTAATTTGTTCTTTCAAAAAAGTAAACCTATTTATTAAATTTATGTATTTGTTTTCAAAAACATTTGCCAAATTTGATGTTTTGCATTTTGTTATAGGGCCCACAACAGCCGCCGATCCTTATGCATCAACACATCTCAGTGGATTGACCAATGGGACAGCAACCGTCGCCTATGGAGCCGCCGCTCAGCCCCTAACAGCCAGCGCCCTGCAAGCAGCTGCAGCTGGCGTGGCGGGGAAGCAGATCGAGGGTAAGTTTGCAAGAATTTGTTGCCTACTTTTTGGCAGTCAATTAGAAGCTGAAAGTAATCGATCTATGGTAATAAGTTATTCGATAGGTGACTTGTTGAAAAGTTTTCTAAGTTAATTTACAATACTATTTAATTACTTATAATCGTAATACCCTCTTTGTTTTTCAGGGCCCGATGGCAGTAATCTGTTCATATATCATCTACCTCAGGAATTCATTGATACGGATCTCGCATCAACATTTTTGCCCTTTGGCAATGTGCTGTCAGCCAAAGTGTTTATCGATAAACAGACAAATTTATCGAAATGCTTCGGTTTTGTTTCCTACGACAATCCACATTCGGCAAATGCGGCCATACAGGCGATGCATGGTTTTCAGATAGGCACAAAACGCTTGAAGGTCCAATTGAAACGTTCCAAGGATGCGGCTAAGCCGTACTAAACACACACACCCCACACATACCCCCTCCACACACACACACACACACACACATCTAAAAGTTAGTTAATAAATACATTTGTGCCTTTTTAGAGAAAGTTTTGTCGAAACCAAAGGACCAAATTTAACAATTAAGTAAATACATTTTGAGTGCACAAACAAAAACAAAAATATCCACAAAAACCAATCCAACAAATCAACCAAAGATGGAAGCAGAAGTGAAATGTTGTTGTTAATCGTTTTTGCTGAACAAACAAAAAAAAAATTAAAAGAAAAACCCAAAAAGAAAAACCCACAAAACTGAAGCTGCTTTTTGTTGGCGGCGCCAAAGTATTTTTCAAAGCCAAATAGTTAAGCAAAAAATAAAAATAAAAACAAACGTAAAAGCAGTGACAAGAATTTTGCACAAAAAAATTGTTAATTTTTTTATAAAAAAAAATAATAAATAAACATTTTACAGTAGGTCACAACATTCGAAACTTCACAAGAAACAAACAACAAAATTAAACCTAAAGGAATTTGCATTAAATCATTCTTAATTAATAGAGCCCTCTATTTAAGATGGTCCACAAGAGCTTGACGATAGTCAGAAATAAAATCGACTTAAGAACAACGATAGTGAAATCAATATCGATAACTAATAAACACTTTTCTCTAGCCAAAAAAGGAGGGCTAGTAAGTAGAAACCATTTATTGAATTTGGTTAATCAAATGCACCAACTTTCAATTCAATATTAATTAACCCATAAAATTATCATATAGTCATCTCTATATAGTTGTAAACTATTTTAATTTAAACAAACCTAAAAACAAAAATAAATTAATTTAAAGTGTACTTAATTTTTGCACAATGAAAACAAAAAATTCAAAAACACCAAACACAAAAGCGAAATCTAATTTTAAATATTAAAAAAAAATAAACAATTATTTTAGTAAAAACTAAAATTAAAAATAAAAAAAAGAAACAAAGCTTTTTAGTAAGTATCGAAAATGTAATTGTACTTGTTGTACTGGTAATTGATAATAATGAAAAGTCCACAAGCAAAACGGTTTTCATATTTTCAAATAATAAATAACTAAAATATATATACATACAATAAATGCTAGAAATATTTATTTAAAATTCATTTGGGGGAAAACTTATTTGAAGATTCTTCAAACAGAGAAGGACACTGGAAGAAAAGCAGTATATAAATCATATATATACATATAACACTTATCGATACTTATCGATTTCTATCGTTGCCCATTAATATAGTTAAAGAAATGCAAAACAAGATAATATATTTTCTTTATGTGTATGTTTTCTTGTTAGTAGATCATTTAATTCTGCGACGATATAGATAGTGGCGTCTGTACTTTCTTATAATTAAGGCTTAAAGATTTCTGATCTTATTAGAAGACAATTTTTTTTTTAAGTTTTCTAACCGCTTCTGTAGCTCATTTTGAGCCCTCCCTAATTTCTTCAAAGGATTTTTTAAAAGAGGTTCCACTTTTTTGAAAATTCAATTTTCAGAATAAGATATTAGGGTCCTCAGTAGATGGCAATTGCATTTAGTGCAAGTAAATTTCTTTTATTAATTGCTCATTAATTTCTGCGAAATTGACCAAATTTGCATCAATATGTTCGCATTTCAAGCCTCATTTAATCTTTAATGTATTAACTATTTTATATATACATATGTATATGTATTTGTTTTCACTATAATTCTTTGTTGCTGTTGGCATTAATTAATTGTGGTCAAGTTTGGGTTAAGTTAATGGCTTATTAGCCGTCTATTGAAAATTGCCCTTTAAATGTGTATTAAATTATAAAACTGAATTGAAAATGTTCACTCTTCATTTTCTACAGCTTCAGGGCAATTTGTATAGGTATATATATATACACACCCACACACACATACACACTTTAAATGCTTAAATAAAGAGCATTTTTTTCGTACAATGGCAAACACACTTGGAAATCATATTTTTTAATGTTAGCCATTTTATTTGGTTTTTACTTTTCAATTGTGAGATATGAGTACAGTGAATACTTAATAAATTAAAAGGAAATACACGCACGTTGCAATCAACAAGGAAAAGAATGAAAATGGAAAAGCAGCAATGGGGACGTTAAGGATTCTGCAAGTAAAATGAAAATTTGATCAATTACAGAGTAAGAGAATACGATACATTTCAAGAAATTGTTATCTTCAATCGATATATCATACCTTATCTACGGAACAACTCACTCTACCATAAATCTAAAATGGAGCTTCAATTTTTAAACGCTTCTACTAAAAGTTAAGATATTCTTAGAAGCTCTTTCTTTGTTTTTGAATATGCGTAACTTTGACTAAATGGTTACACTTAGCCAGTTGCCACTGTAGCATTATTGTAATTTTAAGGCATTTCGCTGCTGCTGCTGCTGAATTGTGTGTTGAATATTTACGCTTCAATTTCATTTTTTGGCTCTCAGCACTTAACGCAGGAATAATTTTTTATCCACGTTGTTTGAAGTGGCCATCACATTTGCCAGCATTATCACCAACATCGTGGCTGGATTAGATTGGGCCCGATCGTTGACTTCAGATTACAAACACTCTTACCCAATAATAAATTTAGAGAACATCTAAAAATGCTCAGATCCCTCTTAATCTGCATTAGAATATTCAATTATTGGCCTTATCATAATCTTTTGTTTTGAGTATTCACAAGTCGATAAGGTCGATTTTATTTTTACGGTTTTGGTGCAAATGTCGACATATTTCTTTTTGTATGAGCAACCCACCCTCTCTTTCGGTCAGCCAACCATACAAATCTTAATCCGCTCCCGTTCATCAACACATCAGGCAAATAAAATTGTTTAACATTCCGCCATAAAGCATAAAAGTAATTATGGCTCTCCCACTTCTGCATTCCCTTACAGTTCCGCCCACCCGTTTCTCCAGCAATTGCTCTGCCTCTTCACCTGTCTGCACTTTGCTTTTGTATTTGCAACTTTTCAATTTTTATCCACAACAACAACAACAACAACAACAATAGCAACGGCATAACGGAACAATGCCAGCACATGCAAATGCATGTGGGCCCATCATCCCCCATTCTCTTTCTCTCTCCTAAATTTTTGCAATTTAATTTTACATGCCTTTCTCTGCCTTGCCCTTGCTAAAGCAGTTATATCAACAACAACAACAACAACAACAACAACAACAACAAAGGGCAAGGAGGGAGATGCCAAATTTAGATGCCAAATTGACGAAGAATTAACAAATTTATAGAAGAAATTCTTTAAAGAAAGTTTCTTTATATTTTTTCGCAAACAAAATTTTCTTCTTCTCATACGATAATGCGTGTCCTTATTTTTAAAAATAACTTTGCTCGATTTTTTTTTCTTTTTGAATATAATATAATTATATGAAACCCTATGCAAGGACTATGTATGTACATCCTTTGTCTCTTGTCCTTGTCATCTGAGGGCAACCTTATTTATGTTATTTTCATAAATGCAATTTGCAAACTCACCCACACATTAACTCGATTCTGCATGCCGCACAGTGTCCTTTCGCTCGAGGAACGGCAGCAGATGTTACGCTTTACCACAACCGCAGAAGCTTGGCGTAAAGGACGAGCCCCAAAAGAAGCGGAGGATGAGGAGGACTCAGAGCGTTCACGGGACGCTGCTCTTAATGATGCCACATATCTACCACCCCCCTTCTCCCGCACCCACAACTCTTCACCCACACGTACAGTTATAACTAAATACATAGTTTAATTCGTGGCTCGACGCTTTGTTCACGGTTGTTGCTTTCGACTCCCAGTCCCTCTCCCTTTTTCTTTTTTTACTCTTTTATATTACCGTTATGTTATGCCTTTGTTAGCACAAGGATGTGTGTGTGTGTGTGTGAGGGGGAGCAAGTTGAAAGTGGAAGCCAAGCACGGATTTAGCAGAGATTAGCGCTCGGCTCTGTTGGTTTTTTTGCGGGTTTTGTTGTTTGCCATGTTCCGAAAAGTTGAACTTAATTAATTTTCACTTTAGACTCTCTGAATTTGGGTTCTATTTGATTAGGTTAAAGCATTGCCAAAGAAAAGGAAATATGCGCCATTATAAACATTTTATTCACAAATTCCAAATTAAACGAAACTAAATACAAAACTAAACGAAATTTTAAATGAAATTTTAACAATGCAACGTTCTTTTATCTTCTTCTATTAGCCTCGCGTTCTACACGCTTCAATATGGCATCCATGTTAGTGACCAATTGTTCCAAAATTTCTTCCAATAGAGCCACACGATTATTCAAACTGCAAATGAAAATATATTTTAATGACTAACTGAAATGAATAAGTCATAAGTCACCTGTCCTGACACTAAGTAAAAATCAAAGCTTATAATCAAGTTATTAGAATTGAACTTTTAAAACGATGAATTGATCGAAATACATAGTGGAAATAAGCAACTGTTATCGATAAATAACGCATAAATGCTTTTCAAAAATAAGTGACGATTCTATTTATAATTCCTTACAGTTGGTTTTCAAGTGCAATCTCAATATATCGATTTTTTAAAGTAAACACGACTTCTTTTCACTAATTCCGACAAAGATCGGCTTAAGGTTTTGAAAATCCCCACTTTTTTTTTCTGTATTCAAAAACTCACCGAACCATTTCCTTATTTTGAACATCATCTGGTATTTCCTCAAAGTAGCGTGCCCTGGGGGAAAATATATAAAAGTAACCCCACTAAAATGATAAAAAAAAGAGGCATTTAACTCACTCCGCTGGAGTCATATTTCTTCTCAATTCCTTGGGCTGATCATATTGTTGTTGTCCTGAGTCCTCATTATCATCCTCAATAGTAGCATCCACTTGCCTTTGCGGGGAAGATCTACGCTTGCGTCCACAATGAGTAATAAAATAAATGGCACCCGCTAGTTTCTTGTACACATACGAGCCCAATTGGCTGCGACCCTGGGTAATTTCACTTTTCACCGAATTGTAAGTCTCCATAATGATGGCCAAGAACATGTTCTGAAGGGGGAAAAAAAAACACCAACAAGATACTCCTTAGTTCTTGAAGAGAGTAACAAATTGAAATATGCCCACCAATAATATGAAGAACACTAACAAAATGTAGGTCAGAAAATATATGGGACCCAATACCCGATTTGCCTCCTCAATAAGATTATATTGAAAATCGCCCAATATCATGCGTATCATGGTCAATATCGAAGTGATAAAATTACGAAAATCTGGATGCTTGGTGCCAAATAGTAAGAGACCCAATTGGGCATAGGCTAAGAAGACAATGCCAAACATCAAACTGAAACCGGCCAAATCTTTGGAGCACTGTAATCAGAAGGTGATAAATATACCCAAGAGTCTAGACAACGTTTTCTTACCCGCTTCAGAGTCGTGGTGAACTGCACTAAAGTTTTATTGAATGATATAAATTTAAAGATTTTAATCCATACCAAAAAGGCCAATATGGCCATCATATCCACATAAATGGTGTTCCAATAACATAAGCCATCCAGACTTTGATAGTCCTCGTGGGATTTCACACGTTCAATTAGGTGAAGGACTTTGACAGTGTGCCAGATATTATAGACAAGTGCCAAATAACATAACTAAGCGATAACAGGTCAATAAGGGAATTTTTCTCTGAAAAGACTTTTCTTCTTACCAGCAAAATAATTGAATCTAGAAGATTTAATAACGATCTGAAATAGTTACGCCAGCCCGTCTTGCGTATTTCAACAATCTCATAAATGGTGTAGTATACAACCATAATATACCAGAATATATAGATCACAGTCATCAAAAGACTGCGATCGGTAAAGAAGGAATACTGTTTCACTGTTTGCAAATGCGCCTGCGGTATAACCCCGCCCGTGGGTGGAATTTCTGCTATGAACCTAAGGAACAGACCGGATAGACGGGATTATGAGACACTTAGAATAGCCTCGATTGTTCACTCACTTGGCACTCTGAAAGATATCGGTGTTCTCATTGTAAAGATTGAACTCCACCAAACACAAACGAGATCCTCGATCTAGCCAATGATTTTCTCTAAGCTGATTAACTATAGCTTGATTTTTGTCCTTTTGATATGTGAAATCGACGGTGTAGCCGCCAGTGCGATAGAATGCCAAGACAGTCCAAAGGGGAGTACTATCCAATTCACTCATTGTACGAAATTTGGTACCCTTATGGTAGCCCGTGTTCTCCTCGGCGCTGGCCGAATAAGCCGCATAACAGGTATTGAAATAGCGTATGAATGCATCATTCACATAGCAGCTCTCCCGACGCACACGTATCTGACGTAGTCGTGGAGGACCCAGGAGCAGATTCTCGTGGAGAAAGACTCGTCCATAAAGATGTGGGGTTCCCGATGAGTTAAAGGAACCATAGGCGCCAGTATTGACGCCGCCGGCACCGCCACCGCCGCCACCAGAACCTCTGCGCGGAGAAGGTCTCATAGGCGGTGTTGTCGTCTGCCGAAGTCGTCGAGCTTTTTCCATATAATCGTGGTCTCCATGGTATTCAATATGCTCGTTATCCCAGACTAATCTTTTCTTACGCGGCTGATCATCAGACGACGATTGATCTTCCTCAGAGGGAACTTCGGCTGCTTCTTCTTCGTCACCTTCGGTATCAGTATCGTGGGGGTTTTCTTCTTCCTCGCCATCATCGGTAGTATTTGGATCGTTATTAGTACGATTTAAGTGGTGTGGACTTATGTCGCCATGCAATGTCACCAGAAAACCATAAAGTAAATAATCCCACCAGTCGGGAACAGTAATCAGTTTCTCAAAATTAACAGTCACTGAAGGAGCCACCATCATATCACGTGTAGTGAACAATTTCTTCATTGTGTCATTAAAATAAAACATATAAGAGTGGCGAACCGAAAGGGTAACTAAAGGACAAGAGAGGGAACGAGGGAAAATAAAACATATAAGTTGTGGATGGTAACTAAAGAAAATTAAAAAATAAATCTACCAACATAACTAAGGAAACGATGGAATCGACCACTCAAAGTTTGTTTTGCTATGAAATACTAAGTAAATTTATTCGCTTATTTAATTGAAATTGTCCTATCAATCTTCATGAAAGTACTTAAGTTCATCGGTAGCAAGAGAATAAGTGTTGGAACAGTGAAATGGAACATTCAAAAGAAGAAGAAGAAAATTCAATCAGCGAACTTAGTACGAAGTACGTAAGCACAACAGTTACACCAAAAAAAAGTGTGGGAACAATGGCATGGAATGTGAAATTATAAAAATGTGAAACAAAATTCAATTGTTCCCATAGTGATCAAGCGAGAGCAATAGCTAAGCGATCGTTTTGCACTTACCAAACGATGTCAATATCAAGAATATTATAAATACACCAAACTCCATGAGAGCATCCCGAACTTCCTCATCGGTGGTATACAGAATACGAGAGGTTTTCACTTTCAGATTAGCATGGCCGGCTGCCATCGATTCTCTCTGCGCTGAACGTCCACGGCGATCTGAAGATCTCTCACCCTTTTTAAAAATATTGCGCCTCGGCGACTTCTCACGCGTCTCAATGGAGGTGCCCGGCACGGGCTTACTAGTAGTAGCGGAAGGACGCTCTCCATCGGCAGCCGCTGATGATGATCTTGGCGCCGGTCCCCTTCGAGCCAGTTCAGCACGTGTTGGTGCCACATTTGCTCGCACAGGATCGGCGGTACGCACTGAGCGTTTTGCTGGTCCCGGAGAGTCTGGGGCACGCGGTGGCACGGGCGGTCCCCGTGGAGGACGCGGTGGTGGTGGCCCGCCGCGACGCTCATCCTGTTGCGACATTTTACTAAGTTTTTTTTTTTAGAATTTTTCTACTTTATATTATTTTCTTTGCTTGCCGTTTGAAAAGTTTCGGGTAAACTGAAATATCCTTAAACAGTTTTTTGAAGTTTAAATTATGTTTGCTTTGACCTGGCAGGCTATCAACAACAACAAAGTGTGAGCAAAAATAATAATAAAAGCGTAAGAAAAGCAAAAGAAAAGTCGAAAGGACTGCAACATCCTGCATATTTCATGCGTTAACGCCAACATTTGAATTGCACCAGCAGCAGCAGCGCCACCACCAGCAAGAGAAGCGTGAGGAGGAGGAGGTGGAGAAGATGGAGCAACCAAGGCAACTGCAGGCGGTTGGAATGTGATTTATGGTTGGCTATCGCCGCCCAGTCGAGTTGTCAGTTGATGGGAGGAGGCTCTGCGGGAGGTCATAAAAAATGCATATACAATGGGCATAAATGTGATAAGACTCTCAACAAGCAAACTAGGAGTAAGGGCTTAGCAAAAGAGAGAGAGAGGGAGGAAGGGAGAACGCATAAAAGCTGTGAAAAAATGTCATCGCTTTTAAAGTACAGTAGAAAAGGTGCACAAAGCTTGAATTGATAGACACGGTCAAAGAGATATTCCTGCAGAAATTGTTGCCAATTGTAAGGAATAAAAATGCATTTTGAATACTTTATTTTAAGTGTTGATTTTCAACTTTTTCTTTTAAGATTTGTGTTATCCGTTAAAGACATTCAATTCGTTCATTCTGGAATCCATCCAGCTATTTAAGTAGCTTAGTTAATCTTGAGACTTTGAGGTATTTCAAAGTTAAAACTTCTCAAAACGTAGATTAGTTGGTAGCTTACTAACAAATTTTAAACTTTGGACCATGAATATAGAAACTCAATAAGATCCCGATTACCCAATTGAACTGCAAACAGCGGAAAGAGTTTTCCATAACAATACACAAGCCCTTAAGCGCAACTAGCGGCCAACTATGGTACTGCTTCCCCCTGTTTGTACACCGATTTTAATAGAATTTAGTTTTTAAAGTTGATTATTATTAAATATATATTTTATATACATACTAACTCCAGGGAAAAACGTGTTCTCCCTTCTTTCACATTATGACAATCGGTTGAAAGGCGTGAAAATTGCTACTCTGTAGCGCCACATGGTGGCGAGTGGCATCAATGAGCATATCATACAAGGAATATGGTGAACAAGAATATAAATAGACTCAATCATTTCAAGAGTTTGACTAAACCGCTGCGCCAACAGACATTAGGTCACTTTTAGTCATCCTAATTAAGCGTTTACAAGTTAGACTATAGATATATAAAATAAATTTCATTTTTGCATACCCTGACTCAAATATTACTCACCTTAATGACAACCTAACAATTTAGAAGTTACCTCCCAGTAACAGATTTCGAGTTCTGTTTTTTTTTTTTAGCTGTTTCGTATATTATCGGGTTTTCTTCGAGCAATAAATAAATTCCTAATGAGCTAGATATATAATATAATATTCATAATGAAAATTTAATACTCTTAACTTCAGTGATGATAAAAATTTGCAATGAATGATACTTTGTTTTTTTTTTTTTTGTCATAAACTTTTGGCTGATATCTCAGATATCACTTGTCATATGTACAACAAACAGAATGATAACTATAAACTAATTAGAACTTAACTAAATACGTAGAGTTTATTTCATTTCAGTTGGTGGCATTGGCCCCATGGATAACTTCTCAAATTTTGGCATCATTTGGTGAACTTCAGTGGGAATTTCAATAAATTCGGCATCGGGATTAATGGGGAAATCGGGATCGGCAGCTGCTGCATCGTTGACGGCAATATCATTGGATAGATCGATGGGTACGAAATTCTCATAGACATCAATGTGATTATCCAAATCGTTGCCAGCGTCCTCAGCTTGCTCCTGATCCAGTGAGGACCATTCATCGTTGAAAGTATCACTCATTGTGGGTGGCGTTTGAAGTTCACCATCCTCGTCATCCGAAGATTCAAGTTCTTCTCGCTCCTTGTGCTGTGGTAGTTCCCGTACTGGCTCTGGCTCCAGCTCCGGCTCCTCATCATCATTGTCATTGTCGTCAAAATTTTCAATGGCCGTCAAGGACTCGTGTTGCTGTTGCTGTTGATGTTGCTCCTGCGGCTCATTATGGTTGTGTCTGTCATCCAGCTCTTCCGTTTCCTCATTATGCTGCTGCATTGTCGTGGCATCTTGAGCCAGATGTGACTCCGACTCCTCATGATGTTGCTGCTGCTGTTGCTCTTCCATGTTGGCCATTATATTTTGTCTGATGTCTGTACTTTCGGCTATTGAGTCTATGGCTGGGCTGGCGCTTGGGCTGGAGCTGGGGCTGCTGGCAATTTTTGTTGTTGCAGTTGTAGTTCTTGGGGTTGTGGCAGACTGTGCAACATATATTTGTGTGTGTGTGTGTAAAGTGTTGGTGTGTGTGCATATATGTAATGAGAGGCGGGTGCAAAATAAATTAAAATAAACAATTTAATATTAATTTTTAAAAAAATATTATTTCAAATTTTTCAAAGAAGCAAATGCCGCATGCAAAAATTAGAAAAAGAAATATTTTACACAACAAAATTTCTATACAAAACAAACTCACACCAAAAACAAACCGTGCACCGAACGTTGCTCTCGAGATCGTTTCTTCTACTAAGCCGCTGTCAAGTCAAGCTCTGAATTTTATAGTCACTTAAAAGCTTCTCGATGTCTCTCTTTAAATTAAGCTTTCTCTCCCACTTTTTGTCTCTACTAATCATTCGCGCTCTCTTACCCACTGCTCTTCTAATTATTGTTAATGCCTTTATTACATTTATTTTGTATTTCAGTCATGATTCACCTTCGTCAAATCTGCCCTCGCTCATTCACTCATACATACGCTCATTTGCTCACTTGCTCACTCGGCCAGTCGGTCAATCAATTTATTTCTGAGGCCGTGACGTCACACAACTTGGCAAGTTCATTTGTGAAGCAAGAAATTCGTAGAAATTTCTATTAATAATACGCATTTCTGTTAAGCGAATTGACAAGATGAATTCAGATTTAGGCACATCCGTTGAGATTGAGTCATTCACAACGAGAAATTCTTTAGAATTTCTTGAGAATTTCAAACTGATTGCATACAATTAAGAAATCTTAATACTTGGGGATTCCTCTTTGTCTCTCAAGATACATATACTGAATGGATTGCCATTATATTTGATTTTCTTATGAGATGGCAAATAAAAATATATTTTTTTGATAAATCACAAAGCAAAGCCAAACCTTTGCCATTTAGTTAAAACATTCATGTCCACTCATGAAGCAAACTCTTTAACTCTTTGTATTACTAACTCAAAACCCCTTTCAAATTTGTGTTTAGTAGGCCCAATAACACACAGTCACCCAGGCGTTCACGTGGGATTCTCACTCGAAACATATTGTTTACAACTAGTTTTAGCATTAAAGTAGTGCTTAACAAAGTTTTCTGCTAAATTAATGACCTTGAGCCTGATCTTTTTGACATTTACAACTTAAGTCTTAGGATCTTGGCATTTGCTAGATAGTCTTGAAAATATATAGTATTTATGTCAAAATTTATTCATTTTTTGGCTTTTTGAAAATAAATCAGGCAAACTTGGCATCACTTTCATTTCCATCACGCTACTTAAGACTCAAAAATATCTCATGAACAATTACTTGATAAATAAAAAAATACGTATTCACGAATAAAATTTCCTAATGGTTCTTCTTTGTCATTTCACCTGGTTAATTGTTGCAGTATTAATTTAAACTCATATTTTCAGTGCATATTTTATGAGTTGCTGTGTGAAACCTTGCGAGGGCTTCCAATTTTATACATTTTGCGCTCATTTCAAGCTCACTTTGTGGCACTTTGTAGCTCCTCCCCTCCCCCTTGGGATCGTTTGGCACTGGGTTTCATTCATTCGAAATTGAAATGCAAGTGCACAAAGTAAGTTTTTTTTTCATAAAGTTATGGCACAGAGGGCTCATGTTTATTTGCACAATTTTTAATAGGAAAACATTAATAAAACATACAAACAGAGGAAGGACTCTACACTCTTCTCTCTCATCTCTCTGTCTCTTTCTCTCTCTCTGTCTCTCTTCCAATGTTCAGCCAAATTTCAATACGTCATTCCCCTGTCCCCATAGCTCAATATACAGCAAATTGTTTAACAGCCTTCAACAATTTTTGCCATATTTTCAGTCAATCCCTCTACCATACCTCCCCACTCTCTCTCTCTCTCTCTCTCTCTCTCTCTCTCTCTCTCTTGCCTATGCATTTATGTTTTTTTCACGCTTTTCGTATTAATATTTATAACCATGAATATTAAATTGGAATAAACGCATGAGATGGCAAAAGAAGGAACCGTTCTACCCCAACATAGCCTCAAAAACCGCAACTTTTCAATATCCGTAGGAGGAAAAAAAAAATGAAATTTATAAAAAAAAAAAAAACTTTTTTAAATGCAAAGTTATTTTTATCTACAATTTTTGTTTTCGTTATTATTTAAATTTCAACGTTGACATGTCACTTACAATTTTTAAAGTTGTTAATAATTGCAATGCAATTTTTGCTGTTGCTTTCTTTCTTTTTTCTTTTTTATGGTCATTTATTAATTTTGCGCTGATTTATGCTCTCTTCCTCTCTCTCTCGTGAAATGTTTCGAAAGTCGCTTGCTCGTCGATTTAACCACTTATTACCCCTTTCCTCTCACCTCCAACTCCCCCTCCCCCTCCCCCTGTCATAGGCCAACAGTAAATTCTCATAACCAAAACTCACCAGCCCCAAACAAGAGTCCAAGACAAGGATTTATCCGTATGAAGCCGGCATGACTTTTAATAAAAATTAATTTTTATTATAGGGGGGACTAAAAGTAATTAATGGACCCAGGATGGATCCAACCGCCATATATGATGCATGTGTCGTTTGTTGCCAGCAAAAAAAAAGAAAAACAAAAACAAAAACACGTCTGGGCAACGTCTGTGAGTAATGGCCCCGTACACTCATTGGAAAGCAAATATACATACAAATTTCCATATATCACATCACTAAAAGGTGCAATTATCGGAAATTCGGTTAACAAAATAAAAGAAACTTCAAATTTATTAATGATTTTGATAAACATTTCTCACAATCCTCAGCGAAGCACTCTCTCACAAAGATCCTACGAAACTTAGCAGTGGTATTACTATCATTTGAAGCTGACTATTTGAGTTAGTTTTCAAACTGCAATCAAAAACCTTTTCAGCTGGCAGCAGACTCTTAGCTCTCACAGTCCCTAAACAGAAAAGTCTATATATAAATCCTCGAACTTATGAGCCTTATGACTTTTGATTCAAAAAATCGACCTAAAGAAGTCAGCCTGGGCTTAGACTGAGTAGATGGGAGACAACAGTTTTTATCATTTGAAATCTTTGTCTCACACTTCTATGGACTTGGAAAGAATTGCTCAAAAGTATCATAAGACGATAATATTGATCGAGTCTTTAGTGTAATGAGAAGTAAAGACTCCTGATCAATAGATATTATTGTTATATATTTTTTAGCGGTCTCAAATGAGTTAAGGTTCAGTGACAAAAAGTTTTGTATTATCTAAATTAGATATCCGCATTTGGTTACTTAACAAAAACAATTCTATTTTAACTTTAATACTTGGTGTAACCACAATATATAATTAGTTTTTAATTGCCAGACCACAATTGCTTCTGTTTACGACAAAGTTTAGATCTTAGCTAAAGTAGCAAATTTTTTTTGCAACGAACCAAATGATGCCATCCCATTACTGACATCATACTAAGTCCACTTGGTTAAAATTATTCAACCCAATTATTTAGCTGTCATAATGCATACCCTATAAATAAGTAGGATGAATATATTGGCTATATTCAAACATTTAAAGAACAAAACTAATTGAAACCCATTATCGATTGAAATGAATTTCCAAACTTAAAACTTTATATGCAAATTATAAATAATGTTTTAAAAATGTTTTTACAGATAAGTCTAAAGATCGATTGAGGCTCTTAAAGTAATGAGTCTCTTATAAGGACTATATATAGTATATAGTTTTTGGGTATAAAAACTTCGATCAGTTAATAAACAATAGAAAATCCTTCCTTCGTTATCAGTTGGCATTTAGTTGCTGCTGCATTTTGCCATCACTTGGCCACATAATATAATTTATTTGCATTATTAATTTAGATGCAATGGTAACGAAAAAAAAAAAGAACATAAATGACTAGAAAAAATTTCCTATATTTGTAGAGTGAAAACATATATCTAATTGAACAATTTAACATTTTGTCGTGTTAATAAAATATTTACACGATTGCGGCTTTTCGACAGATTATATTTGGCCAGGCAAATAGACAAAACTTAATTATGAAAATTACAACAACGCAAAAACTAAATAAATTACAAAAAAATATGATAGAAAATTAAAGTAGAAACCAAAGCCAAAACCCATAAACCGTTAAGTTTTATTTTATTTTTAGTTAATAGCAAGCAAAACAAAGAAAAAAAATTAAAGTGGATATATACACATAATTACAAAATTAGATTTAGTTTGGATATGCAAAACTTTATTTGTAGTATTTTGTAAAAAATATATTAGAAATATTTATTGTTTGTTTATATATATTACAAGTTTACATTTTGTTGTTTTAGAAGCTGCTCAATTTATACAAATTATAGTTGTTGTTGTTGTTGTTTTTTTTTGTGGTTAGTAGAGCTAAAAGATAGTATTTTTTTTCTCAAAAGTAAAAGCATTTTCGCAAATAAATGTACAGGCTTTTTTTTTTTTGTTTGGATGTTTTTAAGATTTATACCTGAGGTCCATCGATATCACGAATTTCATTTTCTTTGGGCTGCTTCTCCAAAGGTTCGCGACGATCGTTCTCGTCCTCGTCATCGTAGTCATCAGGCTTGAAAGGAGACGAAGTGCTTGGTCCGGAGGAAGCTACGGCCGGATTAGCCACTTCACCTTGAGAGCTGGTCACAGTCTCAGAAACCTCTTCGCCGCTTGCCAGGGGACGCACATTAACCATACGAACCTTGAACAAGTTGTTGGCATCACCGTAGACCGTCTCATTGATCTCCACTTTGTGACCATCGACAACCTAGTGAGAGAGGGTAAATTATATTTGGATGAACCAAATCAATCCTAACCTAAAGAGAGAGCTTAGGAACTAAGGCAATTTGTTGAATCTGCTGCTTTCTTATTTAAGTCGTTTGCCTGGCTTTTTAAAATTCTATAAAAAGATTCTTTTTAAGAGAACTAGCTGGTAATTTTCAATGATTTGTTTCACCTAAGTTAGCCATATTAAACTGTCTGCTCTTTTTCTTAGCGGTCACAAGCCCACTTCAATTACCAGATTAAAGATTGGAATCGATATTAGCTTAATCGCTTTTGCATTAGTAGATGAACTATCATTTTTGTAAAGGGCCTAAAGTTATTCCATTACCCACTGATTGGCCTACCTTAACTGTTGAAGTTGTATTTCCATTCTTAGGATTCAATGGAATCAAAGGTCTCAGGCCAAAGGCGAAACCAGAGCCAGAATCGTCGCTTGAGTCATCGCCAGTGCCAACGGCTCCATCGCCACTTGCTCCACCGAAACCTTCTGGAATTACAGGCCAGAGACGAGAACGCAGACGGCGGAAAATATCTAAGAATAAAACAAAAAAAACAACGTAAGAAAGAAGATGA
Source organism: Drosophila nebulosa (assembly GCA_024703675.1). Lineage (NCBI taxonomy): Eukaryota > Metazoa > Arthropoda > Insecta > Diptera > Drosophilidae > Drosophila > Drosophila nebulosa. The sequence goes on along the minus strand of CM045724.1, from coordinate 7,661,021 downwards.
TAAAAAAAGAAAAACAAGTAAAAGACAAAAAAAAATATCTCTTTTTTGTGTCTGCGGTATAATTTCATGCCAAAACAAACTAAAATGATAATACATGAGTGCGTATACAAGGGCGGTAAAATTGAAAGCATGCACCCGTAGTAGACCCGTAGACCCCGACCCAGACACGACCCTCTATATTCTTAACTATACTCTGGGAATCCAAGCAGGTGCGGCTGACTAAGACAGAGACGAAGACCCAGATAGAGACGGATAGGGCGACGACGTCGGAGACAGAGACAAAGACAGAGACAGAGAGGGAAATGTAGGCGATGGCCCTTTGCCATGCTAATGTATTTTTCAGTTTAAAATCCTTAATCCGTAAGAGCACTAAAAAAGCACAAAAACAGAAGAAGAGAACACCAACAGACATGCCATTTTGCCGTGTCGTCTGCTTTGGTAATGCCGCCGACGCCGACGCCCATTGAACATATGCACTCTACTTTACTTGAATGATTTAGCCGGCCCACTTTATTTTCTGCATTTTCTGCAATTTCAACCTTGTCATAAATACTTGACCGCATTGTTTCGGACTTGTTTCACTCGTCTTTTCCCCCTCCAATCAGGCAAATTTATTTGCTTGCCGCCTTGTGCAAGGGAAATATGTATCAGATTAAATACTTTGGACTAATTAAATGCAAGACAGTTTAACTAATTTGACTGATACACATTGTTGTTGTTGTTATATCATTGTTATTGGAAACATAGGAATTTATAGAGTTTATTTTGAAACATCCACACGAAAAACTATTAAACTTTTTGAGCTAAGAATTTTCTTTTTTAATTCTTTATTAAATAGTTAAAAAAGATTTGCCAAAAATTAAATCCTTGAATAAAATCGAAAAACAAGTTTACATGTTCTTTTACATTACAACTAGTGAATATTTTTGCAAGCAAAACAAAAAATAAAACAACACAAATAAAAAATATAAGAAATAAAATACAAAAATGTTGTTCCATGACTTTTTCTGCTTTGTTATCTTGCTTTGAGGCCAAAAAAAAGAAGTTTTCTGCATATATTGGCTTTAGAAGTTTTTTTGTATTTTTTTTTTGGCCAGCATGTGGCATTAGATGGACTTGACTTGGGTGGGGGAGAAAAGAGGAGAGGGGTTAGAAAGATTTATGAAGTTTATAGACTTTTTGGGGTCACATCTTCTGCCATCTTTTGCCTGTTCGTCTTCTTTATCTTCATCAAAAACTTTTCACTTTTAATGGTCAACAGACAAGCACAAGTAAGCATATCAATATGAATCTAAATATATGTATATATATATATATATATACATATACAAGAAAACACCAAAGCTGAAACTTTGTCTAGCTGGCAAGAATTTTGATAAATTGTTTTTACTTTTCTTTAACTCCAAAAAGTTTTATTTTTTTAACTAATTGGCTTAAATGAAAATAGCCAACAAATACAGGAATATATATGTATGTATATATGTATATATGCTGACACAATTGTGGGAATGTAAAATGCATTAAATAAAATTACCGACACATCGTTACGTAAATATGGCAAGCACTTTTTTAATTAAAAATCCCATATTGATATTTCATTTATTACGCATACGTCACGTGTTCGTTTGGTACGCGGTAGCCAACTCACCTTCAAACGAATCGAAGAAACCCAAATTGAATGTCGAGGGATTTGGCTGCAAGAAGGGATAACCAGAGCCCGTATCGATGACACCCTTAAAGTCATGGAAATCTGGATCGGACGATGGTTGACGTGGTGGGGAAATTACCTCGGCATCATCTTGCGGATTATTACGTGCTGTAAAATGAAGAAGAAGGAAAAATGTTGATAAAATCGGGTAAGCAAAAAACGGAGCAAAAATTAAAATGAGAAATTATTATAAAGCAAAAAAAAAAAAGGAAATTAAAAGGACCAACACGAAAATTGGCTTGATGAAATTAGCCAAATCAGCGGGAAAAACTGGCCATTGCTGATGCTACGCTTTTGGTTTTTCCCATTCCCTCATCCCTTCCCTCAAAACATTTTGCGGCCTCATTAACGCTTATTACAAAAATCTTTAGATTTGCATAATTTTCATTTTATGTTAATTGAAATTTTGCTTTCGAAAGTTGAAACGATGCAACAAGGTTAATAACCAGAAGGTCAAATTTTAGGTTCTTGTCCGTTTTAGAGGGGGTGAATCTTGTAAAAAAATATATATATAAATTTTGGCTAAAGCGTCTTGAATTTTGTTTTCAATAACTTTTAATTGAAGCTACTCTAGTAAGTGAAAAGCTTTAACTAGTTTACCAATTAAAGATGATTTGTTTAATAAATTCAATTCAAAAGTCTTTCAAGTCCATCTTATGCATCGATTGAAGGTTCAGCCTAAGGTTTATAGGGTTTATTCAAAATTAAAAAAGATAATTTTAAATTAAAAAACTACAACTAAATAACAATTGCTAATTATCTTAGCTTCTCGTAAATCATTGCATAATTTAAAAATTTCTCCGCAGAATGCGCTGTAAAATCTTAATAGAGAAAACCGCTTAATAGTTCTTTCGTTTTTTATTTTTTTAAAAGTTTAATAATTTATTCAATTCCATTTTGTTTATCCTTCTTTGCTATCCATTAATTTTCTATCAATCTCGAAACAAAAAAGATTTACATTGGACAAGCTAAGCCAAGTAAAACTCTTGCCCAGTGTCTGCTGGGCAGCTGCCTGCCTCTTCTTCACTTTATTACAATCATAATTACTAGCCTAAGCCGTTGGCTACTCCTGCCCTACGAGCCCTTCCCAGCTGTTTCTCCCCTCATTTCCCCTGGTGGAGCGTTATAAAAAACTTTTTACATTAACCAAAGTGCGGAGCTATTAAAAATTCATTAATTGCTAGCAACTAAAAAGGCAAAACAAGCAAAACGAAACAACGAAAAACGAAGTCGAAAAAAAAAACACAAAAAAAACTTCTAGCAAAAGTTTAATTGATTTGCGTGCAAAATGATAAAATAATTGATTGAATAGATATACATAGATTTATATAGATAGCTAAATTAATGGCTTTGGATGGTCACAAAAGTTACTCTGTACATTTAATGAGCATAGATCCCCTAAGGGGAAAAATTTCGCAAATGGCAAATAATTGTGGAAAAACTAATTGAAAAACACCTGAAAAGTGTGACTTTGACTCAAGCAAATAAATTTAAACGAATAGACAGTTATGAAACTAAAAATCTTTTATCTTTACGATGGCTGAACAATTTAATGATTCTAATAATCAGAAAAAGATTTTCCTTTGCGCTTTTTTTTTAACCTCAAAGTTGGTAAAATATTTGGAATTTGCCAATAATTTTAGCCAACCATTTCATTTAACAATTAGATTTTGATTTTCTTGTGTGTGTTTTTTCGTAATTTTAGAATTAGACAATGCGTGCAATTGTTTGCCGCAAATCATTTTTTCATCAAAATTCATGGGAAATTTTGAATGAATTGTGAATTGAATTTGAATTGGCCGAGTGAAATGTATTGGCCCAACCAATAGTGTTTTGTGTACGAGTATTACACATATTTCATCAAACATTTTGAGGCCCCCGCTATGGACATCAAAGTAATTGAAAACGTATGCATTGAACTGGGTATCGGGCGGATTGGAGGATTCTGAGAGGGATTGCAGGAGGGTCATCAGTTGGTTGGTTGGTTGGTTGCCACATGGCCATATTGAATTTCCGGCCTGGAGACCACTCAAAAATGTTAGACCAGGCCACAATATAAATTTGGGATAGAATGGGAAATACGGAGCAATATTTGGAGGCTGAGATGGGGTGGGGTGGGGTAGGGTGGGGTAGGGCGAGGTTACGTACCCAACCAGCATACCATTAAAAACTCGGAACTCCAACCAACCGACACTTTTGGCCAGCAGTTTAATTACCATTTTGAGCTTACATAGATACATACGAGAGAGGGGCAAAGAGTTTGGAGGCGGAAAGAGAAACTAAATGCATTTCATATTTTGCAGCAATTTGCCACAAAAACCCCAAAACGGGATTCAGCGCACACAAAGGCCTCCATTTCCCCCCCATTTGCCCCACCCTCGACGCAAAACACAATATAGAGAATCCACAGAGAAAAAGAGAAATACTATGTCGAAAGTGAGATGAGTGAGTAGAGTGAAAGCTAAGAGCCGAAAGAGAGAACTGATAATAACCATGGCAGTTTGTAATTATCGTCGCATATTTATTTTGTTATTTGGTCCTTTATTTGTACATATTCTTCATATATTATGTTACCATTTCATTCGAATATGGAAATATGTACGAGATATTGCCCTAAAACTCTCCTTCTCTCTCTCTCTCTCTCCCTCTCTCTTTCTTTGTGTAGAGCTTTCGAAAATGTGTTTTCAATTAAGCATCATCTCATTTCATCCACTTTGTCAATTAGTAAAAGAGAAAATAATATGCATGAAAACCACAAAATAGATATTTCATATTTCAAGACACAATTTTGCAATTTATGTATGTATTTATGAAATTTCCAAATGGAATTCGCATTAGATTGACAGGCAACAGTAATTTAAAGACATCTTTTAATACGTTAAATATTTGGTAGGTCCTCATTTGCAAAAGAAGATGGTTTAAGAGAACTTATCAATGGATTCCAAGCCGAATAGTTGTCCTGAAATGTTCTTAATCGATATTAGGGTTTATATTTTCTACATATCGATAATATTTCCAATGTGACAAATCGCAGTTTTGGCTATTTTCAATATGTCGACTAATTACATTGATTATTTTCTCTAACGCCTTTTATTGTGTATAGATTATTTTCGATTCATTGACTAAATAAAAGCATTTTCTTTTATCAGTCTATCAGAAAAGAAGTAAAGTTGAATGTAAACAAGTTACATTCAAAAATTTAATGGAAGACATTAACATTTTTCGATACATCAAACGCAGAAATCGATAACTTTTGCGGTGTTTATACAGGCTTCAATTCTGAGGTGTTTCACTAACAAAATATTAAAAAACAAAAGTTTATATCAATATAAGATCAATAGTTTAATACTTCTTCAAATAGCATTTGCTTTTTATGAAAAAACTATCGGCAATTTCGTTTTTTAGAGTGAGATTCCTCAAACTAGGCCAAGGATCTATCAATTGCCCCCAAGCATATCAGTTCAAGCCATGCTGTTTTTCCTGCACTTTATTTCTTTCATTCACTCATTCACTCATCCAATTCTGCTCTTTGAGAGAGACATTTCAGTCTCGACCCCATATAGATAAATGTTCTGCTCCCTCTTGGTGACATGTTGCACTTCATAAATCTCGCCAGCTGAGACTGACAGGAACAACACAACACAACAAGTGGGTACAAAAAAAAAAAAAGAAAACCAAATATTAACAAATATAAGGGACACAAAAAAACGAAGCAAACAGATGACAAGCCAACTAACGATGTTAAAAAATAAGTCAAGCCCAAGTTAAAGCTCTTCGTCTCGACTGCTGCGTAAAATTGCGTATGTCGAGAATGCGGCAAACGAATGATGACCTCAGACAAACTACGAGTACCTATGTATGTATGTATATATGAGTCTACTCTACAGAAGGACAAATGCACAGTTGTAGGTCCTCAAAGTTCTTGCCATGCAATCAGGTATATTCGTTTTGTTAATCTGTCTGTGAAGTATTTCTGAGAGAGAAAAGGCCACCAACAAAGAATGAGAAAGATAGAGATATATAGCAGATCGTTTGACTATAAGACTTAGTATAAAGTAAAACAAAAGCAATTCTAAGATTTTCCTTCTCTTTGTCCACACTTACGAATATATTTGTGAGAAGAGTACCAAATCTTCGTTACGTTTGCAGCTATTCCTAGCTTCTGGTTCTTTTTTGTTTTTTCTTTCACGTTTATTTTATTTTTTCATTTTTTTTTTTTGTAAGCCGATTTATGAGAAATACACACGACACTGGCAATATGTTTGGTTTAAAAAGTCAGCAACCCTCTTCACCAACGATCACACATAAAGTGGAGCACTCGCAAAAAAACAAAATGACCCGCCGTGGAAGAACAAAAGGAATATATGTATCTTGGTGGGAGGAGGGAGGGGCGGGTTGTGAAAAGATGAAATTGTGACACACACACGTGAATGTCATTTACAAGTGCAAATATTTACGAAACCGGCTGCAAATATGCAGCATGGATATATTTATATATGTTCATACATACATATCTGTGGCAAATATGAGGGAAAGTGAAAAGCAAAATGGAAACGACTATGAGATGACCTCTTTGGCATTAGAACTTTTCTATGTAAGCTAATTGGTTGGTCATTCGATTTGTATTACTCAATGTAAGAACTTTAAACTTTTCCAAGTAAAGCCCTAAAGACATCCTGGTTTTTATTTATGATCTTCAACCTGCAACCTACTTTCTGTTACATTTTTCATATAAATTCTATTAAAACTACCTGTTGTCAATACTTTAACTAAAATATTGGACTGAAATCTGCAACTAATATACCCCGAAATTGGTAAATTTAATTTTATATATGGCTCAATAAACAGGAAGATCAAAAAGCCACCCCCACGAGTCACGAGCCACGAGCCACGTGAAGGGGAATACTGGCAATGCATATTTTTAAGTCCGTATATTGTTGCATACCTTAAGGGATTTGGCTTGGTTGGTTGGTTGTTGGCATGGCAAACAAAAAAAAAAAAAAAAATTTGAAATTGAAAGGTGAGTCTGAAATGATGTTGCCAGCCCTAAAGCCCTGATACAGATACACATATTTGTATTCGTGGCTAAGCCCAGGCTCCCTTTTTGGTTATTAATCATTTTTGGTAGCCTAATGAAAACATCTAAAACAAGGCATATTCATTAATTTTCCAATAATTAAGCTCCATGGCCTTTTGTTTTCAGCTTTAGCTGAATTTTGAAATTAATATACGGCTCCCTTTCCCTCTGTCTGCCCTGTCTGGCAATTTTTGCACTGCATTGCGCTTTTGTTCCCTAAAACACAACAGAAAAATTTGTTGCTAATTATGTAAGGTTAACACACAGCGGGCGTTAGTCCTGCAAAATGGGTGGAGAAATGGGCGTGGCAGCCATTTTTGAAGGGCGTTTTGCTGGCTTCCTTTCGTTTCGTTTTGCTTCGTTGTTTTTTTTTTTTTTTTTGGTGTTCATTTGTTTTCTGGAGGGTATTTATTAATTTTTTATTTTTTTTTGCTGGAGGTACAAATCGCTTGGCCTGCGTTTTATGGCGCTAATTGCCGAAACACAGGACGAATGTAGAGGCGAATAAAGGGGGCGTGGGGTAGCAGACTGCTTCAATTAATTAACATAATTGTACAATTTTGCATAATTTAGTGCGAGACGTTGATTTGGCTTTTATAAATTCTCTTTATTTGACTTCTTGTTCAAGTCAAACTTTGACTTGTTGAAGAAAAATTATGTTGCCTGGTTAAGCCTTCTGAACCAATAAGAACAACCGAAATGTATATTTAAACGGTTTATAACTTGCAGTAAATTTGTACCGAAATAGATTATTACTTAATTGGAATGGACTTTGAAAAGGTTTCAAAAGTAAAATTTAAAATTTAAGTGGTTACGGTTACCTACGGTTAATCGTAAAATAACGATTAAAACGATTTTTTTGTCTATGTAAAATATGTTTAGTTATTACTATTAACATGTAATCATATCGAGTCTCAAAAGTGTAAAGTCGTTTATGTTGTATTGTGAAAATTACCGCTTTTTAGTAATTTTTAAGTTCTTAAACATTGTGTACATTGGGCTTCTTAAATTTCAATTAAATATTTGATTGGTAATTATCTATTTCGGTTAACCTGTCCTGTCTGCTATGCTTTTTTCTGTAGACTTATTAAACACACTTGATGAAAGTTTAGGTAAATCACCATACACAAAATCAATTCAGAAAGCCCAACCACAATTGGAACGCCTTTTGGAACCTGCCTTCACCTAACTAACACAACTCACGCATTTCAATTACATTCAAAAGGAAGGTCTTGGAGAACCGAGCCACCTACGAATCGCACTCCGCCCTTTTGGAAACCTGACAAACTCAATTGTATGCAATTTGGGTTGAAATGATTTCAAATCAGTTGAAAACCCATGATGATGATGATGATGATGATGACAATGATGTTTAGTGGGTAGAAGGGAAACCTTGTACACACACCAAGGCATCGTAGACTAGGAGCAAGAGAAGGAGGGTGTAGTGTGGGTGTGGTGGGATCGGGTCAGTTAGCAAAATGGACGCAGAGTGCAGACTTGTGTCACGTTCAAGAACTCTAAACAGGGGGAAAATTAGTTTGATGTCTACACGCACACACACACACATATATACACACACATACATAGATGTCAATAGCAGCCGAAAGTGAAATCAAAGCCAGCTTTTCAATTTCTACACCCTTCGACATCCCTCCTCCTACAGCATCCACACCCAGCAATTGAGTGAAAGTGCCGACTGTGGCAGCTTAGTTTTCCCTGTCATTCCTCCTCCAAGTGGAAATGACATTCAATTGACGTGCTAGGGTTAGATGTGCCTCTGTTTTTTTTTTTTTTGTCGTTTTGACGAGAAGGGGGTCATCATCCAAAAAAAGAACGTAAAGCTAAGGGAGAGAAGAAACTTTTAACAAATGAATGAAGCGTACATAGCTGAAGGGAAAAAGTGCACATATCGGTACATCCCTACACTGTGGGTCGTTGGTAGGTAACGAAAACGAAATTAGTTTAACATTGCCACCAGGGAGTCGTCCCTCTCTGGCATTTTTGGGGCTGGGACTGGGCTTCTCCTTGTCTGTCTGTCCCCTGCCTGCTTGCTATCAATTCTAATTACAAATGTCAACAATGATTTTTCGGCCATTCTCCCATCTTTTGCCCCTGCCTCTGCCACCGCCTCGTTGCCAACCTATCCTTTCCCCCTTTTAGGTTCTGGCGTTGACATGATGGGGCCTACGTTTAGTTTAGGTTCATTGTAGGTGGGTGGCGATGGTGGCGGCGGCTTGATTAATGTCACGCGCTGCATCGGCAGCTGAGGCTAGTCTAGGTTTTGCTGCCGTGGCCCTCTCTCTCTTTCCCTCTGGTCACTCTTATTTTTGACCGTAGTGTGTGCGGCGGATGTACGCTCTCCCGTTGCCTATTAGAGGTTGTGGCGTTGTTTTAGTTATCCACAAGGAGTATTGGTTGGATGTAAGAGTGGTGGGTAGAAATGATAGCCACATTGAGCAGGCGTGAATGGTTTTTGTGATAGATTGTACTATATGTTAAAAAAAAAAAAAAATCACTTTTTAACACTGGGAGCTACATTTTCTTAGCTTCGTTCTGCTATGTGTTTATATTTGTACTATCGATACATCGATATTAGTCAAAGTTTCCCCATCACTAAGGCTGAAGTAGCTTATGAGTTTCCAGTGACCGAATAGCAGTTAAGTAGGCTTTACTTCCGAACATCATAAAAGGCGAGCGACTCTCACTAAATTTTTACAGTCATTCCTAGTCTTCGTCCAGGCAACATCTAATTTATTCTTTTATTTTTCCTACAGGATTCACCACAAGCTGGATTAAATTCGTTATCCTTATTCATCATATTCAACTACATCGATTTCGGAACTAAATAGGCAGGCGCCTTCCGAATCTATGGGGTGACCAAAGCAGTTCTTCTTGTTCAACACATTCTACGTCGATTTCGTAGATGAGCATCTTCCCTTGTTGGTTGACACATGGCCCCACGGAAAATGACAGTTAAGTAGGCTTTGCTTCCGAACAGCATAAAAGCGAGCTACTCTCACTGAATTTTTACAGTCATTCCTAGTCTTCGTCCAGGCAACATCTAATTTATTCTTTATTTTTCCTACAGGATTCACCACAAGCTGGATTAAATTCGTTATCCTTATTCAACATATTCAACTACATCGATTTCGGAACTAAATAGGCAGGCGCCTTCCGAATCTATTGGGGTTACCAAAAGGAGGAAAAAATTCGCGTTCCTTATTCAATATATCCAACTACTATAGCTTTTTGCGATTGGCAGTCGGCAATAGTCTCGAAGGTGCCATAAGTGCGTTCATAACGACGATACAGCTCCTGCACAAGATGAGCATTTTCCCTTGTTGGTTGACACATGGCCCCACGGAAAATGACAGTTAAGTAGGCTTTGCTTCCGAACAGCATAAAAGCGAGCGACTCTCACTGAATTTTTACAGTCATTCCTAGTCTTCGTCCAGGCAACATCTAATTTATTCTTTTATTTTTCCTACAGGATTCACCACAAGCTGGATTAAATTCGTTATCCTTATTCAACATATTCAACTACATCGATTTCGGAACTAAATAGGCAGGCGCCTTCCGAATCTATTGGGGTTACCAAAAGGAGGAAAAAATTCGCGTTCCTTATTCAATATATCCAACTACTATAGCTTTTTGCGATTGGCAGTCGGCAATAGTCTCGAAGGTGCCATAAGTGCGTTCATAACGACGATACAGCTCCTGCACAAGATGAGCATCTTCCCTTGTTGGTTGACACATGGCCCCACGGAAAATGACAGTTAAGTAGGCTTTGCTTCCGAACAGCATAAAAGCGAGCGACTCTCACTGAATTTTTACAGTCATTCCTAGTTTTCGTCCAGGCAACATCTAATTTATTCTTTTATTTTTCCTACAGGATTCACCACAAGCTGGATTAAATTCGTTATCCTTATTCATCATATTCAACTACATCGATTTCGGAACTAAATAGGCAGGCGCCTTCCGAATCTATTGGGGTTACCAAAAGGAGGAAAAAATTCGCGTTCCTTATTCAATATATCCAACTACTATAGCTTTTTGCGATTGGCAGTCGGCAATAGTCTCGAAGGTGCCATAAGTGCGTTCATAACGACGATACAGCTCCTGCACAAGATGAGCATCTTCCCTTGTTGGTTGACACATGGCCCCACGGAAAATGACAGTTAAGTAGGCTTTGCTTCCGAACAGCATAAAAGCGAGCGACTCTCACTGAATTTTTACAGTCATTCCTAGTCTTCGTCCAGGCAACATCTAATTTATTCTTTTATTTTTCCTACAGGATTCACCACAAGCTGGATTAAATTCGTTATCCTTATTCAACATATACAACTACATCGATTTCGGAACTAAATAGGCAGGCGCCTTCCGAATCTATTGGGGTTACCAAAAGGAGGAAAAAATTCGCGTTCCTTATTCAATATATCCAACTACTATAGCTTTTTGCGATTGGCAGTCGGCAATAGTCTCGAAGGTGCCATAAGTGCGTTCATAACGACGATACAGCTCCTGCACAAGATGAGCATCTTCCCTTGTTGGTTGACACATGGCCCCACGGAAAATGACAGTTAAGTAGGCTTTGCTTCCGAACAGCATAAAAGCGAGCGACTCTCACTGAATTTTTACAGTCATTCCTAGTTTTCGTCCAGGCAACATCTAATTTATTCTTTTATTTTTCCTACAGGATTCACCACAAGCTGGATTAAATTCGTTATCCTTATTCAACATATACAACTACATCGATTTCGGAACTAAATAGGCAGGCGCCTTCCGAATCTATTGGGGTTACCAAAAGGAGGAAAAAATTCGCGTTCCTTATTCAATATATCCAACTACCATAGCTTTTTGCGATTGGCAGTCGGCAATAGTCTCGAAGGTGCCATAAGTGCGTTCATAACGACGATACAGCTCCTGCACAAGATGAGCATCTTCCCTTGTTGGTTGACACATGGCCCCACGGAAAATGACAGTTAAGTAGGCTTTGCTTCCGAACGGCATAAAAGCGAGCGACTCTCACTGAATTTTTACAGTCATTCCTAGTCTTCGTCCAGGCAACATCTAATTTATTCTTTTATTTTTCCTACAGGATTCACCACAAGCTGGATTAAATTCGTTATCCTTATTCAACATATACAACTACGTCGATTTCGGAACTAAATAGGCAAGCCCCATCCGAATCTATTGGGGTTACCAAAAGGAGGAAGAAATTAGCGTTCCTTATTCAATATATCCAACTACTATAGCTTTTTGCGATTGGCAGTCGGCAATAGTCTCGAAGGTGCCATAAGTGCGTTCATAACGACGATACAGCTCCTGCACAAGATGAGCATCTTCCCTTGTTGGTTGACACATGGCCCCACGGAAAATGACAGTTAAGTAGGCTTTGCTTCCGAACAGCATAAAAGCGAGCGACTCACTGAATTTTTACAGTCATTCCTAGTCTTCGTCCAGGCAACATCTAATTTATTCTTTTAGTTTTCCTACAGGATTCACCACAAGCTGGATTAAATTCGTTATCCTTATTCAACATATACAACTACATCGATTTCGGAACTAAATAGGCAGGCGCCTTCCGAATCTATGGGGTGACCAAAGCAGTTCTTCTTGTTCAACACATTCTACGTCGATTTCGTAGATGAGCATCTTCCCTTGTTGGTTGACACATGGCCCCACGGAAAATGACAGTTAAGTAGGCTTTGCTTCCGAACAGCATAAAAGCGAGCGACTCTCACTGAATTTTTACAGTCATTCCTAGTCTTCGTCCAGGCAACATCTAATTTATTTTATTTTTCCTACAGGATTCACCACAAGCTGGATTAAATTCGTTATCCTTATTCAACATATACAACTACATCGATTTCGGAACTAAATAGGCAGGCGCCTTCCGAATCTATTGGGGTTACCAAAAGGAGGAAAAAATTCGCGTTCCTTATTCAATATATCCAACTACTATAGCTTTTTGCGATTGGCAGTCGGCAATAGTCTCGAAGGTGCCATAAGTGCGTTCATAACGACGATACAGCTCCTGCACAAGATGAGCATTTTCCCTTGTTGGTTGACACATGGCCCCACGGAAAATGACAGTTAAGTAGGCTTTGCTTCCGAACAGCATAAAAGCGAGCGACTCTCACTGAATTTTTACAGTCATTCCTAGTCTTCGTCCAGGCAACATCTAATTTATTCTTTTAGTTTTCCTACAGGATTCACCACAAGCTGGATTAAATTCGTTATCCTTATTCAACATATACAACTACATCGATTTCGGAACTAAATAGGCAGGCGCCTTCCGAATCTATTGGGGTTACCAAAAGGAGGAAAAAATTCGCGTTCCTTATTCAATATATCCAACTACTATAGCTTTTTGCGATTGGCAGTCGGCAATAGTCTCGAAGGTGCCATAAGTGCGTTCATAACGACGATACAGCTCCTGCACAAGATGAGCATCTTCCCTTGTTGGTTGACACATGGCCCCACGGAAAATGACAGTTAAGTAGGCTTTGCTTCCGAACAGCATAAAAGCGAGCGACTCTCACTGAATTTTTACAGTCATTCCTAGTTTTCGTCCAGGCAACATCTAATTTATTCTTTTATTTTTCCTACAGGATTCACCACAAGCTGGATTAAATTCGTTATCCTTATTCAACATATACAACTACATCGATTTCGGAACTAAATAGGCAGGCGCCTTCCGAATCTATTGGGGTTACCAAAAGGAGGAAAAAATTCGCGTTCCTTATTCAATATATCCAACTACTATAGCTTTTTGCGATTGGCAGTCGGCAATAGTCTCGAAGGTGCCATAAGTGCGTTCATAACGACGATACAGCTCCTGCACAAGATGAGCATCTTCCCTTGTTGGTTGACACATGGCCCCACGGAAAATGACAGTTAAGTAGGCTTTGCTTCCGAACAGCATAAAAGCGAGCGACTCTCACTGAATTTTTACAGTCATTCCTAGTTTTCGTCCAGGCAACATCTAATTTATTCTTTTATTTTTCCTACAGGATTCACCACAAGCTGGATTAAATTCGTTATCCTTATTCAACATATACAACTACATCGATTTCGGAACTAAATAGGCAGGCGCCTTCCGAATCTATTGGGGTTACCAAAAGGAGGAAAAAATTCGCGTTCCTTATTCAATATATCCAACTACTATAGCTTTTTGCGATTGGCAGTCGGCAATAGTCTCGAAGGTGCCATAAGTGCGTTCATAACGACGATACAGCTCCTGCACAAGATGAGCATTTTCCCTTGTTGGTTGACACATGGCCCCACGGAAAATGACAGTTAAGTAGGCTTTGCTTCCGAACAGCATAAAAGCGAGCGACTCTCACTGAATTTTTACAGTCATTCCTAGTTTTCGTCCAGGCAACATCTAATTTATTCTTTTATTTTTCCTACAGGATTCACCACAAGCTGGATTAAATTCGTTATCCTTATTCAACATATACAACTACATCGATTTCGGAACTAAATAGGCAGGCGCCTTCCGAATCTATTGGGGTTACCAAAAGCAGGAAAAAATTCGCGTTCCTTATTCAACATATCCAACTACGTCTATTTCGGAACTCAATAGGCAAGCGCCGTCCGTTTCTATGGGGGTGACCACAGAAGCAAGATGAGATGATCGTTCCTTATTCAACATATCCAACTACGTCTATTTCGGAACTCAATTGGCAAGCGCCGTCCGTTTCTATGGGGGTGACCAGAAGCAAGATGAGATGAGTGTTCCTTATTCAACATATCCAACTACGTCTATTTCGGAACTCAATAGGCAAGCGCCGTCCGTTTCTATGGGGGTGACCACAGAAGCAAGATAAGATGCGCGTTCCTTATTCAACATATCCAACTACGTCTATTTCGGAACTCAATAGGCAAGCGCCGTCCGTTTCTATGGAGGTGATCAGAAGCAAGATGAGTTGATCGTTCCTTATTCAACATATCCAACTACGTCTATTTCGGAACTCAATAGGCAAGCGCCGTCCGTTTCTATGGAGGTGACCAGATGAGATGAGCGTTCCTTATTCAACATATCCAACTACGTCTATTTCGGAACTCAATAGGCAAGCGCCGTCCGTTTCTATGGAGGTGATCCGAAGCAAGATGAGATGAGTGTTCCTTATTCAACATATCCAACTACGTCTATTTCGGAACTCAATAGGCAAGCGCCGTCCGTTTCTATGGAGGTGACCAGATGAGATGAGCGTTCCTTATTCAACATATCCAACTACGTCTATTTCGGAACTCAATAGGCAAGCGCCGTCCGTTTCTATGGGGGTGACCAGAAGCAAGATGAGATGATCGTTCCTTATTCAACATATCCAACTACGTCTATTTCGGAACTCAATAGGCAAGCGCCGTCCGTTTCTATGGAGGTGACCAGATGAGATGAGCGTTCCTTATTCAACATATCCAACTACGTCTATTTCGGAACTCAATAGGCAAGCGCCGTCCGTTTCTATGGAGGTGATCCGAAGCAAGATGAGATGAGTGTTCCTTATTCAACATATCCAACTACGTCTATTTCGGAACTCAATAGGCAAGCGCCGTCCGTTTCTATGGAGGTGATCCGAAGCAAGATGAGTGTTCCTTATTCAACATATCCAACTACGTCTATTTCGGAACTCAATAGGCAAGCGCCGTCCGTTTCTATGGGGGTGACCAGAAGCAAGATGAGATGATCGTTCCTTATTCAACATATCCAACTACGTCTATTTCGGAACTCAATAGGCAAGCGCCGTCCGTTTCTATGGGGGTGACCAGAAGCAAGATGAGATGAGTGTTCCTTATTCAACATATCCAACTACGTCTATTTCGGAACTCAATAGGCAAGCGCCGTCCGTTTCTATGGGGGTGACCAGAAGCAAGATGAGATGCGCGTTCCTTATTCAACATATCCAACTACGTCTATTTCGGAACTCAATAGGCAAGCGCCGTCCGTTTCTATGGAGGTGATCCGAAGCAAGATGAGATGAGTGTTCCTTATTCAACATATCCAACTACGTCTATTTCGGAACTCAATAGGCAAGCGCCGTCCGTTTCTATGGAGGTGACCAGATGAGATGAGCGTTCCTTATTCAACATATCCAACTACGTCTATTTCGGAACTCAATAGGCAAGCGCCGTCCGTTTCTATGGAGGTGATCCGAAGCAAGATGAGATGAGTGTTCCTTATTCAACATATCCAACTACGTCTATTTCGGAACTCAATAGGCAAGCGCCGTCCTTTTCTATGGAGGTGACCAGATGAGATGCGCGTTCCTTATTCAACATATCCAACTACGTCTATTTCGGAACTCAATAGGCAAGCGCCGTCCGTTTCTATGGAGGTGATCCGAAGCAAGATGAGATGAGTGTTCCTTATTCAACATATCCAACTACGTCTATTTCGGAACTCAATAGGCAAGCGCCGTCCGTTTCTATGGGGGTGACCAGAAGCAAGATGAGATGATCGTTCCTTATTCAACATATCCAACTACGTCTATTTCGGAACTCAATAGGCAAGCGCCGTCCGTTTCTATGGAGGTGACCAGATGAGATGAGCGTTCCTTATTCAACATATCCAACTACGTCTATTTCGGAACTCAATAGGCAAGCGCCGTCCGTTTCTATGGAGGTGATCCGAAGCAAGATGAGATGAGTGTTCCTTATTCAACATATCCAACTACGTCTATTTCGGAACTCAATAGGCAAGCGCCGTCCGTTTCTATGGAGGTGATCCGAAGCAAGATGAGTGTTCCTTATTCAACATATCCAACTACGTCTATTTCGGAACTCAATAGGCAAGCGCCGTCCGTTTCTATGGAGGTGATCAGAAGCAAGATGAGTTGATCGTTCCTTATTCAACATATCCAACTACGTCTATTTCGGAACTCAATAGGCAAGCGCCGTCCGTTTCTATGGGGGTGACCAGAAGCAAGATGAGATGATCGTTCCTTATTCAACATATCCAACTACGTCTATTTCGGAACTCAATAGGCAAGCGCCGTCCGTTTCTATGGGGGTGACCAGAAGCAAGATGAGATGAGTGTTCCTTATTCAACATATCCAACTACGTCTATTTCGGAACTCAATAGGCAAGCGCCGTCCGTTTCTATGGGGGTGACCAGAAGCAAGATGAGATGCGCGTTCCTTATTCAACATATCCAACTACGTCTATTTCGGAACTCAATAGGCAAGCGCCGTCCGTTTCTATGGAGGTGATCCGAAGCAAGATGAGATGAGTGTTCCTTATTCAACATATCCAACTACGTCTATTTCGGAACTCAATAGGCAAGCGCCGTCCGTTTCTATGGAGGTGACCAGATGAGATGAGCGTTCCTTATTCAACATATCCAACTACGTCTATTTCGGAACTCAATAGGCAAGCGCCGTCCGTTTCTATGGAGGTGATCAGAAGCAAGATGAGTTGATCGTTCCTTATTCAACATATCCAACTACGTCTATTTCGGAACTCAATAGGCAAGCGCCGTCCGTTTCTATGGAGGTGACCAGATGAGATGAGCGTTCCTTATTCAACATATCCAACTACGTCTATTTCGGAACTCAATAGGCAAGCGCCGTCCGTTTCTATGGAGGTGATCCGAAGCAAGATGAGATGAGTGTTCCTTATTCAACATATCCAACTACGTCTATTTCGGAACTCAATAGGCAAGCGCCGTCCGTTTCTATGGAGGTGACCAGATGAGATGCGCGTTCCTTATTCAACATATCCAACTACGTCTATTTCGGAACTCAATAGGCAAGCGCCGTCCGTTTCTATGGGGGTGACCAGAAGCAAGATGAGATGATCGTTCCTTATTCAACATATCCAACTACGTCTATTTCGGAACTCAATAGGCAAGCGCCGTCCGTTTCTATGGAGGTGATCCGAAGCAAGATGAGATGAGTGTTCCTTATTCAACATATCCAACTACGTCTATTTCGGAACTCAATAGGCAAGCGCCGTCCGTTTCTATGGAGGTGATCCGAAGCAAGATGAGATGAGTGTTCCTTATTCAACATATCCAACTACGTCTATTTCGGAACTCAATAGGCAAGCGCCGTCCGTTTCTATGGAGGTGATCAGAAGCAAGATGAGTTGATCGTTCCTTATTCAACATATCCAACTACGTCTATTTCGGAACTCAATAGGCAAGCGCCGTCCGTTTCTATGGAGGTGATCAGAAGCAAGATGAGTTGATCGTTCCTTATTCAACATATCCAACTACGTCTATTTCGGAACTCAATAGGCAAGCGCCGTCCGTTTCTATGGGGGTGACCAGAAGCAAGATGAGATGATCGTTCCTTATTCAACATATCCAACTACGTCTATTTCGGAACTCAATAGGCAAGCGCCGTCCGTTTCTATGGGGGTGACCAGAAGCAAGATGAGATGCGCGTTCCTTATTCAACATATCCAACTACGTCTATTTCGGAACTCAATAGGCAAGCGCCGTCCGTTTCTATGGGGGTGACCTGAAGCAAGTTGAGATGATCGTTCCTTATTCAACATATCCAACTACGTCTATTTCGGAACTCAATAGGCAAGCGCCGTCCGTTTCTATGGGGGTGACCAGAAGCAAGATGAGATGATCGTTCCTTATTCAACATATCCAACTACGTCTATTTCGGAACTCAATAGGCAAGCGCCGTCCGTTTCTATGGAGGTGACCAGATGAGATGAGCGTTCCTTATTCAACATATCCAACTACGTCTATTTCGGAACTCAATAGGCAAGCGCCGTCCGTTTCTATGGAGGTGATCCGAAGCAAGATGAGATGAGTGTTCCTTATTCAACATATCCAACTACGTCTATTTCGGAACTCAATAGGCAAGCGCCGTCCGTTTCTATGAAGGTGACCAGATGAGATGAGCGTTCCTTATTCAACATATCCAACTACGTCTATTTCGGAACTCAATAGGCAAGCGCCGTCCGTTTCTATGGAGGTGACCAGAAGCAAGATGAGATGATCGTTCCTTATTCAACATATCCAACTACGTCGATTTCGGAACTCAATAGGCAAGCGCCGTCCGTTTCTATGGAGGTGACCAGATGAGATGAGCGTTCCTTATTCAACATATCCAACTACGTCTATTTCGGAACTCAATAGGCAAGCGCCGTCCGTTTCTATGGAGGTGATCAGAAGCAAGATGAGTTGATCGTTCCTTATTCAACATATCCAACTACGTCTATTTCGGAACTCAATAGGCAAGCGCCGTCCGTTTCTATGGAGGTGACCAGATGAGATGAGCGTTCCTTATTCAACATATCCAACTACGTCTATTTCGGAACTCAATAGGCAAGCGCCGTCCGTTTCTATGGAGGTGATCCGAAGCAAGATGAGTGTTCCTTATTCAACATATCCAACTACGTCTATTTCGGAACTCAATAGGCAAGCGCCGTCCGTTTCTATGGAGGTGATCAGAAGCAAGATGAGTTGATCGTTCCTTATTCAACATATCCAACTACGTCTATTTCGGAACTCAATAGGCAAGCGCCGTCCGTTTCTATGGAGGTGATCAGAAGCAAGATGAGTTGATCGTTCCTTATTCAACATATCCAACTACGTCTATTTCGGAACTCAATAGGCAAGCGCCGTCCGTTTCTATGGGGGTGACCAGAAGCAAGATGAGATGATCGTTCCTTATTCAACATATCCAACTACGTCTATTTCGGAACTCAATAGGCAAGCGCCGTCCGTTTCTATGGGGGTGACCAGAAGCAAGATGAGATGAGTGTTCCTTATTCAACATATCCAACTACGTCTATTTCGGAACTCAATAGGCAAGCGCCGTCCGTTTCTATGGGGGTGACCAGAAGCAAGATGAGATGCGCGTTCCTTATTCAACATATCCAACTACGTCTATTTCGGAACTCAATAGGCAAGCGCCGTCCGTTTCTATGGAGGTGATCCGAAGCAAGATGAGATGAGTGTTCCTTATTCAACATATCCAACTACGTCTATTTCGGAACTCAATAGGCAAGCGCCGTCCGTTTCTATGGAGGTGACCAGATGAGATGAGCGTTCCTTATTCAACATATCCAACTACGTCTATTTCGGAACTCAATAGGCAAGCGCCGTCCGTTTCTATGGAGGTGATCAGAAGCAAGATGAGTTGATCGTTCCTTATTCAACATATCCAACTACGTCTATTTCGGAACTCAATAGGCAGGCGCCGTCCGTTTCTATGGTGGTGATCAGAAGCAAGATGAGTTGATCGTTCCTTATTCAACATATCCAACTACGTCTATTTCGGAACTCAATAGGCAAGCGCCGTCCGTTTCTATGGAGGTGATCAGAAGCAAGATGAGTTGATCGTTCCTTATTCAACATATCCAACTACGTCGATTTCGGAACTCAATAGGCAAGCGCCGTCCGTTTCTATGGGGGTGACCAGAAGCAAGATGAGATGCGCGTTCCTTATTCAACATATCCAACTACGTCGATTTCGAAACTAAATAGGCAAGCGCCGTCCGTTTCTATGGAGGTGACCAGATGAGATGAGCGTTCCTTATTCAACATATCCAACTACGTCTATTTCGGAACTCAATAGGCAAGCGCCGTCCGTTTCTATGGAGGTGATCCGAAGCAAGATGAGATGAGTGTTCCTTATTCAACATATCCAACTACGTCTATTTCGGAACTCAATAGGCAAGCGCCGTCCGTTTCTATGGAGGTGACCAGATGAGATGAGCGTTCCTTATTCAACATATCCAACTACGTCTATTTCGGAACTCAATAGGCAAGCGCCGTCCGTTTCTATGGGGGTGACCAGAAGCAAGATGAGATGCGCGTTCCTTATTCAACATATCCAACTACGTCGATTTCGAAACTAAATAGGCAAGCGCCGTCCGTTTCTATGGTGGTGACCAGAAGCAAGATGAGATGCGCGTTCCTTATTCAACATATCCAACTACGTCTATTTCGGAACTCAATAGGCAAGCGCCGTCCGTTTCTATGGAGGTGACCAGATGAGATGAGCGTTCCTTATTCAACATATCCAACTACGTCTATTTCGGAACTCAATAGGCAAGCGCCGTCCGTTTCTATGGAGGTGACCAGAAGCAAGATGAGATGATCGTTCCTTATTCAACATATCCAACTACGTCGATTTCGGAACTCAATAGGCAAGCGCCGTCCGTGTCTATGGAGGTGATCCGAAGCAAGATGAGATGAGTGTTCCTTATTCAACATATCCAACTACGTCTATTTCGGAACTCAATAGGCAAGCGCCGTCCGTTTCTATGGAGGTGACCAGATGAGATGAGCGTTCCTTATTCAACATATCCAACTACGTCTATTTCGGAACTCAATAGGCAAGCGCCGTCCGTTTCTATGGGGGTGACCAGAAGCAAGATGAGATGATCGTTCCTTATTCAACATATCCAACTACGTCTATTTCGGAACTCAATAGGCAAGCGCCGTCCGTTTCTATGGGGGTGACCACAGAAGCAAGATAAGATGAGCGTTCCTTATTCAACATATCCAACTACGTCGATTTCGGAACTCAATAGGCAAGCGCCGTCCGTTTCTATGGTGGTGACCAGAAGCAAGATGAGATGAGCGTTCCTTATTCAACATATCCAACTACGTCTATTTCGGAACTCAATAGGCAAGCGCCGTCCGTTTCTATTGAGGTGACCAGATGAGATGAGCGTTCCTTATTCAACATATCCAACTACGTCTATTTCGGAACTCAATAGGCAAGCGCCGTCCGTTTCTATGGAGGTGATCCGAAGCAAGATGAGATGAGTGTTCCTTATTCAACATATCCAACTACGTCTATTTCGGAACTCAATAGGCAAGCGCCGTCCGTTTCTATGGGGGTGACCAGAAGCAAGATGAGATGCGCGTTCCTTATTCAACGTATCCAACTACGTCTATTTCGGAACTCAATAGGCAAGCGCCGTCCGTTTCTATGGAGGTGACCAGAAGCAAGATAAGATGCGCGTTCCTTATTCAACATATCCAACTACGTCTAATTCGGAACTTAATAGGCAGGCGCCATCCGAATCTATTCAACATATTCAACTTCATCTATTTCGGAGCTAAATAGGCATACTTACATCACCGTCGTCGTCCTTTTTCCGCTAAATGTATCGAATGGCGAATGACTAATTCAAAATGAGCAAACTGTACTTAACCAACTTCGAACTACCCCAGAAACCAAAAAAAAAAGAAATTAAAGGAAAAGTATACACAATCAAATCTGAAAATGTGTTTTTATAAATTTTCTGCACGTACGAAAAATCATTCAATGAAGGCTTCTTCTCCTCATCCTGCTGTTGCTGCTGCTGCCATGCCATGCCCTGCCCCGCCCCTATGGAGAAAGCCTAAAATTAAACAGTTTTTACTTTTTCACATTTTTTGAAAATAATTTGTTGCATGTGCTCGATTCCGTTATAAACGACAAATCACAGAGCAGAGACAGAGAAAAGCAAGAGAGAACACAGCCGAACCAAACAATCAAAATCAAATTCATTTTGAAAAGGAACCGAAACAACAATATAAAAAAACAGAGTTCCGTTCTAACTTTGGTCATGTCGAAGTGAGAATGCCCTAAAATAATATCCCTTTCTCAGTTGGTTCCTTTTCTTAAGATGTAAATTTTTTCATTGCCAATTGGAGCTACAACAGATTTAAAAGTTTATTTGCCGCCAATTAATTCCAATGGAAAATGATCAAAGTGCTGATATACCCGTTTCTGGAGGGGTATGAAAAAACTCATTTTAAAAGCGACAAACGTAACGTGCAATCTTCCAGAACATTGGTACGTGACACGATTTGCCCAACAACAAAAACGACAGCAACAACAATTGAACTGTTAGAGAGAGAGAGAGAGAGAGAGAGGGTGAGACAAAGGGTGGTTGGGGCGCAAGTGTTTGAAGGGGACACAAAGGTAACCATTCAAAAGTTGATTTTGATACCCCGTAGCCGAAATGGCAAAGGGAGTGCCCAAATTCGGGTGCTTTATTATGTATATTATATCGTGCCATGAAATAAATATCAAGTTGAAAGTAGTATTTAAATTGAACTTTCATGTTAAATATTTTCGGATTATTTTGGAATTGACAATTTAAACATTTTTAACATATAACCCTGTTTTTTATTTAAGTTCGTCCTGCTTGATGGCAATGTGATATATGGGAATAGAACGCAGATAATTCAGGAATAATCAGAAAATAAATACCCACAATGACGGCGAAGTATTTGTATTATTTACAGGGTATTTCGTAATTAGATATATCCCACAAAAATTGCGTATTTTTTCTTCATTCTCATCACCCACACCTTTTTGGCTGTGATTTTTTTTTTTTTTTTTTTGTGTTGTAAATTAGGTGAGGGGCAAGTATTCTCGGCAATGTGTTGGTGGGGGTGTTGGTGGATGTGAAAAATGAAGGTAGCACCTGACTGAGGCAGAGAAAGTGAGGTTAAGATGGGTGGACTCTTTGACCTAGCGACCCAAAATTAATTGAATTAAATTTTTATGATTATTTTGATTAGCGGCTCTGCCCCCAATTGCCGTTCATACGCGAGTCACGTATCTTGATTTTTGTTTATCATGCAAAACAATTTGTTTGGTTTTTTGCCCTATTTGCAAAAAAGATTTATTTTATTTTGCTTAATGAGATTGCATTATGTAGAAATAATGAAGGAGAACAGAAATTTGCATGGGCACCTCAATCAATCAATCAAGGCCATGTCGATCGTAGCCTACTTTAGGGCGCCCGTGCCAAACTACATGGTCTATCTTCTTTTCGACAAAGGAATTTGCTGGTGATCACAATTATGAACTTGGCAAACACGACAAAATAGAAAATTAATTAATTCAATTGGGAGAATCGAATCATTGTACATTTTGTAACTAAAACTTAAGAGGATTAAGCAGTTTACTATTAAGCTCGCAGGAGAAAATAAATTTGACTTTATGAAGCGCATTTGATAGGGCTTCCAGTCAAATGTTGCAGGCAAATCTCTCGTATCTATTGTAGTGATTTGGTTTTACTCCATCATTAAATTGCTTGACAATGCAACTTCACATTAAAGAGAAATGAAAAGTCCAAAATTTGAGGTTTCCATTCGTACATGATTTATGATTACTAAACTACTTAATAATAATCAAAATGTGCAGCAATTTGTTGCAACTTGCTGTTTCCATTTTGTAACAGATAATTGCAGCAGACACTTTGCAAAATGCAAATGCCGAATGCAAAATGAAATCAACCAAACCAAACGCCATGTCAGAGACACGCAATATGGACTGTGTGTGTGTGTGTGTGTGTGTGAGAAAGAAAGAGAGAGAGAGAGAGAGAGGGGGGGAGAGCCATATGTGGAATGGAATGGAAGTTCGCATATTTTTGGCTTGACAACCAAAAACCACAAATTGCTATTAACGAAAATCTAATCATAACCGGAAATTAATTTGACAGGAATCTCATTAAATTTACAGTCAGTAAAATGCAGAGAGAGACGGGAGACGGGAGACGGATGACTATAAAAAATAGAGTGAGAAAGAGAGGTAAATGCAGCGACAGCTGCTGACGAGGATTCGGCATGATAGCCAAGCCATCCAGCAGGCAGTCCCCCTAGAATCGCTTCCCAATCCCAGTCTGATTTCCAACTAACAGTCCCAATCCCCATTCCAATCCCATTTTCATTCCCATTCAAATTCTACAAATCCGCAAATCGTTTAAAGCTGCATTGCTGCGTTGACATTGCCAGGACTATTTGAGTAATGTAACGGGATTTTCATTATAATACACAATTATTCCAACCATTAGCTGATGCAATAAGCCATTCAGTTTATACGTCATCATGATATCATGATATTTTAGCAGTTAGCAAACGAGTGGAATGAATAGAACGAAACGCTGTGAAAAAGAAAAGGGAGGCTTATTCATAGGCCCATTCCTGATGGAACCAATATTAATATCTATATGTTCATAGAGCGCCAAGTAAGGACTTTAGTGGGAATACACCTGCTGCAGATGTAGCTAAAAACTGTCCTAGACACAGTTGATCTTCCCATTGCCAACTGAATTTGTCAGAAAATAAATTGATACATGTTCGGTTATCATTTCCAATTCAATTTATTCTGTTTTGTGTCATTTTCGTCTTTAGTCAGTTAAATAAACCAGAATCTTGTCTTTTCACCTACTTAAAAGTGGTGATAGGATCGTATATCTATATATTTGGATGTCTTCTGACAATTTTTTTATACCATTTAGATCCTTCTCTTGTTTTAATCTCTAGCTGCAGTAACTTATCATAAACACAAGCCAAAATCTTAAAACCTTAAAAACGTGAAGAAATAAACAAAAAACATACAAAAACGATTCAGACATATTCATTTTGGAATACTGCAAGTTATAAAATAATATTTTGAACAGGATAAATCTATTTTAATACAAATCAAATGAAAGAACAGCTTCGAATGTACTTCTTTAATTCAAGGGATACTTGTATACAAATCTCTTAATTGTTTTTAAACATTCCATCCAAGAAGTCAATATTTTCTAAACCAAATCTAAATAAATTTCAACATTCTCATCAAAAACAGATAGAAATTGGCATGTCTCTGAGGCATCAATTTGATTAGCAAAATTTCATCAGTTTGCTAATGGCATAAACTTTAACTCGATGCGATATATTCGTAGGTAGGTAGGGAAATATATGTATGTACATACATATGACTTTGGTTTATTTCTGCTGGTTTCTGCTGACTATGAGCAACTGCATCAGACCGTCTCACTGTCTGTCTGTCTTTCTGTCTTTCTGTCTGACTGTTTGACTGTTTCACTGGCTGTCTGCCTGTGCCTGGCCTGCCTTCTGTAATTTATTTCTGATTTTGGGTTTGCGCCATGCGTGGCTGAGCATTAGAGGCCCAGAGTTGGAGTTGGAGATGGAGATGGAGATGTAGATGGTTGTGAGTTGGGAAACGGCAGAGGGAGTCACTTGCACATTTTGCCAGCACATAAATTAACATAAAGAGGCGTCCAAGTGGGATTGGGAGTGGGAGTGGGAGAAGTGAGGTTACCTCTAGGGAGGCCTTGCAGCGATTACGTGACATTGAAGCTACCAAAATTGCCAAAGTGCCTGGTGCAATTTTCAATCACACAAAAGCCTGAGTGAGAGATGACGGGATGGGATGGCATATAGTAGTAGTAGGGTCACGGGTAAGAGGCTCATACATACAAGCAGGTGGGGGATGGGCGATGGCTCTGATAGCTACCCTTCGTGACAGCTTCATATTCCTATAATTATATGACGATTGCTCCATTGTTTTGCTAGGGGCATTACAATCACTTTTGACTTGCACGGCAAAAACAAAACTCGGTGAGTTGTTCGCTTATTTTTTTTTTTGTTTTTTTGTGTTTTAATGCTAATGAATAATGAGTTCAGTTTATGACTAAGTAGGCAGATTTCTAGGAAAATTGATAAGTCTGTTAAAGTAATAATAGAAAAGTAGTAAAAGTTAATTGATTTGCATATTTCGAGCTGACGGTTCTTTAAACGTATGCGTTTACTTTAATTGAATCAGTTGACTCAAGTCTGTAAAATTTTATATCTGATTTCGTTATACCCTTTAGCAATAGAAGATTCAAGGAAAAAAGGGCAAATATTGTCTTTTATTCATAAGAGCAAAACCAGATCTTTGAGCTTCTTATTTCCAAGTGTTTCTTTTCGTTCATAAAAATGATTAAACTTCTGATTAGAAAGCTTTCCCTAGTTCCTAAATATCCTTGCAATAGTTGACACCTCTATAATAATACTTATAATTATTCATATTCCCTCAAAACTCAAAATTTGTGATTCAGTTAAAATGCCGTATACTGCCCTTTGCAAACATCGCCCAAATGCGAATATTCCCTTTAGTTTGGAGGCCTTGGCTAAAGGGCATGATGCCCAAATCTCTCACACTCTCTCTCTCTCTCACTCTCTCTCTCTCTTTTATATAGTATTATTTATTTATTTGTTAATTTATATTTGCTGTTTGTATTCTCCCCGCTCGCCTCTCCCATCCCCATAGAATTTTTCACAGAAAACGAGTGATGAATCATCAGATAGTTAGTTGTATGTACATAAATTTATATAGAAACAGCTGTAAGAATAAACTAACTGCAAGTTAACAATTAAAATGGCAACAATAATAAATTCAAATACATTTTCAGATTGTCATCACAATTTGATGCTTAATTGTGAATTATTTGCTTTGCCATTTTTCGGTTGTATTTCTCTAATTGTAAGTGGCTTATTTATTTACTTAATTTGTGTAAAAGAAAACACTTAAACAATTTGGACTTTTAATTTGTCTACAGAATTTTCCCTGTCTAATATTTCGTTTGTACTTTTGTACTTTAATTCGGAGTAATTTCAAATGGTATAAAACACAAAAACTTTGTACTTTTGTTTTTCTCACCTAATTGACCCAGACAAATACTTCAAAAAGTAAATCAATTTCAATTTCAAAGTGAGCAAAAGCCCGAAAACACAGCAAAACAACAAAACAATAAATAAAATTGTAACTATTTTCATATTTTACTAAAATATTTCATTATTTTATTGTTTTTAATATTGTCGTTGTTGTTGATTTTGTTGCACAAGTGTTTTCAATTTAATTGACTTTTTGCATAATTTTAATGCACTTGATGAAGAATTTATTAGCCAAATTTATTCGATATATGTAAGCAATTTGTAGAGTGCAATCAAAATAGGCAAAGATTGTTTCTGTTTCTGAAAATATTGTGAATATATTTTAAATATATTTCATTGAATCACGTATAACAATATCTTTTTATCGTTTCTCTATCATAGGATAATTCGAAATTCCATCTTTTCAGCTGTCACCTCATATGTGATCATTTCACAAGGTCAATTGAGGAATACTTAAGCCAAAAAGTAAGAAAAAAAAACATTACTTAGAGCATTGGGTAGAGTATACAGATAACGAATTGTCATATTTTTCGAGTCTGCCCGCATTTTAATCAGCTTTGAAAAATATTTCCATGGAAAACACATTTAACTGTTACTTCCAAACTTGAAGCTTTTTACATAAACTAAATTTCAAAATAATTGCCAAACTCTATTGACCTAAAACTCGCATTGCTAATTACACTAAATCTCCCATTTCCCCACAACCTACGCCCCCAATAACCAATTCATCATCATCGAAAAAGAAAAAAAATTGTTACAAAAATTAACTTCAATTTGCATAAATAAATATGGCTAAATTAAACAAATTGCCACAAATTCAGTCAACAGAAAAATAATAATAACGCATATAGGAAAATTTTATTACATATAGAAAATATAATTATAATTATTTAGAGCTTTATGATTTATAACACAAATTTGTTATTGCCGCTGCTGTTGCTCGTGAATTTGCTGATGTTGTTGTCAACATGCAATTGCAATTCCAGGGAAAAGCGGCCTTAAACACGAATTATGGCCAACAATTAACCCAATTCTTTTGGCCGCCACACCAAGAGAAATGTCATAAAAATAAAGAACAAAAAGAAAAAGCAGAGAATGTACTTAAGCATTTCACTGTTAAAAAGGTTCATTAACCAGATCCAACTGATGCAATTCGTTCACTGCATATTTGCACTAAATAATTTATAAATTTCAGAACTTTTGAGAATATGTTTTTTTTTTTTTTGAAATTTCATTTTCATTGATTTCATGTCTTTTGTTGTACTCTATTAAAATAATGGCAAGAAAGGGCATATAGAACCCAAGCATCTGTTACCTTTTTAAAGTATCTAAACTAATCTATTAGATATCCTAGTTAACAAAGAGCTTAAATAAATTGAAGAGAGATTGATGGATGCTAGCTAAAGAGTTAAAGGTCTCAGTACTCTATATAGTTTCAGTGTCTTAAAAAACCTTGCCAAGTGCATCCTCAAGTCTCTATTACAAAGGGCATTTGTAGATCGGCTTGTGTGCAAAATATTTTATATTTTTGTATCTCTTTTCAATTTATTCGTACAATCTTTTGCTGCAAATTTGACAATTTCAAGTGGCAGTGGCAGCTGCCAACCTTCCTACAATTTCTCTTTCTCTTCTCTTCTTCCCTCTGGCATCTACTCAGGCTCCACCAATTTATGCAATTCAAGTGGCAGCCAACTCGAAACTCCAACAACAACAACAACAACACCGACCATGACTTCACTTCTGGGTATTTCTTTTTTTTTTTTTTTTTTGTATTTTTGGAATTTGAATTTTGTATAAGATTTTACTGCATTTTACTGCATTTGGCTGATTGTCAAGTGTAACGTTTGTTATCATTATAATCATCATCGTCAGCAGCAGCAGCGGCAGTTCTGCCAGTCGGGAGCCATCATTATGCAGGGAAAAAAGTCATTCTGGTTTATTAAGACATTGCGAATACTCTTGAAAATACTTAAAAATTAGAAATTAGAGAGAATTCCTAAAGATTGTTATCTAACAATAATGGATTAAACATTTTACAAAAATATTTTCTACATTAAAGAAAGGATGTAATTTAGTTTTTTTCTTGCACAAAATTAATGTAATATTAATTATTTTCCATTCATTCAAAGAGATTATATATGTACTTAGTTTAATGTGAAAGATTTCTTAGTCGCCATTTAATAGTTTCGAACTAAATGATTCCTAAGGACAGATATATCTTTTTTTTAAGAATAGCTTTCGACTCTTTTTCCTATTTGATCTACTTCTATATATCTAAGTATTTACTATTTGGATTCTGTTGCAAAATACTTGAATTTCTCTTATAATAAGCTTAGATAAAGTGATTTTCTGCTAACAAAAACAAACTGAAGGAGACAGCTTATTAAAAATTTTAAAGGAACTGATTGATAGATAAATAAATATATGAGAGACGTCCCTAAAGAGACAACCAAAGACAAAAGATTTTTAGGTAAACGACAAAGTCCTTATCACTTTAGTTGCTGTTGTCTGTTGATATATATATATGTATATATAGGGTATAAAGAGTCACAAGACAATTTCAAACAATGCAAATACATAGGAAGAGTTTTTGTTTCACTTTGTCTAGATTTCCTTTAGTCGAAGTGCCCCCCCTTATCAATTTGCATTGCTGATGAGCTGAAGGTTCAGTAAAAGGTTGCCGCAGCTACAAAAATTATCGTTAACAATAAATAAGGTTGTTTATTTATAACTTTTGTGTCTAGTATAAATCATTTGAAACTCGTTTTTATACAGAAATCAAAGTGATTAAAGCGAAATTGAAATTGTAACTCACCTGGCAAAGTCAAAACGCCATTGAGAGTGAGACCGATGAACAGGAAACCGAAGAGCAGCTTCATTTTGCACTTAAAATTTGTTTTACAATTTTTGCTTCACTTGTTTTGTTTATTGTAAATTTGATGTGATATTTATTTGTTTTACCGGTTTAGAAAACAGTTTTTAGTTGTTAGTTATTTTTTCTGTTTTGTGTGTGTACGTTCTGTCGGGAAAGACAAACAATTGTCAAATGCGCTTAAATGATTTGAGGAAACGGCAAATAAAGCAAACTGAAACCTACTTGCTGGAGGGGACAACACTCTGAGTCTCTCACCTAAATTGAGTGACTAAATGAGAGGGAGAGAGAGAGAGAAAGAGAGAAGAATCACTCATTCTCACTCACTGCTTCTCTTCTTCTGCCCCCCTTTAGTCGCTCAATTAGTCGAGCGTTAAAAATAAATTCATTTCATTTAAATGCTGTGGGAACAATTTATATATACATATATATATATATTCATCAGGCTATTAACCACATTTTGGACGCTACTGTACTGAACTAGTACGGCTAAAGAGGCGTATGAGTAATTTTGTTGGTGTTGCACGTTTTCTTTGTTTCTTTTTTGATTTTGCCTAGACTAGAAATTATGTCAATTTCTGGCTGACAGCTCAAATCACATCCAGCGAGAGTGAGAGAGATATGTATAATGACAGAGCGAGCAAGGGAGGGGGCAGCGTTCAGTGGCAAAGTTCAAGGTCTTTTGATTATTGTGTAAACAAATTAAATTGTTTATGAAATTCAATTTGCATTAACTTTGAGCAGATTTCTTTCCATAACTCTTTGATCGTAAACACATTTTGTTAGATCAAAAATTGCAAAATTATAGATTTCTCCTTAACGTAACAAAAGAATATTCCATTGTTATGACAATTAATTATCTATTCTGTCTATAATTAAACGTTCATCTATGACAAAGCGCTTCTGGTTCTGGTTAATTCTTAGTTTTAGTCACGGTTTTTATTTAGGGTTATTGAGGGAATCATGATCGAAGTGTTACAACATCTTAAATACTTTAACTAACTACGTATGTTCGATCCCTGATGAAATGAGAGGTAAGAACGAATTAAATCGGTGAGATGTTTATGAAACTTTTGGATCAAATGGAGAATGAAATATTGAATTGAAATATTAAATTGAAATACAATTTAAGAAAGTCTTTAAAATATATAATTGAGTAGAAGCACCTTAAGATCTTCGGCTAAAAGTTTGCTATTAAAAGGTAATAATGCTAAATTGTTTTGTCTATAGCTGTCATGAAGACGACTACCGAAGCGTGGTAGAAATCTATTATAAAAATTATTTGTTTTTTATTTTCATTGTCAAATTTGCCCTTGAGCCAAAAGAGAAACTGAAAACTATATTAAACGATAATTATTTCTTGTAAGTATGAAAAAATGAGCTGAAAGGTTTTAATTCCCACATATTGATTGAATATTAAATTCTGATTTGAGTCAATATGCAAAAAAAATGCTTAGCAGTTCCAATTGGTACCCTATATAAGTTCTCTTAAATAGAAGTAAATAAAGTCCGGTCAAGTTTTTTGGGTTGATTTTCACTTTTATATTGAGTATACTTTTGGAAAATATTTCTCAATTTTTGTTCACTTTATTTTTGTGCTTTTATTATAGACAAATATTTGTTAGACCTTTTCTTTTTGCACAATTTGTTGCTTGATGTTTTGTTATAACTTTATTATAAACACTTTCTTTTCAAGCTTCGCCAACTGAAATGTTAGGCAATATTTTTTTAGCATAAACTTCAATATTTGCCAAAAACTCGTAAAATCAACTTTCAAGGCAAATAATTTGCGTTTGTTTATAAACAATTTTAAAAATATGCCAACGGAAATACACAAAACAAATTTTGCATACTTTTTTTTTTTTGTTTTCTTCTATTTCACTCGCGATCTTTTGGTAGCCAAACGAAGACAGCGACCCGTTGGGTTTTATGAGATATTTCGGACTAACCGAATGCGTATGAATTTGGCTTCATTTATACCAAAGCACGCAGCACAGAGCGAAAACAGAGAAAGAGAGAAAGAGAGGGGACGAATGAATATCATTTCATGTACTGACACGTCAGAGAAGAACACAAAAAAAAAAAGCAAAGAAAAAGTGAATGTCTTTGGTGGACCCTCCGTCACTTATTCTTCCCTTGACCAAGAAGAGTTTAAGGTGTATGTGGAAATCAGAAATTCAATGCGGATTGTCCCATGGAACGCGAACCGAGCTACGCCCTCAGCATTGACAATGCACACAGAACTCAAAAGCCAGTTCCAGCTGTTTCTTCTTTTCATTGTTCTTAAACCCCCAAGATTGGGATCAGTAAACCGGATTCACAATTTAACTGCACTTTGTATATATACCCTTTCTCTGAAAAAGGGTAGACTTATTCTTCATAATAGGTAAATATTTATATTATGGATTTAATTGAACCGTAACCACCTGCATAAGTAGCTTTGATTACATTTTGCTTAATATTAGCATAACAAAAATTCATTTTATTTACGCTGGAGACTGTCCTTCTATATTATATTTCTCATTAGCATTACATTGGAACCAAAACTCGTATTATCCATATGCTTTAATGGCAAGAATTTTGAAAAACATAACAAATTTTGAATTTGTCATTCTCTCCTATTGATGAGAGAATAGATCTTTTTGCAGGGAAAAAAAGTAAATTTAATACTGAAAAACATTTTTTGCTGTTATCTGAATGTTTTTTTAACGACTTTTAAGTACCTATAAAAAGAATCAATCAACTTTAATAG
Organism: Drosophila nebulosa; assembly: GCA_024703675.1. NCBI lineage: Eukaryota > Metazoa > Arthropoda > Insecta > Diptera > Drosophilidae > Drosophila > Drosophila nebulosa. Next base: position 7,628,180 of record CM045724.1, on the reverse strand, counting down.
TTGTATTTAGAAAAATCTAAATTACAGTTCCTAAAGGGCACTTATTGTTAATCTCATAAATTTAAGCCATTAAGACAGACTTTATGGGCTGTTTACTAAGGTATGTGATTAGATTTTGGTTTACATTGCCAAGTTGTAAGAGTAATAAAACTTCGGCCTAAGCAACTTTAGTCGTTGCCTCTAATTTAGATCTGCTGCTTCACCATATAAGTTAAGTGATTTAAATTTTTATAACCATTTTCGGTTAATTTGTTAAAGCAACATTCTTGTGGCTTGCCAGCCCAGAGAAAAATCCCAAATAAATAATTAAGTGTCGACAAAATTTGTTGTCAAGGTTGAGATTGAGTTATTTCGTATATTGTAAAAATTGTCATGGATATTTCTCTCAAAAGAGAGAGAATCAGACGTTGCCGTTGTCGATGTCGATGCTGATTTCAATTCAGTTCTATATTTAGACACATGTCAGGGTCCCAGACCGGCAGAAGACCAAGAAAGAACAATTCTAGTAAAGGAAAAATCCATGCACTTGGCCTTCATCAATTGAAGAATGAAATTGTTTGTCAACTCAGAAAGATCTTAACGGATATTATTTACTAAAAATTCCAGTGTAATTCCAGAGTTTTTTGAACATGCGCGCTAAAGTCAACACAGATTACCCAGTAGAGTCATCTAGCGAAAAATAATAATATTAACAACTTTAACAGTGGGTTAACAGTGTGCTGTTACAACGCAATGTTTAATCACTTTGAATTTGTAACTGTAACTAAGCAACCGCTTTTGTTTTGATTTTATCAAGTAAAAATAATAATAAAAAAAAGTAAGAACAAATAAATTTGGAAAACCGCTATAAATATGTTTCGCCGTGGTAAATTATCGTTTTTGAATACCAAAGATGATCGCATTAAGATAATAAATGAACGCATAAATCTTACTGAACGTCATCTTATGGAAATCTGCTCAGCATTCGCTCTGGTGACTAGGAAAATGGCAAAGTAGAAGATATTTTTGGTTAATAATATTTATTGCAATTTAAAAAAATGTTTTTTTTATGCAGATATCGTGACTCCTACGATGAACTGGCCAAGGGCATTAAGAACTATGCCGATGACGAGGAGATAAATGAGAGCCTTGGCTCTGGGATGAAAAGTTTTACAAATGCGGTTACCATGTTGGGTGACTACATGGACATCAATGTGCATCGATTGGAGCTGAAAGTGAGATGCTCAAATCAATTGCCTCTTGTGTGTAAGCATTTTCTTTTATCTTCCAGATAGTCAATGAGTTGTCACAGTTTGAGCAGCTCTGCAAGTCCACCCGGGATAATCTACGTTTGGCTGTAATAGCACGCGATAAAGAGGTCCTGAGACAGCGTCAAATGTTGGAACTGAAATCCAAATTTGCCGCCAATAATGTAAGTCCCTTGCTTTCCACATGGCCTAGTCAAATTGGAATTCCTCTTTTTTGTAGAGTGCCGCAGATTCGGAGCTATTCAAGGCTAAAATGGAAGTCACACGCACAAATAAGGAAATTGATGAAATTATCAATAATTTTGAGCAAAGGAAACTTCATGATGTCAAACAGACACTGCAAAACTTTATATTAATATCGATGAAACAGCATACCAAGGCTTTGGAAGTCCTCAGTGCTAGTTACTATGATATTGGTAACATCGATGAACGAGATGATTTTTTGGAATTTCAGAAACTTTTGAAGACCAAAGAGGATGCTCAGGCCACAACTCGCAAGGCGGCTCTAAAGAAGGGTCTACGATCGCAGTCGATGGATAGCTTGGAGCATGATCATCTTATGAGTCCTTTAAAACGGCATCAGAAACTTTCCAGGAGCAGCAAAAATCTAGCTGGCGGTGGCATAACAGGACACCTTAGTAAGACTGATCAGCAGACGGCTGAGAGTGAAGAAGATGATGACGACGAGGAGGATGAGGAAGATGATGAAGAGGTAGATACTTTGCGTGTACTTTTAGTTGTTGATAGATCGAAAGTTCACTCAATCCTATGGGTATTTTATATACTAGAAATTAACTTTTAGCTTGAAGCACATATCCAAAGTGTTTACCTTTTATTGTGGTATAAAGTTCCTACTTTTTTTTAAGCTTATAAAAAAACTGTACTCTCCCATAATATTTCCATTTCTTCAAAGGAGACTGAACATAGTGAAGAAGAGGCAGATGAGGATGACGAATCGGGCAGTGCCAGCGATGATGAACGTGAACCAGCAGCAGCCGCCGCAACAGCTTCAGTGCCAGAGAAAGCCACGGCAATGCGTGAGAATGTGTTTGGGGCCAGAACCCAACGAACTGTTGGTAAGGACTCAATAAATGCGGCAGCGTCAAAACCCTCTAGGCAATCGGTTAAGCATCCTTTTAAGGCAGTGGCCGCCACCCATGTCAGATTGCAAAAACAGTTTCATGTGCCGCAGAACTAATATATATAGATTGAAATTAGCATAATCAATAGATGAATATCATTATATAGCCTAAATAAAAAAATGAATTATAATGGAAACCAGTCAAGTGGAACAGTGCATTTTTAACCCCAACCATCTGCCTCTTGTAGTCATGGTTAACCATTGTTAAATCGAAGAGCTAAAAACGGCTTACAGTTTGGCATATAGTACAGTTTGATGGCTTTTACAGTTTGATGTGCACACGTTTCTTACAGTTGTATGTATGAACGTTTCTTACCAATACTTCTTAAACTGAAAAAAAGATATCTTCGTGTCAGATAGTCCACATTTCACTACACTGGTAACATGACTGCTATAAATATATTTTTGCCTATTCTTTCCATCTCTTCAAAATAAACAAGCCAAGGAAGACGATGATTTAGGTAAATCGAATTTAGAATTAGCATTACCAATTCATTATTGGCACACACACACATGCATTATTTGGCCTAGATAAACAAAAGCATAATGAAAACAAGTCAAGTGGAACCACCTCCTCCTAACCACCAGCCAGTGGTGTCCATGGTTAACCATTGTTAGATCGAAGAGCTAAAAACAGTTCGCAGTTTGACATGCACTCAGTGTTTTTTCTTACAATTCACAAAATTAATTCTTTAATTTAAATTTATCATAAAAACCCTAAGGCAAATAATTGAAAAATTGTTTTGCCTGACAAGTGTTTACACGACGAACTCGAACTCAATTAATTTACTTAAAAATTAATCACTAAAATTAAATTAAATGAGCAAAATATGGTCTGACTGGTCTACAGTTTGAGAGCAATTGCCAAAAATGAGTAATGTGCAAATCCGGAATTGTAAATGGGTGCCAATTGGTGAGGGTGGAAGGGAAATGCATTCGATGTTTGTTGTGTGAGTTTGATACATTGTATATAAAGATAGTTTATAGATGAGGCGTGGCCACGCCCTGCTTTGGTCATCCTCCTCTCATTTCTCTGGCAGCTGCCCCTGGCCCTCGATGCCGGCCTGATTCATCAAATCGGCAATACTTTTTTCCAGATCGTCAATACGGGTGCCCATATCGTCGATACGGGTGATTATCTGATCGGACATGGTCTGGAACTTATCCTGTACATTCTGCAAGAGATTTTGTACCTGAACACGGGGGAATATTTACATTGCTCGAATTTATTCTACAAATAAAGGACAAAACTCACATAAATGGTCAATTCCTGCATATTCTTGGGATCCGCATTGCTGTTCAACGAGTAGTTCTGGTCCAGGTCGCTGTCCATTTCATTGTTCCGCAAATCGGTCATTGCTGCAGATTATTTAATTATATTTTTTATAAAAGTACAAAATTGTTATCTTTGTTTGCTTTTGCCTCCTTCCTTCTTTGCTCGTTTGTAGATTCTGACAGCAGCACCCACAACTACATATTAGAGATGGACTTAGACTGTATTTTTCAACCCGACCCCACCAAGCACGGGTAGAAATTTTTAGCGAGCACAAACTCACGCTTCGAAAACACGACCCAGCACGAAATGTTTTAACCATATTTTGTTAACTTTTATTAATATTATACATAACATCATCTTGAATGCAAAATTATTACAACTTCAAATTACGGAAAATTCATAAAAATTATGAACGAACACACACGCCACACACACACAAAATGCCAATCCTTAACATTGGCGCCCATCGTGTCACGATGTCAACCGAAAGAAAACCGACCCACGCTCATCTCTACTTTCGTCGATTATTCGCCGCGCCATAGTGAATATTCGCCGAACCATTTTCGCGCAGCTTTTTGAATGGCGACAAACTATGCGAGCGGGACGCACATCAGTGAAAAAATTATTGTTCTTAATTGTGTTATTTATACTTGGTAAAAATCTGAATTGGATGTCGCTCTGTGTGGAAATTTCTTCTATTAAAAAACGATGAATACCCTGTGAAAATGCAAAAGGGTTTTTACAAAGTTTTTTCTTACATTAGGATCAATGATGAACAGCGAGTGCAAAACTTTTTACCAGTTGACTCAAAAACAAAGTTTTTCTGAATCAGCAATTTTGCGATTAATGCTTACTATTCCCGATAAGTTTGCGATAGCTGCCGATTTTTCCCAACATTTTCTAGTCTGGTAACACAGGCCAACACGTGTTTTGTTTGTTTTGGTTTTGTGTTTTCTTTTTCGGCGCTCAAATGGAAGTGGAGCACGACACAGTCAAAGAGCAGCAGCAGGATTCAAAGCAACAACAGGTGGTTAATATTAATACAAATGGAGCACTAAGATTTCAATTTAAATTTAACATACTTAGGTTATTGCCGACAATCCCAATAAAAATGTTATACGTGAACGAAATGCCGAAATTGTGTCAGGAGGAAATGTCTTCTACAATCCTGTCCAGGAATTCAATCGAGACTTGAGTATATCTGTTATTAATGTATATTCACAAATATTGGCCCGAGAGCGCCAAGAGAAGGAGGCGAAAAAGAAGCGAAAAGGTCAGAGCGAAACAAACGAGTCTCCACCAGACATAGCACCAACATATGAACCCGGCACTCGTTATGACGATGGTCTGAGGATACTGGAGGCCTTGGCTGCCACTGGCTTGCGTAGCATACGCTACGCCCAGGAAATAGCCGGGGTACGCGAAATTATAGCCAATGATTTGTCCAGACAGGCAGTGGAATCCATCCAAACAAATATCAAGCACAATAAGGTAGAGCAATTAATACAACCAAGTCATGCGGATGCCATGTGAGTAAAATGCGATGTTATTTTGAGAGTCCTTAAGAGATATTTCTTTTTTAGGACTCTGATGTATTTGTCTTCTTTGCCGGAGAAACGATTCGATGTGATAGATCTGGATCCCTATGGCTGTCCGAATCGTTTTCTAGATGGCGCCATACAATGCCTCAATGATGGTGGCCTGCTCCTGGTGACGGCCACCGATATGGCTGTATTAGCAGGCAATGCTCCAGAGGCTTGCTATGTGAAATATGGTTCGGTGCCTCTCCGGATGAAGTGCTGCCATGAAATGGCCTTACGCATACTTCTTCATTGCATCGAAGGGCATGCCAATAGATATGGCAAATATATTGAACCATTGCTTAGTGTATCGGTGGATTTCTATGTACGTATATTCCTGAGAGTACGCGTTGGTCAGGCGCAATGTAAACTCTCGATGAGCAAGCAATCTTGGCTCTTCCAATGCACGGGCTGTGAGAGTTTTGCGCTGCAACCGCTGGGCATAACCAAACCGAATCCGACAAAAGGAAATCCCCAACAATTGAAATTTGGCATACCCACTGGACCCCAGGTGAACTCCCAATGCAGTAATTGTGGGCACAGGCATCATATGGGCGGTCCCATATGGTCTGCTCCCATACACAATCTGGAATTCGTGGCAAATCTTCTGGAAGCGGTTAAGAAGGAACCTCTAAGTGCTCTCACCACACAAAGGCGAATTGTGGGTGTTCTCAGTATGGTGCAGGAGGAGCTGCCCGATGTTCCCTTGTACTATACGCCCGATAAGCTCTGCTGCGTCTTGAAATTGGAAATTGTCCCCATGCTGAAGTTCCGTTCCGCTCTTCTGCATAGTGGATATCGTGTCTCATATTCGCATGCCTCAAAGAATTCCCTCAAAACAGATGCTCCTCCATCGGTTCTGTGGGATATTTTGCGCAGCTGGAGCAAACGGCATCCAGTGCGACCCGAACGCATGATCGAGGGTACACCATTGAAGGCCATACTATCGCAGCCCTGCTCCAAGGATTATGAATTCGATCGTCTGCATATTGACGCCAATCCAAAAAGCAGGTTACAAGCCTTATCACGCTTCCAGGAGAATCCCACACCCCACTGGGGACCAGGAACCAGAGCCACCATTATGTAAGCATAGAAAAAAATTTCCTTTAACCCAATTAAACCATCAACTTTCTTCTAATTCAGGGTTGGCGACAATAAACTTCCCAAAAGCTACCGCAACCAGAACAAGAAGCAACGTCGCAAAGACGAATCAAATGACGAAATTGTTCCAGAAGAGGAAACGGAGGCCAAACAACCCAAACTGAACAACTAAACGATTAATTTCTATGTTATTTATTAAGCATACTAAACGAAGGATATCATCATCTAATTGTGTTTTAGTAACGGAAGAAATTGCCATCCGATGTTTGGCGGGAGAAGCCATTGTTGACCAATTGATTGTGGACGCCACTGCAGATGAGCTTAACGCTATGAGGATGAATTTTCTCCTTACAGCCACCTAAAAACGAAGACAGAAGACAATCAATATTTTGAATAAACATATTATTGAGAAATTTCGATATGGACTCCATTTGGAATTTAATTTTAAAAAAATAAGGACTTACCTATACGCAAAGGATGACCCAGTTTGTCCTCCATCTGCTTGAGAACCACTCGAGTGTTGCGTAACACTCGAAAAGACTTCAATTTGGCACCGCTTTCGTTTTTCGCTCCTGGCGCCGACCAACTGGTCACTGCCGAGCAGGTATCTCTTTGCAGAACCGAATCAATTTTCTCGGGAAACGCTTCACGTCCATGATCGTAGCGCGATTGCAATTGAAAATCCAATGAATCCTTGGGTATATGCGGATTGCCACGATAACGCTTGCTATAGCGTACCGAATTCATTGTCTGATGATAATACAGACGCTCGAATGGCTTCAGATGGCCATGCCAGGTCCCAGTGTCCAGGAGAGGTGAAGGCGCCGGCGGTTTGGGCATCGGACAAATGTAAGTGCCCTCCTGGCTGAGATCCGGCTCATAGGATACATTGCGCACCGTGATTCCTTCGTATTTAATCATTGCGAAAGTCTCGAGGAATTTTGTTCTCACAGCGATGTAGAAAAGAAAGAAGAAAGAAAACTAATAAGTCCAAAAAAATATTTCTATATTGTATTTGTGTATGTAAGGCAGTGAGGCAGGTTACAAAGTGATTCGAATTTGGTTGCCATGTGGGAAAAAGGTTTTGTCAATAAATACAATAGCCTGCCCTGATGCCAGTTGACCCGGAAACGGGTTCCATTTTAATTCCATTCTAAATAAATGACCCTTAAGATGCCACTATCTTTGTCCACATTTTTACCTTTCATTTATGCGAAGCGATTATCAATCCAAACAAGGTTTCCAAAGCTGTTTTTTCGAATCAGAACTTTATTTATAATTAATAATAAATTTGTGCAGAGATTGTCTGTCTGTTCCTATGCACACTTGTCTCTTAATTTTTAACTGCTGCAAGAACATTTGCCAGCTATTGTTATCATGTTAGTAAGTAATAGACCAGCAATAGAACTGTCGAACCGTCAGAAAACACTTGGGATCAAACTCAGCCATTTTAAAAATTACTGACCTAACCACCTAAATCAAAATACGTTAAAGTATCATTTTTTCTTCAGTTAAAATATAAACACATTTGGTTGGTAAAAATTGTAAAAAAATTTATTTTTGATTAAATTTGTATTATTTTCTTTATGTTCATTTAAAATAGAGGCTGAAAAAGAAGTTTTCACGAATTAGTTGCAAATATTTTCAATACACTCACCTCTCTTCCTCTGCAAGAGAATGATGCCGATTAGTCTGCCTTTTGCGTTGGTCCTTACAGAAGAGCTCCCGTTAAATGTTGGTAAAAAACCCGCGGATTGAATTGCTAAAGATGGCTGCAAATTGAAAAAGTTTACGCCCACCAACCGCCAATACACCCAGAGAGAGTGTCAGAGAGAGACGAGAGTTACGGGAACTACAGAAGACAGCAACACCCAGCAAAGAACGCGAGAGAAGAAACAGCCAAACAGCAGCAAACAGCGCACGTTGATCGGCAAACCGCAAACTATATAGTAGTATAGGAGGGGATCGAGTGTAGCAGCAGCAGCAACAGTTGTTTTAGCGAAGTGACTCAGCAACAAAACAGCAACGTTTTTTTTAAATGTTTTTTTTTTTGCACAGCAGCAGCAGCGCAGCATCGCAGCGATGTTCCGCTCTCGTGTGTTTTTACTTTTGGAAGATAATGTGCTCTGCTCTCTGCTCCTCTGATTCCTCCACCTGCAATGCACCTTCTCCTCATCATGCTTCTCTCCTCTGCCTCTGCCTCTCCGCGCCTTTTTAACCACAATTAATTATTCAATCTTTTTTTTCTCTCTCGGCACAGCAAACAACCAGCCGCTTTACACCCTGCATATATAATAAATATGTAAAATGGATGGTAAAAGAAGCTGGTTAATAAAATTTTTGTTAACATTTGAATTTTTTGATAAAAGACACAAAGAACGAAATGACAAACAAGTACAAAGAAATACGAAAACAAAAAGAAAAAACAGAATATAGAAAGGGAACCCCTGTTAATAATTCCTGTTCTTTTCTTCTACGCGTTTACTTTCTTGGTTTTTTTTTTTGAGTTTTTTCTTTTATTTTTTTTTTTTGTAAATGTTTTGGATGCTTTGTTTAAAAGGGTCGAGAGAAAGCGTTGATTTTTTTCTACATAGAAAAAGAAATGAGTAACTAAAAGCTAAACCTAAGCTTTTCTTTTATGATGGGAGGATAAGGGTTTGGATTTTGTATGTGAAATTAAAAACAAAAAGAAGAAAAAGCAAAAGACAGTAAATTGGACCTAAGCTTAATCTGCTGTATCGTTTCCTTTTCCTCAGCCAAAACTTAAAATAACTATAGATAGTTTTGTGTGTGTGGGTGCGTGGGAGGTGTGAATAGGTTTGTGTAGGTGTAATCTTCATTGTTTCTTTCTTTTTTTTTTTTGTGTTTTTGTATACCTGCTGTTCTGGTACAGCAATAAGATGAAAGATGAGAAGCTGAAGCAGCAGTTTAGGCCTTGTCAGCGAGAAGAATCTGCAAAATAAAAACCTTGATATGAGCTTTGGTGGGTGTTTTTTTTAAAAAACTTACCCCTCGCTTTGTTTCCTGGAACGTTTCAATACACAAGTTAACGGTAACTTGTCTAGGATCGACTGCGACTACGTGAACCACCCACACCAATGCCCCCGCCACCCACGCCATTACGGCTATCACCACGCATGGGACTCCGTGAGAATTTGCTGCGGCGTTCGGGTGTGCGGCTGCCTGAACGGGAACGTGAGTATGAAGAGCGACGACGCGGTGAACGGGATCGACGACGATTAATTGGCGAACGAGAACGTGATCGCCCACCCCCTCCACCACGTCCACGACCGCCTCCACCGCCACCGGCTCCAGATCCACGGCGTCCGTTGCTGCTATTCCGTCGCGTGGGCGACGATGGACGACCATAACGGGCCATTTGAACGCGCAACTCCCTGCCATCTAACATGCGACCATCCATGGCTTCCAATGCGTCTTCAGCGTCGCGTTTGTCATAGAAACTAAACAGACAAAACAAACAATTATTAATTAAATTCAAAGATGAAAAAGAAAAACAAAGAATTCTTAAAACAAAATTTAACGATATTGTAGTTTTACACAGTATGTTGGCCAGCAGGGATTTGGGTGGGCAACAGTTGCAAGTGAAGACATTGATCTGGCATCTTTTCCCGCACAGAACCACAAAGAATTTGAGATTCCGCTTCTTAAAGAGGGGGGAAAGATGCCTGAGTAGCTTATTGAACTTTTGTGGTATTACACAGTATGTTGGCCAGCAGGATTTTGGGTGGGCAACAGTTGCAAGTGAACACGCTATTATCTGGGGCATCGACACATATCAAGCTGGATGAAAAGCAATCACCGAATAGTTCTAATGACAGCCTTTTCCAGGGGAATGCCCAAACATAACCTCACTTTTTGTACGATTGTTACTTACCGCACAAAGGCAAAACCGCGGCTTTCACGTGTATAACGGTCCCTTGGTATGTAAATATCACCCACTTCCCCGCAACGTTCAAAAACGCGTCGCAAATCTTCGGGAGTAGTGCGATATGTGAGATTGTCCACCTAAAAAAGTTTTTGCGATTTAATTTTGTAGGTTATCTAACTGTACTTTTTCTTCACTTTCTATTTGGGTGATACTTGCCTTCAGCGACACCATGCCGTCGATTCTTGGCGGCGGGCGTGCGCCACCCGCACCACCAGCACTGCCACTAAGACTCATTTTCCGTAAGTTGATTGTCGGGTTCTTAACAAATTACTTTTCCAAAAGTCAAAACCAGTAATAAATTTAATTAAAAGTTAATTTTCACACGACGGCGACAATGAAAATTCTTTCTCTCTGAACAGTGTTACCAGACAATGGCATTGACAGTCAGACCATATTTTCTAACAAACTGCAGGGCTGCACAAGTCATTAAATCCTTTTTCCTAATAGGTGAAGTGAGGTAAACGTGACTAATATATGACAAGTTTATTTTTCCAGTATATTCACTTAATGGTAAAGTATAAAACGACAATTTTAATAGTCATTCATATCGGTCTCCTGCCGTTTTTATAAAATTTAAACCTGGAAATTATTTTGGAAACTGGAAGGTAACTGCTTGTTATATTCCAGAGCTATTTGTTAGATGTCACGGTTTCACCTCTAGTATCGATGTTTAGATAACAGACTACATTAATTTTTATTATCGATAACCGATAGCCTTAACCTTGTCCATGCGTGGCGCTTGAAAGTGAAGAAAGTAATTAGCAAGTTTTACTAAACAAAAACAGATTAAACATTTTCTAACAATAGAAAAGATAACAAGTTTTTAACAAGAGAGACCCAAGATCATTTTTAGTTGTCAACAGCACATTGTATTTCCCGAAAGGCTGTGGCAAAAATTAGAAAAAAGTTATCGCAGTCCAGTGATATAAAAAATAATCGAAACCGAAGTGGGCCGGAATGTTTGTTTTTTGTTGCCAACTGAACTTAAATTAAAAAAAATAGAGAGAAAAGCGAGAAAAGTGTTGTGAAAAATTGAAAATTAGAAGACAGATATAAACAAAGTGTGGCTTTTCCCCCTCAGTTACCGACACTACGTGCTATCAATCTGTCTCTGTCTCGCTCTTCAGTGACCGCGTGCAGTTGTGAGTGTTAAAAGAGCAGTTGAAGGAGGCGAAAGTGTGTCGTTGACGTTGTCGTTGCCGTCGTGTGAAAAAAGTGAAAAAAGAAAGAAGAGAAGAAACGAAATGGCCGCTCAGGAAAATACGGAAATTACAACAAAATTCTCCACACTCAATGTAAATGCGGTGGAATTTGTGCCCAGCTTTAATTACAGCAGCGCTGTGACAACGCCAGCAGCAGCGGTACAAGCAGAAGAAGAAGCGCCGCCGCCGCCGACGCCGCCTTCAACTGCTGCTGCTTCTGAGGAGCAAACAACAACAACAACGAACACGGCAACAGCAGCATCAGGACCAGCCACACCAGCCTCAACGCCAGATTCCACAGGCTCAGGTGGTTCAGCAACAAATGCTTTGCAAGCAGCTGGTGGGGGAGGAGGAGGAGGCGGTGTCGCCGGATCGGCATCCGCATCCGCATCAGCATCACCAGCCCAACCAGGTTCGCCAACAGCAGCAGCGTCTGCCACGCCTTCATTAACTGCGGCGCCCATTATTGAAAACATAAACTCATCATCGGACAAAATTACTAACAATGGTAAAAGGAGCGGCGGGGGCGGGTTGCGGGCTCATTGAACTTTCCCACTCACTCACACACACACACACACCATACGCATATATATATTTACAGTTATGTGTCTTGCGTTTGCATGTGCTTTTCCCCTCACCCTTAGTATAAGCGTGTAACAAAGACTATTTATGCCTCTCAAACCATTCTTTGCAACCTCACTCATTTATTGTAACTAACTGCCTAAAATTATTAACGCCTTTCATTCTCATTCTTTTCTGGTGGCAGTTCCAAAACATAACCTCAATTTGTGCAATGCAGCGTCGACAAATCGCATGTGTTAGTTTCTCTTGCTTTTTGAGGTGATGATTGTTAGTGGCAATTTTCATGCAATTGTTGTTGTAGTAGTTAGCCAAGAGCATTTTCCATCTCTCTCTTTTAAAGCTTCGTGTCGCCAAAAACAAAAAAAAAAAACAATTTAATCTCGTCACATTATTAGAGATGAGCAAGTGATTTACGTGTTTTAAGTGCAACACAAGAAATTTTCATTATGATATAATGCTATTCTAATCAAGTTTTTAATCAACAGGTTATTTTCCAAGAAATCCTGTTTGTTTTGGTGTATCAGCCTATTAAAAGTATATCATAACTAAATAGTTACGGTCACGTCATTTATTGAAATATTTTTCTTCTCACTAAAGAATAATTTTTTGTTTGTCTGTTCTATAATTTAATTGTGTTGTTTCTCAATCTTTATTGCATTTTTAAATTATATTTTAGTTGAGTTAGTTGTACAAATTGTAAAAAGAAATATGTTTGTAGGAGTCACTACCGCTCATCGCGAGTCACAAAGTTATTCATCTCTAGCAACCTTTTGCATATTTGCCATTCACCTAGGTACGCGGACGTAGCAGCTGTTTTGCTGTGCCCCCACATCAATCTCAACAGCAGCGGGCACATGTTTTGACACGTTTACGTTTTTTGTTTCCACGATCATTCGCTCGCTGGTTCAAAAAAGTGGAGTTTATTCTCTCGCTAACTCTCAGTATCGCTCTTTCTCTCGTTTACTCGTTCAGTCAGTTGGCTCCATTCAAGGCACGTTCTCTCGCTTGCTTCATATGTTATGAGCTGTTGTTGTTGTTATCGTTTGCTTGGCCCAAATGGTGGCGCTTTTTTGCAGCTCCTTTGCAGTTGAAACCGCTTTGAACTTGTTTTTTGTTGTAGTACGTTGGCAAACGTCGGCGGCGACGTTGCCGTTTGCAAGCGCCAGCTCTGCCAGCCAGCATATTGTCTAGTAATGAAATTTTCGTGAATTGTGCCTGACCTGGCCAGCAGCACCAGCAATAGGAGTTTAATTTTTTAATTAATTATTGGAAGTTTGTTTTTGTTTTGCGTGTTTGAATTATGAAAGGAGGCGGCTCCCGTTACATTTATTCAAAGAAAGTTCACTCTAAGAAAAGTTAGTAACAAACGGTGAAGGAAAACGCGTAAAAGTTCGCTGGGGTCCCACTAAAAGCTCTCCTTTTAACTGTTTTTTGTGACTTTGGTAACAGTAACTGCTGCTCCTGCTTGTCTCTTTAGCCATGGATAGTTAACGGATTTGCAAACGATTTCGATCTCTTTAAATAGTAAATTTAAATATTTTATCTTACCACCTTTTTTTTGACTGCATTTTGCACGTTAGATTAGAACTTTGTGACAATTTGTTAATAACATTCAATTAGCACATGACTCAGTTGTTTCATTATTTTTTTTTTTTTTTTGGCCCTGCTAATTGGTTTCCCTGGAGGGCAACCACACACCTGAACAAACCTCCATTTTATAAATAGCGTTTCAAAGTTTCCCCAGATAACACTTAACTTAGGGTTACTTGGCATTTGAACCGATAAAATGTACATATTTTCCGTCCCCCATTCCATGTGATTTCTTAGGAACTAGTTTTAACCGAACTAACCATTCTTTATAAAGATTTCAGTTCTCGAAACTGGTTTCAACCAAATCTCTTTTACGAAACTGTGAATCACTTTAGAAAGCAAACAAATATAGAAGGAAATATGTAAATGGAAAATTTGCCAAATTTCTTAACAACTTAATCTAAAATATTTCCTCTCTGACCCTTTAAGCATTTTGTGTGTTATCTGAATTTGATAATAAACAAAGATTTAGACCCAAAGGAAGTTAATGGAAAGTGAAGTTATATGTAGGGAAGACTTTCCAAGTTTCTAACAACCAATTATGAATTCCGAACAATGTGAGAAATATTTTATTGCCCAAACAAATTCATTTCGTTAAGCTTATTTTTTTTTTTTTTTTTGTTTAATAAAATGGCTTTAAAATCAGTTATAATGTTGTATTAGCCACTTTTCTGAGTTAAAGTGTAATAAAACGCCGTTTGAAAACATAGTTGCTTTGTTTTTCTAAGCCCCAATTTCTTGGAATATTTTGTATGGTCTTTGGATTCCAAACAATGTGAGGCAGATTTCTAAAAGTGCTACCCATTCCTGCATGTAGCTCTCATTTCTTTCTACACTTAATTCTGATTTCTCACAGAAAATTTATACACATTGTAACCAAAATTTGTATACTTTTAATGGCATGTCTGAGATGTAGTCGCACTTTTCTACAAACTCACTCTGAGGGGGTGGGGGTTATTGTTTATACAATTATTTTTATGTTTACCTTCTGCTTCTGCTTATTCTATGTAACTAGAAACCGATCCCGCTGATAGCTGGGATGTGGAAGATGATGCTGCTATAACGCCCGAAGATGAAGAAGCTGATGATGCTGAATTCACAGAGGGCGGACAAACAACGCCGAAAGCCAACAAGAAGAAAGTCATTAAAGTGGAGGAAAATAGAAGCAAGCGTGAGCATGTGAATGTAGTATTCATTGGTCATGTTGGTGAGTATGCTCCTCCATTCCCATTTGGTCCAAGAGTTCCTTGTATTAAAATTTGCTCCCTTCCAGATGCTGGCAAATCAACAATTGGCGGACAAATTATGTCCCTCACTGGCATGGTAGATAAACGAACATTGGAGAAATATGAGCGTGAGGCACGCGAAAAATCTCGCGAAAGTTGGTACTTATCGTGGGCATTGGATACAAATCAGGAGGAACGTGATAAGGGCAAAACTGTTGAAGTGGGTCGAGCCTTTTTCGAAACAGATCGCAAACATTTCACAATTCTAGATGCCCCCGGGCACAAAAGTTTTGTCCCAAATATGATTGGTGGGGCGGCGCAGGCGGATTTGGCCGTTCTTGTCATATCGGCGCGAAAGGGTGAATTCGAGACGGGATTCGATCGAGGTGGACAGACGCGAGAGCATGCCATGTTAGCCAAAACGGCTGGTGTCAAGCATCTCGTTGTGCTGGTCAATAAAATGGATGATCCCACTGTTAATTGGGATCAGACACGTTACAACGAATGCAAAGACAAGATACTACCATACCTCAAGAAGCTGGGCTTTAATCCAGCCAAGGATCTAACCTTTATGCCTTGCTCTGGTCTCAGTGGCTATGGCTTAAAGGAACAGCTGCCAGAGTCACTCTGCCCCTGGCATCGGGGGCCAGGCTTCATACCATTTATCGATGAACTGCCCTCACTCAATCGCAAATCGGATGGTCCGTTCATAATGCCAATTGTCGATAAATATAAGGATATGGGCACAGTCGTTATGGGCAAAGTTGAGTCCGGTGTGGCGCGTAAGGGACAGAATTTACTCGTTATGCCAAACAGGGTAAGGCTCCCCAAGTAAAGTGTTTTTCCATACCAAAACGATTTATTTTATCGTGTTTTCCTTTGCAGACGCAAGTGGCTGTGGATCAAGTGTTCTCTGACGACTATGAAGTCACTTCTGTGGGTCCTGGGGAAAATGTTAAAATTAAACTGAAAGTAAGTTCATAATAATAGCAAGAAAGATCATAATAAATGCAAATAATATACATAAGAAGATATAGATCAATTAGATTTTGTAAAAGTTATTAATCGAAACAAAGGAGTTTCAATAGAAAAACACACATTAAAACTTTTTTCTTTTACAGGGAATTGAGGAGGAGGACGTATCGCCTGGATTTGTTCTCTGCGATGCCACAAATCCCATTAAGACAGGAAAAATCTTTGATGCTCAGGTCGTTATTTTAGAACATAAATCAATTATCTGTGCGGGTTATTCGGCTGTCATGCACATACACTGCGCCGCTGAAGAGGTCACAGTAAAGGTGAGTTTTTTACTTAAACGAAAAATACATGATTTAAATAACAATTTATTTTCCATGTCGTAGGCCCTCATCTGTTTGGTGGACAAGAAGACTGGTGAAAAATCAAAGACACGTCCAAGATTCGTTAAGCAGGATCAGGTTGCAATTATGCGCATTGAATGTTCCGGAATGATTTGCCTTGAACAATTTAAACTATTTCCACAAATGGGTCGTTTTACGCTGAGAGATGAAAGTAAGTTGAACAACATGGAAACTTCTAACACTTAGGGCATGACACCATTGAATCGATGCGGCATAAGCAACTAGTTTAGCTTGATTTTTGATAAACTCTTTTATGTTCAAAGTTAGTATACAATTTATGAAGATTTTTTTAAACGATTAAGTGCGGTTGAGTTGTGCCAAAAGCACTAAGCACTCTTTGTTCTTATAGTAAACTTGGGGAGATTTGACCTTTTCCAATCCTAGTTTGACCCACACTGAAGTTGGCAAGACACCACCATACAGTAGATTTGTTTTTTTTTTCACTTAAAACAAAATTGCCCGGTCATACAAACATTTCGGCAGATTTTTGAAAGAGTCCAATCTTGCCTACAATGGCCAACCCTGGCTACACTTTCCATCTTTTTTAAAATTCCGGAATTTGTTTTTATTTTTAATTTTTTCACTTATCAACCTTTTGAGTTATAATCAACTGTTTTTAAATTTCTTTTTAAATTGAAGTTACGGACCCTGACGACATTCCCGTAAAGTAATACATTTCTGCTCAAAGATTTGTTGTCTTCAGCATATCATTTTATTTAAAAATTTGAACTTGGTACATAAACTTTTGATTTCGATATACCGCCAATATTGCAGTGTTTCTAGTTGCAAAGTTCTGTTAACTCATTAATCTAAATAACGTATTCTAAATTGTTTTATTTTCTTTTTTCTTTCAGATAAAACCATTGCCATTGGCAAGGTACTGAAGGTGGTCGAATAAATTTGAGCCAAGCTACAATTAACAGAAAAATAATAATATTCGTGTGACCCGCCTTGTTTTTTTTTGATGATGATTGATATATTGCACACACACACACACACACCCACACATCCAAGTACACACGCCAGAAATGAGACACGCCGCCCCCGCGCTTGTTCAAATCACTTATTACATTTGACTCCTCAACTCACTCAACTCACATTCTACAAAGTTACTTTGCTTTCTTCAGACATTTGATTAGTGTGGAAAGTTATTAACTAACTAGATAATAGCAAACGAGAGATGCTAATCGGGAGGAACCAAAATTAAGATGATCATGTTGGCGGGCGAACGCATCATAGTGAAAGAGAGAGAGTTCAGAAACGCATTATATATATATTGATATATATATATATATATATATATATATAAATAAAATATAAACTATATTATGTAACGAAGTAAAAATTGCAAAACAAGATGTACTATTTATATATATATATATATACAAAAGAAAAAAACAAACAAAAAAAGAAACCATTATTGTATGTAATGTCAGAGAAAGAGATAAAAAAAAACGATATGCAAAGATCAAGAGATATAGAGTTAATGCCGATAATGATGATTATATTATATATTTAACTTTTGTTTTATTTCTCTCAGTTTCAATCTCTATAATTGGCTACAAGCTAAGATCGAAAATGTTTTTATTCTCTTTCTCTTATACTCTCTTTACATTTTTTTTCAACGCAAAATGTTTAATTTTAAGCTTAAAAGTGAAAAAAAAGCACGAAACGAAGAAAAATGTTGATTTTATATCTTTTTTCATCCTCCTCCTTTGCCTTCCCCTCATCTAACCACAAATGTTGTGTGTATGCTTAAGATTTAATTTAATTTCTTTAAAACAAAACAAACTGAAAAACAAGTCTCTTATTTCTTTGTATATTTTACAAATATTTTAATTGATTTGCTCTTTTGATTTTCTCTTTTTATATAAATATAAAATATAATTTAGTAAATTGAAAGAATCATTACAAAAAAAAAAAAAAACAACAAACAAACAAACAACAACAACAACAAAAAATATGAAACGAAATAAAAATGCCTTTTTGATTTTTGCTTCCAAGCAGAAACCAACAAAAAACAAACTAAGAATTTGACGAATATAATTTATTGAATTTATTTCATATTTCATAACATAAATGTTCAACTCATCTATCATGTAACCGAATTCGATTTTTATTATTTACTTTGATTTCGGTTCTAAAAATGCAAATGAAATCAAAACGATTTTTTTATACAATTTCGGTTTCAACTACGTTTTAATAATAAATAACAAAGTAAATACCGATGCTATAAAATATTTCGCTTATCATATCATTGAAAACATTTTCAAAACGATCTTTCAAGAACTGAATTACCACATTTAGTTAATTTGAATGTTTGTTTTTAACACGTTTTAATCGCAAAAAACGAATACGAAACGCATAAAATGCTCGGCTTTTTGGTTTTGTTCTTAATAACCTTTAGTTATTCGTTTCATAGCATCCCTTCAATTCCTTTTTGCGTCTCTAATCTCGGATCTTACAATGCTTCAATTTCTTTTTTTAAGTAGTTTTCGCCGTTTATTAAAAATACATAGAAATAAAACAAAAAATAAACAAGTTGAAATCAAAATAAAAATTGTTATCGAAATAATAATTAAAATAATAAAAATAAAATCAAGTTGAACAGTCGCCCACTTAAAGCAACTCTTAAGTTAATTCAATTAACTTAATATGAAAGCATATTTTAACGCTTTTTTAATCGCTTTCCCCATAGGCTCCTAAGCGAATGCAAACGAATGATTGAAATTAATAATTAATAATAATGAATTCATTATAAAATAATAAATATTTAATTGTTGATAACGCGAAAACATATTTAACTGTTTTACACTCACTTACATACACACACACAAACACGCGTATACACACACTCAAGCATTTGCTAAACATTTGGCAAACAGAAACTAACTATGCGTATATAATAGTAAAAGCGATCGGGAAATAATAGAAATCATATAGACAAAACCGCAAGAAAACCAAATCGGAGATATTTATACAAAAATAAAAACACAAAAAAAGGAAAAAAAAAATTAAATGTATTATTAATATACATATACATTAAAAACAAAAACAAAAAAGAAAAAAGCAAAAGCAACTCGAAAGCAAACGTATAAATTTGAACATTTTTTATCAATAAAAAGCGAAAAGAGAAAATGAAAAACAAAAGAACCAACCATAAAAGACTTTTCAATGTAATTATTATGACAATTATTACATTTTCTTTGTCTATGTAATTATTATTGTAATTATTGTAAATATTGCACAATTTTTCACTTCATTTTGTAAACATTATTTTCATTTCATCATTGTTTATTCTATTTTGTTACAACAATTTCAGAAAACTTGGTAATAAGAATTTCCAACGGGAGATACATTTTATGTTTAATTAATATATCATTCAGAATTTGTCTTATGCCTTTAAGGTTCATATAATTTGTATCAGTCTGTGGAAAAATTTCCAAAGAATATCCCTATGACAGTTTGAAATAGTCCAAATAGAATGTTTGATCCATTTAATGTTCGATATTGTGTCAAGAAGTTTTTATCGAGTTAGAAGCAAGTAATTTCTGTTAAAGTTACTATACAAATCAGATTAAATTGTATAACAACATTGATGTAAACTTACAAAAAATTTTACTAAATGACTTTTAGAATCAGTTTTGCTTCAGTTCTAAGTAAATTCATTTTAGAATGTTCTAAAGTAGTGATCAATGACAATTTTAAAATACCTCAAGAATTCATTTTTTTTATTAATATTTGAAAGCAAATGCTTTAATAATGTCAGAAAACAGATACGAAACTTTCACATTTATTTGGATCGTCTTTTAAATATGTATACAACCTAGAAACAATCTCAAACCGAATCCTTAAGAGCTTGATCAGTTAGTTAGATAGCAAATTACATAATATAAATTCATTTTTGATTTATTGTTATTTTATACATGGTATAATACATTTATATAAATTCATTCTTATTCTATATAAAGAAGAAAACAATAGAACAACAAATTGATTATAACCAAAGATATCTGGCTATAACCAAATAATGGAATCCCTAACATTGGCTACATACAACTTAAAGATGTTTGTACAAATGGCTGTGAGGAATGGAAATATTTCAATATGATTTCTGTAGAAATGGAAAACATTTCATTATCATCAACTTTGTCGTGGACCTTCTTATTGATCATCATTCTTTTGGGACTTCTTGGCCAACAAAGGCGTAATTGGCTGATCCCGTCGATTGGTCTGCTCCACACGCTTGACTTCCTTATCGCCATAGAGATCCAGATCGCGTCCATAATACCAGACGAGAAAATCGAAGAATACACCGATAAAGGTAAGAACTGAAATGGAATGTTTATATACATTTAATCAATAATGATTTATTTTATTTGGTTTCTAGGCAACTTACGGCAGGATAAAAAGTTGACGGAATAACGAAACCGTGTCTGATCGTACAACTGGCAATTGCCATTGCCACTGCAGGTCTTTGTCCATACCAAGCAAGTGGAATCAATGATGCGTCCAAAGATAATGGGACCCGGTATAAGGGCAAACAAACTAATCATCATCAGAGCCAATCCCTGGGCAAAGGATTTATCTTCAATAGACACTGAACGATAATTAACCAAGACATTGCCCACTCGTCCCGATGAACCAAACCAATTGACAACCATCGAGGTAATAGAGAAGATCCAGAAGGACCAATTGCAGCCCTTGGTACAAACGCCAGGACGCAAAACCATGCTTGGATCGCTACTGGATCTTCGAGTGCGTGATAACAATTCCGGACTACCTTCTTCTGGTGAGGAATAGTCATCGTTAAGCAGGGGCAAACCACCAGTACCACTCAGATCTATATCTAAATCGGTGGATGTGTCCAATAGGGGTTCTTCAGTCGGACCAGCCAATATCTGGAGCAAACGTTGGGTGGCATTCGCTGGCGTTTTGTCTAGGCAGGCACAATTATCGAATAGCTTGGACTCGGGATTGTAATTATAGCAACCAGCATGGCAAGCGGAGAAGTAAGTCGTCTCTGTGGCCTCATGGCAAACTGGAGTATAACTAATGCCACTACATGAGCAGTTGGCATTGCAACTCGTGGTCAAGTTGAGTCTGTAGAGAAGAGAAAGACAAACGATTTAGAGATTGAAAGAACTAAAGCCAATCCCACTTACTCTCCCACATGGGTCATGGACACGGAATCCGGGCAATAGAGGAAGGCATAAGAGATCTGTCCGAGTATATAAACACCGCCAACAACCACATTCCACATAAGAACTTTGCTGACACTGGGCTTACGTTTCGATATGACCAAGCCAGAGCCGACAAGGCCAACAACCATACCCAAAATGGACACTGGTCCAACAACCTGTCGAAATAGACATTATTAAGGCTTAATCCAAAGACATTTTCTTGACGACTTACAATGGTGGCACTTTGTGAATCCTTGTGGAACACCACTTCCATGTATTTTGTAAGGAATGTCATAAAACCTGAGGCACCAAGTATATAGAATACACCCGAAATGATATTAAAAAGCAGCAATTTGTTTTTCAACAAACGCATCAGAGCCTTGGGGAAATCCTTCAATTTGGGCAATTCAGAATTGGCTCCAGCACCCGCTCCAATGTTGTCCAAGGCTGCATTCGAGGAAAAGCGACTGGATAGGGCTAAATTCTCTTCATGCTTCAGCTCTTCGTGACGCAAAACTTGAGGCAAGTGAGAATTATACTTGGAGCGATCGTTCTTAGCCTTTGGCAACTCCTTGGGAAAGAGACCAATGAGACCCGAGAACATGCACATCAGTGTGCCTAGAATAACCCAGCCCAGCCACCAGGCGCCCAACCAACGTGGATCCTTGCTGTCAATCAAGGGCGTCTTACTCGGATCGATAAAAGTGTTTAGCGAAATGAAACCTAAAATGTAAGTAAATTTGATTATTAATCAATTTAAGCTATTTCATTAAAGAAATTAATTTCATTCCAGTTCTTAAACTCACCAAAAAAGAAACCAAATACAGGACCAATCATTCTCAATGCCATGGCCACAGCCAACATAAGAGGGGTATTAGTCTTCTTGGTATTATCATCGAGATAGGTTTGACCCAGCGAGTAGTATAAAGTGTTGCCCACACCCAAGACGAATTGTGAGAAGAAGATCAAGACCAAAGGGACATAAGTGAAGAGACTATCGCAGGTCTCCTCCTTCTTATCCATGCCACACAATGGCTCCGTGCGGGAGGTCACATTCTAAATGAGCATGGGATTAATTGGAGTATATGCGGGGTAAGTCCATAAGCTACTTACTGCTAATGTGTATCCTCCGCCATCTGAGCCATTTAGGCTTAAACTATCTTGATATTCTTTCGTTAATTGTAAGACCTCCTCTCCGGCGCCATAGATAATGTGAGGCAGGACCAAAATATAGCAGGATAGACCACAGAATACAATGCCCCAGGCTATCCAACGTGGGCGATTACGTTGCCCGCCAATATACGATAATATCAGAGATAACATTATCTGTGAGATCTCATTGCCGCTAAGAATTATGCCTAAAACATGATATAGATAATTGGTTATATCAATATTGATTGGTACAAATATAAATGGAAATTCTTTAAAGATGTGTTAATAGAATTTCGGACTATATCCTATAGAACTTATTGAAATAGAGTTTTCTATTCATAGATTCGAAATTAAACTAAAAGTTTATTTAAACTTGATATTTCAGCTGAATATCGTTTCTGTCTGATCAGATCGAAACGCTGTTTTTTATAGATTCTATATAATTTATAATCTTCCGAACATTTGTTCCATATCTGAAAACAAAAATTATCTAGAAGCATTTCTTTACTTTCCCAAAATCTTCATATCATTGTGATTGATTCGTTTTGTTCAATCTTTGATATCATTGTAAAAATTGGGCAAACAGATTATGCAACTATATCTTTATGGAAGATGCTATATATATAAATATACATATATAGCCTATTCCCGATAAGATTTAAGTGAATTTCAATTGGTGTAGTTTAGAAATTGTCGAATTTCATCACTAATTAACTAACCAACTCACCTGTTGTTTGGCTTGGTATCTTGAAGCGTTTCTCCAGTGTGGTCAGCGTGACTATGAAATACATGTAGGACATGGCCTGAATGGTACCCAATAAACCGTAGACTCCCATAAACGTCTTGGTGGTGGCATATTTCTGCAACCAGGCGGGATGCCAATTGGCCATGCCGCACAGATAGTGACCCGGCGGCACGGACGACGATCCGCGGCGATGTCGTACTTCCGTCATTTTTATGAGTGATTTATGTCTCTCTCTCTCTCTCCCTCTCTCTCTCTCTTTCTCTGTTTCTCTCTCCGTGTCTGTTGTGTTTTGGTGTGGCTTAATTTACCATTCGTATGTTGTGGGACTGTGATAAGATTACCGATTACAAATGATAGACAAAAATATATAAATGAATGATAGGCAAAGGAGGACACACATGTTGGCTGTAACAAAGGGTTTTGCGGTTTTTCACTTGTAAATCACGGCCAAAACACATGATGCAGAAAGGGTTTTCCCATTGTTAAATCTTTCTTTCGAGTAACCATGACGATTCTTATTCTCGATATTAGGAAATAGAAGCAGCCATTTTGGCGGGGTTATAAAAACTCTCAAGTATAAGAAATTCTTAGTATAAAGTTATTGATTAAGTAACGATAATGAGGGGCGCTAACGTTCAAGATCACATTACGAGTCGACTGTTATGGTCCCGGTTCCCGAGATTAGATAAACCTATTTTGTATATATAATTGAGGCCATAAATAAGCCCAATCATAAAATGATCAACCCTTTTAGCAGTTCTGCTTCAGTTCTCTAGCTCATTATATGCTGATCTATAGTGAGAATTCAATTTGGCTAAACGATTGACCTCAAACATAATTTAAGACAATTTCTTTAGCCTTTCTCTGTCTGTCTTTCTCTCTGTTTCTGTTTCTATTTCTTCTATAAAGCATATCTTATCGGTGGCATTTTCTTCGTAATATTACTGACCAAATTAATGACTAGGCAAGTCTCACAACGACCTATCAGGCTATCAACAATAACAATAACAATAAATAAGATTAACTTTCATGGCAAATTGGAATTGACTTCTTTAAATCCCATTTCTTAACCTACAAAGACAAATGGCTTTTTGTAATCGATAAAACATTTGTTTTTAGATTGTTTTTCATATGTTTGTTCTAGTTTTTTTAATCGCTTTCTCAAGTGGTCTTCGAACTGTCTTTACAAATTCAATCTGTTTACATTTTGATTATAGCGAAAAACTAAATCAAACTTAAGTTCATTAAACTTGTTTAAAAAAAATTACTTTAACTAGATCTCTCTCTCAAAGTTATTTACATTTTAATCGTTAAAATTCACGAATTTTTCAACTCTTTGCAAAAAACATTATTCCAAAGACATTTTTGGAATACTGCGGTTTAATTTTGTGCTTTTCTCAAAGAATTGAAATTGACTGCAATACTTTTGATTAAATTTTCACAGATAAGTTAGGCAAAAAAAAATGTTTCGTTGTTAAATGTATATTCTTAGACGATCCTGTAAAAATTTTTCTTTTTTTGGTTTTAGAAATTTTTTAATTTTTATCAACTTTAAAGCCAATTTTTTATTGTTGACAGTCGCAAAAAAAAAAACGTTTAATTTTTTATAAGTTTATATTTTATCCTTAGATAAGCTGTACATTGCCATTAACTGGACGATTTTTCACAAGGATATATCGCTTTTGAGGCAGTCGATAACTTCTAGGGGGAAAAAATTGAAGGCCGCTTTATTGCAGCTATTTCATTTGTTTTTTTGTAATTGAAGAATCTTGATTTATTTTTATAGTACTCAAAATTTTTGTTGTCTTACTCATCCTTCTGTTTGCTCTTATCAATCGCTATAGTTTCGCACTTTTTCAAACCGAATGATTTTTAAATCCCTCTACATATCATTATTTGAGTGTCTGCCGAGTGTCTCTCTAGGCTAATGAACTTCAAAGAGAATTTTTCGACCACTTGATCACTTGAAATTTGCCCGTCTATTGTCTGGCTGACTGCCTGCCTATCCCTTTGTTCACTTCACACGAAATTCTTAGATAAGATACACTTCTCCTCCAGAATGCAACGCAAAATCTATTATTGCCATATAAATATTTTTGCTTCCCCTCTAATCAAGGACTCGAGCAAGTTTATATTTCCTACCTCAATCTATAACAACGAGAGCCGCACACAACTAAAAAAAAAAAAAAAAACGCTGTGTATGTGTATTTACCTTTAATTAGACTACTCGATGAATATAATTTGCTATATTTTTCATATATATTTTTTAATCTTATCTCACATAATTCAATTGCTCAAATGTTCTTTATGTGGGTAAGTGTATATTTAGGTTTTCTTTAAATTTTTAAGGAAGTCAGTGGTAACGGTAAACAAGGCGCGCGCCCACTTAAAATTAAAAGGGGTGGGGAGGGAATAGCGTACACGCACACACACTCACTCACTTTGGGAGAGGAACGAACCGCTTGGCGTTGTGGCGCGAATTCAACTGACAGCTGACGAATTTGAAAATTTCTCTAAAGGTCTCCTGGCATCGGGGGGAATCGCTCAACTTGCGGTGATAACACAAACCCAAGAAGCTCGATAATGCATTATCAGAAAGTCATAAACTATTGAGAATATTCGATTGCTCTCCCTCTCTCTCTCTCCCACCCACTCTCTCTCTCTTAATTACTCATAGTTCAGGTTCCCCGCCCACACTGCCCACGTGGGCAGAGCGCATAGAAAACAAAAAAAAAAAAAATTGCAGAGTTTTTGAGGTGAATTCTCTACATGTAGAGAAAATAGAGAATATACATACATATAACAATAATATGATATAGCGACAATGACACTATTTACTATGACCAGAGACCACTGCCCTGCCCTGACCCCCACGCCTCCCCCACTTGGTCCACGGGGCCGCGTGATTAGATTTGTAAGCACAAGTGAATTAGGCGAAAATGTGTAGAATTTGTGTGCGAGAGGCAATCTAAAAGTTTCGTTTAGCCAGACGATTTGATATGTAGATCAGGTTGATTGGCATTCTGCATGCGTTTCGTCCTCCCAATGTCCCAGATCATGATCACGCCAATGGCCAAGATGCTGACCAATATGATCAGAGTGAAGACGCCTTGCAGTATGCTGGTGGACACATATTTATCACAGGACCAACATGGCTTGGCTTTATACTTTGGATCGACACCAGATTCTTCATCTGTAAGACAGAGGCAATTTATTAGTTATTGCATTTCGAATTCGATTAAATGGAAAGAAAATTAGAAAGATTATTGATATCATGAAAGGCTCTAAAATGTTGAAACGAAACAAATAAAGTTAATTTGATCTTAACCTCGATAAAAGTAAAGGGCCACACAATTCGATTATTGAAGAAGTAAAATTTTGCAAATTTGTATGCGTAAAAAAAGTATTTGTTTTTAAGCTTTTACCGCATTCAGCTTGCATACTTTTAGGGTTTTGTTTTTTCTGTTGTATTAAATTATATTTTATAATTTTTTCTATTCCTTCTACAAGAGTATGCGCATTAAACAGTTAAAAGTTGCAAGCAGACAATTAAAAGAGAGTCCCAAAAGTAGGCAATAACATTTTTATAATTAAACTGAACTAGCTAACGCAAAAATTGAATTAACAGTCTGTTTAAGGTCAATGTTAAATTATCATGTTAAAGTTCAATGTTCTGTTGCTCACTGTTAATCTAGTCTTTTGTCTGTTAATCAATCTTTGACCCTGTTAATACAGCGCTTAATTTCCAATTCACAAATGGGAAAATTTTCAGTTATTTTGTCCTGAATTTGTTTTGCTAATTTTATACTCACCTTTGTCCACAATATCCAAATAAAACGAATACAGACTCAATCGCGTACCATTGTCCGTGTGGGCAGTCAATGTGTTGCAGCATAAACTGAACTTGTTGCCAAAGAACGGCATTTGGGGCAGAAAGAAAGTCGTATTGCCGTTCAGAGTCAAACGTGAGATAAGCCAATTGCCCTGAAAGGGCAACACTGTTATGGTCAGATAGCCCACATTGACCTTAATTATTATGACAAAACCCTTTTGCACATTCGAAAAGTCAATCATGGCTAATGTCAATGGTTCGGCCATAGCAGGATCAATCGAGATCGTCGACCGCTCGTAATAAGTCAAAGTTCCAATATGCAATTCAATGGCCAGAACTATCTTCCCCAAGGCTACAATGCCAAAATCGTTGCGTAATACTGTTAGATTTTGTAACGCTTTGTTTGACCGCCGACTCCCTGCGAACGCGGGGACAACTCCACGAATCTGATCGCCAGGCGATACCAATTTAAATGCACTTCGACGCCAGCGACGACGATTCAGAACTTGTGCCAATTCATTATATGAAGTATAAATATGCAAAAGCTTATGCGAACATTTCGAAAAATGTTCTGAAATATTGTGAATAAAGGCGTCTAAAAAGGAGACAGGAATAAATGGACGAAAGTCTGTCTTAGATGATTGCACTTACCGTGTTGTTCCAGTTGTCGTTCTGTAAAATTAAAGGCATATATCTCACCCAAACGGCAAGAGATTTTCTCTTCCAGCTCTCTAGTTAATGTGGAGGTATTCCCTTTATCTGGCCATTTGATTTCGCCTACTTGCTCGATGGCCTTAAATGGTCTTTGGACTTGACTAAAATATGAACGGGGTAGCATTTGGCGCGTAAAGGGATAACAATCTTTACAATTAAAGTCCTTGCTGGTTAGCTGAAATTTACATCTCTGAGAACTGGTGTTTGATCTTTAAACAAGTTGAGCTTACCTCCGGGGCCATATACACCGCAAACATATGATCCTTTCGCAAGGGTTTCAACATTTCACTCAACTCAGTGCTACGCACAGGTTCAAATATGCTCTTAGAGGTTTCCCTGCCAAGTTAATTTCATTTTATGACATTCCAATTTGCTATTTCTTGGTTTAACTTACACATCGATGCCCAATATCAGAACTGGCGGTGTATTGGGTATATAGACACCAGCCAAGGCGCAAGAGATCCCCAAAATTAAGATGAAAATGAGTAACATTTTTGATTGATTTTTTTTTAATATTTCCTGTTTAACTGAAACAGCAATAACTATTCGATAAACGCCTGCTTAGATAGTTAGCAATTTGATTTGTTAAATCAAAAGACTGCTTGCATTAAGTCCTACGATCCAATTATGATCCACTTCCAGTGGTCAGCCTCATGTTGCAATGGCCTTTTTAATGGTTAAGAACAAAAGTTGCCAATTTGAAAAGCAAAGTAAAGAAGATAAGATAAATGTGGCTTATCACAATTAACTTGGCTCTCTCTTTCGCTCTTTGAATTCCATGCTGGTTTCTCTCTTTCTCTTCCAGCTCAATTCAGTTTAAATGCGACCCTCTATTCGAATAGACGTGAAAATGCCCACATAAATAACTTAAATTAACAAACGAAAATACAAATACCAAATACTTGTATATAATATATATATCGAAAATCGAATAAAAATAACTTGGCTAAAGAATGGCACAGAATACGCGCAATTCCGATCTATCGCAGATAGCGGTCAATGCCAACAATATACCGGATGGTGGGTGATTTTGGGTGGTTTATGTGGTTGTGGAACAAAGTGGATGCTAATCGGTGTGAATTTTCTGTGTTGCAGACAGTGTGGACTGTGGAATCAAGGGTCTGGGCTGGTGTCGTGGTCCCGGATGCCAGAAATATGCCCGCCTAAGGACCTTCATCTTGGTATTGTCCCTAACTGGAATGCTACAGGGTGCCTGCGAGTCATATTTCCGGGTATCGGCCAAACAGGCTGCCTTTCAATTTGGCTACAATCCCTTGATAGTTGGTGAGTAACTTACAAAATACGAATTTCATACCCATTATCAGCAAGGTGTTGGCCTGAATTGTTAGATTTTCCATGTCACTTATCAGTTTTAGCGATATTGTTTACGATTCTCCAACTCGCTCTCGGTTTCTCTCTGCTCTGCGTGCTCTCTCTCTCTCTCTCTCTTATCTTTTTCATTCGTCATCAAGTTTGCTTTGGGAATGCGTAATCAAAATATCTTAACAAAAGTTTCTGGACTCTAAAACAAGTGTGATCCGACATGTGGATTTTCAGTGTCATATTCTAGGAAATTTTCTGCTTCTAGCTAAAGCTGAAGCTGTTAGATAATGATAATATGTTTCAGGTATCACATTGCATTTACACCGATTTATACGGTGGCAGAGAAAGGAGTTTAAGTAGCGTAGATCGAAGGGGCATTATCATTCATATCATATCATAAATTACAGGATTAAAACAAAGTGTTGCGAAATTTCATTTAAAACTTAGTTTAAGAATTGGCCATTAGAAAAACGAAACCCTGTGAAAGTTCAATTAAAACGTAGTTTCAGATAAACGAGGCGTTGTGAAATTCATTTCATTTGAAATGTTGCAAATTCCTAAGCAACTGGCACATGAAGCTCTTTTTTTATCATATGGAAAATCATTTCCTTTAGTTAAAATTGTAGTAGACAGATAAACAAGCTGGCTTCATACAAATTATCCAAACAAAGGCTGATCTTAAGAGTCAAATAGTTGTTTGGTCTGTTGATTTATTGATCCTTTTTAGGAAACCTTTTTAATACGCATAGTATTTCGATAATATTCTAAAATCCTAAATATCAAATTTCTTAATTAAGAAAGAGATTGAGAATTGAGAAACAACTTTATTCCTATCCTAACTAAAATATGCACTGCACGTTCTACATAATTTACTAGATTCTTGAGGATTATTATAGTTCTCCAGTCGAATCAAGGGATTAAGCGACTTATTCACCTAAAGTCCTGCTTTATCATACAGTTCTTTTAAAGTAACCTCTTTATATCGGGGTTATGACCATCTTCAGTTCAGCTAATCTCTTTTAAATGAAATTTCACAACTATTCTTTGTTCTGCTACTCTAACTCTATGCTTTGTTATCAAAGAATAATTCTGCGTGAACTTAAAATATAAATCTTTGAAAAAGTTAAACGATTGGGTAATTGCTTTTTTAACTTACTTCTAAACCAAACACGATCAATTCTTTTCACATTCGTTCAGTCTTACTCATACGTCACCTTTAATCAGTGTAGTAGTCGCAGTTTTTGATAGGGTCTTTCGGGGGTTTATATATGTATAAGTAAATAGTTTAAATGGGAAATTTAAAGGAATTAATCACTGGCCATAAAAAAAAAACGAGCACCTCAAGTGACTCGAATCTAATCTAAAAAAAAAACTTACAACAACTTGTAAAAGATTACAATTTATTTACTTTTGTTTCTTTGCAGATTGGCTATTGGTTAGCAGTGGGTTATTTCAGGCTGTCTTTGCCTTGGGCTTTGCCTTTTGGGCTGAGGTCTTTCATCCGATTAAGTGGCTAGTGGGAACATTGATGCTTCAGTCGGTCACCTGTGTGATGGCGATGATTCCCTCCATTATGAATTTGTGAGTATGAAAGTCAATCGAATTAAAACGAGATGCTAATAGAGTGCTCTCCATCTTTCCAGTGCCGATGGAGTCAAGGAGGCAAAGAATGCTCTTGTGGATGCCAATTTGTGTGCCACATCGTTTGCTCTGTTTCAACGTTTGACCATGACCGAGGAACAGGCTAGCACCATCATTCTGGTGATGCTTTTTGTGCTTCAATTGGCCTTAGGCATGGGTGCACTGGCCTACTATACCCTGGGAGTGACCTACATCGATGACAATTCGCTCTCCCAGGATAGTCCAGCGGTTATTGGAGTCACCTTGGCAGCAAAGGTGTTTGGACAACAAGTTGGCTCCTTTTTGGTCTTGGGAGTGGGCCTTATCAATATAGGCTGGTGGCTGGGGTGGATTGTGCTGGCTCCTCAAATCTTTGTGAGTGCTGTGCTGGTGGGTCTCTTTCCCAAGCGTCTGCCTAAGACGGTTATACATCAGGCCGCTCAGAGGATAATGGAGCAATCGAATATGCGAGGATTCGGCAGTCAGTTCTCCACTTATCTCGATGATACCGATTTCTGGCCATCGCTGAAGCGTCTTTTCAACAATCGCCTGCTGATGGTCAATCTGCTGAGCATCATGTGCGTCCAGAGTGCCATAGTGAACTTTAATCTGCAGGAGGAGAGCTATCTGCAGAGTCGTTTCTTTCTGCCCTACAACGAACAGGATGGCCTCACCCAGGAATGGCGTTCCGCCTTTGTCGCCTACTTTCTGCGTCCTCCCGTGATGGCTGTGGGCATGCTGATTGGTGGTCTAGTCATTGCCAAGGCTCAACTCTCCGCCCGCACGATTACGGGCATTAATATGGGTTTGGGTCTGCATCTGGTGGCCATCTTTGTGGGTTACATTTTCCTCAATTGCGATGTGGGAGCCATTGCCGGAGTAGTCAGCGGCAAGCTGAGTCAACCCTATTGCTCCAGTCAATGTTTGTGCACGCCAACAGCGTTTATGCCAGTCTGTCCGGAGAACAGCAGCATCACCTATTTCTCCCCCTGCTATGCGGGATGCACCAAACAGACGTCGATCAATAGCTTCTCCATTTACGAGGGATGCACCTGCAATGACAATCAGACCATGAATTCCAGCGGTTCGGTTAGAGCAACGGCCGGAGCCTGCAGCTCGGAGATTTGTGATCAAGCCATTATTTTCTTTCAAATCTTGAGTGTGTCGGCTGCTTTCATTGTGGGCGTGGCAGCGGTGGGCAAGACATTGATCACGCTGCGAGCTGTTCTGCCGCAGGATAAATCCTTGGCATTGGCCTTTGAAGTAATGATTGTCGGTCTGTTTGCCTATATTCCGGTGCACTTGAGCTACGACCTGGTGACAAGTAAGTAGAGCCATCTTTAAAATGGACTATGGACTCACTTTACGTTCCTTTTTTTTTCCAGGAAGCACCTGCGTCTATTGGGCACCCAACTATGAACGTTGCTTGCTGCGTGAGACTCCGAAACATGGCAACATCTTGGATATATTGACCGCTAGCCTGATTCTCGCCGGAGTTCTCCTTGATATTTTGGTCTTTGTTTTTGCCAAGGGACTAAATCTTTACAACTGCAAGGTCACGGATAATAACTACACGCCATCACTGTATGCTGCTGTGCCGCATGAGGATACCACAACAACGACTTCTGTTTCCGCACCACCAACTTATGGCGGCGGCGCCACATCAGAAGGCGCCAACAGCTCGCCCATGCAGCGACGAGATGCCCCAGAACCCCGCTCTGAAATTAGTGTGTTCCGTCAACCCAGCTCGGTTACCACATCCTCGGGCAATCCGAGTATTGTTGAGCCAAATGGCAGTGGTGTGACCTATGCCCAGGTTATATTCCCGCCAGACAAGAAGAAGACAAATGATGGCAGTTCGAGTCCCAAACGTTTGGCAGTGCCTGCCGATGTGCCAGTGCATCATCTGTCGGAGACAGATGTACGTGCTCAATTGGGTAACCTGAGGTCCTTTAATCCCACCACCAAACCTGGTGAAGACGAGGGCCGGGATGAGCTAGATGTAAAGAAGGAAGAAAATAGTCATCCCGCAGTAGTCAGCCAACCACTGCCGCGACCACAAAGTCCCGACGAGAGGCCACAAAGCCCTGAAACAGATTTCTAGCCCCCCGAAGGGCGCACCCAAAAGTATTCTAACAGTTTTTTAAATACCATGTTTAATATAGTTTAAGTTGAATCCTGCGATTCTGAACAAATAACACGTAACTTTTCACTTTCGTTGCAAAAATGTGTCAAAATCGCAATGTAAAGTATAAAGTTATGAAAAGATCCTAGAGGACTTCCATATTCTTCCGTCCTTTATCGGGAAACTGAAGAACACCAAACATTCTTCAGTTTCTTGATAAACAACGGAAATACAAAAAACCATACTCCTTTTTAATTTATAACAAGACGCGTAACTTGTCAGTCTGCATTTCAAAATCTTCATGAACTTTTTTCTACAACTTAGACATTTCAAGGACTATCAGGTCCAAAAAGTCCTTTGATTTGCTAAGAAAAAGTATATTTTCGCAATATTTTCTGTCCTACATACTGTTTTTTTATGCCAATCAATGCGAATTATTAAGGACATTCTAGGAAACAAAAAATTTTCGTCCTGCGGCAGGATTTCCGGATTGTAGAGCTAAAAAACGAAAAAAGGACTATTTTCTTTTAACGATATCTCTGCAGGACACTATCCGATTTCGCAAGGACATGCATTTTCTGGTCCTCCATGATCAGGACTACCGATCTGCATTCAAGGATTTTCAATATCCTTCCAAAAATATTTCTTGAATTTCTGTAAGGGGGTTAGTCGCAAAAATGGCCACAAAATCGTAAAAAAACCACAAAAGTCCCTATAACTCTGCCATTTCAAGAACTATCGGGATGTCCTTTGGCCAGATTGAAGTCCTTGTTGAGCTGCATCGATTGATATGATCAAATCCCGGAGAGTCCTTTAGGGAGCTGAGAAAAAAGGCCTTTTTTGCTTAAACAAAAACAGCCAATATCTCGCGAGTCCTTTAAAGGATCAGGATGAAATTAGTTTTATACAACTCGTCTCGTCAAGGACTATCATCTGGGTAAAGCACATCTCGATAGTCCTGCGGGGGGCTGAGATATTAGGGATTTTGCGATTTTTTATTGATTTTTTCCCGTTTGATGCAATTTCAGGACTTAGAAAAATATCCAGTCCAGAAAACAGAAAAGTGCGAATATCTCAGCCATTTAAAGGACGATTCGAATGTCCTTTGGGCAGATGAAAGTCCTGGTGATGCGCCGTCGACTGACGTACGTACGTCCTGAAAAGTCCTTCAGAAGGCCGAAAAACAGGATATTTTCCAAAATTATCCTGATTTGCTTTTTTAGATAACCCTTATTTTTTTTATCATCAAGGACATCATTAGAAATTATGCCCTTTCGCCCTACGGCGGGATTTATGGATTTTTGAATTACAAAACGATAAAAGTATTATTTTCTATCCAATCCGATTTCGCCAGGACGTGCGTTTTCTAGTTCTTCAAATTTAAAACTCTTGACCAGCATTTTAGGACTTTTAATATTTTTCCAAAAAGTCCCAAAAACACAAATAACTCTGCCATCATTAGATCCTAAAAGGGATGATATGTAAAAATAGCGAATATCTCCCGACCGTTTTGAAGGATCAGGATAAAATATCAATTTTGTGGCCTACTTTTCAGGGGGCATTGTAAATAAATAAAGAACACTATAAGATTATTTGGTTTTTTCAATATAGTTTTATTTATTTTTCCTTTATTTTAATATAGATGTTTTTTATTTTATTTTCGTAATGATTTTGTTTGTTTTGTTTTGTTTTTTTTTTTTTCATTTAGCTCTTACAAACTAATTAATAAATTAATAGTTAAGCTCTTAAAAAGAAACAGTTCTTAAATTGTAGAAATCAATCAAAAATTGGGCCGAAATTAAAATATTAAAACATAAAGAGAGTTTTATAAATTTGAAAATAAAAATATTTATGTAAAAATAAAAGTGAAATACTTTAACAGGGGGCGGGGTGACAGCATGTGTGTATTTTGTGTGATAGATAGGGGGGAATAAAATGGGTTTACATTTTTTGGTCCGTTGTCCTTGCAAAGAGAGAGAGAGAGGAGAGGAGACTGAGGCAGAAACAGAAATTGAGCAGAGCGAGAAAAAACATTCTTAGGCTCACCCGTGTGCGATATTCTTTTATTTCTTTTCTTTTACATTTTGTCGCTTAGTTAAATTTAATTTTGTTCTTTTACAATTTATTCGCAGCATATCCTTAGACAATTTCGAGTCTCTGCAGGTTGCTAAATATCCTTTTTTGGTTGCCCCCGAGTGAGGCGAAGCCAAGGGATTACAGGTAAATCATAGAATGGTTTCTCTCTCTCTATTAGTCTTTCTTTCTGTTTGTGCCTAATCGTCGACTTCTCTCTCGCTTTGCAGTTGAACGGTTTATAGAAGTTGCCGTTTATATTCTATTCATTTGTTGGTATTTTTTGGAGTTTTTTTACACACACTTTCTCCTGCCTCTCTCCCTCTCCCTCAAATTTGAAGGGCCAGAGAGTTAGGAAAAAAGTGTGAATAAATTAGGAAACAAAATCTTACAACAGATTTGCCATTCTTTGTTTAACATTGATGAAATTGTTTGAAAATGAAGTTTTCTTTTTGGAATATAAAAAAATCGTAACAAAAAAGCAAATAAAAAAAAATTTTAAATGAATTATAATATGTTTATAGAGTAGGACGAGTTCTTCTTCTTGTTGTTGTTGGCTTAAAATGTAAAGAGTGTTTTGCTGCAATCATCATCAATTATCATCATTATCATCATCAAGCGATCGTGCATCGTCAGTGTGCATCGATCGTTACATCACTTTCATTTCGAATATCTTTCAATAGTTTGTTATTTGTTTTTCTATAGTTTTACACATATTTACAATAATGTTTGGGTTGGAAATTCTCAAACAATTAATTTTTAAAAAATAGTTTTCAATTTCATCATCATTATCATCATTATCTTCATGCGTGTTCACAATTGATATATGCTAAAATTTCTACAATTTTCTACGTTGAAACATGCATAAATTAGCTTTTCTTTTAGATTATTTTATAATTTGCTTTTGCATTGTGTGGTTTTTCTCTTTTTTTTGTTTTGTTTTTGTTTTTTTTTTTTACAATAAAAGTAAGTTTTATTTTGTTTTAAATTTAAATTATAATAATAGTAATAAAAAAATAGCAGCTGGCTGAAATTTTGAATTTTGTTTGTATGTGTTTTTTTTTTGTGTGTGTTTAATTTTTGATGAATGATTTTTCATTTGCCTTTTTGCTTGTTTCATTCATTTTATATTCATGCTTCTGGTTGTTGTTGTTGTTGTTTCATTTTTTTACAATTTACATCTTATGTCTGCACAATGCAAATTATCACATATTATCTTTCCTACTCTCATTCTTAGCTTTCTTTCTGATGCAACTTTCAACTCGTTTTTTTAAATCTTCATTTCATCAAGTTATCAATGTTTCTTGTTTTTTTTTTTTTTTTTGGCTCAAATTCTCTACTTTTCTGTGTGTTAAGTATTTTTTTGTAGCCAAAAATATTTATATATGTATTTGTTTGTGTATGTGTAAGGTGTGTGTGTGTGTGAGCATTTAATTAATATAACAAATAATTAATGTTTGAAACAATTAAACAAAAAATACACATTTATATATATATATATATACATATACATATATAGAGGGTGAAAAATAATAATAATATAATATGAACCTGAATTCGATATATATATATATATGTACGAGTGTGTTGGTGTGTGTGTGTGTGTGTGTTTTGGTGTGTGTGACTGACATTTAGAGAGGAATTATTTGTTTTTTCTTCACACTGTTAAATAACATTCGCAGCATTAACACCAACAGCCGCAGCCGCTGTTATGTTAATGCCCAGCAGTCTATGTAAATAATCTATAGAAATGTGTGTGTATGTGTGTGTGTGTATGTGTGTGTGTGTATGTATGTGTGAGTGTATGAGTGTTAAACAAATATCACAATCGAGAAATTAACAAAAAGCTGCGGCTTTTCAAGAGTAAAAGAGAGAGAGAGAGTTATTCCCTCTAGGGATGAGTAACAGATGTGTTTTTGGGGAAGGGAAGGGAGTCCTGGAGGGGTAGAGAGGTGTTGGAGGGGGTCGAAGTGGAGCGAACATTTGCCAGCAATTAGCAGCAGCTGGTAATATATATGTTTTTTTTTTTTTTTTTGTATTTATGTATATGAATTAATAATAATACTTGTGACTGTCAAACTGGCGAAAAAATGTTGCTTTAGGCTCCACTCACTAACTCTCCTCTCTAACGCTCGCCCACTCTATCCGCTTCTGCATTCTTCCTTACACTCCCTCTCTTTCTTTCTTTCTCTTTTCTGCTGTCCCTCTGGCTCCATATTCTTCACGTATCACTCTTAAGAAGTAAGTGCGAGGCGGGGGAGTAAACGGGACAACAACAAAAGCTTCATCATATTAATGATAAAGTTTTTTTTTTAGTTTACAGAATTTGCTTGGCTTCTTTTTTTCTTCTTCTTCTCTCTGTTAACTAACAGCTACTGTTAAGTGTCTGCATTTAGGACATGGGACCATTAACAGCGGCTGTTGCTGATGATACTGTTGATGACTGTACTTGCTGCTGCTGCTGCTGTTCGACTGCTGTTGCAGCTGCCGTCACTGTGGCAGCAACTGCTGCTGCTGTTGCCGCCGCTGCTGCTGCTGATGCAGCTGCATCACTGCTGCCGTTTGACTCACTGGCAACCACACTGCCATTGGGCAGAGCTGCCACTGTGGACTGAACTGGACTGGTGGCAGTTGCTGGCGTTGCCGATTGCGAGGAGGCACCTCCAGCGGTTGTTGCTGCTGTTGCTGGCGCCGCCTGAATGGCCGGGGTGGCTGGTGGTGCTGCCACGGCGGCTGGCTGCTGGCTACCAGCAATCTGTAGCTGCATCTGCAACTGTTGCAATGTCTCTTGCGGTATATTCGACTTGAGTATATTGTTCTCCAGCTCAAGTTTGTTGATCTTGTCCATTAGCTCAGAGATGCGCTCCTTAAGGACCTCCACCTCTTCGCGCACGGCGATCATGAGATGCGATTTGACCAGATCCTGCAAGTAAAATAGGAAATACAATTGGTTAGAGATGGGCATAAATATTTTTTGTTATTGCATCTTAGATCTAAAGAATCTCTGATAAGGGAACTGTTAATAACATTACCAATTAACAGCAGCCTGTTAATTAAACTCAAATGTTAAGCACATAACATTCTGACTCACTGTTATTGATTACATAAGAGAAAATTGTGTTTTATTCTCCATTTCCCATAATTTTTTTTAGAAAATATTTTACCATTGGAATGTAAAAAATGAATTTTTCTCAAAACATGTGATGGTTTTCTTTTTTTCACGTTGTTGCGGTGACACATGTTCCGCATGCCATCATATAGGGAAGTGTAAAAGGGAGTGGCGGGGAATGCGGAGAGCCACCCACAGGGTGCCTCTCATTCATAAATCAGCAATGTTTGCTCAATGTGGCGTGTTCCACCAACTCGTTTCTGTATAACCCCCCAATATTTCGTGTCATTGTCAATGCCAAGAACAAAAGCCAAAAACCCTCACACACACACACACACTCACACACACACACACCTGAAAATTTAATAAACCTATTAAACAGGTGCGGGTTAGGGAGGGCTAACGCGTGCATTCATTGGCAACAGCCAGACGGACAAACATGCAAGGCAAACGAAATAGATTTTAGCTAGAATTTTTATTATATATGTATATGGTTAAAGCATTTAGTTGCACGTGCAGCAGCAGCAGCGCAACACACACACAAACACAAAACGAAAAGGAAAAGCAACCACATTTTTTTCTTTGCCATTTTCCCGCCCCCACACAGGCCCAATTTTTGCTTTTCTTTTAATGCCAAAATGTCAATAAAAAGAGCATGACGAAAGGAGGCGGCAGCCAACCAGGTAGCCGCCAGGCAGATAGACAGACAGACAGACCGACATCGAGAGCCCCAACTACTGTCGATGACATTCACAAAACGAGATGATGACAATGATGAAGAGAGGAGAAGGAGGGTGGCAGGCAGATGCCGATGAATTGCCAGTTCCGTTTCGAAAGAGGTTTTTCTTCTTGGCGTTTTATAAATAGACACACCGAAAAAACTCTTCACTTTCAACAATTTTTCTTTGCCTTTCTTTCTTCTCGTCTTTCATGT
The DNA here is from genome assembly GCA_024703675.1 of Drosophila nebulosa. NCBI lineage: Eukaryota > Metazoa > Arthropoda > Insecta > Diptera > Drosophilidae > Drosophila > Drosophila nebulosa. Next base: position 7,589,097 of record CM045724.1, on the reverse strand, counting down.
TGTTTGTTCGTTGGCCTGATTCAGAGAAGACACGAAAAAAAGAAACGGGCAAAAGGCAAAATCAGAGGGACAAATACCCTTTTAAGGTAAATAGAATTTCCAGCAATGTGTCCTATATCTATTTGCTTTGATATAGCTTAAATAAATTTTTAGCTTTGATCTGGGCAAAAGTATATATGCTATATATATTCCTAAACCGTTTAAAATCTATAATTACACACTCGTTAAAATAAATAACGTCAGAGATAGATAGAGAGAGAGAGAGAGAGCGATCAGACACGTCATTATGAAAAACCAGCAAAATTTAATCGCACTTTTCGTTAGTCATCGTTCCCGCTCTCCCTAGATATATCTCCTATATACACTCATATTCATACATCGTATGTACATGTCACTCGTTGAGCATGAGACAAGGCATGGCTAACCATACAAAAATCGCATGTTCCCAACGCGGTTCATCATATTTGGGCCCAGTGCCAAAATATAATAATTATATACATACATAGATTTATATCTATAACAGAGCCGGGATAAATAAATTGATTTCGCACGTTTTTCCTTCTTAATTTTAAAATGAAATCTTATTTATAGTTTGACAAAAAAAAAACAGCAAAAGAGAAAGAAAAAAAAACATACAAAATTAACAATCAAAATAAAAAAAAAAAAAATGTATATAAAATACAAAAAGAAGGTAAATAATCGTAATTAAACTGCTACAAAAACAAAAACCGGTTGCAACTGGTTAAAAGGTGCGAAAAAAAAACCAGCGAACAACAAGCCAAAATCAGCATTAACGAAATAACATATTATAATAACACTGTCACATCTGAATACACTGAGAGAAAAATGGTAAGAGCATACTAGGGAGTTGAGCATACTCGGATTCAAGTGGATGGAGTCAAACATGCCTACCTTCAAAATACATTTCTCTTTCGAATTTCTTTCCCCATTTTAATTTCAAACACTCTGGTCTTAATGTTACGATTTCAGAAATACCAAATGATTTGGGGATTTCAGTATATAATCTCTAATATCATTTATTATTATTATTTTTTTGGATAAATTCTTGCTTCTTTGTTTGAGTGGCATAATTAAGTTTCGACACTTTATTTATGGCTATAAATGATTTATGAGGTATATAATAACCATTTATACCAAAAATTTAAGAGAAGATAAGCCCAGAAACTCGTATATTGACTGATAAGAATGGGCCAAATTTTTAAGGTAAACGGAAAAACCACTTGAAAATCACATTTGTGGCCGTATTCTTTGTCTGGTGGTCGTTCTTTGATTTGGATTGTGGTTGGTTTTTGGTATTTTTTGAGGGCTCACGCGTCGGACTCATCTCTGAGGTTCAACAACAAAAAACATGGCGACCGATGAGATGCACTTGTCTGGGTCCGCTCCTACCTAAGAGATTGAGACTGAGTTTGAGTACCAGAACAAGGAAGAACCAAGAGTGAGCGAGACCCAAGAAGGATAGACAGAGAAAGAGCGAGAGGGAGAGTGAGAGAACAAAGGATTTTTGGTTTTTCTTTTGTTGTGGTGCACAGGTAAATTATCACCATTTGTTCTGTAGACGAACAATAGAATTTGGCAAAAATATTTTCAAAAATCCCATTGAGTTTGACTTTTGGTATTTTTATCTTTATTTACAGATTTCATTTTGTACAAATATTTGCTTATTTATTTGGTAAATTCAGTAATTGCGCAAACAAGTCAAACCTAACGTGTCTCGAGTAGTTAATCTACGGCAAACTACTTTGATCTTTTAATATTTATTTTAAGATTTCAGAAACGAAAAATTTACTAATCAATGAAATCTAGAGTCTGGAAAATCATTTACTTTCGTTTTCAATCAAGGTTTAGCCAAGTAATTGATTGTCAAATTGTTAAGTACTCAATTACTGTTGAGTAGTTAGTTTTTATTCACTTTTTGGAACACTTTTTTGCCCTTCACGTCTTGTAAATTTTTAGCCATTCGAAATTTTATTTTTTCTTTCCAAAATTAACATCTCAAATTGCATTTTTTTGTTTCGTCGTCTATTTTAAACGTTTATCGACATTGAAAAAAAACTAACAAAATGCGCGCAGCCTCTAAAACCCCTAAAAAAAAAAATCAATAAAATTGCATCTAGTTGAGAGATTTTTCGAGGTTTTTATATTTCTTCTTTTGGCTTGTAGACAAGGTAAACGTTTTAGTTTTTCTTTGGGGTTTTCCCCCCGCACGTTGACAACACCCTCTTTCTCTCTTCTGTTCCTCTTTTTGCTTTCTCAACATTTCACAATGTTTTTTCTTCTCTGTGTGCTATATAAAATATATTTTAATTTTATCTCTCAACATTTTTCCCTTTCTTGAGGGTTCTTTTTCTTCCTTTCTCTTGCATTTATGTCAATTTCATTTATAAATTTAGTTAATTTTGTTATTTTTGAGTACATACTTTTGCATTTGGCACCATAACGTAGCAGGGACTATCGTAGCCCTTCTGCCAGATCTCGTAGAGCCAGTTCTCGGGCTGGCGTAGCGACATTGTGCCCATCATAATTAGTTTTTTTTTTTTTTGTATATGGAGGAAAATTGATTAGGAAAATTTATTTTTCACACTTTTTGTTTGCAATTCTTGTTGTGGAATCACTTTTTTTTTAGTTATATATTTTGGATATGTATAGTATTAGCTGCACTTCACTTTTTCTCTCTCTTTTCTTTTTTTTTTCTCTGTTGGATGAGAGTTTTTGAATGCGTTTTCGCTTTTTTCACCGTTGTTTATTTGACAGAAGTTCAGCAATAACTGAATTTGCTTTTAGCTTTTTATTTTGGATGAGAGACCGGCGCAGAGCTTTTTGAGCTTTTTTTGTACGTCTTCTTTTGCAACTTTTGAGTGCGGCGGAGATTTTATGTTGTTTTTTCTTTTGGCTTAATTGTTTTTAAGATTGAATTAATATAATTCAAATTGCAGCAAGTCTCTTTGGGGCTTATACAAAAAAATTATTTAAAAAAATTTATTTTTCTGTTTGTTTTTTTGCGGTATATATATATACCAACTATCGGTATATATATATATGTATATAAAAATTTTGTTTGATATTTGTTTAGTGTGTCTTGTGGCGAGTTGAACTGGCGACTGAACGTCTGACTGCAATTAGCGTGGATTTTATATGGAAAATGGGCGCTTGAGTGAAAGAGCACTCACTTCTCTCCTCTCTCGCAACGTTTGCGCAAAGAGAGCGAGAGCGAGCTGACTCTCTCTCTGGCTCTCGCTCTCATTCTGTCTGCCTGTATCTGTTGAGATACTTTTGTAGCTGTGTGTGTGTGTGTGTGTACCTGTATGTATCTGTCGGTTCGTTTTATTGTTGTTGCCTGTCTATAAGTATTTTTCACTTTGCTTTACTTTTGTCTTTTCTGTTGTTGTTGCTCATTTTCGGCTCTCTGTTTGTTTTGACGCCAAGATTCTCCTCAGCTTGGCCTCTTCCCTCCCGGCCTTTCTTCTTCCCTTATTCACACATTTCTATTTATTTATTTTACATTTATTATATATATATATTTATGTTATTCCATTTACAGAAACTCACACAGCCGGCTTTTTATTTTATTATATGATACTAGCAAATTTTATATTCAAAAAAATTTAAGTTTTTTTTTTTGAAGCTACGACGCAAAAACTTTACGACATTTTTATTTTTTTCGGTGTTTATCAACTTTTTCTCACTCTCTTGCAGTGCTCTCTTTCCCGCTTCCTCTCCCTCTCCCAGAGTGTGTGTATCTTTCTCTCTCTCTCGCTTTTGGCGTTCTTATAGATACTTTTCCTGTGCCACGCGGTGGTTTTTTTTGGTTATTTTCCTTTTTTTTTTGGGGTTGGGTTTTCTTACCTTTTGCGCATTGCGTTTCCCCCAAAGAAGAAAAGCAATTTTCCAACTTCAACTTTGAAGTGATGAAAAATATGTAAATTGTTTTTCTATTCAGTTCGATTGCATAAAGAACATTTGCGACAACAAATTGGAAACGATCAACAAACGAAACGTATCGATTTCACACGACGGGAGGGAAACAGAAAAACAAAATACTAAAAAAAACAAAAAAAAAAAAAACATCCGCAATGCAAATGTAATGCAAAAACAAAAATGCAATTTTTCACAGTTCCAACTCGTGGCAAAACAAAACAACAACAATTAAATGCCCATTTAAATAAACAATAAAATTTCATACCTACGATAAAAGTAATAATCATTTTTACAGTGTGGGAAAAACAATAGTTTTAATTGCTCTGAAATTTTGTTTTCATTTCTGGATGTATGTATTACAAAATTTAATGTATTAAAAATGAAATGTTTCAAGTAACAAGTTAACAATAAAAGATGCTTTTGTTTACCAGGAAATCGGGCAGCAATCAGTAATGAAAACTTTTCTGTTTCCTAATGCAACTGTAGACGACGACAACGATCGATGCTCGTGCCATTCATAACACTTCTGATTCGATCTAAATACATACATATGTACAAATATATATTAAATATAATGTTTGTTTATTCATTTTGCATACAGAAAACAAATAACATTAAGAAACTATGCAAAACGAATCATAAAATGCTCTTTGCAGCTCAACAAATATTGTAGAAAGACTGTGATTTTAGGTTGCGATTCGTGAATACAACAAAATGCGTATCGAAGTTGTCATTATAATAAGAAACTCTGAAAGATCCACTGAGATACATATAAGTCTATGTTGCTTGCTACCATTTCAAACTACGTTGAAAAAAATTAAGAAATTTAAAGAAAACATTCCACAAATCTTATATTTACTATATTTAGCTTAGGCTTGTATTAAAATTTGACTGGATTAAGCCGCTACACCACCTAAAAGGAACTTTATTTTATTGAAGGCGATGGTAAGACAAAGAACCCGAAATGAACTTATTCATATTAATCCATTTGAAATGCAGTAGAATTCAGTTACCTTGTTTCGGTTGAGTTTTTCCATTGTTTTTCTTGTTATGTGTAATGCCAATAACCGATAACATAGTAACGGTTTTCAGTTGAACTATAATGAGTAAATCATATGCGGTTTTTAATGGTTCAGTTCCGAAAACCGAAATAAAACCATAAACACCAATCAGTTGAAAAAGAATTTTCAATTGGAAAAACAAAAATTGAGTCTTTTCTAGGCACTGGTTAATAATTTAACGGCCAAGATAAAGTTATTGTATTCTGCTTGTTAACCAAATGGGAATACCCTAACACAATATTAGGGTAGACAGGACAGATAAAAGAATGCACAATTTCTGCTTTGCTCTGCGAGTGAGTGTGTGTGTGTTTGTGCATCATTTTGAATCAACAAATGAAAATTTCGAAATCGTCGCCGCGTCTGAGCGGGCGGGCAATCAATAAAAACTGAAACGCAACTAACTAGCCGACCAGCTGACTGACAGCCACAATGACTGTCCCACACACCCCTTTCTGAGGAGAGGGCGGGCGGTGTGGGTGTGTTTTGTAATAATTTGACCACACAAAAGGCGGTTGGGGGGAGGGGAGTGGATTCCCTGTTTACTTTGGTTCATAACAAATTTGTAAACACGCGGAAAAAGTTATAAAATATTTCTTTATTTCTCTGTTTTTGTTGTAAAAAGCGTGTGGAAATTTTTAATAACATTAAAAACAATAACACAGCGAAAGAGTGAGAGTAAGAGAGAGAGAGAAAGAGCAAAGAAGGAAAAACGCAATGGCACGCTTTCAACACGTGATAGACTACTACGACAATTTAGAAATAGTTTTCCGAAGCTCTGACATATTTGTGGAATTTTTCTACGTGTGAAAATTTTCCAAATGCATTTGTCAAAGTGGACTTTATTTAAACATTTTGCGATAAGATAAGGACAAATAAAATATATATTTTTTTTATTATAGCCATAATATGCAATTCTCTTTCTATCTTCCTTCCTATTTCTCTCTCTCCCTGTCTCTCTTTTTTCTGTCTGCCCTTAGTCGTCAGCTAGTCTCCTAAAATTGTGTTAGTCAGAGTCTCGAGTCGCTTTAGACTCATTACTATCTTTCTTAGTGGAATTTCACAAGTGTTTTTCCCTATTTACCTACATCTGAAAACTGAGACTAAGGTGACACAGAGTTAGATATGGAGACGTGAGACGTGAAATATCTTGGGCAAATATACATTTTCGAAATGCTCAATCTATTCTGCTAATATGTTGGCATAACAAACGTTAAAGCTTCTCCTTTTGAGAGTTTGAAAAGTGGTAAGGCTTAGGTAAGGCTTTAATTTGGCTTAAAAGCTTTTGCCTTTTGGAATAGTGAGAAAGTCCAAGGAGAGTTAAGGTTCCTGTCTATAGATGGGAGAAGCGGTGGCTTTTAAATATATAACTACCATCAATTAGCTGTCATAATTTTAAAACTTTTTCATAATTTTAGTTAGTCTTTAGACCGAATAGAACAAACTGAACTTTTGTACAAATGTTTTCTTTAAATATTTATACTGTTATCTATAGATTTAGACCTGTTAAATAGAACCTAGACCCTTTAAAAGCTATTTCAAGTATTATCTTTAGATTTAAGTCTATACTTAGTCTAAATTACTAACTATTCTTGGGGAACCTTCCTAAAATACATATTATGGCCCCATAAAGGGCTGTTCCCAAACGGAACTAGGCTAGTAACAGATTCGTTCTTATCAGAACAACTTGTTCTAAGCAGCTTTAGCTTCTTTAATTTCAGTTTTTATGTCGTCGTATTTTATGTCCACTGACGTAGACAAAGAAAGAGTAAAAGAGAGAGAGAGAGAGAGAGAGAGAGAGAGAGAGAGAGAGAGACTGAAAACTAAATGATCGAAGCAATTGAAATTCATTAAAAACAAATCAAATTCAAACAACAGAAACGAACAAAAGAAACCAAAGAAGAAATGTGAAATCGGTCACAAATTGCTAGCCAGTGAGAGTAAATATAGTCTCGTCCCTTTTTTTGGAATCCAAAAACTATATTCATTATCTCTATCTGATGATCGTCGTCTCATCCCATAATTATTATTATTGTCTTATCAGTTTGCCATTTTGTCTGGCTTGACTCTGTCCGTTTCTGGTTATCGCTGTAAAAATTCGTTTCACTTATCAGCCAAGTTTCGCTCATTTTTCACACAAAGCCTGCGTGATTATCAAAAGTCAAATAGACATGACAAACGGACAGAGGAGAGACTTTGCCTTACCAATGTGTGGACTGACTCTGAAAGCAAACTATAATAACTATAATACATTTGTTTACTACAAAGAAACACAGAGTGTGCTGATAAAAAATAAAAAGTTTAGTTTTCGTTTACTCAAGGTGAATTCTACAGCTACCAGAGACACACACATTTATCTTGCTTTAAATCTCTTTTGTTTCTGTTTTGGCGACGCGTGTCATACAAGTTTTAGTTTTTGTCTTTTGACTTGGTTTAGTTGTTGCTGGCACGTGGACAATTTCTCTCTCTCCTCTCTCTCTCTCTTTTGTTCTAGACCTTATCAATTTGTTGGCTAATTGCATTTAACAGATACAGTTGCAGATACAAATACATCTATCAATCTACACGTTGCTACACATATGCAAAGGAAATTACTAATCAAATGTTTTTGTCGATTGCCGGCACTAAACGAGCTCAATAAGTGAGCGAGACAAAGAAAATACTATAAAGATATTTCTATAGTAGTTGCCAGCCAAAGGGCGGCAGGAAAAAAACCTCTGGGAGATGCTTTTCCAAAAAGAAAACAACTCAACATGTTGGTAAGATGCATAAGCACGTGACTATGACGCAAAAGCAACTAGCCGACGCACAAGAGCGAAGCATTTCAAAGGGTCACACAATTGTGTTTAAGCGTAGAATGACGCATAAGCAAGAAAAATGTCACTCTCTAGACTTTAAGAAACTTTAAATAGAGTCAAAATTCAATATTTGTGGAAGGAATGAGAAGGAAGAAATTTAAGTTTCGCTTTGGTTTTAACCAGATTCATTCCAGTTATGCTGAGGCATTAAGAAAATTGAATTCAATTGCTAAATCAATGAAATCAGAAAGTAATGAAAACGGATTTAGGTCTAAGCTGGATGGGGAAAACCTTTACTTAAGCAAATTAATAAATTTTAGACTTCAGATTACAGACTTTGATTAAAGAAAGACCTTAAATGAAAAGCGCTGAGTTAGATTGATACTAGAAGGATAGAAATCAAAGTCTTTTTCTGTTTAGCAAATAATTTTAGAAATTACAATGAAATTGCATTTAGTCTTAAATAAGATTATTTTCTTTAATGTTTTAGGGAATCGTTTTTCCTTTTGACCAACAATTATTTCTTATTCTATTTTAGCAGGAAATGATGAATTTCAATTTATTTCCCTTATATTGTTAGCAATGAAACTTTCTAGAATAATTTTCTTGTGGCTAAAATTAGGTGAAAATTGAAAAATATAATTTGAAAAGCATTTCAAAGAATGATTTAGTTCAACATGTGGTAAGTTGTCACGCCTACTAAATCTTTCACATTATTTGCACAAGAAATTTTTGTGTTCTTCTTGACAGTCTTAAATTAGGTTGATCTTGAAAGGGGGGGGGCGTGGTGGTGGAATGGGCTACGACTGACTCTGACTGATGGCTCATCTTGAAATTAAAGAACTTTCTCAATCAGTCTGCTGAAAGCAAAAACCTAATACTAATTAAAAAAGAAAATAACAGCCAAAATGGTTACAAGGATAAGCAGATGAAAAAAAGCAAACAAGAGAAAATTCTATGAAAATTTTCTTCTATTAAACGAATTCAGGTCAAGAGGAAAGTTTATTCAACCGATTTAAGCAAATCTCTCGCAAATATAAATAGCTCAAGCTAAAAAATAATGATATAAACATACATTTTGTTCTATATGTTGGGGGGGGGGGGGGGGGGGGGTCTCCCACACGCCGAAGTCTATTAAGTGTGTGCAGATTAGAATCGGCCATAATATATCTATCTATTGGTTTATTTTCGTCTCTTTCTTTTTTTTTTTTTTGGTTGAAGGTAGGCATAGAAAGATCACTTGAAAAGTTAATTGCCACACGCGCCGAGACAGAAATATGTTCAGCACACACACACACACACAAACACGCACACAAAGATCTTTTACAACTAATTTGCACATTCAAATGCAATTAGCGGGAGGTCGGTTATTCTCCTCCTACCTGCCCACCTGTCCATTGGATGGGCTGCTACCTGAGAAACGGTAGACCAGGATGAAGGAGGAGATAAGTGGAGGCGACAACCAGTCATAAAATCGTTTTAAATGCCAACCAAAATGCACACAAAATCTTGTCTTGTCTGACGATTTAATTGCAAATGCAATTTTGTTTCGCTTTCTGTGCCTGCCTGCCTGCCTGTCCAACCTGACTGACTAAATGACTGACGCATTAGTTTTTATGAGACTCACACATATGTACATATACAATTAATATTTTTGATGGCAATTACCCTGCAAAAATTAGCCAAAAGAGGCGTGGCATTCAACAGTTGAAAATATATTTAAAATTTTAGAATGAAAAACCAATAAGTAAGCAATATTTGGAGTGTGTCATCGCTCTTAAAAAGGGAAAGCAACTAAAGTTCGAAAACTAATTTCAATTGCCTTTAAAATCTCTCGCCATAAAAGTATAAAGACTTTTGAAAGAAGTGCATCCAAAACAAACTATTCATTGCAGTTCTTTAATAAGCCGATAAGAAGTTGGAAAATTTTCACAAAAAAGCTTAAGACGCTTAAAGTATTTTAAGTAGAACTGACTTAAAAGTTTATCACTGAAACGTGGTTTTAGAGTGCCAAAAATAATACTGATATGACCAAGAAGATGTTTTAGAAGATTTTAGATGGAGCTGTTCTTTATAAAAGGCAAAATCTTTCGTCTTTGACTAGATCCCTTGCTTAAATTTTATCAACAAAAACAAAATGAATGAATATATACATATGTATGTATATCTGTTGTTTCCTATAAAAGGCTGACTATTCCCTATTTTGAGACATCTTCACTTAAAAACAAATTCTAAAGAACTGCAAGATAACTGTAAATTTATTGTGGGGGACCAAGATCAATTAGTAGCTAAACAACATAAACATTTCCTCAGAATTTGACGCTCTTGTCCCCCCCGTTGTGGATCATCACCTCAGCGAGAGGCATAGCCCCTATGGGAAAGGGTTCTCATCCCATTTTGAGTCAGTTTGGAATTTTGTGGTAAACAAATGAAGAACCCAAAAGGGAATACAGAATAAAAATAAAAGCCACAACACAAAACAGCACGCAGAAAATTAATGAAAATATAAAATGAAAACAAAATACGAAACTAAACGATACGGAAAAAAAAATTGCCCACAAATAATCATGAATTATTCAAGGCCAATCGAAACTATTATGGTATATATGTATACACATATCATTGCTTTTCGGTTTCTACTCATTTTGTTATTGTTTCTCTAATTCTTTTTGGTTCTGTTGTGATAATACCCTAGACAAAGAGGATGAGAGATTGAATGGGTATATATCTTAGTGTTATCTTGGAGATAACCTAGTCAATAAAAAGGATTGGCAAGTGTTAGTTTTAGTAACGTCTTTTGCAAGTTTTATGTGAAATTTCACAACAACTCTTTATATTATCATTAAGTTAAAACTATATTCTGCAACTTTAAAGAATTTCATTTTAATTCCTTTACAAACTACAGATTAGACCCAAGATTTGACTTGAAGAGGGCGCCAGGATGTGATTGTATAAATAAAACTGAGATAGCAAAACATAACTTAAGAAAAGTAGCAAACTTAATGAATCTAGTAAGACTATAAAAACTGCTTGATGGTGGCTGGAAATCCATTTCAAGATATTCCACATCATATCTCTTTAAAAACTTAATATAGGGTATTTTCCCAGTCTACATAGATTTGGTTTGTTATTTTAATTCTTTTTTTTTTTCTTTGCCCACTTTTGTTTTTATCATGCGGGACCCGATTCGACTCTTAATGTGAAATATTTTAATTATTTTGTTTTGTTTGTTTTGGGGAAACAGCAACAACGAAAAATCATTCATTTGGTGTGTGTTTGTTGGCTATTTTTGGCGAAGTTCTTGTACATCCTAAAAAGTTCCTCCCACTCCTTCTTCTTGGGTCTTGATTGCGCATTTGTTGTTTTTTTCCATATAGTGTCAAAGTAGTTTTCAATTCAATTCAATTTAGCCCCCTATGGAATATTTTCTTTGCTGCTTCATGTTTTGATTGAAATTGAAATTCATTCAGAGTGTTTGGAAAAAAATTCCCACTTAATTGACTTACGCTGACCAGAAAGGAATATTCAAACATAATACATATACATAGATTTTCATTTTGTTTTGATGTTGTTTGTCTTTTTTGTTCTTGCTTACCTGCAAATAGAAGCAAAAGAAAGAGAAAGAGAAATGTGTCATTAATTCTATCGGGTAAACAAGAATTTGGTTTATTTTTTTTCTTAGAAGAAATAATACTTAAAATTTTTAATATAATATACTACAAGGCATAAATAAAAGTGTCATCAGCATAAAATGATTTATATTTTGGCATAATAATGGTAATAAATCTGTTTACGAAAGAGTATAAATGTATAGCTAGTAGATACTAAACTGGTTCCTGTTTTACAATTTGTTTGGAAAAGAACTGGTTCCGTTTTAAGTCTGCAATTAGGTAGAACTACATAAAAAATTAGTCTTTTATACTGAAAAAAACCATTTGATTCTATTTCCTAAAGGCATATTCGATTTTTACTTTATCTTATGTGTGGGGTCTTCCCAAGAAGGTTAAGAACATATTCCCCTAAGGTAGGCAACACTTTACTTTCGTATATGCTACTTGTCATCTCTTAGGAATTTAAATCCTCCCTAGAAGCGTTTCTGTTTGACATAGAATTGCTAAATACATATCAATACTGCAAATGTTATTGATTTTAATTCCCTGAGAAGAGACTTATGGTTCTCTTTTAGAAGTTCGCACTAGGAAACTGATGCCAAGCATAATTAATATTAAGATTTTTTAATACAAACCTCTTAAACTCGACGAAAAGAGATAACAATTTCTTTTCCTAAAAATTTGTGTTTTCTTTTTGCTGAACTAGTTCTAAATATTTTGCTTCGACAATTGTTGTCGCAGTTTTGCGTTTGTCTTATAATGCGGAAGCAAAAGTCTGCCTATATGTATATATAATGTATTTTTATGGTTTGTTGACTGTCGTGACTGCCCACACTCACTCACACACATACACCACTCGAACACACAACCACACACTCGCAGCGAGTACAAAAGCTTTAGCTCTTTTTGATATATTTATGGGTGGTTCTGGTTATTTGTTTTTCTAGACAAAATAGAAAATAGTAGGAAAAGGAGGAGAAACTTTCCACTGGCGACTGTCGTCGTGTCTTTCACATGTTGTTTTGGGCCTAGTTTGCTCTCGTGTTGCCAGTGTTGGTGGCTCTTTTGGCTCTTTTGGTTGGGTTTGTTGGCTGGCTGGCTGACTGGCTGTCGGTTGACAGACATATTGGTGTCAATTAAAATTATACGCAGAGGCATCCAAAAATACATGCCACCGACAACCGACAAGCGACCACAACAAGAAACCACGACGACACGTGGTAGGGAACGGCAATTAATCATCAATTGCAAAATCTTTTTTAAATTTAACGATGAGATAAATACACGAAAAACAATGCAAATACCATCAAAAGGCGAGCAGTAAAATGAGAGTTGATTATTATATGTATTTGTTTGTTTAATGTGTTGGTGTATTCGATCATGGCCAAATTTATATACGTATATATACATCGGGTAGGTAGGTGTGTCTCTGCCGTCTCGACCAAGCCGGCCAAAAACGCGCGACACGCACACGCAACAAATGACGCGACGGCGACGGCGACGGCTACCAGCGACGGCGACTGAAGCTAACCAACTTGTCTAACAGGTCTCCAAAGTCAATAAAGTTGCGGCGAGTTGAGACTTCTCTCATGGGGGGGGCATTTGGGGCCCAGGCAGGGGAGTTGCTTTAGCTAAGCGAACGCATTTAAATGAGTCGATGACGACGACGTCGACTCTCGGTCGAAGTGCCTATGCCCATAAATAAAAACTAATACAAAACGCACTTGAAATTATGTTAAATTTTTCATTATTTTTGTTTTCGGTTTATTTAACTATGCAAACAATTTGGCAAACAGATGAGAGAGAGAGAGCTCTGTGGATCATTACAGAAGTGTGGAAAACAACAATTTAGTCATCGGTCTATTGTAAACTCACATCTCATAGCTAATTTCTACATGATCGAAGTGTACTTTAGCTTCCTCTTTACTTAGCGGGTTTTTTAGTTTCAATTAGTGAAACTAAGGCAAATATGGGTTAATAGTTAGAATAAATTAATCTCAGAGAACTGGAAATAGTTTTGCTTTTAGGACTAATTAGCTTGATAGACTTTATTGATAACTAATTCCTTTGAAAAGAGTTTTCATTTAAAAACTCCCTCGAAAGAGGGAGGAAGGGAGAAGTGAGGGAGTTTTGAACTACCTAAAAGTAATACTAATCGATTACATATTAATCCATATATGAACTAAAAGAATTAAACCACTTAAAGCAATTTGTGTTCCCTGAAAAAGAACTAGTTCGCAGTGTAAATTGCACTTACTGTCGAGGACATTGAGCTTTATTTTATAATAAACAATCAATAAATGCTTATCGAAAAAACAGGTTCAATTAGTTATTAACTTATTAAGTAGTATTTTTAACCAACTGATGTCACTGATTCTGTCAGGTTGACTAACCCAATTTAGAAAGCACGACCGACTGAATAAAAATGTATATATATATATAGTATATATGTACATATATATTCCATATGTTTGTATCTATTCGTTTGCTTCTCCGACCCTGATCCCTGACAAATTGCCGAACATTCATTTAAATAATATATCTCATATGAATGTATGACACAAACAAAAAAAGATTATAAATTATTATAGCCAGGGCTATTTTCAACAATTGGTATCAATTTTTTGTTTGGCTTTTTGTATTTTTAGCAATTTTTTTTTGCCATGTTTCTTTGCCCCGCGTCGCCTTTTTCGTTTCTATATCTTCATGTTTCATGTTTCGTGTTGGTTGGTTAATTGGGTCACTCGTTGTTTTTGTCATTTTTCAATAATAATTTTTATTTATATTTTTCAACTAATTTTTTTCTTTTTGCCTCTTTTGATTTTTGCCTGCCTGGCAACAGCGTATAATAACAATGACAGGAGGACTGACTGGGCGGGCGTGGCAGTTTGGGGGCAGAAAATTTGGCCAAGTGTGGAAGAAAACAACAACAGCAACAACAAATTTTTGTTTTTTGTTTTCTGTTGAGTTTGACAGTTGATTGACATTTTCAGTTGTTTGTTTAAAAGTGGCACAGACAGAGAGAGAGAGAGAGAGAAAAGTACCAAAACAAATGGCAAAGTGCCGTAGATTTCTCTACGAATGCATATTATATAGAAGATCGATAGTTCCAATACCATATATACCTAGTTATCCAATATAAATTATATTATGTCAGCATCGTGTTAAAATTCTAGATTATTCAGAGTAAAAAGATAAGTTTCTATATTGAAGCTTAATTTGGTTTACGTCGGGGTCACCAAAAAATGTTAAAAAAAGCCTTCTACACTTTTGTGATAGCTCAATACCTGAAATGGATATACCTTTTCATCGAGTGTATGTATTTTCTTTTAAAGACAACAACTTAATTGCTTATGCAGACAAAATTTCTTCATTGTGGACTTGTCTTATGGCTAAGGCTAAGTACTATATATGAAATATATTACTTAAAATCGGGTCTAGGTTGAAAATACTTGAGTAAATTGTGTTTTTTTTTCTGTTTTATTATACAGAAAGTGATTAAGAACACATTGAGCTTTGTTTTAATTGTTTTTTCGTATATATCACATTTACTTCCTAGATATTAAAAGCTTTTTAAAGCAATTTATTCTCGGCTGAGGGAGAGAACAAAAGACGAAAGATATACATGTGCATATATGAATAAACTGACGACTAGAGTTCATATCGATTATATGGCACAAAGGTCAATATATCCCCTCGGCCACAATCGACTACTAACTGACTGAGCTTAGAGAAACATTCATCAAAATAAATGTATGGCAATTTGTTTGAGCCCAAAAACCAGTTTGCCGACATTTGTTCGATATGGCAAACAACTTTTGTGCAAATTTGGTTTTTTTTTTCTATAAGGTTGCGGAAACAAATTCCATTGAGCCAAGTATTAAAGAAGAATTTTAGGCAAGAACTGTTGCCGTATTTTGAATGGAAATTGGAGCCATTCACATGGTTTAGGCCAACTTTGGCTTACTTTGCCGAAAGCCTCAATAAAAGATCTTGGAAAAGCGTCACGTAGATTGCTTTTAAAGCCAAGTGTTCTATTAAATTGGGCTCCATCTGGGAGAGGCAAATTACATTCTTGATCAATCGTTTGCGTATATATTACGGCTAATACATATAAGCCCTTAATCTCTTTGCATATTTGGCAAGAAACTCTTCAAAGTTGAGTTGCCGTAAATCACATCCACATGAAGACCCGCACTACTTAACCTTATCTAAACGATGTTCTTAGGCATTTTCGTTTAGTTTGGATTATAAATTGGTTTCTAGTCTTAACACAATTTGTCTAGTCTGTGGAACAATAAGTGTTCAAGGTTCTACTCAAAAGGCTCTTTACCCCAACACAATTTTAGAGATAAACCTAACACACACGTTCAATTTTCTATGCGATAGACAGAGTAGACCCACGAGAGCTATGTATGTATATTCCGATAAGATGTGCCTCTAATATCAAACAATTCCCTCAAGAGTTGTGTGTTTGGGGTATTCTGTTTCAATGTAAATAAGGGGAGGGGGAAAAAAAAAAGTTTGAATGACTTTTTGATTACGATTTTTTTCGCAGTTCTTGTTATTGAAAATTGAGTTTTGCCTGGCAACAACGCAACACAGAAAACAATCAAACTGCAGTCTGTCTATAGTCTATATACAAATATATATATATATATATATATATATATATATATATTGATGCATACATATGCATGTATTCATGTATGGCGATAAAAGGCTGACCCAGTTTTGTGTTTTTTTAAAGCC
The DNA here is from genome assembly GCA_024703675.1 of Drosophila nebulosa. Lineage (NCBI taxonomy): Eukaryota > Metazoa > Arthropoda > Insecta > Diptera > Drosophilidae > Drosophila > Drosophila nebulosa. The sequence continues at coordinate 7,572,939 of CM045724.1, read as the reverse complement.
ACGTTCGTAGAGCAACTTGGAAAGGCGGCAAATGCAACTGCAATTTAAATAGACACTAAAAGTGTAGCCAAAGGAAAACATGTTCTCAATTAGATTTGCTTACATTTTAGTTTCAATTTTCGGTTTATTCCTTTAGTCATAAATTTAACCTTGAATTTCTCGAGAGTTTTCCTCGAATTTTAACCACTTTTCCCTGCCGCCTATTTATTTACAACAAACTTGTGTGCAAATTTGTGTTTAAGCTAATTGCTACCAAAAAAAAATTTTACGGCGTATTTGTAGTTTGTTGCATGACTGAGTCACATTCGCTTTTTAGCCATTCCCCACGGCCTCCCACACTCACTCACTCACTCACTCCATCGTTAAGTTGGGATCTGCTCATCGACTGAACTGTGAGGAGGTGAGCTCATTGCCTTAGGGTAAGGTTAGATTGCATTTTGGTGTACATTTCACACGAATTCAAAAAGTACGGCGCAACAACCTCGACAGTAAAAGACAAGGCATCAAATATCGCCAACAACTGATTTCTAAAGAACTTGTTGAAACGTGTTGGAGAGAAGAGAAAGAGAGAGATCAGCATCAGAATGCATTTTTATGACGCAATTTAAGAACAAAACCGTCAAATGACGTCAGCCCAATTAACTGATCAGACTCAGCTAGAAAGCCCAAGTTGGCATTTAATGGTTGGCTTAGATATGAAAACGAATCCGATATGTGAGAAAATATTATGAAATGGCAAATAAAAGCATGACTATAATATTTAAGTTTTTACAAATTGTGAATAAAAGATGAAATAATACATATTAAATATCAGATCTACAAAATATTACAACACATTATAGAACTTTGGTTCTATGCTTTTAAGTAGTTCAAATTGTTACATCGAAAGATTCGGTCACAGTTTGCCCATCTCTAGGCCAATGAAATTTCATCAAGTGCTGCCTTAGAGATCGAATGATAGACACGCAGACCTCTCCGGCCCTCCGCCCTCGACCCATGTTGTATGCCAAGACTAATTAGCACAGTGTGCTCTATTACCGGCGATTATCGAAGCTTTTGGATATAAACTCGACCCACTGAAACTGAACTAGACGCTTCGCCCATTCAGATGCTAGAGCTGTGACGTCAATTGAGCTGGCTGGGCGGTTTAAAGTGCGGGTCCAGTCATTTGTCAATGCAATTAGAGCAGATATAACCAATCGATATGTAGATACCCATCGATTGCAGACAGATATGTACATGAATTGTTCATCCAAGAGGCGGAGGCACGTGGCACTACAATGCGGATCGGACCAACTGTTGGGATTTTCCTACGTTCAGTCGAAAGAGGTAAATAAAAACAGTTGCAAGACTTGCCTTAGTCAAGCCTCTTCACTGATCTGAAGATCTTATGTAACAACAAAAAAAAAAAAGTTGTTTTCCAACTCCCCAGAATACACTTGCACAAATACTTTCGATGCGAGGCACTGGAGGAGTGGTAAAAACCCAACCTAAACCCACCCACAGTCTGTCCAAAGTTTATGTTCGTATATATTTACGCCTATATTTATTATCTTATCTGAACAACTTATTATGTTTATGGGGCGCTGTTAGCTGTTAGAGGTGTTTTTCTTGAAAAACACCCAAAGAATAACAAGAAAACAAAATTCTAGACCAAATGTTAATGCCATCAAATGTCATTAAGTCATTAACTTGGCTTATCATGTTATTTGGTCAGTAAAATATCTTCCTCAATTAATGGGTGTCAATCGTCATATAATTATGTTGGGATAAGAAAAGGTTACCTTCTGAAAAATTGAATAACAAAACTAATTGTTTTGATTCCCAAGATTGTGTTAATGAGTTGATAATGTCTGAGTGTTTCTGATATAAAATCTATGTCTCGGTTGACTTATCGAAACAAACTTATCAAATATAGTCAAAATGACGCCCAAAAGTCTCAAAAATAGGTTCCCAAAGTTTTAAATCTGCTTAATGAAAATGATTTGAATCCCGAACTAAAGTGGACTTGTTATCTCGATTAAAGTTTTCAAATTCAGTCCATTATTGGGTGTAAAGTAAAACCTTAAAGCTTTTTATTCGTAAAGGAACTGAAAGCTCTTGACAAGTAGAATAATAGGAAGTGTTTTGCTTATATACACAGCGTCTCCTTGAATACTTTTCTTTTATAAATCTGAACAATAAAACGCATCATGGTCATTCAAAGCCTTCCACACATAGTTACAGTTAATAGAATGATTCCCTGTTTTAATTACCTTGACTACGATTACTATTGAAATACTCTTTGTATTATTTAGCTATTGATAAGCTAAAAGTTTTTGTTCTGGTTGATTTGTTTTTATTGTTGCTGTTTAAATCAGTTATTAAATATTAGTCTAACCTAAAAACTGTCGCAACAATCTTATCTCGGTACTCGCATAATTGAAAATGGCGCCTAGAAGACTTTGATTAGCCCACAGAATGAAAATGACAATCAAACACAAAATATATGTAAGTAAATAACATTTCTTCCACTTCTCTCTCTCTCTCTGTATTGAGATGAAAGAACAAAATGTTGTTCTTTTAGATTAACCATAGAAATTGCAATTGGAGCGTGTGAGTGGGGCTGTCATGTCATGTACAGAGAAGGAAGGAATCGAAATCGAAGGAACCGCAATGCGCTGATAAAGCGTACAATGAAAGTAGACTGTGTCGTTTGGTCTCAGTCGTGTGCCTTTTAATTGCCTTCGTTTCTTTTTATCAAAATGCGCAAAAGCAAAAATCGGAAAGGGGCAAAAAAAAAAAAAAAAACAGAACAAACAAAATTAATGACATCATCTTTGGGAATCATTATCATTATAATGTTTCGTTTGATTGATAGGTGGTGTGTGCCTGATACACTCTGGGGGAAATAAAAATGAAAGAAAACAAATTATATTTTAAGGAAGTACAAATTTACCTCCCCCAACCACAACCCCCCACCCTCCTGCGAAAGTCAAAGGGTCGCAGCGAGGAAAGGCTCGTAAAACAGGAAAATTAAATGAATGTTGAAAATAAATTTTTGTTTTAATTTTGTATAAATAAATGAAGAATTTTTGTCTCTCTTTTGTTTACTTAATGACTTTTATGTCATGTGAAAAAGCAAAAACAATTTCTTTCTTTACTCTTGTCAAAAGTAATATATAATTAACATTTTTGCATTTTTTTCGACAATAATTGACAAGCCACATATGAGTTTCGAGTACACAAAAAAGTAGACGCAAGAGATGCTATGGAAAAGCTATAATCCTTTATGACAGATTATACTTTGGGGCCTTTTTTAGTTTTCAATTTTAGGTTAAAGTCTCCATTAGCTGTTGTTGAAATGAAAACCAAATTTACTGCTGGACAAAGACCTTCTTTTAACTATGCCATAAAAATGTCTGTTTATTTCCAAACAAAGAAATGATCTCGCCAATATCCCTTGATTTGATTTCATATTTTTCCACGGTATGTGGCAAATTGATGCATACTTCGACGAGACTTTCACTTGATGAATTTAGAGATGATGGCCGAAAAGTGGGAGGGACAGGCTGTCGTTTTGTTTGGGGTTTGGCCGGCCAGACAGACGATAATGGCCTCAAGGGATTCGGTTTTGTGGTCAGATGAATATAATTATAATTATTATGTCAAAATAACAGCAATTTTTGTTTGCTGGCATCCAAACAAAAAAAAATGTACTTGAAAATATTTGAAATGTTAATTTATTTATGTTTTTTTTTTCTCTCGGTTTTGTTTGCTCGTTTGGCAAATAATTTATGACAATTTTGTTGCTGCTCGTTTTTTTTTGCTTTTTTCTTTATTTTGTATAAGCGGAGGAGAGATAAGCGTCTGCCATTTTTGTAGTAAACAACAGAGAAGTGAAAAAAAAAATTATATATGCCTCTGCCTGATAACGTACAAAAGGCTGTGAAGGAAGGGAGGGGGAGGAGCTGAATAAAATATCAAATAAAAATGTTTTTTGTTTTTGCGTCAAGGTCAAAAGCAACAATCAGAGGGCCGGTCTAACTTTGAAGGCAACGAATCTTAAATACCCTATATAATCCGAGAATATACTTAACTGATTATTGGTTAGATCATAAAACTCAAAATGAAACAAAGACCATTTGATTTTCCATTGATAAATGTTCCTTTGTTTTTTATAGTTGCAAGTTTTGTATGAAACTTCACAACAAGTCACAAAAACAGTTGTATTTTTTCATCTCAAAAGCTTTTAAGCTGGGTTCACACATTCGAAACAAAAAAAAAGCTTACTTCTTTACGACTTACAAACACCTGAACAGAACGAATACAGCCCACTTCTCTTTGAGTAACAGTAATGACAAAAAAAAATAAGCAAACAAACGATAAATCCTGTTGCCCATATGGACAAAATACAAAAAAAAAATCAGTGAAATGTTAAGTAGATCTTACAAACAAAACACAAAAAATACTTTCACGTCAGACGGAAAATATGTGGAATAGAAAGGCATTGGAAAGAATTCTTTTTTTTTCGTTTGTCTTTTGGTCTGAAGAAAGTGCATCATCAATTGAATTGACCCAAATGACCATTTTCATTTGATTTCAAAAGGAAAAGTTGATTGACTTAAACGACGATGACGAGATGATGAGAAGGAGGAGTGGCAGTTGTAGTGGAAGAGGGTGTGTATGAGGGAAAGGCGGCAGGCGCTAGGCGGTAGGCGGTTTAAACTGAATGCAACAAGTATGTAGAATCAAATGGCGCACTAAAGTGGCTGAGATCCGTTTTGAGGCAATATAAATTGGAAATTTTGTGATTTTTTGGGGTACTTTGATTATTGATTATAGAACGGTGGCAAGAAGAAGGGGGAAATCAATCAAAGCCAACAGTAATAGTTAGTTAATTGAATGTACTTGAGGTGGTATGTGGCAGCTAGTAAACAGGAAATATGTTGATTGAAGTGGTTCAATAAACGAATAGGTGTCTAGACATTAACAAACTGTTATACGTACGTGAATTAGGGAAAAACGAGTGTTCTACAAATGTTGTATAACAATTTAAGGCAAGTGTTATACATCCATTCATTTACACTTAATCGTTTTTAATGGTCAAATTATTAAGAAACTGTTATACTAACTTTGTACTGATATACGAACTTTATAACTGTTATATGACTTTTATAACTGTTGTTCCATTGTTTAATGACTGTTGCAACAGTAATACCTCAATTAAAGGAGTGTTATCAATGTTTTAAGACTGTTATACAACTGTTATACGACTGTTATAACTGTTATACATTAAATATTTAAACATTTTCAAATTTTTAAGTATCTTTTTCGCCATTATATCTATTATTAAAGTGTTTCGAACTTAAAAGGACATCGTTATGCATTCACTTCTTGCCTTTTATATACAATCTTTATGATATCTTCTAATACATAGATTCATTTACTGTTATAAAACTGATAATAAAATCTGTCAATACAAAGTAGCAGCAAATTTTCGAACTGTCGTCGACATGTGTAAGCTTAGAACTATAGATTATACGATTGTTCTACATTAAAGTATTTGTTATTTATGGTTTTACGGTTATTTTAGTGAGTCACAAATTGAATTAAAATACTATTTAAAATAGCTTAAGTGGCCTATATGTATCATTTTTGATCTACCAAAGCACTCTGTGATTTTTCGTTAGCCTTGAGCAAGGGCATTTTAGGCCTTTTGAGACATAAAGTTTATAAGTCTCGATAAGGATAAGAAGGCTGATTAGATTTCTTAATTTGTTTTGTCAGTGTTGTTTAAGCTATTTGCAATTTCATTCATATATTTTAATTACAATAAGTTTTCAATGAAATTTTACTACATACTTGTTGCCTTTCTACTTATAAATGAAAACCCTTTTGAATGGCATAATCTACGTTTTTATAAACAATGTCATCTTCTCGCTCTCTCTCTCTTTCTTTCTTGCTATTCAATTGAATTGCGCCCACACACAGAAACTCGTCTCAATTGACAAACAGTTTCCCCCCTCCCCGACAAACAACCAACCAACACGCACTTCATTTAACATTTTTCAATTTTAACTTTTTTGCCTTCATCTTTAGCAGAAAAGAAGAAAAATCAATTGTCATTGCACGAGTGGACTGGCTGGCTTTTATTCATATTCATATTCCTCGGTTCTTTTTTTTTAATTGAGTCTAAAAATAGAATTGTACAATGACAATACTCATCGTAACGAGTACTCGTACTCGTACTCTCATATGCAAAAAGTATCTACAGCAATTCAATTGAACTAAATTTGTGAGAATGGCCCACAACACTTCTTTTTCATTGAATTGTATCATCGAGAGCCAGAGCCAGCCCCAGTCAAGCAGTCAGCAGCCAGCCGCCAGCCGGCAAACCACTTGAAGGGGAATCTGTTTTTATCTTATTATCAGATGTGTTTGAATTGCCTTCTATTTTTGGCCCAAAAGCTGATTACCTACACAAACAACCAGACAGACAAACAAACAGTCATACAATGTACTTATTAGTACTCTGCACTTGTCAAAGCGGAAAGCAAAGATGAACTAGATGAAAAGCTTCTTGGCACTGCTCGACAATAGGACATGGAACCCCCCACCCCCATACGCTGAAGGCCAATTAAGAGAAGCAAAGAACAACATCTGGTGACGCAACCTTTCACTTTACCCAGTGACCCTTAAATGAGATGCGGTAGCATCGCAGGGAAAGGATGAAAGGAACAGGTGCATGCGGTTTCACTAACTTACAAACATGGAGGAGGTCTCTTTCCAGATTTCTGTGGTCTATAGTAAGCCTTTCCTTACAAAATCTCTATTATCAAGTTATAATTATAAACTCATCTGAAGTGACGCGTAAGAACAGCTTCTGCTTTCAACATTTTTTCACGGTCAAAAGTTCAAAAACGTTTTCGTTTGATAAGAGCGTAAAATAGGCATTGCTTCATTTGCTGTTTTTTAAGGGCATTATAAAGATTTATATTTTTGTTTTTTCTTTCTTACTTTTTTGTTTTCTGTTTGTCTTATCAGTTACGGTTTTTTATTATTTATAGACATGTGATGTCAGATAAACAAAGGAAATAAATGTATATCAAGTGTTGAAACTTACCATTGCCTGTTCGATTTTATTGTCAATCGCAACTGCACTTGTTCCAGATGCACTGCAAGAACAAATAAATGTTAAAAGGATTAGTTTAAGTATACATATATATATAATATTTATTATAGATATTACAGTTGAGAGTTCAAAGACCGAAAGACAGTTCAGTAAAATTGTCCTAATCTAGGTCAGACCAATGAGAAAGGATTAATTGTTCAATTATTTTGCTAGTTTCTGTTGCTTAATGATATTTTTATGTGAATTTTTTATATCTATCATCAGTTTTTCATTACTTGAGTCATAATTCACTTTTTATATGCTGACACACGCCGGAATTGTAAAATAATTGGAACCCAAAAACGAAAATAGACTATGACAAAATCTCTATACTCTTTTGCAGTTATTCGAGTTGAAGTTTGATTCAAATAGTTGATAGGGAAGTCATGTATGTATATAGCAAGGAGGCTAGATAAAGAAGGGAACTCTTGGATATTCCACATTTCGCTAAATAACACATATATTTAAGGGTAGCTAAAGCATTTGCCATATAATATTTTTGCCCCTAAAATATTTCCCTACAGTTGGTTCTACCAAATACCTGTCCGTCTAAGTGTTACAAATATAATGACATAATTTTAATGCCCTCTGCAAGGCTAGATCATTTGTTTTTTTGTTTTATGGATAATAGGCAAATCACTTGCCTGAGTTCTAAAATGAGTTCATTGCCCCGTGTCACTGGACAGAGACTACTCGACTCACTTTTCAATAAATTTCAATTTTTAAGTATGTCTGAGAGGCACAGAGACAGATGCTAATCAAATTATTCTAAAACACACACTTAATCAAATCTAATTGTGTGTGTGCAAAACCAAAATCCTTGAAAGGTTTGTTCATTTTCATTTTCGTTTTGTTTTATGTGTTTGCCGCCGCCAGTCACTCTCGATGAAAAATCTCGTTTTAGTTTCTTTTTTTTCTGTTTGTTTGTTTGCACTCAAGGTGAGCCCCAAATCGCCCCATTAAGAACCCAAAACTCAGTTTTGTATGTAGAGTTAGTAAGCAGCGAAAAAAACAAAAAAACAGAAACAAATCTCAACAAGAATTTAGTTAATGACACAGCTTTTTCAATTGTCGTCCAGCTCTTCCATTTTGCATACCCTTTAGATATTTGAAAGAATTGTAGGGTATATCATTCATCATAGATTCGCAATCCTTGATTGAATTTAATTGCAAATGCTGCTACGCCTTCTTGAAGAAGAATGAAGAACTTCCGCACTTTTAAAGCTATCGTGTTCTGGCATTTACATTAATAAAGTGTGTCCTACATTTTATGCAATATTTCTGACAGCGGATAGTTTAAACCTAGCAAAAGTGGAGCACTTTGCGAATGAACAATGACTTTTCATTGTTTGCATACTATTTGTAAGATATAATGCAACTTTAGAGAATCTGTAATGGAACATCTGTCTATCAAGTTTGCCAAAACGACTCATTTCGTGACTTGATTATGTTACCCCACCTCTTTGTTAGGTCCCAGGAGCAATCGTAAAGCTTATAGGAATGCAGAAGCAGCTAAGCGCCACGAAAGTAGCTGAAGGGCGCACAAGCAAGAAGGTAAAAGGTAAAAGAGCGTATGTCTGAGTTGCTTATGGATCCAAAATTTAAATTACTGCACAATTTTACAGGGTAATATAATAGGCGGGTTTTCCATTTTACCTAAGCATTAATTGTTTTTCGTTTTACTTTATGTAATTGAAAGCTCACCACAATCAACAGCAACAGCAACAACAATAACAACCAGAGCAAAACAAAAAATTGCTGACAATTTTCTTTTCTAGTTTTCAATTATGTGATTATACAACCATTAAAATGGCCCGATCGCAAATTAATATGCTTAAATATGCAGTTTCGATTTGATTGATTGCATAAACCACCATCGTGAATCGATAATTCGACTCTATAAGTATATATCTTCTCCTCGCAATCTTTCACTTGTGACAATTTAATTGCGTCTTTGGCATTGTCAATCCACCACAGATGAAAGGGAGATCCCAATCTAGTCAAATCTCTGTCTATGTAGGAAGTTTTTATTGTCATAGTGACCTCAATTTTTGGTGATTATTGTGGTGTTTTTTTTTTTTTTTGCTGCAAGGTCAAAGCGCCAAAAATTTGATTCATGGCCTAAGCTCTAGACATGAAGGGAAAAGTCTTGAGGCATTTCAAATTGTATCTAAAAATCGTTTTGATGATTTTTTAATTGATGTATAAAATAAAATAAAACAAAATATTCGTAATTGGCTTTTGAGACGATTTGCAATTAACGCCTCCAAAAATAACTGAGTTTGAACAACTTTTTATTAAATCGACTTTAGAAAAATCGATTAATCATTATCGTTTTAATTTTTCGATTAATGACGCCTAATTTGACTAATGCTAAAGCACTTTTGTCTTCAAATTGTTTGTCCTTAGATTACTTAAAATCTTTTAATTTGCATTAATGTTGAAATTTTAAGGACCCTTTTAATTATCTCCAGAAAAATCAAAATTCTATTGTATAATAGGTTATTTGTATCGATAATTCCACCGCTGATAACACAACTCTCAAAAATAATCCAACTATCGAGGCGGATAATAATACGAATGGAAATCGTTATCGAATAAATATATTCCTTCGTATTTTTCCTATTTCCTTGTGGGTTATTTTCGTTTTATCATTTCTTAATATTAACCGAATTCTTGCTTTTCTTAATAAACGTTGATGTTTTCTTCCTATGATTAATGCTCATTTCTTGTTTTTGTCGCCCTTTTCAGTATTATTCGCCATATTTTTATTATATTTATGAACTTGCAGCTTGCAAAATAATTAAAGCTGAAACGAAATGATATGGAATGGGAGCGCTGAGATGCGTCGCGTTGCGGCGTTGCGTGGCGCTGCGAGGAGAAGGGAACTGAGAATGAGAATGAGTGTTTTGTGAATTAATGTCTGACGCTGAACTACGTCGCAAGGACGAAAGTTTTTTAACCTGAGTGACGGGACTCAAGGAGGAGATGACGACGACTTCCAGCGAGTTTATGGCTTTGCCCATAATCTGAGTAAAAAGTAAAAGTCTTGAGAAATGCGACAGAGAGTGCAATGACTCACATGGCGTGACTTTTGTTCTCTTTCTTTGCGACATCAAAAGGAAAAACACAAAATCGTGTGTGAATTTATTATTTTGCCCAATGTCACAATGCCATACGGGGAGCAGCGCCAGCGGCGGTGGCCAACGGTCAATGGCGTTATTTTCTTTATTTATACTTATACTTATATGTACATTTATAGGTTGATCGAAAATTGCCTAAAATTGAATACACGTTTTTGATAAGAAAAATGCTTACGAATCTCTCTCTCACAGTTTGTAATCTTTTTGTATGCCTCATCTGTGTTCAACTAGTTTAATCCCGATTTCGACCTCGAATGCTACTCTTATCATCATCTCAGGTGTTATCAAACACGCTCCCTAATAAATTTTAATTAAAAATCATTTAGACAATTTCTCTTGACGTCACATACACGCCACCATGAGAAGAAGAAGAAGACGGCAGGGTACAGAGAGCCAACGAAAATATAGAAGAAAGTGATAGCAGAGAAGTTACCCTAGACCAAGTAGGATTACATAAAACTTTATCCTTCTGCCGTTTTAGCAGATAGTAAATTAAAAGACACAGAACGACAATGTTTTAGCAGAAAGTGCCAAAAATCATTTCGTGATGATACACAGATCTTGGATAGCCCAAAGAACCCGCTTCTTATATGTTTACAGAGTATCAATAGACTGCAATGAGTAAGAAACAAAACACAAAACACGCGGGTAGAGTAGTCTATACACACACACACACACGCACACACCCTCAAAAACACTACACAAAGCTCAAAGAAATAGAAGCAGAATAGCTACACAAAACAGAAGAAGTAGAGGCAAAAAAAAACAGCAACAAAAGTGCAAAGTTTATTAAAGTTCAAGCTCCCCCTCTCTGGGCTTGCCGCTTTTGTTTTTGTTGTTGTTGTTGCTGGTATTGTAAAAATAACAATGATGTCATATATATTATTGCTATTGTTGTTGGTATTGCTCCCCTATTACTTTGTTGTTGTATTATTTGGATTTTTCGTGTGGATTTTGTGTTAATTTGATATATGCATTATGATAAACAATAATATTATTTTCGGTTTTCGGCACGTTTTCTATTTCAATCACGTGATCAAATGAACAAAATGTGCAAAGGCATAGACAATAACAAAACATTAAAAATAAAAACTTGTTTCTTAAACATTTATGTGGAACTCAATTTGACCTATTCTCAATATGTTTTGTATGCAAGAAAACAGAAATCAAATAAACCTTGAACTATTACAGTTTATAGTACTGTAAGTCTTTTTAAAAACCCTTTCGTTGGAATTGGTCCTAATAGAATTAGAAAAGATTACCATAAGACTAGAGACTGTACACATTATCCTTTATTTTTGGCAAATACTAATAAAAATAATGATTAGTTCGTTGTCCTAGTGAGCTCCTAGACCTGCTCCCATCATCTTCTTTACAATTTAATCTTCCCTCACATAATCTGAAACATGAAACATATATTTGATTTTGTTCAAAGCTTTATAATATAGTTTATAGTAAGTCAAAGAACTGGCATACCAATTTTCAAAGAGTTTCATCGTCAAGTTTTCGAGTTCGCATAGATTACGCATAGATAATCGCACAACTCACAGGTTCATAATCTCAATATTCAAATATCTAATGCGAAATATTATTCTGTGACCCCTGTCAAAGATGGATCGCTATAAATATAATCGTATTTAGCTGCACACATGCCGCTGCTGCTGCTGCATCATACATATATGTATTACAATGTATTTCTCTGCCTCTTATATGCCAGCCACATGCTTCTCGATTTAACTGGCTGGCGCCTCATTTGGTAATGACGTTCTACAATTTGCTTCTAGTTTTACATAAAAAATTGCAATTACATGCCAATTGGCCCGAAAGCAGTTCGATAAGTTTCAAAAGTCTTTTTTGGCCAATTGCCAGTCTGAACCCAAAGATCTTTGGCATTTGTCTATCTTTATAAATATACCTACAATTAGAATGCTCGTTTCCGAAATTCTAAAATTGCGGATGTTGAAGTTGTATAAATTCCCGAATGTCTTAATCCATCTATGTATGTACATATATATGGAGCATTCATTATATTCCCATCGTCTCAATTCTGGAAAACGATTATTTCAGCATATTTACTTGTTGTTTTGCTGTCAAGACACAAAACAAACAAAAAGTGTAAAGAAAAGCTTGCACAGCGAAACAAAAAGAAAAAGGAAGAGAAAAAACTTAAAGAACTGTGTTATGATGTGTTGGCACATTATACATATTTTCCCATCTACTTGAGAGTCCAGTTTACTCCGCCTGCCCTGCCCTGAGTCTCCATATCATGCTTCCAATGGGACGCAAGTGTTTGTTTTGCATTATTTTGTTGAAAAGTTTTCAAATGATGGAGCGAACAATGTTTTCATATGCCTCAAGGAAGTCATCAAATCGGCAATATGAGACAGGAAGTAAACACACAAACCAACAGCGCATAATTTTGAAAAATAATTTCAAATTACTACTTTACTACGCACAACTTTCTGAATGGCAAAGATCCCTTACGTTACCGAAACCCTTAGGGTCTGTAAGTGAACTCTTGAGTCATAGCCCACGCGATCGAAAAGTGAGATTGAAGTTTAGGTTTTCCCTTGGTATAATAGACGAAATGACTTTTTAACAATTGTTCCCACGATAAAAATGATGTCATATTGAACAACAATAAACGAAGTATTACTGATAAAATGTTATAAACAAGTGGAAAATATTTATATAACCGTATTAACTAATACGAAATGTGTTATTACGAGGTTAGCAGCTGAAGACTATTAAAGATAAACCTTTTGCATTTCATTTGTACTCACTGATAAATATAAATAATATTCTAGAACAAAAGGTGCAAGTGCACAAAGACAACGATTAAGTCCTACCTCTCTCTCCGCCCACCCATTCGATTGATTATATACAAAGAAACCTGCAACTACTGAAAATGATTTTCTTATTGTTGTCCCTGACCCAATTAAGAAATCATAATAAAAAGGCAAATCCATTAAATTAAATGAAATAAATAAAAGTAAACGAAAATAATACGAAGAAGAGGCAGAAAAAAAAACCGCCAGCAACTGCACAAAAGGGTTTTCAATGTACCGAAACCAGCCAAGACGTTGAAGGCAAAAACAGAAAACAAAACAACCAAGTTAAGTGAAGCCAGACCGGTTTTATATATGTATAAATGTGTTGTGTATCGTATCCGCACATCGATGTGGAAGAGAAGAAGGAAGCCTTAAAGTGTCTATAAGAAATGTCGCCAAACTTGGCAGGCTTCAAAAAGTAAACGGCGCGTGGCATCCTCCTCCTGCCAACCAACCAACCATCCAGCCAGCCAGCCAGCCAGCCAGCCAGCCAGCCAGCCAGCCAGCCAGCCGACTGCCATCATTCCATTGCGTTCCTCCAATCCCACCTAATGTGCAACAAGTTGCCTAACTGGAACTGGACACACTATGTGGTGTGTGTAACGGTTTAGAGGAAATCGACCATCGAATGAGGTCAGGCGGCATACTAGTCACTTTTTTTCTTGTATGATGTAAGCCACACACAGGAAGCCAACTCGGAGGAGAGATTATATATGTACATACCTAGTAACTAACTATATAACTGTGACATAAACCTGTAAAAACAAATCTTTTATATATGTCGCCTTACTCAATTGACAAATGATTGAGTCGGTCGAACGCTGGTCTAATTTTAGTAAATTTATGTGAAAGTTCACTGGAAAAAAAAAAAAAAACAAAACAAAGACAACAAAAAACAAACCTGTGGAAAAACTAGACGCTATAAATAGAGATCAATAACAATTGAACTAAACAACCTAATTAGCACAAAACCAGCCCACACGCTGATATAGTATATAATGCAGTCTACTGATCAGCATGGCAACAAAAAATAAAATAACACCACCAGCTGAGAAAATTGACTTCAAGGTGCTAAAAAAAAATCGTGTGGAGATAATGGCGACTAGTAAGATAATTGAAAAAGCTAAATCAAATATTAAAAAATATTATTTGATACGACTAATAGCTAAAGATATAGATTATATAAAAATATTGACAAATATATTATATATGTATATTATAACTAGAAAGCCAGGTGAATGCACTTTTTAAGTGAACTTTATTTAGTGGAAAGAATAATGATTCAACTAGGACTTTAGGAAGGTCTACTTTATTTTTTATGATAAGTTTCTTTACTGTAGATTAAAAAGTCCTTAAGAAAAGTTAACTCTCAACAACCGTTACGAAATTCTCACATTTTAAGTGATTATTGACAAACGAATTATACTGTATAATTATTTTTTAACTGCAAATGCTACCAAACGCTACTAGATAAATGCAGTACTTGCCTTGCATTAAGTCATTAAAACCAAATGAGAGTTCAGGTTTAGGAACCTAAATACACATTCTATTATAATGGTAGTTATAAAGTCATATCTCGTGAGATTTACCCTCAATCTTATCGCTTGATAACAAAAAATTGCTACTGGTTTTAGAACCAACTTTAAGAACATCTCAACTATCGTTCTAAAATCGTTTCGCAGATAATATTTTACTCACTCTGGTAAAAAATAATCGATATACTTCATAACAACCTCCCTGACGGGATCCTGTTGCTGTTTGCCCGATATACTAGGATATAAATCGAAATCCATTTTATTGCTATTATTATTGTTAATATTATTCGTTGAGCTTGATTCCGTTTTCATAGTTTCGGACAATTTAAAATGCTAAAATCTCTCTGAGTACCGTTACACGAAAAATCTGATATGTTTTAGTTTTAATTATATTTGATGATTGTCTTTTCGCAGAAACACAAAATAAACAACAACTTTAACGCAACATAAAAAAAAACATTAAAAAATTGTTAAACTTTTAAACGAAAAACCGAAAAAAAAAACAACATAATACTGATTGGATATGGAGGGAGAGAAGCTCTTGGCGCGCTCTCTTTTAATCTTTTCGCTCTCGCACACACACTCGCTCGCTCTCTCTTTGCTGTGATTCAGCTGATTGCATATGTATTTATGGTTATTCAGCAACTCCCTCTCTCTCTTGCTCTCTCACACGCTCATTTGAGTGAAAATGTAAAAATGCGCGCGGTTGGTTGGGTTTTTTTGCCCCTTTTGGATTTTTCTTTTGTTTTATGTTTTTGAAAACTTTTGCACTACACTTTTCTTTTTTTTTTTTTTGTACGCACACACAAAAACAAGCGTTGAAACAAATTTTTTTAGCAACAAAATAGTGAACAAGCAATACAAATAATTTTAAATCAAATTAATTTTTTTTTTAAATTTTATTCTCTCTCCCTCCCTCGGTGTGTGTGTTGTTGGGATTTTATCGTATGTTTGCTGCCACAGAGCTCCTCAACATAACTGAAAATGTTGACGACGCGACGACGTCGTTGGCATTTTGGTTGCCGCTGCTGTTGTAGCTCTCTCTCTCTCTCAGTGCAGCAGCAGCAGCAAGAGCAACAACACCAACAACACAAGTGACCAGGTTACATTAGCTTTTTGAAGTTTCAAACGGAGCGCCGACAAAGAGAGCGAGCACAAAACGGAGAGAGTGGGAGAGTGAGTGAGTGAGAGCGTGTCGCTACTGTTGCTATTGTTTTGTTGCTGGGTAGAAGGGCCAAAGCAAAGCTTAGAAGGAGGCGTGTTAGTTAGAGGCAAAGAGCACTTTGAGCCCTGGGACCACCAGCAACAAAAATAACAATAGCAACAACCACCAGCAACATAAAGCGAAAGCTATTAACTGCCATGTAAAAGAAATAACATTAAAAATACATAAGCGGAACTTGCGTTTTGCACAGTGAACACCTTGTGGACGAAGATCTTTTTTGTAAACATGAGTAAACAACTTCTAAACAAAGATTTTCTTAACATTGCTCTACTTTGAACTTTATTTTCCTGAACATAATAGCTAGACCACATTTTTCAAGAAATCCTTTTTGTTATTAAAAACATGAAAAGAAACTTTCAAAGACCCGAACTAAGTTAACTATTAAAAAATTGTTTTAAAGCTAAATTATATTTTTATTTCTCCTCTTCTACTTAAAGGTTTTATTGTATGCTTTTGCTTAGCGGCCCTTTTATTACAGCGTGTTGTTGCATCAAGAGCCCATCTTTAGATTAATATGTGTATTCCCATAGCGCGTGGCAGTGGTCTTCTTTCCCACCTCCTCCACCGCTTGCTTTGATACTTTTTTGCTCATTGTGAAAAACCAAACAAACACGGAAAAAATGCATGAAAAATAAACAAACAAGCAAAGAAGAAAAATAACAAATCTTCTGCAACAACAAAGATAAAAAAAGAGTTGGTCTGCTGCTATGGCTGCTCCTCCCTCACCCACATACCAATCAGGTAATGGTAATTTATGGAGCAGAGAGAGAGAGACACTCTCTTACACATACACACACACACACACAAAGCCAAGCGAAAAAGCAATATGGCTGCTTTTGTACAAAGCTTTTGTTCAGCGCTGAATAAAAGAGAGAGCGTGAGAGAGAGAAACCGTTTGTCAGCATAGAACTTTTTTAAAATTCAGTCAAGCGTTGCAGCATCAACAACTACAACTACAACAAGCAAGCCAGTGATTCTATCGTCGACCCTCTCCGTCACTCTCTCCCCATCCACGACCTCTCACAAGTGCCACGTTGGAAGCTTCAATTGGGAACTTCAAGCACCCCCACAATGGGGAAAAAGGGAGTTTAATCATAGTCCGGTTGGACTGAAGAATATCAGCTGATTTGTAGCTAAAAGCTCTGCATCTCCTTAAAACCGTCGTCGTCTTACCCATACATTTATTTAGCATTTTCTGTGGCAAATCACTCACCTGCAAAGAAAAGAAGAAGAAATATGGTCATTTAATTTGTTTTTGAGTTCGGTAAATTCACTTTTCACTTGAACACAAATTTAATTTTGCGGCAAAGCTTCCGGTAAAGCTTTCCGCAATGTTTTCTAATACCCTGCCCTCGAACCATGACGTAGAGAGGTATGTTAGCAATAAACAGAGGAAACATATTACGAAGGTCGGATCTAGAAGACGGAACAGTGAGATTCAATTTTTTGCTGAATTACTTTCAATTTTCAAATTTCCCTTCGTTCACTTAAATGGGGTACATCCTTTGATTTACCCAGGGGAAACAGGATTTATTTCCGCAAGAACACCTTTAAAATTAAATGAGGAATTTGTCACAATTTTGCATCTGTTGCAGGGTATCGCCAAGTTGTCACCCTTCGAATCAATGTGACTTCGACTAGTTTATGTTGCGCTGGTGTTATTTTTATGTCTTTTGCCACAGTAACTAAACACAATTTCGAAACCACATCAAAAACTTAACTCTGCTTAGGAGAAGGAGAAAGAAAATTGTTGTTGGTCACGCCATAAAAATGAAAAGATAAAGAAAAACAGAGGAAAAGAAATTAAGAAAATGTGCGCAACACGACGACTACGACGACGACTATGAGGATGGAGCAATAATATCGTTGAAATGGCCGATCATCAACTTGATTAATGGCTAAGTGTATCCGAAAAATAAACAACTTTAAATAGCGAAAATCATTACAGAATTAAACAACTACTTACTAAGTGTAAATTGCGCATCGGTTAAGCGATTCAAATCGTTTAAGTTTTAAACATGTTATGGTTATAAAACGGTCTTCGTAATGGCATCATTCAATAGAAAAGCACTATCAAAAGAGTGGATACAAGCAAACTACATATGCTCAATTCTCAATGAATGAAAAGCGCTGTGTAAGTTGTAAGATAAGTAACTTGTCGAATAAAGCAGGAAATACGTTTGTTTTAAGAGATCCGATGAAAGAGAAGACTACTTAAGGACTTTCTGCATTTACATCAATCTAGGCAAATGTTTTTGCAGTAAAGCGCTTCCACTTTCTAAGCTTTCAGAAGGAAATAGTCATAAATGAAATTTCACAAATTAAAAAAATTTCACAGGACATTGAAAAAAATGTAAGTAAGTTTAAGAATTTTTAAAGATCTTAAACGAAATTGATAGATCTTAAAATAACTGTATCGGGAGCAAAATGGAAAGGTTGTAACATTTAATCGAAGATCTTCAGATCTTAAAAACCAACAAAAGATTTTAAAAGGAATTAAACAATATCAAACAAAATTAATAAATCTTGAATAAAATTGAAAAAAATTTAATATTTCGACAGACTATCAAAGAGTTTAAATGAATATTAGATTTAAAAGTTGAAACAACTCGGAACACTCCTATATTGCCACTATAGAAAGTAACCCTGTCAATGCCCTTCACAAAACTTTGATTAATGGCTTTTGGGTGAATCACTTTAAGTAAATCTTACAATATTCTGATGCAAGAACCCTACAGAGTTCTGTTTTAAAGATAAATGGAAATTTGTTAAACAAATTATATAAAAATAAAAACAAAACCAAAACAAATCCAGAGTCAATAAAAAATGAATTATTTTTGTCACAATGCGAATGATGGAGGGAGGGGTATAACCAAGCCCTGAAAAAGGTTGCTAATGAGTGCCTCGCCATGTGGTTGTAGTTGTTGTTCTTGTTGGCGTTATTTTTATTGGGTTGTAAACAGCTGTTAAGGCTGTTGATTTTTCGCACAAAACATCATCATGGAGCGGGACAAAGCCACGCCTCAATAATTAGCGAGGCAGCAGCAGCACAAAAAAAAAAACAAAAATATGCAAAAACAACAACAAAAAAAAAAAAATGGAGAAAAAAAAACCAATCCAAGCTCAGTAAACAAATCTTAACATGGCAACATGTTGCCGGCAACAACATTGTGCAACCAATGGAATGAAGAAGAAGAAGTGGGAAGCTATTAGAGAGGATGGGGACGAGAGAGGTAGAGAGGCAGAGGTGAACTACACATAAACTGCAGAGAGACAATGAGACATTTTGCAGCTATTGTTTTTCACGTTAATGTTATGAAACTCAAGACATTAGACTAAAAAATCGTGAGTTTTCTTGGAGTTTTAACTTTCCTTTTTTATGCCCTGTAAATCGCTTAGCATAAATAGGGGTATATGCACGATTGGGATAAACGTAACGTAACTAAAGATGAGTGTTAAGATGTCTACACAAGGTTCACAATCGTAAGGGTATCCCATGGTCGTTGGCCTTTGAAAAATACTTTCCCATTGAAGTATTTTGCCTCTTTTTGTTGTGCACCCCCATTAGGCGGCATTGGGTTTTTAGGCACTCGATGAAAAGCGAAAGGCATTTTAGCCACAACAAACTATGTAAGTAGAAGTGGAGTATAACTCAACTCACGCCAAGTTCAACCTTTGACCTCTGGGCTTTATTTTAACATTAATTACATCCCGACACGTTAATTTTGGCATTGACATTGCATGTGGGAGGAAGCGAATAACGAAAAAGAAATATTTATGCCCAGCCCAACCTATCGAAAATGAATTTCTTGAATTTTTGGCATATATTTCGTTTTATGGTTTAATTGATTCATTTCAAGAGTGCAAATAAAAATCCCAAAAATACTTCAGTCACGCTTTTGTCTGGCCATTAATTTTGCACAACGAAACACACAAAAAAAAGGTAAACGATAATTAGGCCTTTTGAGATACTCTAACCCATGAGAAGGGTATTGATTTTTGGTCTCGCAGTTTGAAAGAGTTTCCCAGGCAACTAATAAAGGATTATCTTTTACTTTAAAGAACTGAGATCGTTTTATGGTAAAAATTAAAAAATAAATTTCAGTTATTTGAAATTTCTTGCACATAAAAGTAGAAAAGATTTATTTAACTGCCTTGCAAAAATGGGTCTTAAACCGAGTATCTGTGGACCGAGGAAAGTGTGTTTGCGCAAATCTTTTAGAGTATCAAAATGTCTCTTAACATTAGTTTTTTTTTTTTTCAAATTAACTTTGCCTTTATGATGTTTTTTGTTTTTGAACTTTTTTGTGCCTCTTCCTTTCTCTCACGCATGACTGACGCATTGTCGTCATCTTTGGCTGTGTCTCGCGTCCAGATGTGAATTGATAAAATAAATAAAACATAAAAAAAAACTACACAAAATGGTTAACAAGAACTGAAAATCTGGCAACAAAAAAGTATAATTTTAAGTGGTCGTAAGGCATAATTTTAGGAATTTCCAAATGTTCGGCAAAAAAGTGTCGGAGATCGCTTTAAATGTCTGTTCGTTGTTGCAAAAATGTGGAATATTTTGAAGGATTTTAAGTTTCTCTTCAGTTGCTACATAAAATTTGGCGTTTACAAGAAACTTTTAAACAATTTTAACTGATAAACACTTTTCTCTGATTTAAATGTTTGGCAGAATTACGCAGTGGAGATAACAACAAAGTATTTCTCTTGTCTTGACCTTTCGAATTTTGATTGGCATTGCCAGACTAAGTACATAGACTTGTGGAAAAAATATGAAAGAATGTCTCTGTCATTATTTTTCATATCTTTTAAACGTTGACAACCGAAAATGTTGTTGAAAATCTAAAACAGAGACGGCACTTTCATCGTCTCCCTACCTCTCTCTCTGTCTCATCTCCGCAGGCGTTTGTCTTCATGTCTTGTGTATGGGCCATAAAGTACATAAATCTTTCAACACTTTTGTTTCTCGATATTTTGTTGTACTCGACGTTTCGTCGCGTCGACGACAGAGTCAGCTGACGTCATTTGCGCGCTGCTCGCCATTGCCGAACATGAAATATTTGCTCTGTGCGTATTATTTGCTTTTTAATTGAGTCATAAAAACGGCAAAGATAAAAGTAAAATATTTACACACAAGAAAGTATAATCAGTCAGTTTCTGCTGCGTTTTGGCGCACGATTTGACCAGCAAGCAAGAGTTCATTCGAAACGGATGTTAAATTGAGAAGAAGGCACCGAACACAGGCGGGCTGCTGCCTGTTAAGAATTTTCAATGTCACTGTGAGTCATTTTCCCCATTAATTATAAGTGAAAACCCAAAAGATGACATCATGGTAACGACAAAAGAAATAGAGGAAGAAACCGAGCTTAAGGTTGTCACAGGACGCACCTTTTGTCTATTGAATGTTGGCGGTGGCTAAGTGGATTAGACACAGACACAGACAGCTTGGCGTCTTGGTTAATAGAACACAAAATTATTGTTAGGGTTATTCAATGTGCGAAATGAAAAGATGAAAGTGTAAATCTTGATTATTGCTTCAACTGTTGCAAGCTTGGAGTCAAACTTTACCCGTTTGCCAACACTGGTGAATTATAATGGTGACATTTTCAACATTTTTTAATTTACTAATACTGAATTTGTATAAAGTTATTAAAAAACTAAACAAGCTGCTATGCTTTCCTTTTGGAGTTTGCCAGATCACATTTTCCAAGGTTTTGAAAAGATTTTATTAAGTAAAAGAAACTTAGTGTTGCTTAACACAAAAATAATTCGATTTTTTTTATTTAATGTTCAATAAAAATCTAAGAAACTGAAGAAAGTTAATTTTTGTGATTTCTACTTTTAGGGTAAAGCAGATTGAAAAAACATTTCCCTTCTGTATCGTGACGAACCCTAATGCAATGGAAAATGCAAAATCATCATTGGTCTCAGCGAACGTTTTAGCATTATTAAATCTATATACGTCCATACATATTTAGTATATATATTTATGACTTTGACCGCAAGAAGCGAGCTAGTAAATAAATCGCTAGCAAGGCACGTCGTATAACGCCCCCTCTCCTCCCACACCTCTCGCCCCATTAGTAAAGGTTTCCAATAGTTATAGACACACACACATCTGCTGCTCCTATCATCCATGCTTCACGTGCCGGCAGGCAACCAACCAACCAAGTCCGAGTTAATCTTGTAATGCAAAAACTCAAGTCATATGCAAATGTTTAAACGTGTTTGTGTAATCAAATCAATATATTAATATCACTAATACTACAAATGTATAGACGGAAGCTCGATTACTTTGATGAAAAGAACGGCGGAATGACGACGGGCGGAATTTTCATTACTTTGTAGGCAATCGAGGAAAAACGATTAGTGTGAGATATGTCTTTTCTTTCCAGCTAAGCATTTTATAGACTTTTAGCAGCGGTGGCTATGACTTTGCGATCAAAGTACAGGAAACTAACCGATTAAGAGAAGTATTGACATTCAATTTTGAAGCACTCAGCAAATTATTATGGGATTTGCAAGCCTATTTCTTAGAAGTCAACCTAAAAGTCTTTAAAGCCTTTTTTGACGAACAACAAATGCATTCGTAAAAATTTTCTTGTGCTTAACTAGGAACCTTCTTCTAGGAAAACGACTTTGACTTTAAGAAAAAACTTCTTATCCTACGAAAAGACTTTCAGTAAGCATTTTCTACAGTTTCTACTAAAAACAAATTTCCTCTTAGGAATGTTGAAAAATATTTTAAACCACTTTTACGCACGATTTGACATAGAACATTTTATTATCTCATTATTCCTATAGACCATTTCAATATTCAAAATATACTGTAATGAACCGAAACGTTTCAGATTAAATGAAATGACGTCTTTGGTAGTAGACTAAATATGAATTTTATGCTTAAATTTTTATTCGAATTTTTGCGACAATTTGGAAAATTCATTTCATTCTTAATTCCCCGTGACGCTCTAATAAATTTATTGCGGTTATTAAAATTTAATAATTAAGAAAATCAAAAAATGTTATTTTTTTCTTTTAGTAACAAGCAAAACGATTGAACATTTTGTTGCTGTTGATGTTTTTCTTTTTTGTGCTTCGATGCTTCTTTTTTTTTTTGCTTTGCTGCTGGCTTTGTTGGTTGTTGTATTTTTGCGGTGTGAACACCTGAAAAAATTTATGTTTACGGGTAAAAATATCTGTGTATTTTGGCCAGACATAAACACAACTCGCAAAGCAAAAACACTTTTTCATGGTCAATCTAATTTGCATGTGCGTTACTTTAAACATGTGTAGATACAGATACAGATACAGAGCTAAAGATACAATATGTACGCCAGATAGATATATGTGCCACATATACATATAAAAGATCCATCTGTTTGCGTTTGCTATAGGCCTGCAAAATTTATTTTTGTATACCCTTTTGCGAACAGGGTTATATGCATTTTGACAGACAGTCAAAGAACTATCAAAGTAACGAGTTTCAACTCTGATGCAAGTCCAAAATAAATGTCGAGAATCTTTATAATAATTGACCTTTCCAATACGAAAGTTTACGGAGATTCTCATAGAAAAGAAAGAAGATCATCGCAACATCTCTATCCAAAGAAGTTTGATCAATATTTTGTACGTTATTATCTAAGGAATCTAAAAAATTGAGTTTTCAGAAATATCGATTCCCAAGTTCGTTATTATGTCCAAATGGAACCAAATTAAAACCAACTTCTAGTCTTCAGATTGTTTTGGCATCATTTCAGCTTAAAACATAGTAGGTTTAAGTTAATTTCAACAGCGATCGCTTTTAAGTGTTGAGTAACTTGAGAACATTCCGTCTATTACAACACTTAAGCCACACGATAAGAAAGAGCCAACACGTTTCTTTTGGAAACTAAAAAAAAAATGGTGCATGATAATACCAGTGGTTCTGATAGATTTGAATTGTTATAGATAAACATATTTTTTATCGGCAATAAATAGTTTAAGTACATTTTAGTTTTATCAGAACTTAATCCACCTTTGACCTTGCTGCGTATGTTTTCTCTGGGCTATAGTTTTTGTTTTGTTTTTAATGATTTTTCATTAATAGGAAAACACATGGCCCATTTTTAACAGCAGCCCCCACCTCTAATTCCTCCCTCACTACATCTTCAGTTCCTGCCGGCGCCGTGGCCGCCTCCACCTACCTGATTATGGCCCGTTGTGTTACAACAGAAACTTAGTTGGCGCCACATTTTCACTTGGCAATTCACCTTGGAATTTTTCAGTTTTTATTATTCCATGCGAATGAAGATTTATTTCTCCTGCCCACCTTCCTCCTCCTGCGCCCCTTTTTCTACACTTTTAGCGGGTTTTTGGTTATAAGCAATTCGCCTGCTTAATTAATATTTCACAACAAATAATTGCTACTTAATATAATTTATCATTATCAAAAATTTGACATTGCCAAAAATGTCAAGGTTGAATAATAAGAAAAAACCTGTTGTAGAGAAAGGTTAGAAAGAAGAGAAGGTGCTGAAGAGGGAAGTGAAGGGGCAGTGTAGCTTTTGCTTACTGTCAAAAACAGGAGAGTCAATAAATTGTTGGTAATAATTGAAATCTTTTGTGTTCGATTGCAGGTAAAACGTGTCGAAAGGTTAATTAAAGAAAAACGGAAAACATTTTAGAAATTTTTTTATTATACTTATATTTCATAGTAGAAAGTCACACAGTCTGATGGCTGTTTTTTTTTCTTGTTTGTCAAGTAAACACTCTTAAATGATTTATACAAAAATTTCTGTGACTTTTAGATTTTAGAAATAGGCTATGAAATATTTTTTCGGTTTACTTTTTTAACAATTTATTCATCACATTTAGATCATATTTAGTCAACGTTTGAACAAGTTCTGTTCATATTTCAATAAGTTTCTAAAGTTTATTTTTTGTATTTATATAGAACTTTTGCAATTTGATGTCTTTGACTCAACTCAATTTAGGTTTGCCATATAAAATGCTTTTGATTAAAAATAACTTTAATCAATATTCGATATATGTACATATGTATGTAGATATATAAATAAAATCTCCCCATATCGATATGTACGTTTAGAAAAGCATGGAACCACGACGACAACATGTGCAGAATTTTTCACGCCGGTTTTCCACTTGAAAGCACTTTTACACACTGTTTTTCCGCCTCTCTTTCTTTCACTTGCTGTATGTTTTCCTCTACTTTTCCCGTTCTACATCTTTTCTGCTCTCACACGCTTTGGTTTTAGTAGAAAAGGTCAAAGTTCATCAGCGGCGTCGGCCTTTTTTGCACTGGGCGGTGCATTTACCTTTTGAGCCGTTGACACAAAACACAAACTTCTCTTCTCCGAGTTGTTTGTATAGTCAGTCAGTCAGTCACTCAGTCAGTCAGTCGGTGGGGGCTGGTCTGGTGTGGGGGCGTGGCGTGATAAAGTTCTTGATGTTGTTTCAGTTGTTGTTATTGTTGTTGCTGCCGGGTTAGTTAGCAGCCTACTTTTTTTTTTTCAATGTGAAGTTTCTAAAAGTCTTTCTCATTCAGCCAAAGAGCCAGAGTTCAAGTCAGTTCATTGATATTAAAGGCAAAACTTGCCGCTGCTAATCACCATTTGTCGCATTAGTCTGAAATTATGGGCGGACAGATATAAAACTAACTAACAAAAAATCGCGTGTCCAGAATAACTCATTAGGCATTGTCGTAGACGCCCAGACAGAGAAGAAGAAAAAGTAGAACAAACTCAATTTCTGACTTCAAGATGGAGGAGTGCGATAATAGTTGAAATTTCTGTTAATTAAGTTGTACTCCTGCAGGAGATAGTCCACACAAAAGACCCAAGGGAACTCTGGAAATTACCAATGCAATGAGGCCTGCCCACTACAATCTAAGAAAGTTGTAAATAAGACTAACTGAACTAATGTTATTTGTTAAAGTCGCAGGATAATGTTTTTCTTCATGTACCTTAAAGTACAGACACAGAGTAACAACAAGAAGAGCCCCGAAAAAGCTTCTGTTAATTATTTCGAAAGTTTTAAATTTAATCTATGCGCAACTGTACTTTTCCGTAAAAGTTTGTTTGCTTAACTTTGCTGGAGTTTGAGAACTCTGCAAATATGAGTTTTGACACTAAAGTTTTCCCAAAAAATTAAACTTTTGTTAATTTACCTTTGTAAACTTTTTAGATGAGTAAAAAATCACTGAAGGGACTCAGGGCTTTGGGATGGCACAATGAGATGGCCAAAACGCAAGCTGTTATAGGGATAAACGTTTCTCTGTGCTCTCATTAAAAAATAACAATTACAACCTGCCACTCCTTTCAAGAAGATCCATTTTGTTACTACAAGTCTTTTTAGCTCACAAAAAAATTTAAACGATTCGTTCATCAATCACGTCTAATGCTCGATTTTACATTCGATTTGCTATGCTTTCTCTTTGAGGTCATGCCATAGCTTTAACCTCTTCAAAAATGGATTAATTAATTAATTCAGAAGGAAAAACTCTTCACTTTAATGTCTCTTAGCCACCTGAAAAGTAAGTTGTTTAATGACTTCCGTTTCACATGTATAAAATGCTTAAGAATCTGCTTAACTGTATTTGGCATATTTCCCCCCCTTCACCACCGATCCCCGCCGACACTGTGTGGCAATATGCAATTTCAATGCTTAATGAAATCGTCAAGTAACAAGAGTCCCACAAATGACCAGTTTAACCCGCCACCCTCCATCCCTCCCCCATTCCATCATCTCATCCATTTGTTGCACTACAGCCAGAAACAGAGGGAGAGAGTGATGGTGAGGAGGGAGGCGCGCGAGTAGGTAGGGGCAGCGTGGCGCACATGTGCGCGCGTGGCTATTAAAACAAACACAAGCCACCCACACTTCAAATAAAAGGGGCAGGGGGCCACCTGGGTATGGGGCACACGACGGGTGGGGGAGATTGGTTCGGTGGGAGGTTCTCCTATAAAATGTGCATTGCTTTTGCTGTTTCGCGCTTCTTTCAACGTTCTAAATTGATTTTGCATCTTTTGCATTTTATTCACATTTTCATTTTTATTTTTTTTCTTTCGTTTTTTGTTTTGCAAAACGAGTTGCACATTTGCATTTTTCTTTAATTATGCAAAACAGTCTTGGAAAATCATTTTGTAACAATGATACGCAAAAACACATACACACACACTCACACACACACACACATAGACAAGATAATTCAAACAACACTTGTTTTTACAACTCTGACACACACATTAATTATTTGTTATAGAGCTTAGCTTTATAATGGAGTAAAACTATTTTCATCTGATTTTGAGATTCTGTTTGGGATAGCTTGATAACATCGTCTTTCTAACATATCTATTTTCTTTTCCATCAAAAAATGTCCCAAAGTTAGTTTTGTATTAGGTTAAACAAAAGTTTAAAGTCATTTGCTATAGCTTATTGACCTCATCTGTAACTAAACAAAAGAATGCGGTATATGAGAAAAAAAAAAAGGGAAACCTACATATAACTATTTTTTACTATACTCAACAAGTGGAAATATAAATTAGATAAAGACATTTGTTTAAAGTTTTTGTGGCTTTATACCTCAAATGTATAAAACATTTTAAATAAAACTCACGCATTTTGAAATCGTTTAGAAAAATGTAAAATAAGTTCTGATCGAAAGAACCAATATTTTCATTAATGGTTTCATTTTTTGGATGATCCACCAAAACCTGGTAAAAACACTTGTTATGCTTGAAATATTTAGGTTAAACCATTTTTATAAATAGTAGTTCCAGGTTTTTTCCCGATTCAGATCCCCCTTAGCTTTACTTATGTCATCCGAAATTCGAAATTAAAAAGTTTCGATTCGCCTTGTAAGTGTTGTGTTAGAATAAATGCATATGCATAAGTCGGTAATTCTGGTATGCTAATTGCAATTTGCAAAGAGGGGACGACGACGGACTGGAAAGGCTAGAAAAGTTAATGGCCGTAGGCATAAATCTCGTCAAAAATTTGCTATTCAAATCAGTTATGGGGTTGGGTTAGCTGCTCTCAGGGAATTTTCATCTGTTTCGTGATGATGATGTTTCTGTTGTCGATGATGATGACGATGGGGATGATGGGGAAGGTGAAAATGTCAAGGTCTTTCGACTTACTTGTCAACTTCAGTGCTAAACATTCGCACCATATGACGTTCTAGATATTGTGGCGCACATTGCGGCGATGAGGGGGGAGATTGTTGATAGGGATTCATTAGGACCTCATCATCATCAAAATAGCCCGATGAGGTGGATGAAGAGGTGCGGGGATATTTAAGCATTGTAGTAGTAAAAGAAGTTTCACAAGTTTTGTTGTTTTTTTTTTTTTGCTTTTTGTATTTTTAGCACAATTTTTTGTTTTCTTTCTTTCTTTTTTTTTTGCAGTTGTTATATAAATGTAGCAACTTTTATTTCTTTTTCTTTTGTGGGTTTTTTTCTTTTTTTTTTTTTGTTAATTATTATTCAATCAACGAGTAGGAGAGAAGACGAACGAAACGCGTAGCTAAAAAACAAACAATTTGTTTTGTAGCCGGTCCAACGACAACTAAAAACAGAAATGCGAGAAATACACAGAGAAAGGGAGAAAAAAAAAATTAAAAACCGAACACAGAAGAAAAAAAAAAAACACAAACACAAAACGTAGACGATGATAAACGACAAATTATGCACTTCAACTTGAGCAATTTATACAAAATATATATAATAAGAATTTTGCATTATTTTTTTGCCTTTTTTTACACAATTTTTATTTTGTATCTGGATAAATTGTTGTTGTTGTTTCGTTTCGGTTACTGTTGCTGCGATTCGCGCGTGCCGGAATGGCCAGAACTAATATTATAAATGAATTTCTAAAGAGTACGACTAACTACTACTACTACGAGAGATTACAGACAGAGAGAGAGAGAGAGATGGAGAGAGAGAGAAAAAGAGGGAGAGTCGCGTCTAGCGTTGACTATAAATAAATATTAACTAATTAAATTCAGCTAAAAGATAGATACAAGACAGCTGATTGTGGAAGATATATGTATCTGTATCTCTTCTCTCTAACGATGCAAAACGTGATTTAGTTCACAGCATGATAATAAAAGTTCAATAAAACGATCTCCGAATACCCTTTTCTATTAGTTAAATTAGCCTATTCTTTGACTAGTTTGCTTTTATGTTTTCTCCAAGAAGTTAAGCTAAACATTTGGTAGTAATTTAATTGCGAATTTCAGCTAATTGAATTAGTTGCCATAAAGACCGTAATAAATAAAGCTCCAACTTAATTTTTTAAATCCTTTTTGGAAGAGCCCAAAAGACTGTAAGTAATAGGAACGTCCGAAAGGTAAGATCATCTATATTCTTGCAGTTGGGTTGGGTAGTTGGGTTGCTGTCATCTATTAACACAGATCGACAAACTTAATATGATTCTCGTTATTTGCAGACTTTTTAGCACTGGAAAAGGCTAGATCAAAGCCAAGTAGAAACTGCCAATTATATAGATTAGATTCATTTTGTACACACTTAAATGACAATGGGCTATAAAGAACACTTCGACTATACTATTGCCGATACATAAAGATAATTGTGTTTATTGCAACAACTTTTCACTTTTTTACATTTGATTAAAAGCGCTTGTTGAAAAATGATTCATAGTTGTATAAAACGAAATTTGGAACTAATCACAACGAAACAAAATTTTCAGAATTTGGCAGATCTTTCTATATGTTTATGTGCATGCAAATCCTATATTGGATTTGAAAAAATTTTCGGTTTTTGGCTCTGTAGGCGCTTTACTTGTTTTCATTGCGTTTCGTTTCATTTCATTTCATTTCGTTTTTCAGTTTTTGTGTGTGTTGTGTTTGATTTTTGCTATTTTTAGTCGAGATTTATGCGTGCGAGCTCTGTGAGCTGGTTGAGATACATTTTTATCTTACACACAAGTAAATACATTTTCGTTTGGGCAACGTGGCGACGGCGGCGGCAGCGGCACAAAATAAAAAAAAAAAAAACAGCAACAGAATCAACAGACAGTAACAAGGTCAGGGAACAACAACAACAACAACAAGAACAACAAAAATCATCATCATCGCCTTCGTCTTCGTTTTTGTATCTCTTGCGTACATTCAACTTAAATTATAGCAAATTGTTTAAACAAATATCTATAGATTTTTTTTAAACGTTTTTTTTTTTTGTTTTTTTTTTCTTCGTTTTTATTTTCACGTCTCTCTCGTGTCTCGCACCGGCGACAAGTTTTTGTTTACTGAATTTCGGAATCGAAAACTGATTTTTACATACAAGAAACAAAAAGCAATAACAACTACAACTACAACAACAACATTAACAACAACAACAACAAAAATCCAGCAGCAGCAGCAGCAACGACGACGTTGGCAGCAATAAATATTTTTCAAAAATACATTTTAGTTGTAGGCGAAAACAAATTCACGACGAAAACGACAAAAACGACGACGACGACGACAACAACGATGGGCAGGCGCGATGGGGGCGGGGCTAAGTGGGGAGGCGACACCAGAGAAGAGCCAAAAAAACAAATTGTGTGAGGCGACGTCTTTTTGGTTCCGAATTTCGGAGCAAACAATTTGAGTTTTTTTTTTTTCGATAAGCAAGCGACGACGAACGATAACGACACATCGACAAAAACAACATCGACGATTACAACTGAACAACAACAACTGCGACAAATATGAAGAACTTTGGTATCCCCTTCTCTCTTATCAATCAGCTAAAAAAGCCAATCTAATCGCTGAAGTCTGATAATTAGCATTTTTATTGGCCTGCCAAGGGAAGGTGGAGAAAAAGTGATTGAGAAAGTGAGAAAAAGGCAAAAAGTACTATATATCTTTTAAGGCGTTCTATATATTTTCAATCTAATGATTGAATTGAATCAGATCTGAGAAAAATGTTACCAGAAGGAAAAAAAAAAGAAAGAAGAAAAGTAGAGGTAATGAGAAGCAATTAATAGACTTTAACTACAACTTTAACTCTAAAAGCTAGTCAACTTTACAGAAAAGAGATTCTAAAGCAGAGAATTATGATGAGAAACCGAGAAATAGAGAATCTTTTTTAAGCATAGTATTCTACCAATTGGTACACTTGTAAATTAAATAAGACAAAGAAAAATATATAGTAAGAGGCAACGCTATTTAATTTATATTCGGTCTGAAATAATTTCGGCGGGATAAACGAAAAGGAAGTAGAGAAAAAAAGGTAAATAGAAAATAGATTAGGTAAGTTTGAGAGTGGAGAAAAAAAAAAGTTCGATTAAGAATACAGCATTTAAAATGCTAAACTTTTACTCTTCTTCATTCGAAAAGTGTGAGAGAGATTAAAGAAATCTAATCTTAAAACAGTAGTGAGCACATCCCAAAAGTTTTAATTTTGTTTACGTTTTTAATATTTAGCTAATAAAAAAGAATGATCTCAATATTATAGTGAAGCCAAAAGTCATCTCTAAAAGTTTAAAGATTAAACAATATTGCAAAAAGTTTTCACTACTTGACCATTATCTGATTGAAATGCTCCTCATTTAATTAAGAGTTAAAGAGGTAATAAAGATATAGATATAGAGGCTTAATTAGACAAATGTACTAAAGAATAATATGTGTGATAGAGACTTATGTGAATTGAAGGAGACACTGGAAAAGTATCATGAAAGTACATATATACCAAGTCATCCTTCTTAAGTGTATATAATTTAGACGAACCGCCTTTGATGTTCATGGGGTAATAATCATTTCCCCTAGAGATAAGATTTTTGTCTGTTGGAAATTTTACATATGGTAATATATCTTATCTGTATACTTTATGAGGGTATTAAAATGGGATTTATGCGTATGTTAAATGTTATAAATAAGCAAAACAAATCGATTAATCAAAACTTTTAAAACGCCTCTTCAAGTGCTAACTTGAATGATTAGGTGAAAGGAGAGTGGAAAATAAGTTAAATTAATAATTCAACTTCAAACGGGTTTGGCTAGATATTAAAATGTGGAACTAGTTCAATGAGTAGACTTGAAGGAATTGAATAGGATTAAGTTCTTGTTCTTTTCATGTTGAATTAAAAGATTCAACTATTTTAATTAGCTCGTAAACTGTAAGTTGTCTAATTAAATTGCTCTCAATTGCAACAGAAGAAAGTAATTCCCATAATCTCTTTTCAGAATAGCGTTCCATCTCTTTCTTTGTTGGAAATTTTCCAAAAACCTCAAAAAAGTTTTCCACTTTACTGCACACTTTGTTGCACTTGAAAACTCAACAACCTTACAAACTTTTGTTCAACAAATCAATTTCAATTCGCCTACTACAGAAAACTGGTTTAAGTGTTGCTGCGACTGACATAAGGAGGTGGGTGACGTGGAGGGGGCGAAAAATAGATCACAAAGACAATGTCAGAGGGTCGACTATAAGGTGCTCTATATCAAGTGGAGGTAAGGGGGAACTGATAATGGGTATTACCACCTGGATTTCGATATTTAAATTGTCTATCAACCATATTTATTTACTTTCCCTCACTTGGGTTTACAGGGTGATAAAAAAGAGAACCAATAAAACGACAGGAAAAGCGTGTGTAGACGATTTTGATTATAAGCCACTTGAAAACTTAAGCAAATGTTTTCAATATAAAATCAACAATAAACTACGCAAACTACCCTCAAATGATATATGCAATTTTAAGTCTTTCTATTGAGTCAGCTGACGAAAATTATAATATTTAATAATAATCATTTTCAACCAGCAAAAGTCGAGGCATGAAAATTCACATTTCAATTTTTGCGACAAGTGTCGAGTTAGCGTTAAATTTTATGGCTAGAAAATAAGCAACAACAAAAACAAAAAAAAAAAAAAACAAAACCACATGAGAAGAAAATATTTTAGCAAATTACACAGCACTTTGGGCCACCTGCGCGTATACGTAATATTTATGTGTATTTATTGGCCCATTTGCTTTGCTAAACACATTTCTAGAATAAATTTTGAACAGGCAGCTGATTGAGCATTGAATTTTTCTCTAATTGGCATTTAATTGAACTGGTCGAAAAGAGGAAATGGCAGAGGCAGAGTCAGGAATACAGACAGCTGTCATTCGATAGAGAACCCTAATCGAAACTAACCAAAAGCAGACACCTTATCTCATCTCTGATAAGCTCTCGAATTGCAATAGTAACGCATTCGCATAGATAAACTTGGAATGCCAGGCAATTGTTATTTGTTTAGTCATGTTCTAAACAAATTTGGAATGAGTCATAAGGGAAATTCAAGCATAAATTTGCAAGGCTTTTTGAAGTCGACATAAATATTAATCGGAACTTTCAGTAACTAAAGAACTAAAGAAATTAAAGTTAATTGAAAATTAAAGAAGGGTCAACTTTTGGCCTTATCGCCTTAATTTTCGTTCATTCTCAAGCGCAAAGGCAGTATTGAAAGGCCTTTTCAAATGACCTTAAGCAACTAACTTGAATTTCTGAATCCAGTTACATGTCAATTATATTTGACATTTCAATAAGTAGTTCAGATTTAGATTTCTTTTTCTTTAGGTTTGTCATTGTTTCATTAGTTAGTTAGTTAGTTAGTTAGTTGGTTTCTGTCACTTTTAGTAACACCTTTGACTTAGGCTTAACAAGTGTTTCAAGTCACATTCCCTGGGTCATTATTTTTACAGCACTTACACAAACATTCAGACATCACGTAAAGTCAAATATTTGACCAGAGTTTTAATTAACAGTCAATAGAGTGCCAAACAACCCATTTGCGGTCGAGCCTTGTTGGCTTATTGGCTGGGTGGCTAGCTGGCTAGCTGGCTGGCTTATGAAACCATATCAAGTTGTGCAAACAGACAGACAGACAGACAGACGACGACGGTTGCAACTAGGCGGCAGCTAGTTAGCCAGGCATCAGAGTTTGTTTGTCAGAGTTTGTCAAGAAGCTTTCGAGAGGATTAGCAAATGGGATTGAAAAAGCACTGAGAAGAACGAACTGACAACAGTCATTAAGCAACAATCATCGCGGGTCAACAATATTTATATGAGGAAATATTTGTGCCTGTTTTGCTAGCCTTACACTATCTCTCTCATTCTGAATAGGTGGGTCAACACTGTGCTTTAAACAACGGTTGGGTAAATACTAACACAATTAACAGCAAATAAAAGTGTCACCACATCAGAAGAAAAAAAAGAATCATGAAATTTCACATAAATTATATATAGGCTCCAATAAGTTTCACTGAGTTCAGAGATAAGTTTTCAAAATACTTTCATACTTGACATTTTAAAAAGGGGTCACTCTGGGTCTTCAAGTTTTTTAAGCATTACCTGTAAAGAAAGAAAGTAAAAACAACAATTAATTATTTAAAGAAATTTAATCCCATCAATTTGCGCATATTTTATGCCTAAGTAAATATTTCTTTAAATTAAATTAAACGACGCAAAATGTTGATTTAATTATTTGCTTTAATCAAAGAAAAAGAGAGAGAGAGAGGGGGGCAAGGGAAGAATAGGTAATGGCGGTAACGGCACACGGCAACAAGAAGAGAAATTTTTTTTTTATTTAAATTAAAACACATTTTCTCGTGGCAATTGCAAAACAGTTTTCTTCGTTTTTTGCCGTTTGCCAAAAGACGTCACCCAACAGCAAGAAAATGCATTTTTGGCCCACAACCAAAAATACCAAATAACTGAATGTTGTCAATGAAAATTTCAAATGAAAATAGGGTGAAAAATGTTGCATTATTTTCTTAGATTTCTTCACGTTGTTTATTTGTTTATTTTACACCTCGGTCTTATAAGGTAATTTGCCGTCAGTCAAGTGGGTGATGTGATGTGATGATGTTTCGTTAGCTAAGTGAAAAAAATTGATGTACCTAACAATTTGTTGGTTCTGCCCAGATGATTGCGATGATGAGACAACCACTGGGAATCTGTTTTGCATATTTTCCTAGTTCTTGCTTGTTTAGAATTTGCAGTCAAGTGTTTATAATTAAAAAAGAATTTTTAGCTTAATTTGGCATTTCAAGATAAAATGTCAAAGGGTCCACACCACGCCATCGTCGAGAATATGCAGAGAAAAACGCATTCCACAACAATCGCGTGGATTGACAGAAATGAAGAATGACAAGATGAATCACAAAATAAAGAGCAAAAAATTTGTTTTTTTTTTTTTTGGTTAGTCGAGGAAAAATAAGTGGATTTTAATGGCTTTCGAATTTTGTTTATGGTTCGATGATCCAAACTACAAAAGAAATGCATTACGCAAATTGGTCCGTGGGAGTAATGAGAGTGCCAGGCATGAAAACTTAATTAATACACATTTTTGTTTATTTAAACCACAAATCATCTAGCCCCTAGTGTAACTAGAAAGAATTATTGCAGCAGGAGCTAAGCAGGATACGATTACGATAAACAGAACTTTTATATTTAAGTATATCTATCTATCTATCTATTGCTTTTTAAACGCTCAAGATAATTTATCGATAGTTCTTGCATCGTTAAAATATTATGCTACGTTTATTAAAAGTTAAGAATATAAAAGTTAAAAGAATATAAAATCTGAAGACTAATTTGCCAGATGAAGAAACAAATTATTGAATTAAATGAAAAGTTTTCTGCTATTTTAATATGTCAGTCTATCATTTAGTCTTTTCAACATTTGGAGTGAGAGTGAATAAGCACTTTCTATACGAAAGTCATACATATATCAAATATCTGTTTTTCAACTAAGAGTGCTTCTCTGCCTAAACATGAAGACTAAATAACCGATTCAGTCGGTTTCGATTCTTGTTTTTTCCTATGATTCATCTTTTTTAGAGCTTTTGTTTCAGATAGGTAGACCAGATTGCCTTTTGTTTTGCTTTCCTTTAGATTTCTGAGCTCCCACAATTGTGTTTGTAGAACGACACCCTGTACTGTCAACTGTTTCAGTTTACTTTTTGTCTGTCGCTGTC
Organism: Drosophila nebulosa; assembly: GCA_024703675.1. Lineage (NCBI taxonomy): Eukaryota > Metazoa > Arthropoda > Insecta > Diptera > Drosophilidae > Drosophila > Drosophila nebulosa. The sequence continues at coordinate 7,537,081 of CM045724.1, read as the reverse complement.
TTATTTACTGGCGCTTATCATTTTTCATTTCACACACAGACACACACACACACACACGAATACAAGCGCACACATTGTTATGTATGTATGTATATACATATGTACATACTTTGTGCCTTTATTTGTCCATATAATTCATATTTAATCAACTGATAACTGCAACTACAACAACCATTTCAACCTGTTGCTGTTGTTTTTCCATTCTGCTTTGGCATTGTGCTCCAATTTGCTGGGCTCCTGATATTCTTGCTGACATTATCACCTGCCATGGGCATAGCATTTGATATCACTAGCAAAAAAAAAAGCAAACGGAGCTGAGAGCCACTTGATACTCTGCCTGCCTTCCACTGTGCTGATTGTGAGACAAGAGAGTCAAGTTTGCTACACTCTGTTATCACAATTAATATTTACCGATACAAAGCGAAACTCGATAATATGAATATAATGCGCGAGTAGGAGGGAGGGGAGGTGTGGGTTAGGAAGAGAGGCAATTGTCATATACATTTTGGACTATTTGCAGGGGAAAACCCAAGAACAATCGAAAGCTTTTTCTTGTCTTATAACCTGAAACAAATTTGTTTCTTATCAAAAAAAACTTTTTTTTTCTGTTATTGGCGAAAATTCGGCATTAGGCGAGGAAAACCAACTGCCTTAAGTCAACTTTGAACTCTTTTTGAAACTGGTTTACTTCAAACTATCAGAAAAAACATATTTTTAGAATGCTTTATAAATTTGAATCACTGTTTCTGAGACTTTTAAGTTAGCCGTATAGTAAAGTGAAAACATTCCTCAAATTAGGCGAACGTAAATTTCATTTCAAACTAAACTTTCGATTTTTAAAATAAAATTCTGGAAATTTTGTAAAAATAACTGAATTTTCAGTTGGTCAAATCTTACCATAATGTTAAAGGAGGGAGATCTGGGCAATTTGATTAGCCTTATTTTAACATTTTTAGCCGGATTATTGGGCTACATTTATGCCTATTGCTATGAGTCTAAGAAAAAGGTGGTAAATAATAGTCTAGATATCTTTCCAGAAAGCGAATTGCCACCATTGCCGCAAATAAAATTAACAATTGAGCAACTGAAACGTTTCGATGGCACACGACCCGATGGACGAATTTTGATTGCCTTCAAAGGTAAAATCTATGATGTATCCAGCAATGTGAACGAATTTGGTCTGCAGGGAACATTGAATCGTGTGGCTGGCAGAGATTTTACAAAATATCTCAAGATTATAATGTGTTTGAATGAATCGGAAGTGAATATTTTAGAAAGTTGGGAGCATGTTTTGGAAATGAATTATCAACGTGTGGGCGTACTTATCGATGAGCAGGGACAAATTTTACTTGGCGATTATGATGGTGGTGAAGAGATTACCCTTATTGAGGAGCTATCGGATAACAACAAAGCAGCACAGCAGCAGCAAGTGAATGTGGATGAGTCCAAGGCCGATGGCATTATGGGGCACCCGAAAGCCCAATAAAGTCCCAGAAAAAAGTCCGTACAATTGTTTAAACCAACGTCTCGAGTATGTAAAAGAAGTTGAATTTCAAAACTGAATGAAAGTACTCTGGTTTTAAGTAAAGTTTTCAATTGCATCGTTAACAAAACTTTTAAAGTTAATTCGTTTTTGTTATAGCGATTTAAGTTGGGAATCTTAAGTTAAAAGAAATGAAGTAGAACTGCTGTAATCGCAAAAGAGTTTCTAGAATTTCTTACCTAGCATAAATTCAGATTGATAAGATCTGAATAGCTTATACCTTGATTTTAAACTAAACCACAAAAGTTTCGGATAGAATATTTTTTTTTTCAGCTATAAAAGACTTAAACGAAATAATGACCCTGGACCTGTTTGATTTATTCAGACTAAATTAACTTTTAGCTTTAAACATTTTCTTAAAAGATCTTAGTAATGAAGCAATGTAAGCCGATCTTTAGTATTTGTATGTATGTATGTACATATTCCATGAAAATTTTAAGCTAAGCGAGATTTTTTGGGTAAAGTAGTAGTTTGTGCTTTAACAAACTTATCTTCATTTACTTACCCAATGAAATCTTTGATAAAACAATAAACCTTAAATAAACCGCGATCGTTATTCAGTAAATATTCGGGCTGTATTACGGTGGCTGGCATTATGTTGATGTTTTGTGGTTGCTGTTGCATTTGAAAAGATTGTCCGTTGCCACTTTTTTTGTTGCTGTTGTCACTGTTGTTCTTGCTGTTGCTGTTGCCGTTGTTGCTGTTGTTGTTAGCCATTTTGTAGGCTAATGTAGCCATTTTGTTGCTATTGTTGCCATCATCATGCTGGCGACAATCACAAAAACAATATTTCAAACATGCAGCAATTTGTTGTTGCTTTTGTTTCGGGGAGTTACGGTTTTTTTTTTTGTTTTTGAATATTTTATTTTTTTGGTTGTTATGCAAAATTAAAAACAAAACAATAATAATTAACTCAATTCAATTGACAAAAGCAGCAATTGGCAAATTTTCTATAATTTTGTATTCCAACTTTTTGTAAGAGTATTAGTGTAAGAGGGAGAGGGAAATACGAAATTAGAGAAGAAGAGTCGAGTGTGGGTGGGTGGTGTAGCTGGTGTTGCATGTGTGTCTAGTGTTGCAAGCTAAACAAAATTTCAACACGAAGCATACAGAGGACACAAAAAAAAAATGAAAAACATTTAATTAACATTCACCGTCATGATATAAGACATTCCAAACAATATGTAATCTGGTGAATCTCTGTCAAGTCTCTATTTGCCGCATGCTGCATGCCACACACACACACAACCAACACACATAAAGTGAAGTTGAAAACTTATATAACACACACACACAAACACAACAGCAATTTCAAAACTGATGAGCAGCTGCGGCGGAGCCGCATAATGGCAAAATGTTAGGGTGAATCAAAACATAAAACCCACAGCTGAATGTAGCCTTCTTATGTAGGTCAAGATATGACATATTCTTTTGAATATGATGCAAATTAAAAGTCATGTGATACTTCACTTCTTATCAAACTAATTTGCACTTTTTTTGACAAGTCTTCTTGTCCTTTAAATCATTTTTCCCATACCTATCATAAAGTGTCTCTTATTTAGGATGACAGAAGGATGCAGAAAACAAAAGTTTTTAAGACTGTATCTAATATAAGTAGTTAAATATATACAGTGAGTCACCCTAATGGGGCAGCCTAGTTGTCAAGCGAAATGAAGACCCAACAAAAAATGTAATATGTTTCTCTAACGTTAGACACTAGAATGTTGTTGTTGTTGTCGTCCTCCTCGTAGTTGTGGTTGTCATTGGTGGTGCTACTTCTGTTCGCCGTTTGCCTGCTGACAGCCATTTGACAGTTGACAGTTTTGCCTAGAAATATGACAGTTTCAGCAAGCTGGAAATGGCGGAGTGTCGCATTCGGAGACACTTTTACAAATGTCCAACATGTGAATTATTTCGTTCTACTTGTGTAAGAGGAAATGATAAAACGATGGCATGTAGTTTAGTTGGGCTTCTTTCCCCAGTAAGTGATAACTAGATAAAAAAACAAAAATAAAAAAAAGGAAACCTGACTGTTTAATTAACATATTTAATTAAAATGAAATTACGAAAGCAACACACACATACCCATACTCACACACACAGGTAGGCCTGCCTAAAGGTTGCCAGTTAGGAATCCAAAAAAAAAAAGAAGGAGGAGACGTAGAGAGACCCTCTTAAGTACTAACAACGATGTGTTCTAATGCTGCTGATGATGATATGCCGACGACCCTGACTTTGAAAGCAAGTCACGTATGTACACATAAAGTGGCGCCCCCCAACGGTGTTTGAAGGGTCTTTAAAAACACAAACACACTCTAACACACACACAGGTACACATACACTCCTTCTTGTTGGCCAAAGAACTGTCAGTGTACCGAGAGTGGTTTTTATATATTTTTTTTTTTTGTCGAGTGCTAAGAGTTTGGTGGAAAAACCTTGGGATAAATGCCTGCCCGCTGAGAGCACACGGCTTACCTCATCCCCAACCACACACCCACCACTTTCCCTCCCCACCCACTAAATTACTAAACAACAAAACGAGAATATAAAACATTGCCTTGAAAATGTATTCATTGTAGAGAAATAAACAAAAGAAAAATAAGAACAGAAAACAAAAAAGGGGGAGGCGGGGAAGCAAAAAAAATAATATATCTGAAATGATATGCAAGCCTGATGCCAAGAGAAAGATTGGACTTTCAATGTTGACACAAGGACTTGGGATTTTGGCAATTGAATAGAAGAGATTATATTATGACAAGGATTTATAGAAATGTCCATGGAGGAATTCTAGAAACAACCATGCGCTAATGGGTAGAAAAATTTAATTCTCCTCAATGACTTGCTTTAACTTTTAAAAACTCATTTGAGTATAAAATTTATTCGCATTTTAAGTAGATAGAATAGTTCCTAGAAAAGGGTTTAAAATGCAAAATCCAGATTATGCGCTGGGCGATGTGCCTCATTGAGTCCAACGCGAATGCAGTCTAAAAGCGAAACGCACACAAAAGGATGCTCAACTTTACTATGGGAAAATGCAATAATAAAAGAGCAAAAACTACAAGAGAGATAGAGAGAGAGAAAAGGAGAGGGAGAGGTGGTATAGCAAGAATCATAACCTTGACCTGAAATTTTCCACCATGTGATGTGGATAGCTTCTGCTTTTCCACCGTCACTCTCCCTCACTCTCTGGCTCTCTCCTTCCCTGTCTCTCTCTCTCTCTCTTTGGCTCAGTCGCTACGTGAGCAGCAGCGAGCAGTGGCAGCATAGAACACCCGCAGAACATGTTGTTATTTGAGTTCTAGTTTTCTTTGTTGCATTTTGCCATACACAGCATCCCGCACCCAACTACTCTCGCATCTCTATAGAAACAACATAGTGGGACATGGATCCCTACCTTCTTCTATTCGTCGCCTGGTATCCTTTTGATGCCTTCACGTACGCTTGATTTTATTTTATCTCATTTTCCGTTGCAAGTTTTTCACTTTATGTGTGCTTGGTGGGTGGAAGGAAATAAATGTCAAGGACTTTACCATTACCCAGAACAGTACATAGTACAGTCGACAAACGCAATGCGTATAAACCCATAAATATCCATTCTCCCCCTTTACCATCTTCTCGATTTTTTTTTTCTTTTTTTTGAAAGCATTTTTATGGTTGAGAAATGCAACAAATAAAAAAGGAAACGATAAAGACCTCATTGTGTCTATTAAATGAGGCAAATCAATAAAAAGTGCGAAGAAACGCCCGGAAAATGGGGGCAACACGTACACTGCTAAAGTACGCAGCAATAAAAGAATATATAAAAAGTGTAGAAAATGGCAACTCTGTGTCAAAGACAAAAGGAAATGAATGCAAAGTTACACAATAATATCTACTTAACGAATGAAATGCAAATTTTAATGATGTGGCAATTTCGATTTGCTCTTTCTACGCTTGAGCTAGTTGTACTGCAGCAGGGCAGTCCTTAGAAACCAGAAGACGTAAGCACGGCAATTTCTACACAGAAAGCAAGTAAAGTTTGTCAACATGAATAGGTCTAGTGATTCAAGTGATGTTTTCGACATGAAAAAACTAAACTTTACGTTAACAAGCTAAACTCTTTCAATAAACAATGCTAAATGATGGCAACTCTGGCTAGATAAATGCTTCATGCATAGAAATGGCAACTCAGAGTTAAGAAAAACTTCTTAAATTTGGCATTTAAGGCATAAGAAACACACAAAGCGTAACAGAAAAGGCACAGAAATTCAAAAGACAGCTTAAAAGTGAAGGCTTCAATTGAGTTGGCAACTCTTACTCAATATTGCGTGATGGCAACAAATTTTGATGAATTCCTCTACATACTTTTCAATAAAATTCGCATTAAATTTCTATTTCTTATCAATCGAGTCGTTGATAAAACAATTTGAAAAGCATTTCTTTAGATCAATTAATGGCTTAGTTAACTTTTGCGTCGCATTTACTTCAATGCGCTGTCGCTCTTCACGTTTCTTTCAGTTTGTAGCCAGCTTAAACCGCTTACTGCCAGAAATGTGTTCATGCCACTCTCGCAGTGCAATGCGAAAAAAGAAGAAGAAAAGAATTGACAAAAGAAAATCATCTGCTTAATAGACAAACGACGACGACGATTTAATGAAGGCCAAGCCAGAAACGAGAAGCCAAAGTCAACGCCAGATGTTATATGTTGTGTCTATTTTATCAGCAAGCTGAAATCTCAAATTAATTTAAGAAAATGCCAAAATTGGCAAAGCCAAAGCCAAGAATTGCATTCAAGCGAATAGAGAATTTATTTTTCTGTTTGGGTGTGTTGGTAGAACTTGGTTGAGGTCACACACAAAGGCCGCCCGCCCGCCCGTTTCAAAAACTATTCGTATATTGGTGGGTTGGTAATAAAAAAAAAGTATTGCGTATACGCAACGTTGCCAGGAACGACGCCTTAGTGGCTGGCTGACTTTGACAAGCTCAAGTTCTAGGGGACGAGGAAAGTTCTCAACAAGGAAATGAATGAAAGCAACGCAATGGCAAAACACACACACACACACACACGCACACAAATAAATTCCCAAAAATTTCTTTAAGTAAGCATTGCGTAATCGTGTGGAATTAGTAGAGGAAAGAGCCAACACAATGGAGCAAAAATGCACAACAAATAACGTTTGGATGTACGTAGAGAATCCCCACCACTACCGACCACCCTCCTTTGCTCCCTCTCTGTCATAGAAAAATCAATGAGTTTACATGCCACTTGTGTTTTTGGGCACTTTTCATTGAGAACTTTTGCCCATTGCCTAGAAGTATGCTATAGCTTTTGCGCCGATGTTTGCTCCTATTGATTTTTGATAAATGACTTCGTCAACGACCATGTTAATGGGCGTTGAGGCGGCGCAGGGTGGATGGAGCATGTTGTGCGTTTTGTTTTGTTGATGGCCATTAAAAGGACACGACATTGAAGACGTTTCACTTTGTCAAAATAAACGACATTTGGTCACCCTGAATGTCCAGAGAAAAAGTTCTGAGCTCGTGAAAAGCATGTGAAGTGGAGAACTAGTTCTTTTATGTACATATATTTATTTTTTGCTCATTCTTTACTTAATTGTTATTAATTTTTAGGGGATTCTCAGCCTAATTGGCTATAGGAATTGACAAAACTAGTTCCAAGTTTATGGGGGAAAATAATGTGGCTGGGCAAAGTAGAGAACTAGTTCTTTTATGTATATTAATTTTGTTGTTTTATCGAAGTAAAACTTTGTGGAGAGGTCTGTAAAAATTCTTCAAATGCTTTATAGAAAAATTCTTGGCATAATACAATTAATTAAAGGTAAGATTAATGGTTTGAAGAGCTCAGAAGAACTAGTTTTTATGAACATATCAAAAGTAAATTTTTCCTAAACTAGAAGAACTACGTAGTTCCGTTGTTTAATTTTTAGAAATTTATGATTGACAAGCCAAGAGAATGTAGATAATAATATTGTTCTCTCTGTTGAAAAGTCAAACTGGAACACTAACAAAAAACATTGATAATGCTCTATCCATCGCGTTTTCCCTTACTCTCAACTATGACCTCCAATTTAAAGGTTAATCCTTCAGCTACCTAGCTTTTCCCCTCTTTGCTCATTGACAATGCTTAATCCTTGACATGATATTTGAAAAATGCACTCGCACACTCTCACACAGAGCCAAGGATTTTACGGCTTTCAAAACGAACACAAAAGGATAGTGAAAGAAAAAAAAAAACGTTTCCAATTGGCGAATGTCATTAATGTTTAAGAGAAACAACAATAGAGACGGAAAAATAGTTGTCAATTGTTACCAATTGTTAACAATTTGCCATTTACATTTGGGAAAATTATAAAAGTAATTTCAATTTGTTGATAGCATGAGCATAAAAATTTAGTTACCTTTTAATAAAAATATTTCCGTTATTAAAAGCAATTTCTAAATTGTTTTGGTTTTCCATGAATGAAACTCAAAATGTGTCACGACGAGGCGACGACAACGACAACGAAGACGAGTACGAGGACGAGAACGAGGACGATGACGACACACGACGACCAGCGAAATAGGCGCGCGAAAAACCAGGGAAAACTACAAAACGACGAAACGCAGCGAATTTCTAGAATTTATTTGTGAAGTTTTCTTGGGGCCGCGTTCTTTTCTTTTTTTTGTTGCTTTCTATCGCCGATGGTGATTATAGTGATAATAATGAAGGGGGGGCGGCGAGGACAAGAGTGAGTTAGATAGACCCAGAGAGAGTGAGAGAGACAGAGAGAGGGAGACTCTTCAGAGCCAGTCACTCATACACGGGACACACACGCGACACACACAACTGACGATGTTGCGTTGCGTTGTTATTCCAACTAAGAAAGAGGGGGCCGAGGCGTATTTTATTTTTTTTGTTTCGTTTATTTCAATTTGTATTTGAATTAAACTTTTTTTCTTTTATAAAATTTTGCTTTTGGTTTGGCTTGAGATATACTTTTTTTTTTTATATAAGAAGCGCAAATGTAGCTTCTTCTTTTTTGCACTTTCTTTTCTCTGGTTACAGATATATCTTTTCTTTTTTTTTTTCTTTTCTTTTATATATATATATATAAACTTATGCTTTTTAGTATAACATTAAATTGCAGAACCACGTTGTAGGAAGAGAAGAGAGCGCGGCGATGACAGAGATTTGCAATTAATTTAATTTTTTGTGATAAATTGATTAATTAGAATTTTTTATTATTTTTGATTTGATTGTAAAAAATAAATTTTTCTTTTCTACTTGTTTTGGTGTTTGGTTTAGAAAGAAGCCAAAGTGTAGATTGACAGCCTAACACAGTCAGTACTGAGGGTAAGTTTTCTTTTCGCCCAAGCGAAACATGCAGATGAGAGGCACACACAGAGAGATACAGAGAGAAAGCAGAAAGCGAGAGAGAGAAAAGTTCATTTTCATTTTTCCTTGCCACGTGAGCGTACATTCTCTAGTTTCGCTCGCTCTCTCTCTCTCTCTCTCTCTGCAGTGCTCTCTGTGAAATTTATGTTGCAATTTGTTTGATTTTCTGGCTCTTTGCCTAGGCAAACTTTGAATTTTTATCTAATTAGCCTTTTCTCTCTCTCTCTCTCTCTCTCTCTCTCTCTCTGTTGTATACACTTGTGCTTCTGCTCTCTCTCTCTGTATTTATCGCTCTCTGTCGTTCGTTGAGTGTATACATACATAAATATAATAAGTGGGGATATATATGTATATATATATCTAAAGCATAAATAACACCTGCTCCCTCCTCCTACTCGTCCTCCCATCTGCTGCTGCTGGGGGGGTTATGCTAGACGCCTGCGCACTAACAAAAAACGTGGTCCAAATTTCGTTTTTCCTATTCAGATTCCCATCGTTATCAAGTGGGTGGTGAACGAGCGAACGAACGAACGAACGTTTCGTAGGGAAGGGTTCATAACAATGGGCAAAAACAGTGAGAGAGAGAGAGAGAGAGAGAGCCATCACCAAAGAGAGAGAGAGAACAGGAAATTGTGTGCAGAAATGAACGCTGCACACACACAAAAGAAGAGCAGAGCAGAGCAAGACAAAAGAGTGAGAGAAAATGAGGAAGTTCATTTTTCCCTCCCCTCCTCCACACATTGTCTCGATTTGACTTTTTGTATAAAAAACAATTACTGCAAAAATTTATAAATATTTGATTAAAACTTTATTATTTGCCAAGTCCTTTTCAAATATGCTAAAGACCACAATCTAAATTTACAAAAAGTACTTTCGAAATCTAAGGGGAAAACTTGTAGAGTAGTTTTTCTATTGTCTCGCCTCGTCTGTGGAGAATAAATTGGAGCATGACCTACATAAAGCATAAATATGAACGCAAAAGTGCACACAAAATCGCAAACATTCATTGTGGAGTTAATTTTGGTTAAGAAAAAGTTGAAAATGGTAAAGGATAAGATTGAAGAACACTTTAATTAACGTTACTAAGCAACATGAAGACGTAGAGCTTAAGTTAGAAATCTAATTTTTTAAAATCTTTTCCAGGCATATTTATCACTTAACTAATGAGTAAATGTGTTCAAAGGGATTGCTTTTTAGTAGACAACTACAACTCTTAAGCAAGTTTCAAGTCTTTGACATCGAAATGCCCAAGCGGTAAGCAGGCAATGTCTTATATTTTCTATAAGCAGTTACAATTCTCAATTGGTTAAGGCATTGACGATGCGTTATGGCACATAGACTTGTTAGACAACGAAGTACGTCTTTACAATTTGCGCTAATCTCCAAAACGTCAACATAATCTTTTAGTTACAAACTCATTACGAAATTTGACACTGTAATCTCAGCTTAATATATTACGATTTCCACACTTAATCGAATATATAAGCATTTTTCTAATATTAGATCAACTTGTAAACTTGCAATCACATTTATTATTCAACCTTTATTCAATCTTTTTCTAGCCAGGGAACTTTTAACCCGAGATCGGGCTAATTAACGATGTGTCATATACACATGTACCTACAGATATATATATGTTCAGATTCGTATTTGTTATACGTATACGAAATAAAATACAATAGTAATCAACTTTAAGATTGTATAAATTTCTATTGTTTCCTTATAATAGAAAACTTTGTGTGGTTACGTTACATTAAATCACATTAATTTATTTAAAATAATGTATAGAGTGAGTTAAGGTGGTGTCTATATATGTTACAAGGGAATCAAAGGGCCAAACTATTCGAGCTTAAGTTTTTTTTGGCCAATCCCATATTAGAGCAAGAAACGGTCAATTTTAGTATGTATTAGGTAAAACTGCGTTTGTGATCAACAAAGTTGGTATACGTGGCTAAATCTAAAATCTAATCTTGTAGCATGTTTCCTATCAATGTCTTTAATATAATTTTGGATATTACAAATTTCACAATAAATAACTTACTCATAGATTTCTTTGTGTGGAAACCACAAAATTGTATTTTATTTTTCACATACCTGCAAATGAGAGAAATAAATAACATTATATAAAGTTACTATACATATTATGGCAATTAATTATAGCAGTATAGGTATGTATGATCATTCAATGATTCGCCATAAAGCCCCCGAAAAAAAAATATTATTAATGGGCCACTTTTGGTTTATGGCTCATTTTGTATATTTTTAGCACAATTCATAAAATCAAGGCAATATTTTTCTCTCCGTCTTTCTCACTTCCTCTCTCTTTGTGTTGTTATATTGTTGGATCTCTCAATTGGTTTGATAAGATTATAGAGGGAAAAACTGATTAGATGACTTGGAGAAAATCAAAAAGTTGAAGGCTTTGAGTTGAAGTTGAGTGTTAAGTTGGTTTTGTTTGCTCTGTAAGCTGATCGATCAAACACAAACTTAAAACTCAAAAAGCGAAACTGGTTAACAGTCGTCAGAGTCGGAGCTTGTAATTTTCCATAACGACAACACAAAACAATTGGGTGCATCGGCAGCAAGAGCAACGGGAACCAGTTCCAGTTCTGTGAGAGGTCGCCTCGTTATGATAATTATGATCGTGATCTAAACATTGATTGAGTGGTTTATGGAAAACTTTTTGATTTATTTCAATGAAAATGGTAAACAAATGGAAAAATTTAAGAGAAAGAAATGGTGAAGAAATAAAAGCTCTACAAAACAAAGAAATCACTTGGGGGCTAATTTGTTAAGAATTAATGCATAAAAAGAAAAAATAAATAAGATTGAAGATGAGGACAAATTCGTCTCAAAAGTAAAGTCTTAATATTAGTTTAAATATATGCATTTGGGAAATAGTTACAATGATTTTTAACTCGAAACATAAAAAAATCAATTTTTAAGCTGATCTTTTATAAGTTTATAAGAACTAGTTTTAAGCCTTTTACGCGAAACCACTCAACAAAGCAGAACTAGATCCGCATTATCTTTGCTTGTTTAAGAAATACATTTCTGAAGTTTACTTAGTTTGAAAATTAAAGATTGAGCCTTCTTTAACTTAACTTTCCGGTTGGAAACCTTTTTTTTTTTGCTTGCAATACGTAATTTAAAGAACATTTATGATCATTAAATCTAAATTAAACACATGTTATGATAGCCTGAATGAACAGGTTCTACTCGCAAGAGAGATCATTCGATGTTCCAAAGACCGTAAAACCGTTCACCCTAACTCACCTGGGTAGGAATTAGGTTATCATGAAAAGTAAAACTGCAAAGTAAGCTCTACGATGAGCTGGCTGATTGGAATAGGGATGGCTGGTCATGGGGGTGGGGGTCAATGTATTTAAAACGCAATTGACAAAAGCTACCTTAAAAAACAACCCCACAAACAAACAAACAAACAAATAAATGTATAAAAAACACACAAGAGAGTAACGATCACAATGAGAGAGAAAGACAAAGAAAGAGAATGAGAGAGAGCCAAAACCGGCAAACGTAGCGAATGACGACGAAAACAACAGCGAGGCAAAGCTTTTTTTTTTGTTGCTTTGATGATGAAAAGGTTCAGGTTAGCCAGTCCGCTCAGTGTGACAGCGAACGTCGAGCGGTTTAAGTGAGTTTTGGGGTTTGAGTTAAGTTCAGTTTGTGTTATGGCCGCAAACAACCGAAACGTGAACGCAAATTGTGGAAAATTTCGTGAAAAGCTACCAGTGTGAACCTAGAAACTAGACGAAGGAAGGAAGAAAAACCAAAGGATACAATACATCATCATCTAGTGGGATCTCTCTCAGAGCTCTAAGTTCAAAATGTACGAAGTGGCATGCCTGATGTTCATTTGCCCTTGGCTCATACTTGTCTTGCTCATGTTTATAGCCATGTCTGTGCTATAACAACAACAACCGCCAACATCAAAACAACCAGCAACATGTAAAAACAATGAAGAGAGAAAAAAAAAAAAATGGGCACATTGCAACATTGTTTCAACTTTGTTTTTGGTTTTATTTTTGGCAATGTGCCCATCATTGTAATTCCTAAATGACAAATCAAGAAAAGTGAAATGTGATTTTTAGTTTATAAACAAAAAAAAAAGAAAAAGCAACAAATTAAAATAATGTAGCAACCATAAAAAAAAAAACAATTTGTACCTTTTAATATTAAGTTTGTTCTTTTTTTTTTGTATTATTTAAAATAAATATTCTATAAAGTAAGCAAAACAAACGAGACACTTTGCAACAGGTGGGGAGAGTGGGAGGCTGGGTGGTTGTGGGTGGAACCTATGAAAAATGCTCTCATCGGCTGCTGTCACAATAATTTTTGGCGCTGAATGAATCAGCGGAAGAACAAGTGATGGAGAGAGGCGAAGAGAGGGGTAGAGCGGGAGATTGGGGGCAGTGATCATTCATATGGAACATCTAATCAGCTATAAATAACCATTAGGCCCAGACTAACTTGAGACGTTCTATGCCGCTGATTCGCTTATTGTTCGATCGATCAATGGACTATGAAATTTCTGCAGCATTTTGAGGTTAATCAACTTAAGACCTCCTAAAGGATTCATTCTCTTTAATCCCTGTATTACTGTGTACAAAAAAGATTGATAGTTGCCACATATCAAATAATTGATACAATAAATTTTCAAAATGTTAAATAATTTGGCTTAGTTTTAGTAAATACAATGGAAAAAATAAACATTTTTCTGAAAAGTCTTTTAAAAACTTTAAATTTGCACTTCTTAATGTAATTTTTAAACTGCATTTAAAGACAGCTCTGATGCCGTTTAGTATCAAAGCATTCCTTCCTATATATTTTTTTTAGTTATACTATATAACTATACGGTATCAAGAAACACGTAAAACCATTGAAATTTACACCACGAAACGACAACTAATAAAAGGTTGAGTTTATTTTTATGGTTTATGCTTTAAATAAACTTCTTTTTTGACATTTTATTGATTATGTCTTACCTTTAATGCAAATGAGTTAAAAGGTTTTTATTTAAAATTCGTTTGACGTTGTAAAATTGAGTTATGTAAAATGAGATTGAATTAAATTTAAATTTAACTTCCTAAAGTTTCCGCTGGAATATTAATCAATGACAATGATACTAAAATTAATGATAATTAAATCGATTATCGTTGAAGGACGGAAAATAGATTTCGTCTGCCATTATTTAGACTACGGGGGACTCTTTTTGGTTAGTTGTCAATTCCAATTTACAACAATTCGAGTTACTTTTTACATCAATTTGTATTTGCTAATTGAAGGGAAGTGAAAGCTAAGCTTATTCTGATACAGTGGGGACGCGACCACACAGAAGGAAAATCTTTTTAAATGTGCCGTGGACATAAAATTAGAATCGTCCCTGTTTGGTTTATGTCGTATCTATTAAATTATAGAAAGAAGTTAAGTCAACACCATTTAACCAAAGGCCTAGTGAAACTTTCCTTAATAATTGCATTATAAATATATCTTTCCTTTAATTAGTCTCTTTTGACAAGTTGTGGAATATTTTGTATTTACCTTTATAGGCTTACATATAGCGCTTTGTGCTTATCTGCCCATTTGTTTACCTATGGATCTCACAATCGATTTACCATATACATATATAGTATATAGTAAAAATGTCTGTTTCCATGCCCTCTTACACAATCAAACAGACGGGCATAAACAAATGTCTGTCAACCTTATCTATTTCATAAATGAGCCTATAGTAAGATGTGTATACTTTGCTCTCTATCTTTATCTATCATTCTGGACGTGATAAGATTATAAGAAATTAATTATTATTGGTAACTAATTTGGGCAATGACTTAACCCAGTTCCATTTTGGAGAGATACTCGACGAAAGAGTTATTCCAAAGTGAAAGTCTTTGACATATTACATGAGTAATTTGTTAGTGGCCCGAAACACACGAACAATTTGTTATTATTTGCATAATTATTATTGTTTCAATATTTTTGTGTGTGTTTGGAAAAGCAAATAAAACCAAGACTAAGCAAATTTGTTTAAACATCTTCTTCTTTTTGAGGTGTCAATGACACTAATACTTGAGTAAATATGGAAGATTTATAAGGAAATCCTTGAAAATCTCAAATAAAATCAGGTTTTGGGTTAGCCGAGCTTTTGGAAAGCACTCAGAACTAGAATGCATGCCAAGAGCTTTTAATCATAGCTTACGATCTATTTGATCGTGACTCATTTGTATGTGTGTGTTTGTGTGTGTGTGTGCTAAGCTAATGCCACAGACAAAGCGTAAATATTTTGGTTACTCAAGTGAATTATTGATATTTACTTTACGTAGTGTCGCCGCGCTGACTAAGAGTACGACAAATATGTATGCCTCTCACCCCATCCCACCATTTGAATGAAAAATATTTAAAACTAGGTTAAACTTTTGACTTAACTGTAATCCATATGAAAATGCATTTTCATTAGAATTGTTTTCCTGGAAAATGTCAGGACATTTGAGACATATCGCGTGCCGCCAAAAAAGGGCAAACCCATAAGAAGAAAGGAGCAATGCACCTGTGTGTAATGGGTCAGCGTAGCAGCGTGTCGGCGGCGCACAGGACCTCCAACTGACTGCGACTCGACACGAGTTCATTGTTGGTAAGCAATAAATTTTGAATGTTTACATTCGTGTCTTGGGCTGTGTGTATGTGTGTGTGTGCCTTGGTAATGGGCACTATGAACTCACACACAGACACACTCACACACACACATAGAGAGCGAGTTCCGGTCGAATGCAAATTTCGAGAGTCACACACAGAAAAATACTCACGAGAATGCTACAATAGTTCATTGCTCTAGTTCTTTTTTATTTCCCTACCCCTTCTGGCCATGGTCTTGTCTTGTGTGTGTGTTGTGGCTAAAAATCACCGACTTTGCTTATAATTTCGCACATAATTAAAATGCAGCCATAAACACACGAATTCATGATGTTTATGCAGCGGCAGCGGCAGCCGCAGCAACGTTGTCCGCAAACAATAAAAAACAAAAACAAAATAAAAAACGCTCAAATTGCATTTAATCATAATTTTACAATTATTGCTCGAGGTTTTTCGCCTTTGTCTATGCAATTACTGTAAAAATGGGTGGGGCGTGGTAGCTTTTCCTTTTTTTCTTTTCGCAACGCTTTGGAGTGCAGCACTGTGTAGAGAAATATTTTAAGGCTTGTCATGGTAGAGTAATGGCAAGATTAGACAAAGTCTTAACTTTGGTCATTCGGTGTGGAAGATCGTGTTAAGTTACCAGTGCTTTATTTGCCTACTAAACTCGTATTGGATTTAACTCACCGATTCTGTGAGTTAAACAAGTTTTACAACATCATCAAGGCAAAAGTCAGTTATGACTGCAGTTTCTGGACAACTTTCTGGTAGACTTAGTCACCGTAATGGCTTAACTAAGTGTTAACCTTTCGGTTAAAATAATGTTATCTATTCACATAAGTTTTAGCCTGAGATTTGGACGTTGTAAGAAGTTATTCATGAGTAAATGTATCAGTAAGTTTGTTCAAAATGGTCCATAAAAGCTTAACTTTGAGTTAACGGCTTCTTAACATACATTTAAATGTAACTTTTGAAGGTTTCTTTAAACTTGGCTTAAGGTAAAAAATGTTTTTGTTAAGTTAGCGCAAATTTAACTGCCAGTTTGTTTCGAAACTACTTCAGAGAGCATACAACTTCGTGTTTGCATTGAAAAAAATGCAACTTAATTGATAAAACTTTTGCATTCTTTGGTTTCTTTCACAATTTCATAAGAGAAAAACATGCAGGAAAAGTGCATGGCTTAGGAAACGGTTAAGTCGTGAGTTTCATAAGAATTTGCATGGAAAATTATGCAAAGCAAAAAAAAAAAATGAAAACCCACTTTAACTGTTGAAGAAAAAGTGCAGTGTAAGAAAAGAAAATGTCTTTCTCTTTGCTTCTCTTCTCGCTTTGTAGGTATATCTCTAAGTTTTGTGTCGCCAAAGTGTCTGGGCCATCCATTTTAGCCAAACGTCACATACGTCATTGGCCATGTCGTCAAGTCCTCTTTCTGCTTCGTCTTCTTTGCTTGCGATTTTTGTACTGTGTAGGCTTAGTGGGTTGGGGTATATTGGAATTAGGCAATAGGCAAATGGAATGAATGGTCTTACAGAGGTCAGAAAAATCCCACTTTTTGTTGAGCAATGCATAAATAACTAATTCACACGGAAGCAACTGAGGCAAACTTTATCTCAAGTTGCAAAGAAAACACTTTGATGACCCCTACATCAAAAGCTACAGGGTATCCCTTACTCGGAGATTTTTTCTTGTGTTTTCATTTTTATGAAATCCAAAACCCACATAATATGAACTTAAGCTTTCTGGAAATTGTTTTTGTAGTTGCCTTTCTTTTTGTTTTAGTTTTATGCGGCAACTAATGAAGCGCACCATGTGCCACCAGCAACAAAAGAAACAACAACCACAAAAGAAAATTTTTTGTATTTCTCCTTCTTTGTTTGCTTCTGTTTGGTTTATTTCAGTTTATTTTTACTCTCTCAGCAGCAGCTCATTAGCCGGGGACCTGAGAAGGCCACGTGGCTATGGCCCAGCCCAGCCCGGCCCTGTGCGCTATGGGAAAACTGTTTACGTCGGTAATTAAAATTTTCGTGTTGTTCCTCAAACAATGAGCCAAAAGATTTTCAACAAAAAATTAACGAACAACAGAACCCAACTGAGACGACCACAACAACAACATTTCGCAGTCATTTGTAGTTTCAATTAGGTTTCAACTCATTTATGCAATATATTTAATATTCTAAAAATTGCAACAAGCAATTATAAAAAACTATCTAATCGACACGGAAAATCGCTAAAAGCCACACAAAAACAACAACAACAAAGACAAAATGTATCAGAGGGAACCGCATGAGGGAAATGACATTTGACACGCCTTTTAATGAATATGAAAACTAAATGAACTAATGACAATGAACGCTGTGGCGGGCTACTAAACGAGGTTGATTCAAAGAGTTAATCATTTTTGAAGAGAAACTAAATAAGAGAGGGAGCAATTCTATGTACACTTTAGAGTTCTCTTGGAGCAGCGTTTGGTTTTAGGAGTTTTCAGAAGGGATGCAATTAGTTTGAAATAAATTTTGTATATATTTCCTATAGTCTACCTTTAAGCGTTAAATGTGCTAAATCCAAAGGACTAATAACCATTTAATTTGTCTATGCTTAGGATATTTTAAGGTTTATTTTATTATTTTCATTGCCCATCTCGCAGTACACTAGGTGAACCCACCCACACATCAAAAATCTTCACTTAATTATACACGTGTCGCTAGTTAAAATTGCAACCTCTGTACTTTGGTCCACCCACTCAACACTCACTTCCCACTCCCCCTCACCCTACCCCGTGTGACGCTTGCTCCTCTGATGATTGACAACAATTTAAAGTGGCAGCCATTTAAATTGTAATTTGCCATAAATATGTATCTCTTTATCTTTGTAAATAGATGTGTATCTACAATTCTGAGGAACTCAACAAATTAACAATTCCCGTGTGGCAAACGGAGGGGGGGCAGAAGTACATAGAGGGAAGGCAAGGCAACTATCCGGCCAGACATTCTGGCGTCAACAACATTTGCTTTTCCTTTCTCTCTCTCTCGGTCTATGTCTCTATTCTTTGCCTTTCATTTCCATTCTATGACAACATTGTTAATGCTAATGTAAGCCAAATCCACATCGATTTGTCTTAGTTACATTTTGTCCAGTTCCTGCCATTTCATTGCATATTTATGGTTAGTTATTGTTTAGTTTAGTTGACTTGACTTGGTGGAACTGAAAATGTTGTTCACTTTGATTGATGTTTAAAACTTAATTATGGCAAAGTTTTTTTTAGCGGAAATGCCTTGAATTTTGTTGGAAATTTGTCTCTACATAAGACAATTTAATTTGCCATGAAGATAAGATTGTTTTGGGCTTAACAAAATGGAACAATGCCATTGAAATACATAGTTGCAAAAATAGTGTCTTTGTTTTTAGGTCAAAGTTTGATTAAACAGAGTTTCGATTAAGCTTATCGATAGTTTTTACAAACTTACCCCATTTCTAAACGATAACAAAATAGTTAATTTTACATACCTGAAATGAGATTAAGAGATTTTGATATAGTTAACAAGTTTAAAGATTAATTCGATATGTGGAAAATAGTTGGATTATATTACAGTGCCACTTAAAACATTCACAGATATTTTCATATACAGATCTATATACATATACATATCAAAGAAGTAGAAAAAAGCATGTCAAAGCAGACAAATCGATAGGTAATAATGCGAAATGACAGACAAGACATGACATGGAAAAAAAATATTAACCACAAAGCAATTGAAATCTGGCTACAATTGCCAGAGATATTTTTTTGTGGGCTGAAAGAAAAGACGTCTTTGGGCTCAGACACTTTAGGAAACCTACAAGACGAAGCAACAGAGAGAAAAAAAAAAATAACACACACATCTTAAAGACCAAAAGTTGAAGATCTTTGGCTTTTGCCTCTACCTAAAATCTCATTACTTTTATTATGCTTAAGTTTTGATACCCTGCACACAAAAAAGCAAGAAGGTGAAGTTAAGTTTGCCAAAATGGAAGCACAGTAAAAGAAAATAGTATTGGATATCTTTAAGGATTCCAACTTTTGTGCGTTTTACAAGTCTGACATTCTTAATATTAGTTTTTCTAGAGTTTAAAATTATATCAAACTGCTACTAGGGTTGGTTTAGATTGATAGTTTCGCAACCTATTTTAAGAGTTGCCATTGTCATGAATAACAGTTATTTTAACAACAAGCAGCTGTCAGGGTTGTCTTTTTTTTAACTAAAGCCATTAAATTCCACCTTTAGAGTTGCCTAACGACTTCACAGCTACTGCCCAATCAGGGTTGTCTATTAGAAGTCTTAAACATTGGGCACGAAAGTGGCTTCACGAGGTATTTCAATGTCGACTTCACCTTTTTTGACATGCGAAATTTTGTCTGTTGTTTTCTTTTCTCTACTCTTAATTTTTTTTCTTTCCTTTCTTGTTTTGTATTATTTTTGGCATGTTTTGTGGCTTCTTATTTTTGTTTTGTGTGTTCGTCGTTTTGGTTGCCAAAAATATATGCTGACATCATCCCAAACCATTTCCAACCATGTTGAACGAACGAACAATGAATCGAGCTCACTTTTATTTATGGGTTTCTGTTTTTTTTTTTTTTGGTTTTTTTCTTTTGAGGACCCAACAAACACACAATTGCCCTGTTTGGCTCTCTTTCGAAGTGGCTTTATTTCTCTCTCTTCCTTTTGAGTGAGATAAACATAATTGAAATTCTAATTGGTTTTTTTTTTTTTTTGCTTGGCACAGCTTCCCATACCTCCCCCCCTTAGTACTTCCCAACAAAAGCTACTTCTCTTGACCTTGAACTTGAGCAATGCACTTCGATGTTTGAGTGAGTTTTTTTCGCTCTCTCTCTCTCTCTCTCTTCCTCTGGTTTTTTCGATAAGAAGCTCGAAAAGATTTGGGTGGGCCGAAGGCTTCAAACATTTATGCAGATATTTTGTTCTTTTTTTTTTTTGGAGGGAACATGCATTTTTAACAAGTTGCAAGTTTTTGATGGAACTGTACCTCATTTGACTTGCAATGCGGGTATATAAATTTGGCAATCCTTTTATATTGAAGATAAATTTGAAAGACTTTTGTATGTGCTGTGTTTTTTGGGCATTTGAGGCTACACTCTAGAAGCTTTTGCCGCACTAAAGTCAAGTTTTTGTTACGCCTCCCCCCGCTTTTTTGCCTTCCCTTTTTTTGAAAATTTCAATTCTCAAGTTATATCCTTTTCGGGCATATTCCTTAGCTTATTGATTGTGAAGGCATATGGACTAAAATTTAGTGAAAGCTGACAAGCGTATCTTGAAGAGCCGATGGACTACTCTTTTAATAAATTTAACCGAATGCAAACAAAAATATTATTGTTCAAACATTAATCTTAACTTTATCTGAAGTCAATAGTGCATTAAAGCTGGAGGTCTATTAAGATCTGAATTTAACCAATTTTTTTAAGTCAAGATCTCCAAAGTGTTCTTTATTTAGAGTTTTACGACTTGGAAAATTGATAAGGTAGGTAGGATAGGTAAAAACGAGGGGCGAGGAACCATAGATAGTACCTTTAAGGTCGAAATGCATAATGGAAGAGTGACGTTGGGAGTATTATTCAGTCCTCGCAGTCCTTAGAAACAGTTTTTCCTAAAAAACCAAATACTTTTTCGTGAAAAATATCAAATCTTATTATTTTTCCCAATTTGCCGTGTTTTATTGTTAAATAATCTAATTGATAATCGATTAATATCTATTTCACCAAGCATAGATAAAATAGTCGAACTTGATGATTACGTCTTCCAATCATTTTATTAATATCCGATCATTACTCTAATGATCTTTGATTATTTACAAATTTCTATTTTTACTTTATAGTACTACTTCAAATTCGTAGATATTGATCTTAAATTAATCATCAGTTGCCTTAAATGGCAAATGCAATTGATTTGCTTTTAAAGTTTCAAGTGATTCACTCTAAAAATATACAGTACTTATGATTCATTGCTCTAGACAATTACACACAAAGAGTCAGAATCAATCAGTCAGTCAGTCGATCAATCGGTGAGCAATTGAAATATAGATTCATATCCACCGCCCACCCACACACCTACCACTGAAGCCTTTCACTTTAAGAAAATTTCCCAGAGAATCTATTAAGGAATTCCTTGGAAAGTGGGAAACTTCCACTTAAAAGGAAAATTTGTGTCTAATTGGGCAAAAAACAAAAGCTTTGCTTATGTATCGTGGGGACCTTCGGGTATTTGCGCATTAGAAAAGAAGAAAGAATGGAGAAAACTGCGTCTCAAATATTGTTATTTTTGTTGTTGTTGTTGTTATTTATTACTTATGAGGGGGGCATCATCGCCATCATGAGAGCCATCAACTGAAGCAACCCAGGAGAAGTTCATATAAAAAGCATTACAAGCGAATTCAACTTTAGAAATGACATCATCTGGCAGAAGACCATAAAAAATATGCGTTGCCCTTTTTTTTTTTTTGTCTTTCTCTCTTTTGCTCCCAGAGTTTTAAGAAAAAAATGCGCAAAAAATGGACAGAGAGAGAGAGAGAGACGAGGAGGGAAAGAAATGCGTAAACGTTGATTGAATATGTGTTTTTTTTTGGGTTTTATAATTAAGAAGTAGATGGAAGATGGACGGAAACGCAAACCTTTTGTGGGCCTTGGTTATAAATTACTTTGGCCACGAAATATATGCATTTGAGACACTGAAATCAAAAGGCTCCATCATCACGCAGTAACTTAGACTTTGCCAAATTATTGTCAGACCTCGGGCTAAGTATTGCAAATTGCCAGGTAGCAGCAGCTTATGAAATCTGAAGGTCCAACATGAACCTTTGTGTAAGAGAACCCCCTCGTAAGTCGAGTAGTTTTCGTAAGTCTAAGAGTTGTCCTTTTCTTAGAGTCCCTAAACTCAGGGTAAAAACAAATTTTAGGACTCACGCACTACTTGGCACTTTCAGTCTTTCTTCCTTTCGAACACAATATTGCAACCTGCTTTGTCTATCTGACAGCGAGGATTATATGGTATGGATGTTGATATATCAGGTAATTCCAAAGAATTTTTAATATAAAATTTAGTTAATGTTTTTACAGCTTAAACAAATAAAATTAAATTAATAATTTTATAGATAATTGTATTAAAAAATATCATGCTGAACCATTTTCAACAAATGTTTAGAATAAAATTGTGTAAAATGTACAAACATGCCGAATACAAGTTTATGTTTAAAATACATATAAAAATTTTGAAAATTTGTGGTTATACTTATTTTAATTGGAATATTTACAGAGCCAATGTGCAAAATGGTTCAGAAAATAGATCAACTTAAGTAAAATGTTCATATTTTGAATCAGTTGTAAGTAAGAGGAACCAGTTGTAGTTCTAGGGAACCAGTTGTAGTTCTAGGGAACCAGTTGTAGGTCTTGGAAACAAATTTTAGCTCAAAGAAGACAGTTGTAAGTCAAAGGACTCAGTTGATTAATGTAACCAAAACCGTTAAACAAAGCATTTAATAAATTAGAGGAAAGATTTCATAACGAAAGCTTTCATTTTTAGTTTCAGAACCATTTTATGACTCAAATTGGGATGAATACCGTGCATAATGCACCACGAATAAGTCATGGCAAAAAATCCACGTGCAAACACATCCCCAGGGGGGGGGAAGAGCAGGGCAGGCAAATGTTAGAAAGCACACGCACACAAGCACAGCATTCACATACATATAATACACATCGAAATATCGAGACAAGAAAGTAGTAGATCAGAGCATTATTAGTGTTAACAAATAGGGGAGGGGAGAAACCCGCAACCAAATTGCCGACCTGTTGATCACGGTGGAGGAATTGGTCGGTGAACCAACTGCAGTTTGGACAACATGTGCGTAGTCCAACGAAGAACTTTGCCGCCGGCTGCCGGCTGTACTACTAGTCGTCGAGGCGGGTACTTGCAATCGATGGATGGCAGCACCAAAGGCAGGATCATAGCTAAACGAGAGTCGGGCCGCAGCATGGGCAGCTGGTCCGCTACTGCAATTAAATACCGGTGAGGATACTGGTGTCTCCGGCGAACTGGCATAGTGCGGCAAGATGGAGTACGGGTATGCGGGGGAAGGACTTGAACTGAAGCCTCCTCGATGATGTTGATGATGCTGATGATGTTGCGGACTATTACCGGCACTTATCGGTATCGGTATCGATCGACTAGTGCGCTGCTGCTGTTGATTTGTATACAACGTGGGTGAAAATTGATCTATGGCCTCTTCGTAATCCTCTTCGTTTGGTGTCATGTAAAGATTCGAGTCACTGGCTCGATTTGCCGATGGCCACAATGATTCATCCACAATACAAAACGAACTGCGACCCGAATGACTTTGATCGTAGTAATACAAATTGGGATTCAATCGATAGACATCGCCTGTACCGGAATTATTGTGGGCTATATGGGGATTACTAAAAGCTCGTTTCCGATTGCTGCTACTTATGTTGGAGAAGTTCGAGATGAAGGCAGCGGGTATAAAGCTGTTGTTGCAGTTTGTTGTAGCAGCAGTAGTAGTAGTTGTAGTAGTAGGTAGAGTAGTAGTAGTAGCAGGTATTGCAAAGCGCAAAAAACAGTGTTGCAAAACAAAAAAAAATATACAAAAAAAAAAAGATAGAATCAAAGTTGAAAAAGAAAGGTAGAAGCAAGTAGAATTATATATTTGATATAAATAGGTTGAAGAAATTTCAAGGGAAAAGGAATTTGGAAGAAGGAATAGAGGAGGTTTTGTGCCACGCAACAAAGTCATGTTGTAGTGCGTTTTCATAGATGAATGATCTCTGACAGTGTGGCTGAAAATGAACTGTGAACGATCGACAAATCATCAAAATGAAGTTTCCTCAAATAAACAAAAATAGAGTTGTATCTTTCAATTATTCTAGCTGGATTCCCAACTTGAAGTACGCATAATTTATTTTAGTTAGCGACAAAAGGGTGCAAATTTTTTCCCTAAATGGGGTATTTTAATTGCTCTTTTTATACTGACGCAAGGCAAGAGATCCAGGAACTCCCGAACGATCCTTTTACCTTTTATTTGTGGGTTGTCGTTTTAATCTGTCTAATCCGTTTTGTAACGATGAAATATCAATTCATTTTTGTCTCTTAATCTTAATTAAGTTTTCAGAAAACTAATTTCAACATTTTATGAATTTCGTAATAAATACCCTAAAGAAAACGTTTAAAAGATTCCTAAAATATTCGAATAATGACAAACAAAAGTACCAAATGTTTTGGCCTATTTTGAAATCCTGAAAGGAAAACTTAGTCAGAGTTTTTCTGCAGTTTAAATGTATTTTAATCAAATTTTGTTTCCAATTTACGAATAGTTTTCTTTTGCTTTTCAATTTTCCCTAGAAATATTATGCAACATTTGCAATGGCAACAACTTAACAACAACAACAACAACCAATAAACAACGTCTCGATGCGCTCCAATTCTCAGCATAAATATAAACCAGCAAAAAGCAAAAACTTCAGGGGAAATACACTAAGTACATGGGAGAACAGCTAGATAAATGCGAATATGATTATCATAAATATATGATTTTAATTTATATTTTTTTTGCTAATGGAAAATTACAAAAAAGTTTGGCAATTATTTTGCTCAAACTGAATTTCCGGTCTTTCGTTTTATTTGATGATACAAATTTATTTTATTTATCTCCAAAAAAAAAAGCAGCTAATAAATTAGCCACCCAACCAGACGGCAATGCGAGAAGATCTTAAAGACAACTTTAATCCCCCTTTTAGCTCACCCGCTTCTTTGTCTTATTGAGGAGGAGGCAAAGGATGGGGCTATGAGTGGTGGGGTAAAGGCCCCATTGGAGATTTCAGTTTCTGTTTGCAGTTTTTATTTTTCAGCACTCACTCACTCATGACACATCCGGGTAGAAAACAACAACAACAACAACTACAACAACAAGGCACTGCAACAGCAACAAAAACAATTGCAACATTCAACAGCAGCAGCCGAGCCACAGACAGCAGCAGCCACAATAAACAACAACTTTTCTTTTTTTCGGTTTCTTTTACCCTTTGCTGAATGATGTCCCATTGGGTATATTCGTTTTGGGTAAAGGAACTTTCGCTGATTTGTTCTTTGTCTTGGATAACAATCTGCCCGGGAAGATATTAAACATGAGATTTGTGGAAAACTTAGCATGACCAAATATAGAAGAGGGACGTGAGGTAGATGACGAGATGGAACCCTACTTGAAAACCAATTAAGCTACAGGATAAGTAACCACCATTTTTTTATTATTTTTTATATTCCATCCTAGCCAGCCAGGAATAATTTAGTTCATTAATTAAAATTTTTTCCCTTTTGTTCATTTTTTTATTGATATTATTTCAGATTGAGATTAGAAGAAATAAAGTCTTTAATACTTAAAGCTGAGATTAATGCGAAGCCAAAATTAAAATAGAAGCCAAAGTACTTTTCTTTCAAAACTTTTCTTTTAAATATATCTAGAATAGTTTTAGGTAAACTTTAAATCGTTTACTAAATTCACAAGTAGAATTCATGGGGAAAACAAAATCTCTGCCATTTATGAAATGGCCAATTCCAAGTAAAAATCATTTAAGATTTGGCCAAGAGATGGCCAACAACAATTTTGTTTTTATCTTGTTTTACATAATCTCATTGCAAATGAAGGGGAAAATGCATGGAAAATGAGGGAAAACAACAACAAGTAAAAGTCGCCAACAATAACAACCATCTGCAACAACCGCATAACCCTCCTCCCAACCACCATATTCCCCCTCCCCCCCACCAAACCCCTTCTTCCACTATCTTGCACCATGCCATGCCACTTAACCATTGTCTCTAGTTCAGAAAAAGTTTTTTGTTTTGTTGTTTTCGCTTTCATCACAAAAACAAAAATTGAATGCAATGCAATGCAATTGTTGTTGTTGTTGTTGCTGCTGCTGCTAACAAGGAAATAAAAGTTTTGTTGTTGTTGTTGTTATTGGTGGTGGTGAGGAAAATTAGGTGAATGGAGCGAACGGACGGACAATTGTGAAAACTTCAAAACGGCAGCCACCAGCAGCAGCAGCAGCAGCAGCAAAAATAGCAAAACAGCCGCCAGGCCTCCTGCACCGATCAAACGATAAAATGGAAAGAAATTGAAGAAATTTCCACTTACATACACACACACACACAACAGTTGAGAAAAATTGGGAAAATTAAACGAATTTTCAGTAAGTTTAAATTTTCATTGGGTCGACTTTTGAGATTTCCTATGTCAAGCAAAGGCTTTTGCGGGAAAAGGCAGTAAGAAAAAGATCCTCAAACAACATTTTTTTTATGCCAATTAAGAATAATTAATGCTTTCAGGAAATTAATATACCCTTTCATAAAGCCAATTTCTGCAGGGTATAATTACCAAAAATGTATTGCCAATTGTTTTTCAAAGATTTTATGTAATTTGATAATTGACAGCACAAATGCATGGCCGGTCAGGACAAAAGACTTATATAAGTAGAAAAACACACACATACATACATATACCAAAAGAGATAGCAATACCTAAAGAGAAAGAGAGTTAGATAGAGATCAGGATAGCTAACAACAAACACCAAGAGAAATGACAATAACAAAAACAAACGCGTAATGCAAAATATTTTATCACAAAATGTTGTCCAAAATGATTTCAATAGATGCATTTTTTTTTTTATTTACAATTGTTCAGTTAGTTATGAATCTTTTTGTTTTTATTGTTAATTAGTATGAACGAGAGCGAAAGATAGTGAGATTGCTAGAGATGGTGTGTAGGGAAATGTTGTTTTGCCAGGACAATTAACAGATTTAATACTCACACACAGAAATCACAAGGAATTTAGCCATTTAAAGAATTGTTCATTTATTGCTTACCTAAAATAAAAAAGAATACGAAAGGGGATTATTAGTAATTTATTCAATAGTAATAATTTGTATTACTTATTAGCTATTTAACATATTAAACTTCAATAAGACTGAATTTTTCGAAAAATTATTTCCTATAAGAATTGATTATGCAAAATCTTGATTTAGATTATCTTACAATATACGTTATATATTAAAACACACTTAAAGTTCCTATAACATTTTAAATTTCAACTGTTTTGAGCCAAAAAGTATGCAAAGTATGTTTCTTTCCACAAACCAATAAAGCTTATTTTACAGCCATGCATAACAAAAGCTGAATTAACAGCTCTGTTATATAAAAGCTTGATTAACAGTCTGTGAGCTCGCTAACATTTGAATGGTATAGCTCTCAAACTGTAAAACCTTAGCCAAACCATTATAAAACTCAAACTGTAAAAATTTAGCCATGCCACAAACAACTTTAAGACTAAGTGGCAGGTGAGTGGCTGCAAAACTGTACAAACAAATGCGATTTTGTGGGGAATGAAAACAAAACTGATAAAAATGAGTAGAAAGTAGCAATAACAAGTTAAAAATATACAAAGTACTTGCAAATTAAATACAATTTTTGCAATTTAAGTACATTGTAAATAATGTTACACATTGTTTAGCGTAAAATAATAATTCAATCAATTGAAAAACATTTTACAACATTTTTTATTGTTGTATTTTGATGTTGGCGTTTTTGTTAAAACGCAATAAAAATTCAACGAAAAAAAAAACTGTTTACTATATTTTGTTGTTGTTTTTTTCTTGTTGTGTCATTCTCGAAAAATGGCAACAAATACAAACTAGGCGATAAATGCACAACAACAACAAAAAAACCAATCAATACGAAGGAGAAATACAAAAAGAGACAGAGAGAATGCAATTGTAAGAAGCTGAATGAAGACTGAGAGAAAGAGAGAGACAGAGAGGGAAAGATAGAGATAGAAAATCATTCACGTGTAAGAGTAAAGAGAGACGTAAATTAAGGTGGGATGGCAAACTAGAAATACCCTGTAATATAATACTTAAGTTGCACCGTTCAGAAATAGTATGATCGCTATCAGATTGTTCGATTATCTTAAATAAGATAAATCCAAAAACATTATCGTATGTATGATTATTTTATAATACCCTTTTCTAAATTCTATCCACGGTCCAGTCCAAGGCTAAGTTCTGCAGAAGTTTGATATAATCTGTTTAATCCAGGAACATTTAAAAGATATTGCAGAGAAACAGGAAGGAATTTTGTCGAAAAATCCTGTTAATGAAAGGGCTGGTTGTAGATCTTTTCAAGTACGATAAACTAATTTTGAGACCTGAGATCTGTCTTGATTGTTACCTATTTGCTACCTTTTTCTCATTACAATATACCCCTTAATGTTAATGATTAGAGGGTATGCAAAACAAAAACAAATTTAGCTGATAAGCAATCATAGGAGAGAGAGACACACAAAGCAGATCTTGACTCTCTCTCTCTCTATCACTCTCGCACTCAGTATATACATATATCTCTCTCTGTTTTTGTGTCACATTTGTTGTTTTGATTTCTTGTGGTTTTCTCTCTCTTTTTCTCTGTGTCTGTGTCTGTCTGCCTCTCATTCTATAATATAAAAATAGCAATTTGCGCACTATTTTTAAATGTTTTGAAAATTGTTTGTTATATTATTTGTTGTTTAACATTTTCCTCTCTTTCTAACTCCCTCTCTTTCTATGTTTCTCGCTCTCTCTTTCTTGCCATGTTCCTCGTGTTCAAATTTGTTGTTGCTGTCAATCACACAATGCCAAAGATAAAACAAAACAAAATTGGCGATAGGTAACAACCCTCGAACACCACACTCCCCCATTTACACCCCACTCCACCTAACCCCCTCCTCTCCACTCTCTCTTTCTCTCTGACCACCCTCGTGATAGAAACTTTTTTGCTTTAAGCGCCTGGCGCCAAACATTTGACAATTCGTTTCGACTTTTTTTGTTGTTTTTGTGTTCGTTTCGGTTGCTTTTCTATTCGTTTTCTGTTTAAATACTTAAATTAATACACTGGAAACTTTAATGGAATTCCCACGTAAGACAACACATAATCGATGGCCTCCTCTTATCAAAGAAACCAAAAACGACAAAAAAAAAAAAATTAAAACTTAAATTGATAAGAAGACTGACGACGATGAAGGCTTGCTTACGAGAAAACGCAGTAAGAACTTCTTCTTCCTTTCTGAAACTTGGCAAAACTAATGCAATTTTTTTTTACAAATATTGTTTATTACGAATTTGATTATTATCAAAAGTATTGGTAATGAAAAAACACTTAATGAATAGAGTAACTAGTAGTTTCCCAGTGTTTTATTTTATTTCTACAATTAAAGAATTGCTATTCTTCACTTTTTCAATATCAGTACTTCACTATCAATTGAATTAACTATAAAAATTGAAACTAGAAACTAAATTTCTCCAATGGTTTTTTTTTTTAAGAATGCAACATTTATCTTTTACTTTTTAAGTGCGAATCTTTGTTTAACTTAAATTGAATTTATTAAAAAATTTATATCTTCAATTATTATTTTTGGATACTTTTCATACATTTTTGGTTTATAATATGTATATATCTTTTTTGTTAAAAAAATGTTACTACAATTAAAAATGAATAGGCTGCAAATGATTACTCAATCGTCTCTTAAAATACTTAGAAAAAAGTTAATAGAAAACTTTAAAATCTCGGTGGAGATTGCATAGAAAACTGCATAATCGTTAGTAAAACTCGTTTCCTGATCATAAAAACCTTGACCATACCTAAAAAAGTAAAATACATACTTGGAAATTTCTAAACAAATTTTGCATCAACAATCATACCAACAACAACAACAACAATCGGGAAGCAAAATGTCATAAAGATGTTTATGCAGTTGTAAAAGTGCTTAAACATTTTGCACTTCAGCCAAACAAAACAAAACAAAAAGAAAACAAAAAAAAAAAACAGTTTCGAATCGCTCTCAGCCTTATGACCTCCTAGCCTCGCCCCCCCCTTTCCAACACATGAATATAGTTTGTGCCATATTTGAATAAAATTGTGCATTTAATGGATTTTCTTAGAAAACGTAAGTGAACAGGGTGAGACATCTGAATAGGAGGAAAGAAGGTAAAGACTTTTAAAACTCGATTATTAAAGTGAACGATTTGATAATCGTATAGTTAATCGCTATAAATTTAAAGAACGGTTTTAGCAACGAATGGCAAACCCAAACCCCTCCATAAAGATCATTTTAATCACCTCCCAAAACCCTCTAAGTGTCAATAGTAAGATCAATGCCTCACATTGAGCTGGAACACCCTGTTTAGATATTTTTACATATAACATGATGTGCATCACACATATTGCACGGTTGATTTATAGATCTTTCGAAAATATTTTATGCAATTTTCCCCAGCCTCCGGTTTGTCTTCTCTCCTTGCTCTCTCAATCTCTTTCTCAAAATCGCAACACAAAGTCGCGGAAGCTAAATAGTCGCTAGTTTTTGGCAATGATAAATGGCCCGCACAACGCAAATAAGAAAAAGAAACCAAAGAGACACAAACCAACGAAATTTGAGAGACAAACAAATATATAAATTAAATAAAGAAAAGATTTATTTTTGCTGGCAAAGACATATCTATTAAAAATTACACGAGCAGCCGTTAGATACCCTACCAAAATGGCAATTAGGAAATTGTCATGACCTCAAAGAAAACTAAGCATTAAGAAATTTAATTTATACCTTTAAAACGAAAGGAATATGTGTAAGCCCTTTGTTCCTCATTAGCCTCTTTATATCAGTTTTGCCTTTCATTAACAAATCGTTTTATTAGCCATTAATTTTTACTCATATTTAATTTTAATTAAATCTTTTCATTACCTTGTCTGAGACATTTCATAATTCATAATTTGCTCCCGGCCCCAAAACCAAACAAAAGTAAATAAATTAATTTCACATTTTCGCGCGTGAAGAAAATTAATGCGAAATTAATGGAGCGTCAAGGCGCCGCCGTCAAACAACCAAATAAAACAAAAATACAACCAGCAAGAAGAGTGTTGCATTTTAATTAGTAATTTAATAAATTGGCTAAGTGCATTAGAAACTGATTGCAAATCAAAGACAAAGTAAATGAATCAGCAGGAAGGGAAACCCAGAGAGACTCGATAAGTACCCTGTAGAATAAATTTCAAATGGGGTAGTTTAATCTGTTTTTTTATAAGCTAATAAATTACAAATTAGTCAATTATTTAATTTGTATTGCGAGTCGTGTATAAAATTTCTAAACAATAAAATTTGCAAAATCCATTTGCAGTCCAATGCACTTCAATTACTATTGGCTTAATAAAAGTAGTTCTGGAAAATACAACATGTCATAAAATTTGCTTCAGAATAGTGCGATAGCAAGTTTTGTTAGTTAAAATAGATCAAAACTATCCCCACACATTTAACTCTTGACTAGGTTAAAAGCAACAGAAAACGAAATAGTTCATTGGGGCTTGATTTTGAAATATTTCATATAAGTTTCGGAATACTGGAAATGGAACTCTAAATTATAGTTTATTGGTTAAACTTTCTGTCAGTCTTCTCTTTCACAGACGTCATCGATTTATCTGGCCAGTGGACTTTCAAAGGATTAACTGAATCAAACCACATTAGCTGCCTCTCCCCACCACATCTATGTAGCTAGTCTCCTCTGGTGATTTTAATTAAAAAAAACTTTTCAATCTACCCACGAAATGTCCACAACTTCCTCTGCATGTGGATGCCATGTGGGCGTTGTCATCAACCGAAAAGCAACAACCACAAAACAGCTGTTAATGCCGCTGACTCCGCACACTACCTCCCCCTCCGCACACCCCCTTTTACCCGGTTGCTCTCTTTCTCCTTTGCTCGCTTCAAAAATTGGCAAACAAAGACAAAGCTTGACAAGGGGGAAGGAGAAACGAAGAGCGACAGCAGGGGAGCTAGCCAAGAGGTTGCGAAGACTTTAAATGGAGTTGCTGTAAAAATTCGCACACGAAACGGGGTGAGCGGTATGTGGGGTGTGTGTGTGTGTGTGTGTGTGTATGATGATGACTAATAAACAACACACGAACCAACAAACAAAGAGAAACAACAACAAACAAAATAATGAAGCAACAAAAGGAAAAATAAAAAAAAAAACCGGCAAAATAGCTAAAAACGAAAGACAAAGAAAAAACCGGCTTCAAGTCAATAAAAAATAAATAAAAGAGAAATAGGAAAAATTTGCGAAAAAAGTGGAGACAAAATAGAGAAGGAACAAGAGAGAGAGAGAGAGAGATGGAGACTGAAGCGAATTTGCAAATGATTCAGAAGTTTAGGAAAATTTTTTGTGATGCAAATAGTAGAAGCAAAAAGCAATAAAGAAAACTAAAAATCCTGAAAGGGAATTTAAAAAGTCCTGCAGCACCTTGATTAGATTCTTTAAATTTAAGTACCAAAGTAATTACGAAAAGTCTTGTCTAGAAGCTGACTCAATTTGTTTGTGTTCAAGTTTTTCAATTACTTATGTGGCTTGACTTGATGTTAATATAATTTACTCCTAAAAGTACTATTAAAAGTTGAAGTACCTAAAATAGTTAGTGAACTAGTATTTTGACTAAAGAATCACTTACATTCTCGTGAACTGAAATACTGATAATAAAAATAGATCAAAACCATTTCTCAAAATAACTAAAGGTCCATAAACTATTACTGAAAATTTCGATTTCAATTATTATGGTAAACATTTTGGCGAATCTTGAAATATTAACTTAATTCTAGAGAAAACCAATAATTTCCGTTTCAGTTCTGTATAAACTTGGGACAAAAGATTTAAACAAAAAAGTATTTCTAAATTTTTCTGGTTTTCTCTCTCTTTCTTGCTCCTTCTCTATTTCTGGGGATTTCCAATGCGTTAAAACAGGCAAGGCGAGACATTTGTGTGGGCGTTGAGAAATGTTGTCCTCATAAAAAATATATATATAAATTAAGACAGACAGACTACAAATTTTTGGCATTAATTATATTGGTGAAACCTATAAGATGGAACAAGTCAACAAATTGCGATAGAAAAAAGACACACACACATACGTATCTATTTGCATGTACTCTATATACATATAACCGATTTGTATAAACTTCAGTTTTATTAAATATCTCTTTTCGTTTTTTCTTTTTTAATCGAAAATTTATGAATGAAACGAAAAAGTACAACACAAGCGAAAAGACAAAGGCAGAAAGAAACTGATTAAGCAAACTAATGGAACGGATGTTTGTAAATTTTAATTGAATGAAATGGCATGGCCTGACAGTGAGAGCTAAGATAGAGAGGAGATATAGGTAGAGAAAGAGACAGAAACAATGAGGGCGGAGAGAGAGGAAGGGAAAGCCTGAGCATTAAGAACTGCACTTTTGAGTAAATAAAGAGAACGGAAAAAGATTAAATATTATAATGAAAGACAAAACCAACAGAGAAGAATTGAGATTACAATGTTTTGTTGGTATACCCTAACTTTCTGTATACACTTGGATTTCAAAGTCATATAGAAAATTAAATTTTTGAAAGTTTAATGAAACTTATTCTTATAGTTGCAACTAATTTTGTAGCTTTAAAGTTGTCCTAAGAAAGTAGATTCTTTACAAAACGTTTAAAAAGGATACTTTTAAAGTCCTTCAACTGAAACTTGTACCTTTTAAAGTATTTTATATTATATAGTTTAGCTACTTCTCACAATAAATTAGAATTTTTTGAAGCAATGTATTCAAAACTTAATAATGAATGCTTTTTTATTTCTTGCTATTAATACCCCTTTTATAGGGTCTTCTCTGCCATTAGGCTCTAACTATGAGTAAATTTCAAAAGTAATAGATGATCTCAGCGGAATTAAGACACTATTTTATATGCATTGTGAACCTGTTGCACAAATTGATATGCCTTTCAGTTGCCTATATAATAAAAAATAAATAAATTGCCGCATATAGTTTCTTATCAGATATGACCCATCTAGAATTCTGCCTAATGAATTGGCAAACAGTAAAATTATACTCTTCACACACACACCTACACACACGTGCACACACACACACACACTTAGTGTGTTCTATCTTACTCTCTCGCCCACATATGACTAATTAGGTGCGAAAAGGTAACGACCTGCGCCCAAGCAATCTTTGCAACATTCTCCTCCATTTCCTAACTAGGGCCAAAACGAATTAGGGCTAGACCCACTAAGCGATTGAGTGAGTGGGAGAGCGAGAGAGAGAGAGAGAGGGATAAAAGTGTGTCTAGAAGAGTGCATTTTGTCACGCACATTTTCCTCGCACCTCCGAATATTGTATTTCTTTCCATTTGGAACCGCTTTTGAAGCTTACGTCTAAATAGGGCAACAGTTGCAGGTGGTTCGAATTGTGGTGGTGGTTAGGTGGTTGGGTGGTTTGTTAGGTGCTCTCACTTACGTCACAAATTCTCGCAATGTCGGACCGACACGCTTGCTAAGTTTTCACACACTTGTGGATTTACGTCAATCGAACGAACTAGGAGCAGACTAGGAATAGAGGATGATGTCTATGTTTAACCAATAAAACCGAATTAAGTAAGTTGCGATTTTTGCAACCTTAATCATTATCGATTGATTAAGACATTATTAAAGACTTTATTTAATTATTAAGTGGTTTCAATAGAATATGCAAACACAAACTAAACATTAATTTAATTAAGTTTATTCCATAATCGATGCAATCGAAAAAATGAGTTTCGAGATTTTTGGAGAAGCGGTTAAAAAAGTAGTTTCAAGCTTAAGCTTTATATTAAAAACCGTTCAAAGCTTATTAAACTAACTAAATTTAGTGTTTAATCGCAAACCTTTGGAGCAAACTGAATCAATAAATCTAGTCCAAAAAGATGTAAAAATAAGCAAGTCATTTGTAACTTGCAACGCAAATTAACTTTAAGAAGCTTTTCTACCAAACGATGATTTTATGAAAGATCCTTCAATTCTCAACAAATCAAAACCAGAAAAACTCATTTTGTATGTATTTTGTAAAGAACTAGTTGAAAAACTACGTTACTGAAACTGATGCAAAATCAAGTCATATTTTTGTTTCATTTTTTTTTGCAATCCATTTGAAAGAAAAAAGGGAAAAGCTAGCTGCAGCTACCATCTTCATTATTTTAACAGTGCTAAATGAAGGAAAGGTGCCAAATTTAAAGAAAGAGAAACGAC
Source organism: Drosophila nebulosa (assembly GCA_024703675.1). Taxonomy (NCBI): domain Eukaryota; kingdom Metazoa; phylum Arthropoda; class Insecta; order Diptera; family Drosophilidae; genus Drosophila; species Drosophila nebulosa. The sequence continues at coordinate 7,501,343 of CM045724.1, read as the reverse complement.
AGAAAAAGTCCGTCAAACAGTTTTTAACAGTGGTTTTTTAATTTTCAACTTGTGAAGAGATTAAGCAGCAGCGCACAGTGAGAAACTTTCACATTTTGCTTGTCGTCGTCGGCGCTTTTCACTGAGCCACTAGAGCACTTTTGACATTTCCCCTCCTGCACTGTTTTTTTTTTTTTTTTTATTACTATTGATTTTTCCTTTTGGAGTGAAGTAACTTTCCACCAAACGACGACGGCGACGACAACAAAGTTGCAACCAAAAATGTAAATCCATAATCAACATTTTGCAATTTGTTTGGGTTACCACCTACCTTTGGTGCCCCGTCTCAACTCTCTTTACTACCCTCTTTGTCCCTTTTTGCGTTCCTAACCGGCACCGCCTATGCGATAAATAAACTCTGTTTATTTGGTATTTCAGTTGTTATTATTGTTGTTGTTGTTGCGCTGTCAAGGTCGTTCTTATACAGTGCCGGGTACCTAACTATTGCCGGTGATGGAGGGGGGGGGGGGGAAGGGATACAGGGGGACACGACGACGTTGGTGGTCGATGGCAACAGTTTGAGCCAAACATTTCCTTATTTGCCGAGTTTGTTTATTACGAGTTTTTATCTGACGGATTCAATTCACTTTCCCGTTTAGTCTAATTCAAATACTGAAGATATGGTGTAAAGGTGGCGCAACCCTCCATTTACCCCACTTCATTTCATCCCCATTTAAGCAATTGGCTTTGGTTTCTGTTTGTTGGTTCGATGATTACTTTGCTTCCACCTTTACTTTCTTTTCATACTCATTAAATTTAGTTTGTCATGCCAAAGAATGAAACTTTATGAAAGTCAAAAGTTAATTAATGACTTGTTGTTGGTTAGTTCGGCTTACTATCCCTCGATTCTAGAGTGTGAGATATCATTAATAAAACTTTCACAAAAAATGTCAAAAAAAATCCTTTTTAAGTCTTTTTGGCCAAGGTTATAAGTCACGAGAAAACGACACGATGATGCAAAAAAAAAAAAAAAAGTAGAGAAAGAAAATACAAAAACAACGCTGGAATTGGGGCCATGTGGAAATGTTATTATCTTTTTCACCCCCTTTTTTCCCCCTCTCCTCTTCTCCTTCTCTACATGTAAATGGCTAACGGAAATGCTGCCCACTAAAAGTTTGGCACGGTATTTTTATTTAGGATCGAAAGAGAAGACACAAAGAATTTTACGGAGATAATCTGACATCGACTAAGTAAACAACTTGATGGCATAGGAAATGGTATTAAAGAGGGTATAATATAGTTTAAAGTGTATTTCTTTTTTACTATTTAATATATTGGTATTTGTAATTTTAAAGTGTGGCTCTGGTTTTTATTAGATTTTAATAGCAAAAGTTTTATGGTTTTTTATTTGAAATCACATATTTTTTTTTAATTTACCATTTTTACTAAATCCAATAAAGGGGCTACGTATATTTTTAGTGTTTAGTTTGATAGTATTTTTGGTATCCAATTTTCTTGTATATGTGAAGTCGTATCTTCCTTGTGCTTTACTTTTGTTTTTATAGTTTCTACAAGTTTAGCTTAGTAAAGACGATTTCTTTCGCTTTTTGGATGACCCTTAAATAGTTTTCTAAGCCCATTTCCATTTCTTATTAACATTTTCATATTCATAGTTTTTTTTTTTTTTTTTTTGTTGTTCTATTGTCGTTTATTATGTGTAATTATTTGACAAATTTTTAAAAAGTCTTCTGAAAGAAGTGCACTATTTTTGTTTTTATTGTATCCTAGCCCACAGTAGCTAGATTTACCCATCAACTAGATTCGAACAAACTGATTGGGGAGGGGTGTCGTAGTCGTCGTCTTGTCCTCGAAATTTATGGGAATAGCAAAATATTGTCTGATATTATTGTTATTTTTTTTTTGTTGATGCTATTTGTTATTGTTTTTATTTTTTTTGGGTCGGTTTTCTTTATGTACTAATTTTTATTTTGCTTTATTTAAATCATGTGCTTGGGATGTCAAGAATTGTAGCCAAACTCTGACGTCTATCAATGGTATCTATCTTTTTCTCTCTTTCTACTTGCTCTTTTCGATTTGTTTTATCGTTCCATTTGACTTTTCTTTTATCTACTTGTATCGCTCTCTCTCTCTCTCTCTTTCTGCTCTCTTTATTGAAATACACTGTAATCAACATGGGACAAAAGGTTATGTTTGGGTGGTTGAAATGGCATTTCATTCCGAGTTATCTTAAGACATTTGTAGAGTAATATATCCCTAATGCAAGTAAAGGGAATCCTCTCTTGCTTTTTATTGGCCATCTCTGAATCAGCAAGCTTTCCCAAGATAAGACTTTCAGTTGATGTTGTGTGTTTTTATCTTGCTCTCTCTGTTGTCTTGAAATTTGACTTGCAAATATCTCAGCAAACGGCAACCCATCAACACTCAAAGTCAAAGCCGAATCATCAATCAATCAATTTTTCGCATGCCTCCCAAATACACATAAATCAATAAAAGGCGTTGCAAAAGCTGTCACAGCAGATCACAAAAGAAAGAAATGTCAAAAAAAAAAAAACAAAAACAACCGAAAGAGAGAAAAACACGTAGAGAGAACAGACAAAAAATGTCAAAAGTATTTTGTGGAAATGGGAGAGGAGGGCCAGACCAGGCCAGGCGAGTCAGTCAGAATCATATACATATATGTATATATATATTCTCCCCACAAACATTCTTCCCACATTCTTCAAACCGGGCGTCGGCACATGGAAACACCTGTTCTCAGTGGGGCAGGTTGTGTTGTAGTGTGAATAGTTTTCTGATAACTCTCAGCCAGACGCTTTGCCTGGCAACAGCATTAGAAGTCAATATAGAAATAGAAATTATATATATTTTGATTTCAATTGAAATTCGTTTGCGATAAGAAAACTAGAAAGTTTTGTTTTTTCAATCATAATGTTGGCTTTACGGCGGCGGGCGGGGGGACACAAATCAGATAAGTTTTGCCCTAAACCCAAAATTGTACCCTTGCTGCTATTGGAGTTCGACCTATTAAATGCTTATCACTAGATCGTATAACTACCCTAAGAATTACTAGTCTAAAAATAGTCAATCTTTGTTTGACGAATTTCAATGGGCTAGAAATATCAATAACAAATTTTGTTCGCTTCTTTTACGGAGTTCGTCCAAAACGAAATTCAGAGAAAACATACAAATAACTTTAACTACAATTCCTTTAAAATATACATATAGACTAAAATTTTGTTTTATGATTTTTCTACATATTATTTTCAATTTACTTGGGAAGAGAATTCCAAAAATTTGCTGCTTTTAGCATAAAACGGGGAAACTCAGCCATTTCCAATTCATATAATTTTTCTTTCATATGGAAATTTGCACTTCCTCTTTGACCTGCCACCAAACACACATTTCCTCGTTCTGCATCTGCCTTTTAGGCCATTTCCAACTCGAGAGGCAACAATGTTGCTGACACATGTGCGATATACTTATGTAGAAAGATAGATAGACAGATAGATGCCTTCAACTCGTCACGCCCCTCATTCAACAACTTGAAACACAAAACTCGTTGAGTTAAATAAGAAAACAAATACAATGCAAAAAAAATTAATTGAAAGAAATGAGAAAAGGTGCTAAAAATGTTGGCGCGCAAAGGCAACAACAAAACAAACAACAAAAATTTTGCAAATATATCGGAGAGTAAAAAGGAGAGGCATGAATTTAATTTAAATTTATTTCTTTTAATGAACACGCATAAAATAAGAGAGAGCAATAACTATACGCCCTCTCTTCTACTCTCTCTCTCTCTCTCTCTCTCGCTCAGAAGAAGCACAAAAAAAATGCCACGCGCAGGCGAGTTTATTTTTAAACAACAACAACGCATTATAATAAAAACCAGAGGGCCGGAATAATATCTCTCGGAACGGTCTATCGATACGCTTACATTTTAAGCCATTTAGAAAGATTTATTCAATATAGTCATTCGTGTTGCCATAATTAGTTTAGTTTCAGTTTATTTTAAAGAGGTTTTAGAGTCACGATCAATGGGATCCTGTTTGTATCTGTATCCTTATCTACATGTATATATTTCTGTCAATATAATTATCTTTTTTCTTATGTCAATTCCGATTATTTAGATTTGCGATTTTCCTGATCGACTCTGTGCTTAATTGCTCTGAATAATATGAAGTGAATCATACAAATATTAACGAGCTGATTTAAGAAAACATGGTCCCAAAAATTGTTAGCACATCAGGACTCGATTATTATAGACAATTTCGATTTCGATAGGTGATTTAATTGACCACATATGGATGTCGAGTCGATAACAGCTGATCTTTTGCTGCATCACAAACAGTTCATTATAATGTGCATATACTCTTTCGCGAAAGAGTATACAAAAAAAGGCAACAACATGAAGAAAATAGTCGCACATTGATAGGCGATGCTTGATAGCAACAAAACGAAATCAACGTCAATATTTGTGGCTATTTTTAGACAAAAAACCAAATGAAACGCATGACCGTTTGCCTATGAGTGTGCGAGTGTGCGTGTGTGCCAGAGAGAGAGAGAGAGCGAAAGAGAGAGACACTCACACACAAACAAAGTGGGAAGCATAAATGACTTAGGGAGAGAGAGAGCGCGACGAGGGAGTCGTCTTTCTTTGCTTGCTGCGATGCGCCGGGCCACTGATCGTTGCAATTACAACAACAAAAGCGACAACTAAACTGAGAGCGTAGAAAAAATGATAGCAAAAGAGAGAGAGAGAGGGAGAGAGCGGAATGCAAAAAGCTGTCTCCTCTCTTTATGGAGGTGGCTGGTTTTGTAGGCGAGACGTCTTACAGACGCCCCGACGTCAGAGGCGTGGTGTTGTAATCAGGGAGGACGACGGGAAGCGACGGGGAAGGGGAGCGAAGTTTTTGTTTCTGTTTTGTTGTTACGAAAATCGATCGATCGTATCGTTGAAATCGATTTTCATTTAAATAACATAATTTTACATTCAGTGGGTAGATGCGACACGATTATTAGATTGAATATGTGAACTAAGGTAAAGTAAAAGATGAATAATTTTACTTTTTAGAGTAAATTATTTAACAAATCTATTATTCAAAATGTGGTTTGGTAAGAAATAGAAGAAATTACATTGCGGGTTGCTTTAAGAGTGTCAAACAACTAAAAGATTAAAACCGTTCTATTAAGTATGTGTGTTAGCAAGGTTATATGGTGTTTAGAAACGATCTGATATAAGATTTATTTAATAAATTTCCCTAGTAAACACATTCTTTGTAAGGTTGGTCATAACCCTTACATATATATATATACATATATATGTACATATGTACACATGTATATGAATGTTTAAAGATGAGGGTTAAGGAAGTTCGTGAAAAGGAAGGAATCGGTTTGTTTTTGGTATCCTAAATAATTTTCACGTAATAAATGTTTCGTTTCAAGTAATTAGAGTTAATTTAATGATATAAAATAAAATGGGGATTAAAGAATTTATTAACAGACTTTATAAGAAGTCCTGATTTTGAAGTTTTATTTTCTATGTTCTATAGCGACATTTCTTCATGTATTTTATTATAATAATGATATAACAATTTGTTTTCGTTTGTGTTTTTTAATTTTTTATTGTATTACGAAATAGATATAAAAATATAAATATATACATTTGTATACCTATTGCATGGCTGGTGAATTTTATCGTTGTCGTTATTCATCAATTAGAAAGTTGTTTACTTTTCTTTACTTTACCTCAACCGCGTGCGAGTGTGTTTGTGTGTGTGGTGGCGCCACTAAGGGGGAGTAGTAATTACACATGCCTCTACCTAGTTGTGAGCAAGCATCAAATTTCAAGCGAAGGTCAAGCTGCGTTTTCTTTGTTGTTTTGGTTTTGTTTTTGTAAAATTATATATGTTTATACATTTATTTAAATCGAACTATTTCCAGTTTTAACTACATTATAGTCACATAACCAAACATCATCGCACACACAAAAAGGTGCAGCTCATTGCGCGCACATCTTATGCAAGTTGTAAGTGCAATTGAAATTGAAAGGGGAGATACTTGAGAGCCTCTAAAAATGGGCGCCAGTTGAAATTTGTGTAAACAAGATGAAATATATTGAGAAATCTAATAAAGTATGAAACTATTTATGAATAGGACAAACAAAAAAACACTTTTTGAATTACCTACTGATGGTTCTACTTTCAAAGAGCCATTTGCACATCCCTAAAATAAAATTTCAAAAGAGTTTTGGACTATATTTAAAAAAACTGGACGACATTATGGATGGAAGTTTATCTTAGATGGAATGGTATTATTATGGTATCTTGAGGATGGTGAAGTATATTAACGAGGTAAATAAGTGAGAGAAGTATCTCTAAATTAATAAATAACGATTTGCAATAATTTTACAGAGGTTTTTCTACCCCCACAAACCCCAATTCCGCATTGGAATGACGCTGCTCTTTTGAAGGCCCTACACAACTAGTGCAAATATTTCTGTATGACTCGTATGAATTATAAATCATTTCGTTATCTTCTGCCAAATTATCTAGAACTTTAAGCGAGTGAATATTTTGTTGATATGAGAAAGTTTTTAGCACTTTCGCTTTTGCTTTCGCTTATCTGAATTGAGCAATTGCATAATCTTAGATCGTGGTCAGAGAGTTGAACAAAAGTATCTAAAGTATATGCGGAAAAACGAATGATGATGATAAGATTTAACATCTTCTTCACATTCTTCTAGAATTTCATTAAGAGCAGGTGACTTCCCTCAGCCCACACCATGGCCCACTATAATGACGTTAATTTACTTAATCTCTTGTTGACTTCTTCAACTCTGGCCATTCTGCTCTACTCTTCTCTGTTGTCACAGCTGCTTTCTCACGTTAAATTTTTTTCTATTTGTATATGATTTCTTTCTTTTTCTTTCGATATTATATTCAATTTGTTTCAGGCAAATAAAAAAGGCATCGAGCGGGAAGGCGGGGTAAAGAGGCGTTGCGTTAAGGGCAAATTCAGCGAAAGTCGTGCAGGTTCTGCTAAATGGTTAATTGAATTTTCGATTTTCATTTTCTTAAAAATGAAAACTCTTGTTAGTAGGTCAAAACCGTTCAACCTAAATGCGTCAAGGAAGTAGAAAAACAAAACGGAACACACCAAATAATTGTATATACATATATACATATATTTCTTTTGGCACATTTTAAAAATATTTTTGACCTTGCCTGGCGGCAAATAAATACACAAATTAATACATATATATTTTCAATATTTTTCTTATATCTGCAAAAATCATAATGAAGGACAGACAACGAATACGATGACGACGGCGACTAAAGAGTAATGGATTTCTAAATATCTACTAACAAACAATTGTTAAACATTAATAGTATTTGGAAAAACATTTCATTATTAAATTAAAATCGAAAAGAATTAGGAACAATTGAGTTTTAATCTCTCGAGATAAAGAGATATCTTGGTGGGAAATTAAATCAAAACCCGATTTCTAATAATAAGACCTAAAGCAATTCAAGAGCATTTTTTTTTTAAATAAATTAGTAGAAATTTATAAAAAAAAAAAAAAAAAATGAAAAATTATTTTAACTCAAAAAGACTGCAAATAGAAATGGTTATCTAGATGACTTTTTTATAGGAGATATATAACAAGCTTACATTGAGACTATATTTGGATTTCGTTTCATTCAGCAGCTGAAACACAATATTAAGAAGAGTTTTTGCACAGGTGCGAAAGTTATGAAATTTTCGGTTATGTGCCTCTCTCCAATTTTTCTCTTTCTCTGTCTTTTTCTCATTCCTCCTTCAATGCACGACTTTGACACAGATATTTGGAGCTGATTCTATTCTATTCTATGCATATATAATGAATCAAAAAAGAATGTTTTTTTTTTTGTTGGTTGTGTGTGAGTAATTGAGGGAATATATTTTACGGAAGTTCATGAGAAGCAAAACGAGAGGAGGAGGTCGATCGGTCGGTCATTGAAATAGAATTCTTTTTGTACCAAAGTCGGTCAATGCCAAACTGACATATGACTACTATAACTCTGTATAAACGATTATTAATTGGTTTTTTGGTCACAGGTTTTTTCTTTCATGTCACCAAAGAGAATTAACGAAAATGTTTGCCATGGGTTGGTTTGGTTATCACAAAAAGCACGAAAAAAAAAAGAAACAAAAATTATGCGTCATTATTTTTTTTCTTATTTTTTTTTGTATGCAGTTCATTGCCTTTCTCCACGACTCTTTCTCTCACTCACATTGTCTCTCTCTCTATCTCTCTCTTTGAATTGCAGTAAATCTGTCGATTGAATCGAAACACAAAAAAAAAAAATTAAATAAATAAATTTTCGAAATGCGGAAAAGATTGTCTTCTCCCCCGTCCTACAACATTCTTCCCCATCTCCTCCCCTCGTCGTGGGTCTTTTTCTTCTTGTTGCCTGGCAAACAAATTATAAATGAAAAGAATGAGCGCAAAGAGAGAGACAGTTAAAAACGCGTGTTAGACATTCCCTGAAAATAATATTGGGTGGGAGAGATACGCAGAGAAGGCGGGGGTAAAGCAGAAGTAGTGAGTTGGCCAAACATTAATTGGGGCTGGGTTCTGTGCTGTGTTTTGCAAATATTCTTTCAACGCGATGACAACATTCTGTCTTTCGCTCTGTTGATAATTTTTCTCATTGTCAAATGGCCATAGTGAACTAGTTGATTTTGTCATCGAATTTACGCCAAGGGTCATTTAATAGAGGTCACCAAATAAATTTCACTTTAAGAATTCATCTAAGTTTCTCTTCTTTCAATTTCTTAAGTTATGCAGAAGAGACAAGAGAATGGAGAGCAAGGACTATATGCCGGTGGATTTTGTTAGACAAAATAAAAAATTTAGAGTAAAACCACTTGGTTTGAGGTAAAGAAGATGTCTACTGGCTATTGGATGCCCTACAAGCTCAGACCTCTTTTGCCAAGTTAAAAAAAAGAAACCTTTCAAAAGTTCTTAATCGATCTAGATAATGTCTTCACTTTAGCCGTTTAATAAGTTTTTGAGATTCTTGGCAGTAGAATGGAGAGCTTAACTCTTGTTCTTGAGTTGATCCTACCATATCTATTTGATGGGCTACAGAGTATGTGCTTTCTGTTTGAGCGTTTTTTAAAGTTGTCAAGTGCAAGTTTTTTTGTAGCTGCGAAGTTTACCAACAGACAGACACACAAATTGTCAGAGAGATGGACAGACAAAAGAGAAGATGCAACACCAAGTCGAAATAGAGAAGAAAATGTGGGGCGTCTTTTTTAGAAAAGGGGGAATAAATTGGAATGTTAAGAATTTTTTTTAAATGCAAAACCAAGTGACTTGGGTTGCTTTTAGTTTTAGTTTGCCGTTTGTTTCGTTTAGCTAAGTCTAAGTTATCTCTTTAGTTAGTTTTTGGAAAAAATTTCAACTTTTGTATCTAAACAATTTGTTGTTTCCAAGGATTATTCAGATATATATTCAAACAAAAAGATTCATTGCTCTTTGGCTTTCTCTCTTAAAGCAGATGATTCATGTATTCTTTTATATATGTACACTATTTCCTCCTCTTTTTTGCAATGGACGACCATGGGAATTACATTACTCATACGCCGCATTGACAAAGTGGCTTTGGCTCCTGTCAGTTGCTGTTGCTCTTGCTGTTGCTGCTGTTGCTGCTTCATCTTCATCGTCTTGGTCTTCGTCTTCTTGTGGCTGGTTCTTGTTGCTGTGCGGCTATTTTTAATATGCACCTCCCCAAGCCACATAATTCATTGTAATTTGCCTTTTGTACACTTTCCAGTTGCAGCAGCAGCAGCAACAGCAACAGCAGCCAAAGGAGTGTCAGAGTTGCTGCCACTTGACTGGGCTAGGGGATTGGATTGCTGCTGCTCTTCCGACACACACGCAAATGAGCAATCAAATGAACATGCATCTTACTCTTTTCTTTCTCTTTTTTTCTTTCTGTTTTGTTTAATCATTTTTGCTATGCAGTTTTGTAGTTTATCAATCAAAGACGCACAGACATAACGCCCTTTTCTCTGCCTCTGACCCATTGAGTGTGTGGGTCTGTGAGTCATCATCAATGTCGCCTGTCTACTGCCATTTACCATATTTCTCTCATTCATTGCTCTCACAAAAAGTTGCAAACAAATTAGTCATCAAATTGAGGAGAGACAAACAGAATAGTTTTGGACAACAACCGAAAAATTGTCGCCAAACCCAACCAACTCAACCAACATTTAAATGACAACAAAGCAGATTAAAAAGGGGCAGAAGGTCACTATCTATAAGTACTATGTATGTATATATAAAAAAAACCAAAGTTTCCTTTTATAAAATTTTTTTTATTGTTAAATAGATAAAACTGCTAAGAATTCGCTGGCAGTGAATTCTATTATTTAGTTTTAAGTCAACCTGAATCTTTTCATAGTAATTGGTCCTGCGGACCTAATGCGTTTAAGTAGCTTATGAAAAGTAAAAAATCGTTTTGGTTAAAGGGAAAGTTTTGGCATATTAAGGTTTCCTGACATAAAAAATGTAAAACTGATGTGTTAGATATCTGTTTAGCTAAATACCCGATACGAACCGTAACATAGTAAAACAACCAAAATCGAAATTAATAATAAACGATGAGAACGTGCTTTGGAAATACGCTTTTGTTTATTAAATTCATTTAATTAATTATAGCACATACGTTTATAACCAAATCGTTTCGGTTGATTTGGTATATTAACCATTAAGTTCCAAAAAACTGTAAGAGTATGGTAAAAATAATCATGTCACCTGAATAACCGATAAGTTTTTCAACATTCAATCTGAACAACCGAAACAAACCAAAACATGTTTTGCTATCAAAACTATGAGTAATATCATTTACGAGAAAAGCCTAAAGTAGTCAGTGTATAACCGAAATAATTCGCACCGATGATATTATATCATAATGAAACCAAAACTTGTCGGAGTATAGCCAAATAACCGAAATGAATTGCAGTGATAAGCTACGCTTCCGGTCATTCCTAATGCAAAACATTAATAGATTTTGTTTAAAAACAAATGACTAAACCTTTTGGTAAACAACGCAATCAATGCGTCACTTAAGCACTGCGATAATCGAATCAGACATCAATATTTGATTCATAAAATTCCAGAAAATCCAAAACATTTTGTATTACTTTACAAATATTTCCCAAAAACAAAAAGAAGAAAAATTAAAACTATTTTTAGACTCAACTCGAGTTGTTTGGACAAGTTTCAGAGTGTTTCAGAGCTTTAGTGCCTCCTAATAATCTCTTCTCGTCCGTTAGGTTGTTGCTTCTACGCAGATTCAGGTTCGGACTTGAACCGCTAAAGTGCAAACACGCGCGCGCCGTGCGCTGCTCTCTTAAATAAAATTTGTTGTTTCTTTTTTTTTTTTGTTTGCCTATTTTATTTTTATTTTTGCAAATTGGGTTTTATATGTATGTATGAGCAGCTTGTTGTTCGTTGACTTCTCCTCCCTCTTGCTTTCTCTCTTACTCTCTTTCTCGCTCACTCTGTCTATCTATCTACTTGGTTGTGGCCGCCTGTGACGGGTCGCCTCATTATAATAATTTATTTAATAAAAATTCATCAATGAAATTAGTAGAGAAATTTGCGGAGAGGAGGGGGGGGGGGGGGATGGGTGGAAGGGGGCAAGAAGCGAAGGGAGGAGGTTAGATGGGGGTTGTGGGCCTGCAAGTGGGCTTGGCTTTGCTTATATGGGTGGGTGGGCTGGTTAGAGCGCAGTTTTTTAGTAGTTTACTCTGAGCCAACACGTGCGTGACCTGAAAAGGTCGCTTCAATTAAGCTCATTTTAAAGCGTAAAAATTATTTGCTCAATTGCCTATTCACTAACAAAAAAACGAGAATAACATTTTTGAATGGAATAAAACTAAGTACAGCAATTCAATATAAATTCTTTTCCTTGTTTCCAAAAGTTAAAGTGAAAAAGAACTATTTCGAATAGACAAAAGCTCAGATGAGATTTTTCCAAAATTTTGAATAATTTGTTTTTAGAACTTACCTTTCAGTCTCGGATTCTGCATTTGGCTGCTGCTGTTGTTGTAATTGTTGCATTTGCTGCGATGTGGTCGCTGTTGCGCCCGTTGAGGCAGCTGTCGATGTTGCTGCTGTTGCTCCTGTTGCTGTGGTTTCCTCACTAGTTGTTGTAGTTGTTGTTGCTTCCATGATATTTAGATTTACATTACTATTATTGGCACTAACACTCGCGATTGTTGGTTGCTGCTGATCGATTGATGGCTCCACCACCAATTGTTGTTGTTGCTGTGGTTCAACTAATGTTGCTGGTGCACTTTGCAACGATGCTGCTGGAGCAGAGATTGCTCCGGTTGTTGTTGTTGTTGCTGATGGCATATGTGAAACGACAATGGGCAACGTTTGACCTGCTGTGTTTGCTGTGGAAGTATTTGAAGTTGCTTGTTGTTGCTGTTGCGGCAGCAACTGTTGCTGCTGGGGTGCAAAATGTATATTGCCATCAATTTGCGTGGCATTTGCAGCAGCCACGGCGGCAAAAGTGGGTGTGGTTTGATTGGTGGTTAAAGGAGCTGGCGACAAAGGTTGCTGTTGTTGTTGTTGCTGCTGTTGTTGCTCTATATAGCTTGTGTTTAACTGTACTTCATTCATAGAAGCAGCGGTAGCTGCAGGTGGAACTGCTGCTGAAGCTGAAGTCGAAGTCGTTGCGGTCGCTGGCGCTGAACTTGTCGTATTATTATTATTGGCAGCAGCGGCAGCTCCTGCCCCACCGCCGCCCCCAGCCACATCACTACCATTGGGATAGTTTGGATAGGACGTCGGGGTCACCTCCATGGCTTCTTCACGTTGCTTTAGTTGCTGCAACGTTTGCTGCAATTGTATGGCTGCATTTCGGGCATAATCTAAAGGTACAGTCTGTCCATGTTGCTGTGTCTGATCTTGTGTATTATTTGTGGGCGTTACCGATGACCCAGCATTGGCATTGACATTGTCGAAAATCTGTTGTTGTTGTTCCATTTGTAGCGGATGAATGCCATGCACCACAGTGGCTGGGGCAGTCATTACACCACTGGGTGGGGCTTGCAGTTGTGCCCCTGCTGATGGGGGTAACTGTACTTGTTGCTGCTGTTGCTGTTGTTGTTGCTGATCGCTGCTATAATTCCAATTGGCATCTGTTGAGGCAGCCTCCAAATGATTCTCATTCAGTTGTGTGGGTGCCACAATCATGCTTTGAGTGGTTTTATGATGATGATGATGATCCATTCCAGAAGTCGTGGACTCCACCACAGTCTTTTCATTGTTATTACCCCCCGAACCAGCTCCAGAGTTGCCCCCACCATTATTACCCACACTCGAATGATCTAAATAGTCCATACATATCCAACGACCGCGTTTAAAGGGTTCAGTGGATTCTATTTTCACCACTTTAAAACGTTCACTTCGATGCTGGGATGCCTCTTTACCGTCATCTTTCTTATTTTTCGAACCACCGGCACCCGCACCACCCGGACCACCAGAGCTCACCACATTGATAATATTATGATCCGATGAGACATTCACCTGAACATTTTGCAAACTCGCACCGGGATCGACCACGACTAGACCATATTGTGAGCTAGTTGGTATAACCGGAGCTGGATTGGTGTTCAATGCATTATTAGCGAAATAGACTTCCTCTTTGGAGAATGAAGTATCCTCGGACATGGAGGGAGTTTCGTTCTCTAGATCTGTGATACGACTGTTGTCATCCGTATGAGATTCGTCTAAATCATCGGCTGATTCATCGCCAGTATCACCGCCAGCATTGCCACCGCCACCACCGCCAGTATTTGGATGATGTTTGGATGGATGACCCACCGTAACGGAGGTGATTTGAAATGAGGAAGTCGTCTTTGGTTTGCGTGTTGCTCCACCAGCTGATACTGCTGCTCCAACAGCTGGATTAATTGATGAAGATGGTGCACTGGCAGTGGTTCCTGTTCCTGCATTAGCACCACCATTACCACCACCTGCACCGCCAGTTGAGCTGCTGCTGCTATTATTGTGATGATGATGATGATGCTGCTGGTGATGATGATGATGATGCTGATGTGGGTGATGATGATGCTGCTGCTGCTGCTGCGTCATAACCGAGGCTCCTGCCATAGCACGCGTTGTTGCAGCACCACCTGCCCCACCGCCGCCACCACCACCACCACCATTATTGTTGGGTGAACTAGCCTTGGTACTACTCCCACCGCTAGTTGTAGTCGTTTTGGGTGCCAAAGATGTGGTGGAAGTGTTTGTATTATTACTAGCTAAACTTGAATTGCTAGCGGTACGCGAAACTGTAGTCGAGTCCACCGTCGATCCACTAACTCCACCACCACCACGACTCAGAGCATTCAATCTTAAGCTTTCGCTAGTCGTACGTTGTAAATTGTGATAATTTGTTGATGCAGGAGCAGCAACAGTGCTGCTGGCAGACGTTGGGGAATGATAAGGATAATGATGATGATGATTACTACTACTGCCCAATAAAGAATTGACTTTGGTCAATTTTCTAACACTGCTGCCAACCGTAACGCTGCTGCCACCGCCACCGCCTCCGCCTCCTGAGACGACAGTGGATCCCCGTGAAGTGGTTAGCAAAGAGTTGCGTCGACCCGACGAGGCATTTGTTGGCGGTTGTTGGGCCTTAAATTTGGCATTCAGTTGACGATCAAACATATTGGTTGATGATGTTGTAGAAGAGGAGGAAGTTGTTGCTGTTGAGTTAGATTGATGTTGTTGTTGTTGATTTTGTTTTTGTTGCTGACCGGAATCTTCTTTGCTATTTGCTGCACTTTGATTCTCGGCCATAATCGAAATGGTTTGCAGCTGACGTAAAGTTTTCAGCAAATAATCCAGGATTGCTGCAATTTGCCTCCAATTGGATTATTTGTTGATAAGTTGAGTTAAATATTTTTTATTGTTGTTGTTGTTGTTGTTGTCGTTGGTTGTTGGTTGCTATTGTTCACTATTGTTGTTGTTTTTGTTGTTGTTGTTGCTTCTGTTCTGTTTGAGTCGATTTGCCCACTTCAAAGATGAAACTTGCCACCGATATTTTAGCCAAACGACGACGACGATACATAGTGACCATTAACCCACCAACTCTCGCTCGTTCGTCACTCAATAACTGGCGAAATCACGACGACACCGACGACCACGAACATCAAACGTATAGAAAGGGAAACAAGAAGAAATAATAAAAAAAAAAAAACAAACAAACAAAAATACGAAATGTGGGGTAACAACAAACAATTATTTAGTTGCGTTTTGGTTGTGTGTGTTAGATTAACTGAAATTTAATTAATTTTAAGAATCCTTTCTTCCTGAGTTCTCTTGCTAATCCAGGATCGAACAAAACGCAGCACTTCTTAACAGCGCCATTCAGTGGCACTTCGCTTCACCACAACGAGGTGGCATACATGAGACGACTTTGACGAGAGACGGCGACAACGAGGACGAGACAAGGACGACGACGACGACGAGGACGACACGACGAGTTGACGCGGCGAAGACGACACACAGCTCAGCTGGTTTGCAAAATTTTTGTTTAATTTTTATATTTTGTTAACTAAGAATTTAAATTTAATTTTGACTAAAAATTAAAAATATTCATCACTTTACACTAAATATTTCTTCTTTTTTTTTGTATTATTATTTGGTTTTCTGTTGCTTTTTTGTTTCAATTTCACACACAAATAATTTAAGATTTTTTCGTTGAATTTGGGACTTTTTCGTCAGGTTTTACTAGCAAATCGCAGTAAATTGTTGAAATTTTCAAATTCCTATAAAGAAACAGAGGGAAAAATTGAAGGATTAGTTAGTTTATTTTTGGAAAGTAAAAAAAATTCTTTAAAATTGTCATTTGTTGCCAAAAGAAAGAAACAGTTAATAACAAAATCTGCTTATATTAATACAACTTAACATTTAAAAAATTTTTATTTTTAAAGTAGAAACAAGTTCTGTGATATTTGGTTTTAGTTTGGCCAGTCGTTTAAAAATTTTTCCTATTTTTGTAATATAAAAAAGAGAAACATTTGAAACATTCTGGGAAAATGATTTTGCCATTTAGGAATTCAACAAAAAAAAAAACTTTTCATTAGCATAAACCTTTGAAAATTTAAACGGCCATAAAATGCTAATAGCTAACTTAAATATAAAACTCAAATTTGCCACTTGTATTCTTCTTTCAAATGGAAGTCAAATTAATAATTCCCAAAACGCAGTTGCCATGACACAATAATCCTCCCTCCTCTCTTTCTCCTTTTGAATGTCAATTGAACAACAATCAGAAGTAAAGATGGTTTGCCTTCCTCTTCATTGTATGTGCATTAAATCTTAATCTAGTTAAGCCTTTTGTCGGCTTAGTTAGATTTATTAACTGCGTAGTTATTCTTATAACGACGAACGACGACGACGATGATGATGATGATTTTGTTTTATTATTATTGATTTCATGTACGTCGTAGCTTTGTTGAATTAGTTAAGTGCTGCTAAATTAGAATGGTACGGAGAGGTTTATTTCCAAAAAACAAAAAAAAAAAACAAAGCATTTTCCGCTCTATCTCTTTTTCTCTTAGTCCATGTTTCTCTTTCTCTCTCTCCCTGTTTCTGTATTTGGCATATTTATTTTTTGTGTTTTCAATATTTATCTTTCTCGTTTCTTTTTGTTTTTTGTTGTTTTTTTTTATTATTTAATCGATTTCGTTTACGGAAATAAGTGCAAAAAACAACGACAAAAAAAAAGTTGAAAACAAAAAGTTTGCAAACATTCGCGTGCCCGAGGTTTTTGTCTTTGTTTCTGTATTTGCTTTTGCATTTGTTAATAGCCGTAAACGGTTTTGGTTTTTCGTTTTTGGTTTCGGTTTTCGACGATCATTCATAAATTGAGTGAACTGTGTTTGAACTCTGCGTGTGTCCCCCGCCTAAAGGCACACAAAACAACAACAATCAAGACCTTGATGTAGCGCAAAATCCTCAACTCATTACCTTTAAGGTAGGTAGAAAACGAATTATCAATTATAGGTCAACATTTTGAGAGTCTATTGGCCTTGTTTTTGATTGGTACCCACACAAAATTTGTTTTTTTCTTTTTTTTTTTTGCACAGGTGCTAAGCAAATTGGCAAAAAACAAACGATCACAAACCATTAATTTGCGAAATAGAGAAAAAAAGGTTCTCCAATAAGAGCAACTGTGTGGCTTAGGTTTCTAAAGGGGTTCAGTTTGTACGAAATATTAATTTTTGGACGTTAAACTAGGACAGACTTGAGATGTTTTTGTTTTATATGTGATTCGAACGTTTTTCTCCCTTAAAGTTATAACTTGATAAAACAATTCAAAGCGAAAGCAAGATTAACAATTTTAAAAATACTTTCGACGATGTTTTTGGAAAAATGTGGAGGTCCCGTCGATTTTGACGATAACCTTAAGCGATCTTTAGAGTACTTTTCATACATTTGATTGGATTCAATCTTTGGCTTTATTTTTTTTACAAAATTGGGAGGTTTTCCCTGTTTTGACGACAAACTAAGTCAATTTTTATGGTTTTTATGACTTATAACAAAGAACAAAATTTTTTGCTACGAAAAACTAACTATTTTGTCAAAGAACTTTAAGTTGGGCACAAAAAATTTATCAAGACAATTTCAAGATTTTTTTTTAAAGGTAGTTTAAGTGCAATACATTTGTTTTTAATACTCAGAAGACTCAAAAACTATTCCTATTTGTACGTGAAGATCACGTCAAATAAATCATTGAAAAAAAGAAATAATTCACAAAACAGTTCGATGACTTCTTTGAAACTCCATTTATATGCAAACCCCAGATACTTAATACTCAAAAGTCATCAATCATTGTATTTGAAATCAATTTTTTTCTTGATCTACGATCAACTTAGAGCAGATGTTTAATCTCAGAATCGATCTGCAAAATATTCAAAGAATAGAACCACAGCACTTAAAAACCTCATGTACGATCTTCGATTTAAATGTAACGACTTTAAGCATTTCTCTTCCTTAGAAATTGATCTAGGCACAAAATCAACTAACAATGCAAATTTAAATCCCCTCTCATCATTGATAGTGTTAAGCACATGAATTACGTTACACAATTACAACAATGTAAGCTATTGTTAACTGCTTGCTGCTGCTGCCTGCTGCTCCCTACTATTAGTCATTTCTGCAAGTGTTCCTCGACCATTCCTCTCATAAAACTTGAAATCTCGGAATCCGTCCTTTCAGACGCACACCCATAATAATCAAAGTATCTTGTAGGTGCCAGATTTTGCACACAAAACAGATAAACTAGGGAGGGATGTGCAAGAGAAAGAGAGATTATAGATAGTGAGAGAGAGAGACAGAACCTACACAAACAGTAAACAGATGAAGAAGAAGATGAAAGAGAAAAAAAAAAAGGAAAACGAAGGAGAAGTAAAATGCAGACAAACTAGAGAAGCAACAGCAAGAAGAACTAATTGCAACGACAAAAAGGCATAAAATCGATGAAGCAAAAGCAACAACAACAAACTAAAAGAGAGAGAGAGACACTAGACGGGGGACGGAGAGAAAGACAGAAAGAGAGAGAGAGAGAGAGAAAGAGCAAGCGCTTTAAACAAATTGACAGAGAGAGCAAACAAGCGAGAAGAGGGGGCAAGGGAGGGTAGTAGGGTAGTGTGAATGGGACTCCCTATTCTTTCTCCCTATTCTTCTTCTTTCTCTTCTAGTTCATCTGCTTCCTAAAACGTGGGCGCCTACAAGTGGGCGGGCCTCTCACATACCGCAAAATAGCGAAAGAAAAGAAAGAAAGAAAAAAAGTTAAATCAAATAAAACATAAAAAAATTTTGCAAATTGCCAAAAGACAGCCGAGAGACAGAAATGGGAGAGCGAGAGAGAACCGCTTCAAGAGAGAAAGAAAGAGTAAGGGCAAGTGGGCTCTCCTACTCTCTCTTTCTCTCTCCAACGACAGCTGCCGGTAATCAATATTGGATGAAAGAAAAAGCAAAAATTATTTTGCAAAAATCAAAATTTTTATCAAAAAACAAAAAAAAATAAACAATAACAATGACAAAAATTAAAATAAAAACTAAATAAAACTCTTTACCACACGGAAATGAGTCAATAAAGACAAAAGAAAGTACAAAACCAAAAGAGGAAGTAACAACGACGAAACAGACAATACGAAAAAGAAAACAAAAAAAAAAGACGAAACGGCAAACGCAATGAATCGAACCATTCAATTAAGAATTTCGCACTGAAATGTATATGCAATGTATACAATTAATATATAATAATAATCCTTTAAAAAATCGGTAAGTAAACAACGCAAAGGAGAGATTTTCCAGAGTGGCAACTCTGATTCAAACAGCTGATAGATGGTAGAGAATCAAAAAACGCGACGATGTGGGCGAACTGGCTAATGCGATCGATTAATAAAGGAATTCAAGAAATTAAAATGTGAACTTCGGACGTAATGAACGCCCCTAAAAGGTAAATACCTAATTTAGCAATATTCTAAGCATCAATTTCTTAAAGCAAATAGCTTTCTTTGTTTATTTATTGATGTAAAAACAAAGTCAAATGTTTACTTTAGCGTTTTATCACTAATTTTGTTGCTTAAAGTAGATTTCAAAGGATCAAATCTATTGAAGTTTTTAATATGAATTTATGTTTTTTTTTCCCAATTTCTATCTGTTAATGGTTATTTTCCTACGAAATTCGATATGTATCTGGTACTTGGTGTCTGGTGCCAACAAAGTGTTGGCTCTGAAGGTTGAGTTATTGCATATATGTATAAATATTTATTTTCACAATAATTTGTTTATGACTATTTCTCGCTGCGGTAATGGAGAGCCACATTATGCATGTACCCTAACCACTGGGCACGTCCAATTACGAAGTTTACAGATTAATCAAGAAGTTAATACATACGTATAAACTGTATGTGAGGGAGGGCACCGGAAATTTTAGACATGAACTTTAGCATGTAAACGAACCAAAAACCTTAAAGTTTTAAGGCATTACGAATAGTTTGCTGAAATTTTAAGGAGTTACGAAGCGAAAAAGCAAATTGATAAGAAAATTACTCCATATTCCATAGTATTCCAAAGAGAAGTTATTGATTGCCACTAATCTAAAATTTTTCATCATTATAATCCGAAATCTAAACAAATATGCATAGGTAAAAGCCCAAAAGAAACTTCAAATACTAGAGTTGATGTAAAATAAAGACTTCTGATTCATACCTAACATATCAGATTACATCTCTACAGGTTTTAAAAATAATGAAAAAACTAGTTAACAAAGTTTAGAATGATTCAATGCTGATGATGAATCTACGGTACAGCATTAGTTACAGATATTATCGAAATTTTACAATAAATGGGGAGTTGTTTGACATTGGGGAGTCGTAAGACGCAATAATTTCCTTTACTTTTTCCTAAAGTTTTGAATTTTCATAAAATCATTAAGTTTGATCACTGCGCTTAATAGACAAAACGAAATGTGAACAAAATAAAGAATCTAATATATGAAATATATGAAATAGGGAGAACCCGAAGGAGGGAAATAAAAAAAATAGTCCAGTGCCACTGAAACTAGTAAAATTAAGAATATTGGGTGATATTTCGATTAACTGAGCTTAGTTAAGATAATTTGCCACACGGTTACCAATAATTTATAGACTTTTTATCCATTTTAGAAGTTCTGTTAACATATCCAATTTATAATCACTCATAATCATAAGAAATATTTAACACACTTTCAAATATTCACTAGCTTTGTTATTTCATTTTTCACATCACTGGTTACAGGGTTGTTTAATCGTTTTTAAAATATATTTTTATTTTTAACAAAGAACTTGTTAACTGGCTTCATTTGTTTTAATTATAACCGTTTCCGTATTTATATTATATTTAACTTTTGTCAAAATATTGTTTTCAATTTATTGATATAATCCAATTTCTGCAGAAAGAACCGAGTCAAGATAAACGCAAGGCATTTTAAATGATCAATAGAATTAGAACCGATCACTTTGAGTTGATTCAGAATAATGACAACAGAACCTTTTGAGCTAAACTCAGAAGGTCTGGTCTCTTTGGAAACGATAAGCTCTTCTTCTATATACATAAAGGAAAAGTTTACTTATGTGTGTTATTGTTTTTGTTGTTGTTATATTCCTAAAATCACTGCACATGAAGACCCATAGATCGTATAATATGTGAATATCAAATTACAGAATTGGCAGAAAAATACGTTATCGATTGCATTTTAAAACAAACAATAACAAAAAAAGAAAAATTTAGCAAAAAGAAACAGCTGATTTTATAAACAAACAACAACAACAACAAAATACAACAGTAAAGAAGAACATGAAAACGAAGAAGTTGGATCAGCCAGCAGCTGCTGCTGCTGTTGGAGCTGGAAGATAGCAAGAAAGCAAAAGAGTGGAAAAGAGAGGGAGAAGAAAAATCTATAACAAAAACCAGGAGAAGGAAAAGGTACAAAGTACGAAATGAAAGTGAAGCAGAAGAAGACGACAACGACGACAAGGAAGAGGCAAATAGTAGTAAGTAGTGAGTAGTAGTAATAGTGGAAGAAGAGCCAAAGGCAAAGAACCAAAGGGATTTAACACAAAATTTATTCACTTCACTGGAGCACTTACACTGAATTCAAAGAAAATTGTTTAAATTAAATATTTTTTGTTAATTTATTTGTAAAAATAAACTTTTTTTCGTTTGCGTTTTGCTAATCGGACAAAAGGAAGGTAAATGACAGTTTTGACAGTTGGCTGGTTGGTTCCACATACACAGAGAGAGAGATAGAGAGAGCGAACAAGAGAGTAAGTTGCAAGGCGAGAGCGACACAAGTACGTAAGCGTAAGAGAGCAAAAAATTCAGAGAGCGAAAAAGCGTGCATAAAAGATTCGCAAAAAAAAAAAAAGAAAGAAAAATTGGCAAAAATTTTGCAAAAAGCAAAAAATGCTTAAAGCGTAAATTGTTGTTGTTTAATTTGTTTGTTGTTGTTGTTCTCGTTGTCTTAAGCAAACATTTGGGATATTCCTTTGGTAAAAATAAATAGAAAAAAAAATGTTGTATTTCTAACTTAATTTCCGTATGAATTCTGCTCTCTCGCACACACACACACACACACACAACAGACGCAGAAAGAGAGGCAGAGAGATGGGCTCTCTTGCGCTCTCTCAGTTAGTTTGTCGGCAATTGCACACAGTTTCTTTCCTTATTCCTCTTCTTGTCTCCTTTCTTCTTCTTATGCTATTTTTTCTCTTCTTGTCACACTTCTTTTTTTTTCTTGTTGGTTGTGGTTTTTTTACATTTTGTTGCTTTTTTTTTGCAAATAAATTAATTTTTCAACGTATATAAATTTTCCATTCGTGCTTTATGTGCTCCGTTTTCTTACTCACACAAACACAGGCACACTAGCACACGCACACTAATACTCTCCTCTCATGCACACACACTGATACACTCAACGCACACGTCACACACACACACTCTCACGTACGCACATACGAAATTTTTTTCTTCGATTTTTCTCTGCTTTCAACTTGTTTCTACATTTGGCTTGGCGTTGGCTTTGCGATTTATTATTTTTTATTACAAGTTGTTAAAAATTTTATTGGCGTATTTACTTTTTGCTTCGAATGCTTTTGCGGTATAATTTGTTGCTATTTTTTTACTCCGCGAATAACAGAAAAACCAAAAAATACACCACTTCTTCTCTTCACCTTGAAAATTGTACTTGCAACAACAACAATGTTGTGTATCGTTATCGGTGAGCAACCGAAAATCGATAACTCGCATTGTGAGCCTGCAATCGATTATATTTCTAAACGAAACGTGTTAAGTTAACAGCATCAATTGAGAGTTATGTTAGTTAACAGCATCATTTGCGAGTTATGTAAATTACTAAAAATGAGTTGACAACTCAAAAATTGTTGCAGTCTTATGGCGAAAATTTTAAAACCAATGTTTTTTTGTTCATTTTAAAGTGTACTGGAAGAATAACAGAAGTTATAAAAAAAATAAACCGCAACAATTAAACATTTCATATGGTTTAAGCGCTTAACAAGTACGAAGAAATATAAGAACGGAGAAAATAGCTAGATAGGATTTTTAACTTCATTTTTGATCAATTTAGTAATGTTAATACGATTCAAGCATTATTTTTATAGCGAAAATCGTTATTAAATTCCTTTAGTTAACATTTGAATATAATTATTATAGTATTTTAAGTAAAATTATCAACAGCAGATGGCGCTGTCAAGTTGGTCTATAGTCTCCCTCTATGTTTCGTTATGAGTAAAATACTCCGAAAATACGTTATTTTCAAAAAATGAGCCAACAGGGAGTTATATAGGTTATTTAATTACTCCGAATTGGGTTGTGTGGTGCCTCCAATAGCATTAGTTCTGATTGATCTAATTTATATCCATTTCGATTCAGAATTGAAGACTTTTGCTCGTTAGAACAAACATTTGATAAATTAAAACATAAAAAAAAACCTCATGTTCGGCTTAAAACAAAATTTTTTCTTTCGAAAATTAAGGGATTTAGTGCATAGAGTTTCAAAAAAAAAATTTGCAAGGACTTCCGTTGAATTCGCTTAGCTTATCCAAAGACTGACGAATTGACAGACGACAAGTTTCGCAGGTTTTCGTGTTTTCTTGTTGACAATCAATGCTCATGGAGGCGGGAGCAAAGAGAAGTGGGTGTGGGTTGCGAGTGGAGGATTGGAGGGGGAGGGGTGATAAGACAAACAAACGAAACGCATTTGGATGGACATATGTCTGGTATGGCTCTGGTCGAGTGACTGACTATATTGCTGTTCCTGTATTGCAGATATGTATATCCTCCCCGTAAATAATAAAAGAAATCGTCTTAGGCACGCATTTGCAGGCGGCTGATGGACACAACAGGACATCACTTTGAATATAAAGCAAGTGAAATAAAACACACACTCACATACAGACAAACACACACACACACACACACACTGGTACAAACGTGTGGCATAAAGAACACTTTCAATGGAAGAGGGAGTTGAGTAAAAGAGGGGGAAGATGGTAAAAATAAAAAAGAATTTCTTATTACAGTTATTTTGCTTATCTGCAGCAAAACATTCGTTCACACTTGCCACACACGCAGACACACGCTTACACATCTACAGGAAGCTTCCCCTTTTTAGAGGATTTTCCCTCATTTTCCTTTCACACACACACACACACACACATACCCAAAGAGACAGACAGACACAAATCCGCTTTTATATTTTCAACTGTCAATCGTCGTCGCAATTTCTTCTCTTTCTCTTTTTCTCCCTCTCTTTCTCTCTTTCTTTCTCTTCTTCGTCTTGTTTGTAGGTGTTGGAATTATAATCAAAGTCCATTTTCCGCTTGCCCTCTTTTTTCATCTTCATCTCCTTCTTTTATTTCACATTCTTTGCATTATCTTCCCAGCCTCACACACACCCACACACACACAGACACATTTCTTGATTTCTTCCTTCTATCAAATATATATATATATATTTTATTTTATTTCCACAAATTCTAAAGTGAAAATTCCATTGGCAAATAACAACAAAAAATGCTTCTTAATGCCTTTTTCACTTGACTGACAGCCCCCAAAATGCCCCCCTCACCGCATCCCTCCAATCCCACCATCCCCTCTGCTAACCCTGCTCGTCTGCCTTCAGTTGTCTCTTAACTGTGGCTTCTTTTTCTTTTTCATCGCTCTCCTTTCTCTTCTTTTTGAACTTTGCAATTTGTTGCATACTTTGTGGCTTTACATTTGTTAAATTAGTTTTCCCCATTTCCAACAGTTTTTATTTATTTTTTTTCCACCACCCGCGTGGAATATAAAAACGAAACATATCGAAGTATCTAACAGGCCTTAGAAATTGACCTTAATTGTTGAGAGATTTAACTAGATTTTGAGATAACAAAATTTTAATCTGGTTAGTTGGGCAAAGATTTGGGGGAAACTTTCGAAGGCATTCTTTATAGAAAAGGGGAATATTTTTCATCTCTTACCTTCAAAGATCCGATAAAATGCTAACAATTATTTAAAACATTAGCTTTAGGGCGTTATATAGCAAAAAAAACTGTTAAGCCTTCAACAGAAGCGGAACCTACGATGAATTCTAAGAAAATTTCACCTTGTGTCTAAATTAATCAACTTTCTAACTATTTTTATGCGACTTTATGACGATCATAAGGGTCTAAAAAGCTTAGAAAATATATGTCTCGCATTTCTACATGGCAGAATATTGAATCGTACTCACCAGAGGTTGCCAACTCTTAAGGCGAGGAGCAAAAAAGATATCCTTTTAGATCAGATTTCATGTAGTTTTTGAATGCTCTTAAGAGAAACTTTGGAAGGATTGATTAATTCGTTCCATTAGCATCTTAGCTTTTTGCTTCTTCTGTCCTTTGGAAATATGAAAATTAAAATCAGATAAGAGATTTTTTCGTTGAGGCTAAGTATTCACATAATCTTCTTAAAACTAGTTTTGTTTTTAAAAGAATGTTAAAAAAATTTCTAATTTCTAATACCTACATAACGTGCTAGGTCCTCAGACCCAATCCGCAGACTTTTGGCATTTTACCACACTGTGTTATTATCTTTTACTAGTTACTTAACTCTCATATATCTCAGTTAAGCCAACCCAACTGAAGTAGCTATTTTTCTGAGCTGCTTTCAAGTCTTAAAATAAAAAAAAAAAAACAAATTAAAAATGTATAGTAGTTTGTATATAAGATAATCGTTAGTACTTTTTTGTAGCTTTGATCGAATACGAAATAAAGGAAATAAAGATTTAAACTGTGAGTGACAATCGAAGCGATCAGTCATGTTTTATTAACTCGCGCTAAAAGTGTAATTAAGATTTGGTGTAAGATTTGAATTCAAAAAAGAAACCCCTTTAGGTATTACCTAGCGGAATTTTTTAGAAATTGTGTCTCCGTCCCCCTTGTAGGGCCCTTTAGTTCACCTCCTTCGCTTCCAAAAAGTCAAAAATATCTTCAGTTATTGTTTTTGTTCACATATTTGTTTTATAAAATATTAATTCAAAAGGATCTGAAAGAAGTTTCACCTTCAAAAAGCAAGACTACGAAAATCATTTCCCCTCCCCACCCTTACCAAAAATATGGCGACATGTTTTTAGTTCTCTTAAAAGGCGACGCCATTTTTTTTTTAGAGCTGTTAATGGCCATTTGCATTAGCTTTGGTTTTTTATTTAAATTTAAAAAAAAAATCAAAGCAAAATGGCACAGGAAATTCAAAACCTTCCCCCACCAAGCCTTTTGGAAGAGTAATCAAGACTTACCCCTTCCCTTGACTTTGTCTCATTTGCATTTAAATTAAGGGTAACTTTTCGACGGGGTTGATTTATCTCTCTCTCTCTCTCTCTCTAACTCTGTCTTCTTCACTTAGTTTCCAGAAATCAGCAGCCATAAATCTCTTGGTCTAGTAAAAATTATATACATTTGATTAGTCATAAATTCAACTGGCAAACTTGGCAAAAAAAAAAGAATAGAGAGAGTCCCAGTCCCCCACCCCCCCTGACCTTCTCTTTCTCCTCTTCACCCGTAAAATTATGATGATTATTGTATGCATAATTTCGCGAATTGTTTTGCCCCTTCTTCTTCATTCATTTTTGCTTCGTTTTTCTCTAGTTTTATGATTGTTTGCCTTATTATTATTAGTTATGCATGCACAAGGCGAAACTAAGTATGAAAGATCTGCCAACTTGGCAGGAATCTTCCCTCAGAGAGTGCGTGTGAGAGAGTGTGAGGGGGTGAGCAGGGAAGGGGAGTTGGCAACTGCTTATGATTCATTGTGGCGCAGCCGAAAAAGAAAGTTTTACTTTTAGCCAAGGTAAAAAGGCAAAAGATTTCGAGCCAGACTCGAATTCAGATTCAGTTTCAGCTCATTAGCATCAAACAACCCTTAGCGACCCCCTCTGCCCTCTCCCTTCCCACCCACCAAATTGTTAGATTTATGTGTGGGATTGTCGTAAAAATTATATTCTTGCCATGACATTTGCATAACTTGTTAACAAACTGAAATTTGGTTTAAAAGAGCGCAAGTTGCTGCAAATAACCGAAATGGTTTAACCGTTATTCGCTCATGCAAATGTGTACATAATTAAAATAGAAATTATTTAAACTCAAAGTGGTCCAAAAATTTGTCTCACAACATTTGAATTTTATTTTCTAAGCTACAAAAAAAAACAAAAAATGGTAAAGCAAAACATTTGTATTTTTTTAATAATATTTTTCATTTGTTGAAGTGGTATAACTTGTTCCTTTTTAATTTTTATTAATCGATTAATTTTCTATGTGAAATCGATTTGGATTTGTTTTTATTCTTTCAATAATTGGCTAATAAGCTGAAAGAATAATCTCTCTCGACCTATTCCTTCACTTTAATTGTCATTAATCGATTTTGTTATCGTTTATGAGTAGTAACTACTCTGCAAATAAATTGGTCAACCTTTTTTTTTCACTTCCGCCTACTTTTTTACAATTAAGTTCTATTTAACATTTTTTCAAGTTTTAAGTCCCCCTAAAACCCAAAATACTGCCAAATGAAACAATATTACTTAGGGTCAATCGAAAGAAAGTAATCAAAATGTAATCGATTATTATGTAAAAAATTTTCGCAGCTTAAATTATGCTAAACAAAATTAAACTAAAGATTTAACTTTTAATTGAATTTAAATAAAATATAAACTGTTGAAATCTGCCAAATCTATATAGTATATATAATGTCTGTGCTCAGTGCATATCTTCATAGTAGTTATAAAATCGATTTTATGTCACTTGCCATTCGTTTCGTACCAAAAAGAGAAGAAAGTCGTGAGAGAGAGCAAGAGAGAGAGAAAGAGAGAAAAAGTGAAGAAAATTTGTTCTTTCTTTGCAGTTGTTGCTGCTGAGGTAAAAGTTTTGCAAGCATCCTTTTTGCATTGAGAGCAGAAGTTGGGACAAGGAGTTTCTTGTAAGGAGCAACAGCATCCCAGAGACCGTGTCTGTGTCTGTGTCTGTGTCTGTGTGTGTGTGCCTGCAAGATAAGAAAAATGTAGGAAAGCAAAAAGACCAAGTCATTTGATAGAGGAAAAAAGGCAGAGAAGACAACTTTTACTTCAGGGTTCAGATGTTCTCTCTGTGTGCGTGTGTGCTGCAAGTGGCTGTGGGTGTGTGTGTGTGTGTGTGTAAATTCTGTCTGCCTTGCAGCAGGATATCCGGTTTCCAATGTAGACAGACACAAAGGCATATGGAGAAAGACAAGTAGACAGAGAGAGAAAGAGAGAGAGAGAGAGGAAGAAAAATGAATTAGAAAATGTTGCTTTATTCAAATAAAATAAATGAAAACCATAGAAATGCAACATTAATACAAATTTATGATTAAGAACGCCAAGGAAAATTTAGAATGATGTTTTGTTAGGTTTTATGTGACACAAAAACCATATTTGGAATTATATTTAAGTAATAAAACTGGGTTATCTAGTTCGATCTTGGGTTTCAATTGAGTTTCTTTTTGTACTAGGCTCCTTTCTTTAGAAATTTCAAATTATATCTTTTATCTTTTAAAAATTTAGTTGATTGGCATGGAGTTAAATAACTTCTTTTCAGTTTTTATGATATATGAAAGGAGAGAAGAATTAAGAAGTTGAAGGCTTTCTTTGCCATTAAAAGTTGTCACAAAACTTTTTGTTTTTGTTTATTAATCATGTCAAAATCAAATTGATTGTGTTTATATAGACAAATATTTTGAACACTTTTGAAAACAAGATAAAGTCAAAAAATACTGTACTAAGTCCCTTTTCTTCTCTTCGCTATCCCCACAGAAACTATCTTTTCTTTTACCTTCGAAAGGTAAACTCTGCTCTTGGCCCCACAATTGGCTGATTGTTGAGAGCACAGAAAACTATATAAAGAATGAAAATAAAACAAAAAAAATGACTTCAAAATATGAAAGTTAGCTGCGACGTCTATATTCTTCCTCATAGAGTTAGAAATAAGGAATTTTGACTACTTCTACACTTAGAAAGTAAATAATTAAGGACATCGACTTCGACTACTTCATTTATGTCTAAACAATTCCAGACATTTAGAGAAAGGAGTGAACTAAGTTCTGCATAGGCATCCGTCTACCTAAGCGAAGATAATGATTAGATATCGCAAAATAAATCAAATTCAAAGTCAAACAACATTTTTAGAGGATACAGATGAAAGAGCTAAACCTGAGCCATGGTTCGAACAGAAATGATCTTCAGATCGATTCTTAGATAAGGTCATAGCAACTGCGTCTCAAATAGGCAGAGAAAAGATGCCAAACAAAATCCTTAATTCCTATCGAATTCTAGAAAACTTTTAATTGAACCCTTACACTTTCTCTCTCTCTCTCTCAATATGTCAACACAATTTGCAATTTGACAAAGAATTTCTAAAAATGTTTCTAACAAATTATTGAGCTGGAAAAACATTTTTGGTAAACAAACACATTAAACAGAAAGATTTAAGCAATAAAAATAATTTATATATCCTGCTTTTAGGCTACAATTGAATTTGATGCGTTAACCTAGAAGAAAAGATAAATGGAAGGGGGACACAAAAAATGAGCAAAGCTTTTAGACTGAATGCTGAGCAAAGCGAAAAACCGAATGAACAAAAAGACAAAAAGCCAAGAAAATGCCATAAAAATCTAGAAACTGCATAAAAACCTCTTTCAATTAACATAAAATTAGCATTTCGATTCAATTTATTTTTATATATATCAAGGCGAAAGAAGGATAAATGGGTTACAGCGCACAGGACACAGAGCGAGAGCAAAACAAAACATTTACATTTTCACTTGCTAAAAAAACGAGCCCAGGAAAATTCATGGCTCTGTGCTTATGTGTGTGTTTGCGTGTGTGTGTGTGTGGGTGCCGGGAAATGTAAGTGGTCATAATAATAAAAATAATGATGCCCGCAATAAAGCTGATTCCAACTACGACTCTCTCCCTTGGCTGTGGTCCTCTCGTCCGGGTTATTTGGCCTATGTTGAGTGTGTCGGCGATTTGCGTAAAAAATGGCAAAGTCTTTCTCTTTCTCTCTCTCTCTCTCTCTCATTCTTCCACGGTTTGCAGATAAAACATACAAATAAACGTACAAACATATAAAAAACATAAGAAAAAAAAAAAAACTCTAAGCAAACACAGCAAACATCAATCGAGAGGGGGGGGGGGGGGGGGGGGGGCAAGGATGGGGAGAGGGGTGGGTGGCTTCTGGGGGTGTCGATATTTCCTTTTCGGCGAATCAGCGTATTTTTCATACTGCAGCGATTATTCACCCAACGCTACACTAAGTTACACTGAGAGAAATTCCAGATGAAACACAATAGAGAAGCTTCCACTCAAGAAGTAAGATTTTCATTCCAAAAAAGTCAGAGGAACCCACAACTAGTAAGAAGGAAGACCAACGACTATTAGAAATATTCACTAAAAGTGCTTTCTGTTGATCTTGGATGGATATAAACTTAAAGATTAAAGAAATACTTCTATTTTTTTCCATTTTAAAAAAGACATTGGTGGATATTGGGAAATTTGCCCTACTAAGTATGCAATAGATAGTGTAGAAATTCAGTTTATAAAAACTTTGTAAGATTTTCGAAATGTTGTCTTACTCCATTAGGGGCTCAACCTTACTTAAGGCAGCTAATCCTCCCTCATTAAACCCCTGTAGAAAGGCCAATGAGTATATGTCTATAGTTGCCTCACGTCGGGGTCACCACAAAAATTTTGTACACACTTTATTGGAGAACTGTAAGATTAATACAGAATTTGTATACATCGTTTAAAACGAAAACAACAAGGTACGCCATCGGCTTGGTTTATGTTTTTGGTTATAATTCTCAACTGGTTCACCCCATAGAAAGCTCCAAGTAAGCTTAAGATCGCCAAAAGCTCAAGGATATTATTTTCAATGATTTTACTGCAAAATTATTTGTATTATTTTTCTTGCAGTGCAGAAAGCACTTGATGGGCAAAGACCAGTTCGAATGTTCGGGCCGAAACCCAACGATTTCTGCAACACTCATACATCCCGGGACCAAGTGTCATAAATTCATAATAACGCAAATAAGCACCGGCCACTACCGAG
This sequence comes from Drosophila nebulosa, assembly GCA_024703675.1. Classification (NCBI taxonomy): domain Eukaryota; kingdom Metazoa; phylum Arthropoda; class Insecta; order Diptera; family Drosophilidae; genus Drosophila; species Drosophila nebulosa. Next base: position 7,470,119 of record CM045724.1, on the reverse strand, counting down.
GACCACCGGGAACCAAACTTATCGTAGACGCATCTAAATCGTTGGAGAGACGACGACGCCGGGTACCAGCTAAGAACCACTCCAACCCTAATTCCAGGGATGTCTTTCTCGCCCTCTCTTCTGCCCATAGGCATTCTGCCAATAACATCGACGACCATGCGATACGAGGACGATGGGCCGCCTGTAGCGGCAAATACGTTTTTTACGACTTTATGCTAAGCACTTTTTATGCATAAAACGGGGAAAAAAACGTAGAAAAAAGAAACCAACCACCACAAGGACATGAGTACAGGATGAGAGTTGGTGGATGGGGGGAATGCTGTTGCGGAGGGGTGCTGCTGTTGCTGCTGCTGGTGCTGCTACGCCATAACCATTATTTTCGTTTGCCTTATTTATGCGTTTTTTAGTATGGAAAGCACACAGAGAGCCAGCGAAAGAAAGAGAGCGAGCGAGAGAGAGAGAGACAGCCATTCGCTGATATCCTTTTCAGGACCTGCAGCACAGTTTTTTTGTGTTCTTTCCTTACCATTCCTTTTGATACCAAGAGCGAACAACTTGCTGTAATATATTGAAAATAGCTGTCGAGTGTAATAAAATGTTGCCATGTGTCTATGTGTGTGTGTGTGTGTGTGCTTGTGTGTGTGTGTTTGTATGCATATCCAATAAAAATGCCAAATGTGAAAAGCAAAAGCCAAAGCAAGCAAACAACAAGAGAAAGAACTGAAATTTGCTTACACTGCACACTGGAAAAAGATATTGAAAAGGCATAGGATGATATCTGAATTTCTTATCAATTGTTGCCCTATAAAACGCTAAAAAAAACTTTTAGGTCTTCTTCTTTCTCATGGCATAACGCTTCTAAACTGATTTTTGCTTAGTCTCAGGCTTCTTTTTTCCAGTAAAGTTTTCGACAACATTTTAAATATTCGACCTAAAGGCATAAGGGACTATTAACCCTATCCATAGAATGCGCCCTAACTGTGTACTCCGCCACCAAGCACCCCCTTCAACATAACATCATTGCATGAAAGTAAAAATTATGACCTAAAAGCGACAATAATTTTGGATATTCGTTTTCGTTCCCATTTTTGTTTTACGTAATTTAGATTTACAACGATTCTATTTACACCAGGAATCCCTAAACCAGTTGGGAATCACAAGTCTTTTAAGCCAAAAAAAAAATGCATATAATAGAACTTTTTCTTTTAAGACTTTTTAAGAGTTTCTTATGATTTTTAAAACCTCAAAACTTTAAGGAAGCAAAGCTTAATACGAAAATGTATCAAATCAGATGCAAGAAGGTCTTTTGCTTACCAATTTTCATAGATCTGTATACCACTGTGCCACAAGAAGGGAGCCACTGACCAAGACATTGCCCTTACCCATTTTGTCTTGCGCTTCAGTCTTCTCAAGCGACCGACCGACTGGTCCGACCATTGTCATCATCTTTATCATCATCCATTTTCTTGCTGTCCGTCCTTTCCCCAGGACCGAGCAACGAGGTCCGAGGCAATGTTTTTGAATTGCTTCTCAATGAAATTGCATTGATGATTATGTTGATTTTAGTTCTTTCAAGATTTTCTGCTTGCCTCTTCAATATTCGTTGCAATGACATTTTGTTCCCTTCTCTCTTTTCCCTCTTCTGTTGTCTCTTTATATTTTATGTTCATAAATTGATGTAATAAGAAAAGCGCATGGAAATGCGTTACTTTGAATAATTTATGGCCATTCGGAGACAAAGCGATCAATGGGCAGTGACTTCAATTCGGATGCGTCATCCATGCAATTGCAATAAATTTTCATTTTTCGTTGGATCAGCGAAAAGCACTAAAAAAGAAAGAAAAAAAAAATTGGGAATAAATTAAGTTTGATAGTTTTCGAAATCTTTGGGAAAACTAAGCGACTTTAATTCAGAGTTTTTAAGAGACCAGAGAAAGTTTCTATTATGGCTATAGACATACTTGTTGATTATCTTTATTTGTTTCGGTTATTTCGGTACTTTGTTAAAGAAGTATGCTAAAAGCCTTCACTACACAATTAATGTCTCATTTTTTGATTATAATAAAATTTTCTCTCCTTAACGATGGGATTCGTTCATTCATTCATTCTTCCTGTATGTCTAGTCAAAAACATCAACAATAACAGGAAACATGAGCAGAAATGTCAGTTGGATGCCACACACAACAATTCCCCAGCAAAAGGACACGGTGGCCCATTCCTAACATGACTAACCACTTGCCAACCCAAAGGAGTTCACAAATCTCCCCAAGAAGCTTAGCTCAGATGTCAGCGCGACGGTGGCTAGTGTCCTGTCTTGGGATTGGAACATGGCAGGCGTAACGAATGACAGTCGCAGCACAAATAGAAGAAAGAAAAATAAATAAATTATAAAATTATTTCAACATAATAACATGTCAGAAATGGTTTTTCCCCCACCCCACCCCACCCCTAACAACAACAACAACATTTGTGCTAACATTCATCCGAGAAGGGCGAAAACGCAAAATTATACATTTTTTTTAGGTTATTTATTTTTGTTTTTTACATTTTATTCACATTTTTTTGTTACGTTTTCTCCCTCATTTTTTTGGTTTGTGGTAATCTTTCATATGGGATTTACAGTCGAGACACCCCTCAAAAAATGTTTTCAACCTCTTGCCAGGGATTTATATACCCTTTTGCGGTGGACAATGTTGCATTTGTTGATATGTTTGACGCATTCCAAAGTTTTTTAAATCAGAATTAATTATATTATTGACATTTTTTGAGGAGTAAGATTTGCGTGTTTAAGTTGTTAACAATTTTCATTGGTTTCTTGGTTAACAAAAAGCAGAAATCGGTTTACTTTATTCTTCATTACGTGCAAATTCTTCTACATAAAAAATCTTTTAAAGTTGGATTTAGTTTATTAAAGTTTATTTCTGGTTTCTACGCTCTTGTTGAAAACGAAAAACTCTTTATAGAGAAACGTTTCGATAAATGTTAACTGTAAAGTCGATCTACGTAACAGATTAGCGGTAATAGATCGACGATAACATGATGAAGATGAAGAAGGTGAAGAAATTGATTCGATAACAAAATCTTATCAAACTTAAATCAATAACAAATCGGCTACAATTTATTTTTAAAAACATATTATGCATTTTTTCCTTAAATTTCTTAAAAGTGGCATCTAAGAGAGATATTGAAACAGAAGAACCCTATCAAGAAAGGGTATACAACATTCGTTACATTTTAAATGTTGCTTCCCACGTTTTTGTGCTTTCTTTGTAAATTTTCTTTATATTTTTTCCCATTTTTTATGGATTTTTGTGATTATGCTTGGCCAGAGAAAGAGTAAGAGTGTGAGAGCAAGTGGCGAGGAGGGAATGGAGAAGGGGTAGGGGGAGGACGAGGACAGGGTGAAGCATGTGCCTGAGGTCACACACAAAGATATCCCTGAATAGCTTGTAATTTCCATGCATTTATTATGAAAACACTTTAAAAGTAAATTCCTGGATCTAAAAACCTCAAGGGAATTTGGCCCTTTGAGTGACCCCTGTGTGTGTGTGTGTGTGTGTGTGAGTGTGTGCGTGGAGTGTTAATGCTGGCCAAAATGGAATTTAAATCTATTTGGCATTACTTCGCATATGTGTGCATTTGGTCCTCAAATAAAGTGCGAGTTGAAGGTGAAAGTTATGAATAGCATTCCTTGATGGATCATGAAGCAATTCCTGAGGCTTGACCCCTGCCCCCCTTTTGGAGGTAAATTCCCATCAAAAATCATATTATGGTCGCGCCCTTCTCCTTTCTTGCCGTAATCAAAAATCAAATTTTCTATGCCACATTAACGAAATGAAAATCGAATTGTATTTTATTTATTTATTTTTTTTTTTGCCAATTGGCAATTCGATTATACAATTCTTTTAGACTTTTCTGATATGCCGCGCCGCCTACTCAATAAAAATTGCATTTTGTGTATCGAGCCCTGGAGCACAATAAAAATGTTGGCTTTATTTGTTAACGAAATCTTTCTCGTTGATTACATTTCAAGCGGCGAGTCACGACGGAGAGGGGGAAGATGCAATGGGGGCAAGCTCACAAAAAAGAAATTGTGGCACATTCCAAGGACCTTTTTAAGTGGCTTGCCAGGAATTTACATAAAGTCAATCAATCATGGCATTTGCCTGAAATAGAAACAGAAAACACCATTTTGCATGTTGCCCAATAACTCATGGAGGCAAGAAAGAGAGAGAGAGAGGGAGAGAGAGAGAAAGAGAGGAAGTGAAAGAGACAGGAGAGGTAAAGTCCTTGAGGGAGACACTTGTGCGATTTCATTAATATCAACTTGGTGGTTGCCTGCCCTTCTTGAGATTAGCATTTCGTCGCTCATACGCCCTGCTCTGATCCGTATCAAGTTGAGAAGGCATATCTACACTGAGAGAAATCTACATCGTAAGCAGATTATCAAGAAGTTGTTCATCTAGGATTCTTCTTCAAATTCAAAACACGATCAGTTTAGATCTATCTCTTTAGTTTTTTTAAGCAATAAAAGGGCCATAAAGAACCAAAAAAGTATCTCAATTAGTTTTCACTTCAACTTTTACATACATAACATTTACCTAGAGCTTGATTTAAGTAGAATGTTATTATGAGTACTATTACTACACTAAGAGATTGTCTTTTTATGTACAAAACATTTAATATCAAATAAAACAAAAGATTTCCATTCCCAAGTGCTCCTACTGCAAGTCCAGAACCAAGAAAAGGATTCTGCGTATGTTTCGGATTAAAATTAAGATTCTTGGTAGAAACTTTTTCTCAGAATAATTCTTAAATGGGATATCTTTAACTTTCTCTCAAACAAGAATTGGCAAGTCATTCGTTTCAGTTTCGATTTGGTTCCTTAAATGTAATCGTTAACCAACACTCTTTTACGATTCCTAATCTAGAACTTAGTTCAGAGGAACCTGCTTTAGCTTTGCCTATAGCCACAAAGCCGTTTCAAACAATTAAATTGGAGTTAGTTTCTATTAATAACTAAAATAAGCAGAAATCTGGAATGGATCTATTAACTCCTATTAAAATAATTGCCAAAATGACGTGACACGAGAAGCAAAAGTCAGTTGATAGTTCAAACTTCAGAAAAATAGATTTCTAGTGTTAAATTAGAAGCCATAAATTATACAACACTTGAGTCTGAGCTCTCAATATTGTTTCAAAAATGTTTCTATGTGATATTTTCGCCAAGTGTATGTACATGAGCTTGCATAATAAACGATTTGGAGTCCAAGTCCGTGGCCCCTGTGTGTGTGTGTGTGTGTGTGTGTGTGTGGGTCGACACTGAAGGGTGTCATGATGAATGATGCGTTGGCCCATTTTTGGCGGCGGGGCGGGCTACCCGGGCTACTATTCTCATTGTCCAGAAGATGCCCGGATGCCCACAAGTTGCCATCATTTTTCATGCGTTTAAAAAAAAAAAAAGGAAAAAACAACAACTACAACTAGAAGAGAAGTATCCGTTGGTCTGTTCAAATTTGATTTACTCACTTGATTACTTCAGGCAGAGGCGGTGGGTGGGGGCGGGAGTGTCTACATAGTTCTTTGATTTGGCCCTTGGGCCACATTCCTTGTTCCTTTTGTTTTTTTTTTTTTTTTTTTTGATGCTTTAGGTTTAGTTTAGGGATCTATTGTCAAGTGGCGTGTAATTTGCGTAAAAATGTCATATTCATATATTCAAGTTGCTGTTGATGTTGATTGATGATCCACAGCCAAGTTCAAATGCCACATGCCACAAATTGATGTGGAATGAAGAAGAAGAACCTCTTCAAATCACTTGCTAAACGAAAATCAAATGAAATAAAATTCTCTCAAGTTGAAAATGAAAGTAGCGGCTAAAAGGAAAATTCTGTCAGCAACAGAACAACAAATAACAACAACAACAAAAAAAACTTTTTGCTGTTCCCTACACACACACACACACACACACACACACAAACAAAATAAAAGTCAAGAGAAAAGAAAAGAAAATGAAAGGAACAAAAATAAAAAACGCAACGTAATTTAAAATTTAGAAAAGCTCAGAAAAAATACCAAAAAAAGAAAAAAGTAGCAAGTAAAGAAGGGGCCAGGCAAGGGACATACGCCTGATTGGCACGCACAGGATTCACACACACTCGCACTCCCACACACACACACACAGACACACACTCATACTACAAAGTCAAATATTTGACGTTCGAGCATTTTCTGTTTCAACTTTTCCTCTTTTAGTTCCCTGTATTTATAGGGTAAAAAGGGTAGATTAGATTTGTCATGAACTGAATTAGTGAAATCAGAAATCCCTAATACAATGTTTAAGCCAGAGTATTACAACTGCTAAACTCAAAGTATTCCTATTTTGGGCAAGTAGCTGAAACTAATGGCCAAAAGACAAGTCTTTAAAATGACGGCCACAAAGCCCTTAGGGGAGCTGGAAGGGATTATTAGACAAGCTACTAGACATATTTACGATCTGGTGATCGAATTATATTTTTTATAATTTTCATGCTTGGATATCCTTAAAGTAAGTCTCTGGATGGAGGGAAGCGTAAGCCAACGAAAGATTGTTGAAAAGTATCCTATCTCAGCTGTGCTTGAGCGCCGCTTAGTGGCTTGTGCGCCGCTGAGCTGCTTATGCGCCGCTTAGTGGCTTGTGGCTTGTGCGCCGTTGAGCTGCTTATGCGCCGCTTAGTTGTTCGGGAGTCCCTTCAAGCACAAACTTATATTTGTGATCCTTTCTGAGCGTTTACGTCAAGATCTTTAGCTCTTTTAGTCGGCAAGCAAATGGCGCGTGAATTAAAAGTAGAAGACGGTGCATATAAGGGACCCAATAAGTAAACCTCATAAAAGAAGTTCTGCGAATAATTCAAGTTTTACAGGATATCAGTAAGTCGATTATTCTATACAAATGTTTTTTTTTTTAAGTCATTTAAAAGAAATAAAAAAGAAAAGAAAATTCAGAGTCCCTTTTCTTTCCTCCAGCAACAATGTAATGAAATTGACTTATACATATATACACCTACATACATATGTGTGTGTGTGTGTGTGTGTGTGCGTGTGTGTGTGGAAGAGCTGTCTTATCTTTATCCAACCATTCTCCAATCCACTCCACTAGTGTGTGTATTCATGTCTGTGCTAATTTCTACGCATTTTCTTTTACACATTTCGTTTTTCGTATATGTGACTTTTTGATAAGAGACGAAACGAAACGAAATGTACGGGGTGGTATACATTTTCGGGGAGAGGGGTTTGAAGGATGGGGATTTCACTCCCACACATTCAACTTGATTTCGCGTGCATTCAAAAGGCATTTTGATTAGTCTGAAAGTAGAGCGCGTGTCAGAATTTTCGAGGGTGGCAGCCATTTTGGTTTTTAATTTGAACTTTTGATTGGGGCATGGCATTTGATATTTTTTCTTTTTCGTCTTTCTTCTTCTCCTCCTTCCTTTCTTTCTTTTTTTCCCTCCATTCATCCTTTCTAAATTCCTTTAGTTCTCGACACCGACAAATTGGCAATCGAATTAATTTATATGTATTTTGTGTGAGGCAACTGTACTGAAGAACTTTTAGTTAAGAATAAAAATACAATTTTTAAAAATTTTAACTTTGCATAGAATTTTTGCTCGTTTTAATAAGATTAATGCAGAGGCAACTGTACTTAAATATATTTCTAGACACAAAATAATGTTAAATACTTTTTGACCATTAAAATCCTAAAGAAATTGGCTCTTGATATGGGCCAAGTGAATATAAACGCAAGAGATATATATGTAGCATGTGTATTTGTATTATTTAAGATTGATAGTTGATTTTAAAAACATTGGATTGGCTTTACGAATTTTGAGGTTGATCAATTGTGAGCCACAATATAACCTCACTTTTAAACCTCTTGTTTCTACATTTAAGATAATTTTTGGATGTAGAAGCTTATGTTAAAATTTGTAGTTAATAGTCTTAGGTTAGATTAGGTTAATAAGGTAAAATATATATTATCATATTAGCAATCTAGCTTTAACGCTCTTAAGATCTTAAGGCTTTTTGAGGCAACTGTACTCTTTGATCGGTTGATCGATCAGGAGTCTTATTTTACCTTACTTCATTGGTCCAAATAATTACATTTATTTCTGCCCATTTTTTTGTGGGATATTTGTCTTGTTGCAGTTCCTTAAGCTTTTTGGAAGCAACTGTAATTTGCAACTCTTTCTTTTATCTATTGATTTTATACTCTAGTTGTCTTGTGTGGCAACTCTTTATTAATATTTTCTTTTAACTGCAATCTAAATGTTCAAGTTAAGCCACAAGCTCTTCTTGAGGCAACTGTACTTTTTAGAAAATTTATTTGACTTTTCTACCTTATTTTGGTTTCTTCTTTTTTGGCTCTCGTAAAATTTGACCTTATGCCATTTCCCAAACGCTTGACAAATATTTATCTAGTCCCTTTTTTGGCAAAGTTTACAATGTTTCGATTGGATATACAGCAGGAGAGGAAACATTGAGAACTAAAAGTTGACTACATCTTCATCAGCATTGAAATTGAACTTGTTTTTCTTACTCTCGTTCTGTTGTTGTATCTTTTTTATATGCAGAGGGCATATATTGACACACAAGACAAATAAACGGGCACACACAAAAATAAAAAGGCACAAAAAAAAAAAAAAAGAAATGTTACCCAAAAATTTTTGCAACTGTCTCTGCGTTTGGTTTGGGGTTTGAGGTTTTCTGCCACGAGTTGTGTCGAGTTGCTCCTACGCTTGGTTGCACGTTTGGACTTGCCACTGATTGGACACATGTCGGCAGTGAAAAATCTCAAAAAAAAAAAAAAAACAAAAAAAGGTACAAACAGAAGGCGAAAGAAACACAAAATACAAAATGTATAAAATAACAAATGGCACGTGCCCGCCTGCCAAATGGGGGCGTGGCTGTTACATGTTGCGCCAATAATGAGACATTTATTTAAAGAAAAAACACAATTTTTGAATTCACTCCGAATAATGGTTAATATGGCATAATAAACCTCCCTGATAAGTTGTTTAAAATTTCTGCTCGTTTGGATCTTCCGGGAAAACTTACTAAAATAGGTCTGATAAAATAAAAATTAGTTAACAATGACAAACATTTTAAAAATGTTTTTAGAGTGTCCATATTTGAACTGTCTTCGGTACCATTTATTGTTTTATGCATTAAACAAGTTGCTCTAAAAAGGGAACTAGTTCCTTCTGCCCTTTTAGGTAGACTTCAAAATATTGCATTAAAAAGATATTACAATATGTTTTACATTATTAGGTACACCCTGACTAAGGACGATAAGGACTGTAATGTATTGCCCCTATAATTGGGGCAATTTTAAATTGGGGAAATTTCGACGATTCTAATGTGTTTCATTTGCGTTTTAACTCCACTTTGCAATTAGAGCAACGATAAGTATTTCACAGTATTTTAAATCTTTTTTTTGATTCCTTAGATGAAATATTTTAAAGGATATAATGTCTTTAAATATTAATCCAAGCAAATAAATGACATTTAACTTCTGATTCCCTTCTCAAGTTTCTACAAAAAGTTTTCGTTTCAATTTATACTGAAAAACTCCAAGTAAAGACGACGTGTTGATAGAATATCAGAGTTCGGTGACTTGAGACGGACTTTCTAGTTGTGTGTGCAGTCTGTATTAAAAAAAGTGACCTTACTTATAAATTAAGGCAAAGAATAAAAGGACGAAAAAAAAAACAGTGCAGTGCAGGTAAACGAATGGCATGAAAAGAAGGTGACTGATTAAGAACTAACTGCCGAGTTAAGCTGTTTAAGGCGATCCCACCCCTGCGATTTATTTTCAATACATTGAAATTGGTGCACTAAAGCCCAATGCGATACCGATTACTTATCGTTATTCGTGAGTAACGATAATTTGACAATCGATACAATTCTTATACCATTATGATTCTTATATGCCAGCAATATGACAATATAACTTTAAAGGATTATCATACAAAGAACATAGCGAGTCAATTCGTTCAGAGTGATACCAGTGATAACTGCTGGGTTTTCCCAAAAGTAGCTCAAAATTTTATTAAACACTGGATTGGTCAGCATCAACATATTGTAACTTGAAGAAAATGTAATGGCCTTTTGATTATTTTATAAAAGGCTACTGGTTTCTAACTAAACTAATTAGTATACACGGAATTCTACCCAAATGTCATCTCTTTTAAGTTGGACTCCAATGACATTCATTTCGTCCAGTTCCCTAAAAAACTTTTTAATTCTCTTGTCAAAGTAACTCAACAAATGAATTCGAGGAAAAATTCCTAGTTCCCCTACTACCACGAACCATTAACCATTTTCCAAAAACTTGACACCATCAAATGATTCAGCTATGTCCAGTCAAAATATGATTGATGATCTCATAACCATTTCAGTTTCCTTCACCTCCCCAAAACCCTACCCACCCCCTCTACTTAGCAACCCCCTTAACACTTGTTTAACCCTTTTGTGTGTCTCAGTCTCTTGCTTCCTCTCTCTTGCTCTTTCTCTCTGTCTTTGCTGCTTAAAGTTCATTAAGAAGTTTTTGCTACGCCAGAGGAAAAGAGGAGAGGCGAGAAGAGGGGGAGGTATGTGTTTGGAGTTGGGGGCGAATGGTCGCATGACATACAGGAAACTCCTTTCATTACCATGGGGTTGCAAAAAGTTTTTGGTTCAGCATTGAAAGCATTTTCCTGTATGGTAAAAGAGAAATAGAAGTTTGCAAAGTGCTTCAGACAGGTTAATGACCAAAAACCCACACACCACTCTCCTCCCCTCCCTTCTATCATCATCATTTCGCTTATATACTGAACAGTTTTGCATTCAAACGAGCTGCAACCCTCCATTTCATTTATATGTATATAGACATTGCTAAGGGTTGTCATGACAAACGAAAATCTAATTTACAACATGCAACTGAGAAAGTGAGAGAAAGTTGCCGCGGGGGAGGGATAGAGAAAAAGAGAGAGAGAGTCGAGACGCCTGTTGAGGATTAATTACGCTCTGCACAGTTAATGAATGCCCTTTTTTTCGGGTTTCTTCTTGTGGTAAGGGCGTCAAGGGGTTAATGTTCCATTGTGTTTGTTGAGCTCAAATTACCAAAAATGAAAGTTTTTCTCGCAGCAAAATGATGAAGCATGACAAAAATTCATGCATTTCGTTTGATTTTTCATAGAAAAACGAACTTTTTCATTAGCCCATGATCTGGCAATTCGATTGATGAAAATTATACATGATTGATTTCATATATTAATTTCATTTACCCCGATAACAATATATATATATATATATGGAAAATTATGTTTGTAGTTGACATAAGGGAGAATCGTAACAAAAAGTAAAAATTGCATGAAACATGATACATTAGATTATGTGATCGAAACAGAACCAAAAGGGTTAATCGACATCATTTGCCAATCATATTTCTTTGCGCAAAACCTAAATATTTGTTGGTTATATAAATGTATATATATGGTAAATGTGTGTATATGCAGTTTATAATTAATATTAATCCCATTCATTGCTTCAAATATTGTAGTTTTTAAATTTGGGTTAAGTCTTCAGGCTGAAGATTCCTTCCTTTGATGGGAAGTTTCATTTTCGAAAAATATATTGCAATGAGATCCAAATACCGTATATTTGTCCTTTATGTAGAAGTGAAAGACCAACGATTATGTCGATTATTTACACAATTTAGCAACCATCGATGATTTGTGACATTTTTCAATAAACTTTGCCAATTTTGACATTTTAGTTCAACTTTCGTTTGCCTATCTAAATTCATTTAAACAATATTGGTATTGAAGGAGATAAATATTTGTTTACTGCATTTGAAAGGACATTTAGTAGGGTGTGTCAAAACGTTTTAAGGCCCCTATTCTGGGGTCTCAACCATTTTTTGACAAAAAAATCTTGTTTTGTGATCAGCATAGATGTCATTCTTTGAAAAAATGTTGTGTTTTCATATTAGAATCTTTACAATTCTGCGTCGTTTACAATTTGTTTTATTAAGATATGTTAGTTTGAACTGGAGATCTAATGGCCGTCAGTTCGAAAAACATGGTTTCAAGGAAAACGCGTTTAAAGTTTTCCAAAAAATCCTTTTAGAATGATATTCTTGAAAATTATAAACAAATTCGATTTCTTTTTAGCTCTATTTCATTCGCCATGTTACTTGCGTTTACTTTTAAGTCTTTAATAGAAAGACTCATAATATCGATATGTGTTAGATAACCTATCGTTTTACAGTGTTGGTTAACGCTACAATAATTACAAAACACTAGCAAAACATTTAAATTTCAACTCTAAATCAAATCATATTAACGGGCTCTGCCAACAAAGTTTTTTAAAAAAGAGCAAAAGAGAGAGAGAGAGAGATCATAAACCTGTTATCAATCTTCTTTCTTTCTCCTATCTCCTGACAAAGCTGCTTTTCATAGCCAAAGTCAACACTAAAACAAAGCTTCAGCCCTTTCGATAAGCTCTTGTTATGTCTTCTTTACTTCTAGTGATAAACAAAATGAAGAGATAACTGCCTTAAAGGTTCCTCAGGTTCCTCCATCATGTCTAATTGGCCAAAGCTGAAACATATCTTTTCCTATTTGACTTATCCCATACATATAGAAGTAGCATAAATCCCATAAGAGTTATAATGATGCGCTTTGCAAAATATCATAAATATCAATATATATAGAGAGAAAGAAAGAGAGAGAGAGAGAGAGAGAGAGAGAGAGAGAGAGAAGTGTTTTATTTGGTTGTTCATCTTGTTTTCTTTTGGTCATTTGGTATTAAATTTTATTGATATAAATTTTATTTTAATGGTCACATTTCAGCAGCCTATGCCAAGTGCGAGTCCAAGAAGGATAACATGAATGTCCTATTTAAAGGATTAACTATGGTGAATTATGAGCGCCACATAATACGATATATGGTTCTATTTTCTGAATTCTCTGTTTCGTTTCTCTTTTTATTTTGAGTTAATTTTATTTTTATCGTCTAAGGACGTTCGAAAAAAGGACGCGCCTGGTTTTTTTAATGGTGATTTATAGAGAGAGAGAGAGAGAGAGAGAGTGAGAGTGTAGGCTTAGTTTTTTATGGCCACATCAAAATTGACAAATGGCTAGAAAAGAATTGGCCATTTAGAGTTGCCAAAATCGAAATCGAAAGTGCGTGAGAGAGAGAGAGGGAGACTAACGTGTTACATATTAATTGCCCATTATTTATGAAGACAATTCTCGAAATGTTTTCGATTTTGAGTTTCCACTTATTTCCCCTAAATTATGCCATGCCAAAATGTCCATTGGCAATTTCAAAGCTCATTGAGTTTCTTCTTACTAAATTGAAGTTTCTTTCACTTTTGGATTGGTTCCTTAAGCAAGCCATGGTTCCTTTCTGTGAAATGTAAAAAGGTTAGAATCATTTTCGAGAAATATTTGAAAGGCATTCTGTTTTTTAATCAATTCGAAGTAGAATTTCCCAATCCATGCAACTAATTCCAGTCAATAAATCAGTCGTTTATGATTTTCAAAATAGAGATGGACGACTATCGATAGTTTGGCTCTCGCGAGCATTGTCGATAATCTGGAAGAACTGGCTTCTTGTTTAATTCTTAAACAATATTAAAAATGTTATTTCGGCATCAAACACATTTAAGATAGTCAAGGATCTCTGATCTATTGGCCAAAAGTTAACTCATATTCATTGTAAAACTATTGAATTGAAAATATAGAAATATTCGAACTGAATAACAATTATTTCACTGAAATGTTCGCAAATTGTTGCCCTAATCCCCATTCAATCAGTCATTTCCTTTCTAAGGACAGCTTTTCTCAACGCATTTCAAGTTTTTATCTGGCACTTGTCAAAAAATCTATTAGATTTTCTCTTGCCAGCCTACCTACTCAATGGCCTTCCGCTTTCCCTTGCCATCCCCTTCCTATTCTGCAGCATCCTTAGTCCGAAGCAAAAGGAATCCTCATTCATGCACGTCGCCTGCATTTGTAAGTTTGCACATTTGTTTCCCTTTTTTTCTGGGTTCTTTTTTCTCTCTCTCTCTCTCTCTGTATGAGTCCTTCTCTACATATTTACAATTAATATTCAAGCAACCTTTTCCAGTGACCATCCATCCCCCACCTCATCTCTTCTTTCCTCTCCTATCTCTGTATCTCCTGAGTAGTTTTTCTACTTCACGCCCCGCCATTTGATGGGGTGCGAATTGGATATTTTTTTTTCTTTGGGGTGCGTTGCGAAATGCGAGATGTGTAGGACTTATCCTGGCAGGGGAATGGAAAAAGGACATAGCCGCATTAAGTGTAGACATTATTCATTTTTGATGATGAATTTCCATGTCTCGCATGTCTAGGGTTTTTGCTCCTCTCTCTCTCTTCTGGACTCTGTCTGCGTCCAGTAATAAGTAATAAGTGCGAAGAGAGAAAGAAAAAAGGAGAAAATGTGGTGGCAGGGGCAAGTCCCATGAAAAACTTTTAGTTGTGTTGCTGTTTGGCATACAAATGAGTTAAAGTTTCTTTGTATGAGGGATTTTTTCTCTTCCATCTCAATTGTTACTTTTATTAAGGGTTTTCCCTCAAGTTCCCTCAAATGGCAAGAAAATAGTAAAGTAATAAAGCATAAGGCTTTTACTTGAAGGATCCGTTGGATTTTGAAAAACTGGATCCCTAAAATATGAAAACTTTTGTTAAGTTGAAATGATTTTAAAGAAGCTTTGAAATGAAAACTCAAGAGGTTTTAATAGTTTTTAGTTGGATCTAAAAATCTAGCTATGCCAGAAATAGTTTGTCGTTCTCTTCCTTAGGCACCTTAAGATTCATTTCTCATTTAATGAAAGTGGGAGGGAAATGTGATCTTAGTGATTTGAAAGGTTATTTTATTTTAAATCTTTTAGACCTACCTAAAATTTTGATCTATCGTTTTCCATCACTTAATTGGAATGTTACTTTAATTATTTTTATCCCTTTAATGTATGAAATGGTTTTGAAATGCAGGATTACATTTTATATTTTTTATAAATAAAAAGTCAAAGATATTGCATTTCGCTAAAGTATTGAACGTCTTTGAAGAAATCTAAAAGGTTTACACGATGCTAAAAGTTTCACAAAGATTGTAAACAAATTTCGAGTAGGTCTTTGTTTAGTTTAGAGATATTGCATTATAAATATAATTATGTCGCAATGATTGCAATAAAATGCATATTATGCTTTTAATAAAAATCTTCAAATTTTGCTTTTTTTTGTTTGGTATATTTATTTGTAAATTTTCACCCTCATCTTTCTGTAATCTGCAAAAACCACCAACAAATCCCAAGATAATAATTTTTGTATTCCTATTTTTTTGCTTGCAAATTCCATGTTAGATGAAAACATAAATCTTCGCCTTGTGTTTTTTTGTGTATTTTGCGTAATGTTTGTTTTTATGCGTTTTCAATGCCAATTTCGAAGACGAAAAAATAATAGAAAAGCAATTTCCATTTCAACAAACATATAGATAATTCCCCAGCAGTAGCAGCAGCGATTTGACCATTAAAATTATACCCACAGGACAATGGGCATAAAAAAGAGAAAGAGACCGGCAAACGGCAATTGGGAAGGAGCTTGAATATGAAAACGTTTTTGGCTGAAACAAAGTGCAAGGACAAACAAAGTCCTGCCAAAGGCTCTGGGTGTCTGTGTGTGTGAGTGTGTGTGTTGGTGTTGGTGTGTCTCTGAGGCCAGGCGAAAAGAGTTTTTGGGGTCACATTTGTGTCTTCTCGTTAACTTCTGTTGGCTCAGCTGACTGAGGAGAAAGGGGAGGGAGGTGTATTGCGGGAATGGGGTTGTGTTTTTGTTTTTGGTGGGGGGTTGGCAGTGGTTAGGTGGAACTTGCTTACGTGTTGGCTGGTCATATTTTAGAAACTAATGTGACATTTCGATTATTCGATTGGATTTAATGTGTTTTATGAGTTTTACACGACCATTGCCTCTGTCTCTCTGTGTGCGTGTGTCTGTGTGTGTGTGTGTGTGTGTGTGTGTGTGTACGAAAGCGATGACATTTTTAGGATGGCGGGGGAGAGGACAACAATCGCCATGGCAATGGAAATGAAATTGCTTGATTCTTAGATAAATTTATGGGGCGTGTGTGCGCCATCTTATAAGAACTCCAATGTCATTATTGCATTGCCTACTTTTAGGCTAAGAATTTGAAATTTGAAAAGTGCAAAAATTCTAAAGGTGAACCAACAGGTCAAAAGCCTTCGCACCTTGCATGCCATAAATAATATAAAACAAAACTTTTAATTCAAGCCCAAAGTTAAAATAAGTTTTTGTTCCTTTCTACGGAATCAAGTGACTTTTTTTATTGTCTTGCATAATTGGAAAAGTCATAAATGGTTTCTAGCATAAGGTCCCAATCATATTTTGGACCATTTCAGTCACTAGATAGTCAACATTAACCCGTTATTGTCGAACACAAGAGAGTACTAAGGGCTTCAAATTAGGGGAATGCGACTTTGATTTCATTCATTGCGAAAATGTTTTAATATATCCACTTTCAAGATTTTATTCCTAGACATAGGCTTGATTACAAAGTTCTTTCCGCTTAGATCTGATAAAACTAATTGATTCTTGGGAGAAACTGCTAAATGAGTAGAAAGAAACTCACGAATCCTCCTATCATATCAATTTTATATTATGTCTGGCTTAAACCCAAAATTAAGTCCTTTACCATTTATCCTTAATCCTTAAAAATTTTTTTTTTTTAATAGTCAAATTTCAAAGAATGACTAGAGGCCAAAAGTTTGCGATATTTGTCGGAGAAATAATAATTGTCAAAAAGAGAAAAGGAGGGAAAATCTTTCAAGTTAATATAGACAAGTTTCTCTAGGCAATAAGTCAGATATATCGCCCAGATAACCCAAACATAGCCAACTACAAGTAAATTATTTGCATTAGATTCGGTAGATGAAGAACAATTTTCATTAAAAAAATCGTTGGCAAAAGGTTTTTTCAACATATTCAAGTCATATTTTTTTGTGTAAAATAAAATCATTTATTTATGATATTTCTCTAAGATAGGCAGAGGAAGAAGGGAGAACTTTCTTTTTTTCAGTTCATTAGTTTTCATAATTTTGGTTGATTTGTGCGTGTGGTGCTGCTGCTGCGTAGGTGTCTTTTCATTTTCCACAATGTCTGCCACGCCTTCGAGTTGGACTTGTTCTGCTCCTCCTACTCCTCCTCCTCTGCCTTCTCCACGCACACAATGAAAAGGCCAACTGTTTGAAAATCCCACGCACTGCAAGGGAAAGTTGGGCGAAAGTTGGGGTGACTCCGAAATGAAGAAAAACCATTTCACTTTTCAGTTTTTTTTTTATTTTTTAGGATTTGGGGGTTGGTTTTTAGCTCCTTAGGCAGGGCCAAATCTAATTGGGCCAAAGTTGGCCATGTTTGACATTTTTGCCCTCTAAAATGGGCAAAAGAAAAACCTGACAAAACCGAAAACGTGCTATTTAAATTGTGAAAATCCGCTTACTTATGTTTTCTGTGTGGGGGAGGCAGGGAAGGGTCCCCATTTTATATAAACGGAACGGAGGGAATTGAGAATTTAGCTTGTTGTGGAAAATCAAATTGTTGTTTTAAGCCTAAAAGCTACTTAAAGAAAAGCTGCTATAAATGTAAGATGAGGCCCAATTCAGAGAGTGGAAGGGAAAATCTTATTGAAATGTATTTTAGTCTTGGGGAAAATTTATGTATTCAACATTATTTTTCCTCATACTTAACTTGAGTCCAAACAAAAATCGATAATATGCAAATATTTTTCTTTTGCCTTGGCAAAATCCTCCCCTTCATCCCCCAACACCCCTCGCACACATACACACACACACACATTCGCATGGAAGCACACACGAGCGTAAAACAAACATAAATGCTCATCGCTCGTCGCTCCTCACGACTCACACACATAAACTAAATAACTAAATACGCATTAGCATCCTGTCGGATTTTCCTTTATTATTGCGGACCGCCGCAAATGCAGGATGAAACGATGTGTGGCATGGAACCAAAACGACATGGAAGAAGTGGTCCAACGACAGACGAAAGAAATAAAACTCACCTACCCACTCGCACACGAGTTTGGTGGACGAAAGGGAAGGGGGCGTCACAGTGATTCAATATATATAAGAAAAATCCACAAATTATTAGAAGTAAACTTCATGACATGCTAGTGATTTTATCTGTCATTAAACCAGTGTTGGTTAAGCCAAGCTAGCAGATTCAATACTATAATGAAAAACTTTGTTGCCCATTTTCACTTTACAACACTAAACTTAGCTTGGTCTTCCAGCATTGCCTTAAGAATTAAGTTTCCAACACCAACATGTTAATTTATTATGCAACACTAACATGTGCCTTTATTTTTCAACACTAGCGCATGAATTTATTTCTCAACATTGTTCTCAAGCCTATATAAGCAGCCAGCCCAGTCAGTCGAGCAATCAACTCGATTGGAGCAACATCTTCAAGCTCTCTCCAACTATTCCTTATTTTAATTTTTTTTTTTTGCTCTAAATTTAGCTTACATTTCATCAAGTTGAACAATGCGAAAGCCATAGCGCACTTCTCCTTAATTGGATTTTCATAAATTGTTGAAAGTTTTATTAGGCTAATGCATAAGCCATAGCGTGCTCCTCCTAAATGGTTCCTTTTTTAAAGAATTTCTCCCTAGTTATTCAAAATTTTATATGTACAATGCGAAAGCCATAGCGTACTCCTTTTTAGTTGGAATATTTCCTTATTTAATTGATTCCCTACAATGAATACTGTCAATTTTATCCATCAAATGCGAAAGCCATAGCATGCTTCTCTTTGAATCGTTGGCCATGTGAGCAATTTCTCCTATTGTACAATCGACAACAGGAGAGAATAAAGCTCGTGCTTTCTGGCCCCCTTCCTTGTATCCAAATCTCCTTTTTTTAAAATCGTACCTATAAAATCATTTTCCCAAACAATGCGAAAGCCATAGCGTGCTTCTCTGGATTCGCCAATATTTCCTTATTTAAGTATCTCCAACCTCGAAAATTCTGGTGTTATTAGACCAGAAGCGAAAGCTATAAAGAATGTTCCTTCGTTTTAATAATTTACTAGTGTTGTCGTGAAATATCCACATTTACAAATGGTCGTTCCTCCCTTGGAAGAGAGGAACAACACAAAAAGGGTTTTTTAACAACTTATCCTATTTTTTTTATAAAATTCAAAACAATTTTAATAAGTTGCCGCTAATTTTACCCATAAAATCATTTTCTTTCTGGATTCGCCAATATTTCCTTATTTAAGTGTCTCCAACCTCGAAAGTTCTGGTGTTATTAGACCAGAAGCGAAAGCTATAAAGAATGTTTCTTCGTTTTCCTAATTAACTAGTGTTGTCGCGAAATATCAGCATTAACAAATGGTCGTTCCTCCCTTGGAAGAGAGGAACAACACAAAAATGGTTTTTTTTAACAACTTATCCTCTTTTTTTTTATAAAATTCAAACAATTTTAATAAGCTGCCGCCGAAAACGTGCCTTTTTTAAAATAGCAGAATCCAACTCTGTATACATGATAAAACCAGCCAAACTTTGTAGGCTAGATATCAGAAATGGTTAACCATAAAATAAGTAAATTTATTTCATTGTTTGCATCTAAAAAGTTCCTTAATTCTCTTAGCCTCCAACGTAAATCATAAACAATGTAATTTTTCTTATTTAATTTCTAATAGTTTACCAACATAATGAGGCAGTCAAACGGATGCATTGGGTGATAAATCCTTTGAACTATTTGTTTTCTACCGTTTCCTAATAAAAATATGTCGCCAATTCATTTTATCCAGTTTAATAAACAGATAACAAATATTAAAACTTGGCCTTTTTTTATAAATTTAACAACTGAAACTTGGTCATAATTTCGAAATAGAGTAGTGTTGGAAATATCTTGGTAAGAAAGGAAAGTTGGATAAAACAAATTTATACAGAGTTCTTTATTTATGACGCGACCCAATAGGGCAAAGTTTTGATGCGAACTAGTTCCGACAGAGTTGCCAGATATCCCTATGGACTACCATAACACTTTTACTATGATCAACAGAAATAATGGCCTTAAATTTAAACAAGCGACAAAGTATTTTAAATTATGCAACACAAAAAAAACTATGCAAAAGCATCTGTTTCCTCAAATCAAATTATTACAAAATATTTTGGTGACCCCGATAAGATTCTAAACTCTTTAGATATATGTTTAAACAAAAAGCTCTTTCTAAATTTATGACAACGCAGTGCATCATTTATTGTTGACTTCTATTAAGACTTTAGTATATTTGTTACCGAGAACGTTTTGGAAACTTCTTTTCAATGGTTCTTGTCCCACTGTAGTTCCACAAAAATTCTTACAGTTTCCGAATGGCAACACAACGAAAATTCAAACGAAACGTGTGTATGCAGAGTGTGCGACTGAAAGCATTATTAATAGAAGAATGTTGGCACACACAGACACACACACACACACACACACAGGCAGAGCCACTCATACATATGCACGCGAAAAGGATATAAAAGCAATAAGGACATTCATCTTCATAATTATGGGCAGACGAAAGAGAGCTAAGCCAAAGAAAATTCAAATGAAATGAAAAAGTTTTGCATATGCCCATCCACTTTTGCTTCATCCACTTTTCTCCTGCCTTCTCCTTCTTGTGCTCCTTCCTCATTCCTTATTTATGGAAATGGCAGCTAAACTTGGACACTGGTCACCCTAATGAATGTTAGTTTGGAAATGCAATCAAATGGAAATATACGCAAAAACCAGCAAGCCATGGGGCCCACACGCTTCATTGAATAACCAGGGTCCCAGGAAGGACACGTCGGCCTGCAACGCTTCGACCAGGACTTCACTCTCTCACTAATTACGCAGAAAGCATGTTTCTGAATTTCAGTTGCAATTTAAATGATGCGAGGGTGTTGGCCGTTGCCCGTTGGCTGTGCAATCTTCAAAGAACTGTCCCGAATGGCTGGCCGATGGCCGTTCGAATTAATTCTAATCCCAAACACGTTCCAATAGACGAAAAGGGAAGCTGAAGGAAGGGTCGTCTGATGGCCAGCTGGTGGAGGGTTGCCGATCATTAGCGTGATTTCTTTTAGCTTTGACAGGGCGACATTGTATCAGAGCTATGGAGAATTCAAGGTTGAAAAAAATCATCGACAAACTGCTGCGATTTATGTTGTGTAAATTGTTTTTTATAAGGAAAATTTCTCCCTGTATTTAAGAGAAATTGTTTTGAAATGGTGCGACGGCAACAGGAGATTTGGAGCTAGAAAATACTTCCCTTTGTTGCTGTTTTCTAATTGTCGCAAACTAAATCATTGGATTATGATGAAAATAAACTTTTTTCAAACAAAAAAGGTTTGCATTTAATTTGATATTTCGATATTTTCCTGGATCATGATTTGGATTTCACTTTTTCAAAAAGGTGTGGTCATTAGCGGCAGCTTATTAAAATTGTTTGAATTTTATAAAAAAAATAGGAAAAGTTGTTAAAAAACCCTTTTTGTGTTGTTCCTCTCTTCCAAGGGAGGAACGACCATTTGTTAATGCTGATATTTCGCGACAACACTAGTTAATTAGGAAAACGAAGGAACATTCTTTATAGCTTTCGCTTCTGGTCTAATAACACCAGAATTTTCGAGGTTGGAGACACTTAAATAAGGAAATGTTGGCAAATCCAGAGAAGCACGCTATGACTTTCGCATTGTTTGTGAAAATGATTTTATAGGTAAGATTAGCGGCAGCTTATTAAAGTTGTTTGAATCTTATAAAAAAAAAATAGGATAAGTTGTTAAAAAACCATTTTTGTGTTGTTCCTCTCTTCCAAGGGAGGAACGACCATTTGTAAATGTGGATATTTCACGACAACACTAGTAAATTATTAAAACGAAGGAACATTCTTTATATCTTTCGCTTCTGGTCTAATAACAACAGAGTTTTCGAGGTTGGAGACACTTAAATAAGGAAATATTGGCGAATCCAGAAAGAAAATGATTTTATGGGTAAAATTAGCGGCAACTTATTAAAATTGTTTTGAATTCTATAAAAAAAAAAGAGGATAAGTTGTTAATAAACCCTTTTTGTGTTGTTCCTCTCTTCCAAGGGAGGAACGACCATTTGTAAATGTGGATATTTCACGACAACACTAGTAAATTATTAAAACGAAGGAACATTCTTTATAGCTTTCGCTTCTGGTCTAATAACACCAGAATTTTCGAGGTTGGAGATACTTAAATAAGGAAATATTGGCGAATCCAGAGAAGCACGCTATGGCTTTCGCATTGTTTGGGAAAATGATTTTATAGGTAAGATTTAAAAAAAAGGAGATTTGGATACAAGGAAGGGGGCCAGAAAGCACGAGCTTTATTCTCTCCTGTTGTCGATTGTACAATAGGAGAAATTGCTCACATGGCCAACGATTCAAAGAGAAGCATGCTATGGCTTTCGCATTTGATGGATAAAATTGACAGTATTCATTGTAGGGAGTCACTTAAATAAAGAAATATTCCAACTTTAGGAGGAGCACGCTATGGCTTATGCATTAGCCTAATAAAACTTTCAACAATTTATGTAAATTCAATTAAGGAGAAGCGCGCTATGGCTTTCGCATTGTTCAACTAGATGAGTTTAAAGATAAATTTAGAGCAGAAAAAAAATAAAAAATAAATAAAATAAGGAAAAATTGGAGAGAGCTTGAAGATGTTTCTCCAATCGAGTTGAATGTTCGACTGGCTGGGGAGATGCTCTGCTGGGATTGTAAACTTTTCTGTATAGTGTTGGAAAATAGATTCATTTAATAGTGTTGGTTAATTTATTACTATGGCAATGTTGGCAGCCTTTATGAAGGAGCAAGAATTAGAGATGAACGACGAGTCGAGAAAAAAAGGGACAGTAAAACATTAAGAACAAAAAAAAACGTTAAAACGACGTATTTAATATAACTATATTAACAATCGAATTTTTTACTAAACTCTGTTAAAAATGCATGGAAATAGTTCGTAAATAAATAAAATTCCCTATTGATTCATTCAGTCAATGTTTTGGTTTTGAAATAATTGTATTTTCTATTCTATTTTCTTTTTATTTATTTGGTTTTTTTCTTTTCTTTTCTTTAATCTCTTTACCATTTTCATTTCTCTTTGCCAACCTTTACCAAGTTTCGTCTGTTTTTCTCTCTTGAAAGTAAAAATTGTAATTTTTAACAGAGAATCATAATTAACAGCTTTTTCTTGTTCTTGTACTTTTATTCCTGGAATTTTGTAGAAATTAATGCATCTACCCTCGCAACTTCTTTTCAAATGTAATTAAAGCGACCGATTCGTGCGCCTGGCGGGCATCATGCAAATTTATTAAAGTGTGAAATATTGCAAATGCATTCACGGCATTGCCAAGCGTCTGGAGAGAGGGCTCCCAGTGGTGGGTCCGACCAGACAAGACCAATAAATTAACACTCTATTTTACTATATTTTACTATAGTCTTTTTCTACTTTTTCTTGCTTTGTTATTGTTTGCATGCAAACTGAAGAAATGGAAATAAGCTATGCATAAAATATATTTCATTTCATGGCATGAAATGTTTGCAGAATTCAGGGAAATAATACAATAAAGTTTACTACATAGAAACAATTTCTTTTCTCGTACACTGTTGCCAGAGTGGGGAAAAGGGGGCTTACTCACGCACAGTGGTCGATTTGATTAGTTAAGTAGAAAAAAAAATCATCCGTCTGGGGGCTGTATGAAGTTTAATTCCCTACAAAAAGAGTTGCGTTTTCGATAAATTTTGCCTGTTTCTGCCTATCGTTTCGTTATCGTGACAATATTACCACTAGCAAAAGGTAAAAACGAATTTCTGACAGTTGACGTTAACTAAAATAAAATAAAATGAATTTAGTGTCAATTTAAATTAAATATTTTGTACTAAATGTAAGAGATAAATTTATTGTTGTGAAATTGGCGACCTTTGCGAATTTAATCAAATCTTTAATTGCCGCCAGCAGGTTCAAATTAAAAACAATACAAAACAGACTCCGCCATGGACCGTCTTCGGGGGATCTCTGAGTTTTCACGTAGAGCCCTTCAATAAAAGCTTTGGTGAGAAATAAACTATTAATTTTGTAGGCGATGATGAAATACTTTCTTGAATTTGTGAAAATAAAACAGGGACCAAGTAATAATCTTAAAAAGTTAGCGGATTAGCTCCTACTTATTTGTGAATTTCAGAGGGAACACACAACTTAAACCTTACCAGAAAATATAGTCAAGCTATTACCGATAACTGATGAGGACTTTTGTTACTCTTTTAGTGGGAAATGGCGAAGAGACATGAGTCCAATTTAATTCACTTTTGGAGATTAAAACATGTTCTTCAAATGCCATTATAAAATGCCTAACTAGGCCAAGAAAATGAGATTCAAATCATAAGAAAGATTTCATTTAGGAAGTGAGTTTTTATTAAATAAAAAAATTGTATTTAAGGAGAACTTTCTTGGCAAATTCAATTAAGATCCGCATTTTATTTAACATGGTTTCCATTGTGATCGTCTTGTTCTTCTTCTTCTATTGGATTCAATTGTTGAGCCGTTAATCTGTAATAAAAATCTATATAAACCGGCAATAAGTTCCAGCATTATGCAAAATAGCTGACAACTCTTCTACGTCTAAGGCTATATTATTAACTATAAGCAGATATCTTTGACCACGCCCACCTCCATCCTTCTTCATAGTTGTTGTTGTTGTTGCACGCAAAGCCTAACTAGAGTAACCGATTAAATTATCTACCTTAAAACATGTTATTATCTTCACCATAATCACATGTTTTTGCTTGCTTCTAATTTAATAGCATAAAATTTATTTATGTATTAAACGAGAGAAAAAGAGAGAGGTGAAGAGAGAGAGAGAGAGGGAGAGCGGAAAAAAAATTACAACAAATTCGATTTTAATGTGTTTATTAACGAATAGGATTAAGTCTGAGCCCACTGTCTACCTTGGCGGGATTTGCATGCTTTTGGCCCATAATCATCCAGTTGAGTGATCTCCCAAGAGAAGTGCAAATTTGAAACATGTTCGCCTTCTGTTTTCCATATAAATAATAATCTGTTCGATTTGCATGTTAAGGCTAAATTTACCTGACAAACTATTAAAAATTAACATTATTAACCAACGAGCAGAGCCAATTTACATTTTCCATTTTATGTCTCATTTTGCAGAGAGACACAAAGAGAAAGAGAGAGAGGAGGAAAAATCTTTTTCCTGGGCGGTCTAATGACATGTTCCTTGGGTAAATTTTACCCATTGTTTGGGGAAGCTGCCAAATGCATGTCAAGCAACTATTTCATAGAGTAAATTTATGTAAACTGCTTATTGAAGTCATCCAAAAAATGTTTCTTACGGTTTTGAACTTCGTGTTTTCTAAACTTTAAGGGAATAAGTCACTTTATAATGTATTCGAATTCGTTTTAAATGTCTAAATTAAAACGGTCTATAATTGAATTTTGGCAGTGAATAATGTGACAATGTCATACTACATTGCTTCTGGGCGGTCACTTTTAGAGTGTCTTCTCGAACAATAGCTTAAAAAAATTTCAAAAGATTCTGATTTAATTTTAGTGACAAAAATACTTAACTGAGTTGCTTTTTCGGTTTTGATATAGACATTTAGGATAACTTAGGCAATTCTATCTATTTTTTTTGCTTCTATTAGGAGAAAGAGATGGTATCAGGTTTGAATATTTTGAAAATAATTACAAAAGAAAGTCATGAGAATCCAATGAAGACTATCAGTCATTAAGTAAAATTGTCAGGATATATATAATAGTATGATAAGGACAACAAGCTCTAACGACAGAACTTGGCTGGGTATTTCTTTATCCAAATTAGTTGTACGCTTCACCTTACTTTACCTTACGAAAGACTCAACGTCAAAATCAAAAACTAGAAGGAAATAAAATGGGTTTAAAGTCATAATTTTAATAATTTTGATAACCGTTTCCAAAGCAAAAATATGATTATTTAAAAAGAGTTGAGAATGAATATTAAGAGTGAATATTTTTTAAAAGTTTTATTTTGGCATATTTTTCCAAAAGAAATATTGAATTTATATTTTTTTGGTTTAGGAATTTTTAAAACTCTATTTACAGTTTGATAAAAAAGTGTTTATACACATATTTTTTTTTTTTTTTTTTGCTTTGCGAATAAAGTAAACGCACTAATATTGATATTTTTTTAGTTTATTAAACTTTATCTATTACCTCTTAAAATTATTGAGATAACAACGAAAACGTTTGCCAAAACATGAAAAAAACAATAAAAGGCACGAAGTCTCCTTTTTGGGGACTATTCATGGTATGTCATAGGGGATTTTTGGTGTTCTCTAAAAACGATTTTTACCTCGCTTCTTGTTGAAATATATTTTATCACTAGGCTTAAATTTCAACTTTAGTGTTCCTTTCTTCTGCTTATATTCCTAAGTCGTGTTTCTTATTATACAATTTTACTGTGCAGACATTTTACCCAACATTTCCACCTTAATATCCAAAGGAGAAAGACGTACATATGTGAAAAATCATTGTTACTGATTGTAATGAAAATGACTTTGTAATTGTTGGTGAATAACTGATAAAACAATGTAAATATTTTTTATTTTCGGGAAATATGTCAACAAGGATATCATAAATATATCCGTAATAACAACCAAATCTTAGCCAATGTCTAATTAAGAATGCACCAAAAGTCAGACATCAACTTGACCCAAGAAATCAATAATACATACAATTTCTATATGTTTCTAACAATTGCAAAGCCAATTGATTATTTATGCATATCAATTTCTCAAAGTCTTAAATTAAGCACTAAGCAAATATTTATAAAAATGAATCATTTTATCTTCTTTAGCTGATCTTGCATTTCTTTCAAATTTTTCCTTACATAGTTTTAGCATTTTTAATTGCGCATACCATCTTCCCCCGTTCCGTAACCCACTCTTATTTACTCTTCTTCTATGTACATACATTTAACATAAACCACAAATAAATCTTAAAAAAATGTTATAATAAATGAGAAAATTATATGACCAAAGCAAATAAATCAAATTTTTTTTTGCAGTTGGCCCAACAAAAGACTTGGGCAACGAACGTGAAAGACTTAAAAATGTAGCAAAAAGAAAAAATAGTGACTTAAATATGTATAAATTTTACCAAATTATTGTAGATTTTTACTTATATATGTGTTTGAGTTTTTTGTTTTTTTTTTTGTTTTACAATTCCACTTTATGAGTTATGCTGAAAAGCAACAAATTGCTGGCGATAGCCAAAACTAAATTTAGTCAAACTGCAATTTCTATACACTTGCTAATAAATATTATATAAACAAATAAATTTATCTATTTTATTTAAAAAAAAGGCAACTAGAAAAATCTGCTTCTTGAGAAGAACTGTAAGAAGAAATTCTTGATTCTAGACAGAATCTCACCTAAATCATTTCTCAGAATATAATGAAATTGAAGTCTTCAGATGGCAAAATTTGGGACTAGGAAAAATAGCACAGATTTTACAATATTTTTTAATATTGTTTGTTTTCCTTAGGTTCGTCTACTATAAATCTTTATTTCTTGTCGCGGAAACAGTCTATTTTGGTGAAATATTTGTAATTAATAAGTTAATTTTCTATTAGTACACACAGCCACACAAATTTTGGTATTTTTGTAGCAAGAAGAAAACAAATATGAAATTGGTCTGATTAAAATGAAAGTGAAAAGCCGCAAATAAATGGCGTTAGTTTAATTTTTTAATAATAAGTTTTGTAGAACAGATCCATTGAAGCCAAAATCTAGTCATTTGAGCGGAATCCCATGTAGTTCTTATTATCTCTAAGTAAACTAAGACAACATTCCTATTAGAAATACTAAAAATGTAAAAATTATTTAAATTTAAGACTTGTCAGGGAACCATTCTATTTAGAAGAAATTTGTCATTTTTGGTTATGCTAAAAAAAGGTTTAAGATAAGCCGATTGACTTATTCCAATACCGATAATAAAAGAAGCAAGTGCATAATCCAATCGGGTAGAGCCTTTTTTTGACAGAGTAAATTTAAACAGAAAACGCCACAAAAATATATAGTAAATTATATTAAATAAAGTGCAGTTTTGCGTATCCAATGGGTAAGTGGTAAGTAACTCGTTTCCTTGTTTTGCTTAAGGCCTGCAATACTTAAAAGAACTTAGTAACTAGTTTTTCAGTAGTCAAACGACAACAACAAAAAAAAAAAAAACCAAAAAACCAAACCAAAAAAAAAAAAACTCAATTTTAATGAGCTTAATTAACAACACGCTCTTCGACGTCTTCTTCAAATGATATCATTGCATGGTCGCTGCGGCTGCATTACTTGATTTTGGTTTGTTGCCTTCTTTTTGGAATTGTGCATTTTTATTGCCACTTTAAGGTTGTGGTGTGTGTGTTTTTTTTTTTTTTTTTTTAAGTTTTTAGTTATAATTTTTACTGCCAATGCATGTCTGATCTACTACAATTAAATTTGTTGCACTCGCTGCACAAAATGCATAAACAGTTTGCCCAAGTTGCAAGTTGCAAGTTTGCCTCTGTTCACAAATTGGCACGCAAATTGTTATAATTTTTTTTCGTAGTTGTTGTTGTCTTTCCTTCTCCTTGTTGTTGTTGATGTTGTTGTTTTGTTTGAGAATGTTTTAGTATTTTGCCATTTATTTGTTTTGACTGGTAAATATATATTTGCATTTTATTGCTCTGCGGTTATTAATTTTTGTACCACAAATTACTCTAAATTGAAATTAAAAATTCATAAAAAAATAAAAATTACACATAAACTTGATCGAATTAAGTAAATTATTAATGAGCGAAAGAAATATTTTACAAACATAAAAAATTAACAATTAAAACAAGAGATAAAAAAAGTAAGATTTAAATAGAAAACGATTCGATGAATTAGAGTTTTTAATCGATTTAGATTATAAAAATTATATTTACAAGATTTCGATTTAAAATTATTTTCGGATTAAGAACAAGTGCAGAAAGTCTAAGGTATTTCTTAAGAAGAAAAAAGTTGTTGGAATAACGGACACCTCGAAAATGGAAGCCAGATGAGGACCCAACAAAAACTACAATTTTGCCCAAACTTATTGATCTGACTAATAAAGCCCATGTTAAACTAAACTTTTATAAACTGTATATTGTCTGTTTGATGCATCACAAGCCAATCAAGAATTAAAAACACTTGCAAATTAAAGTTTAAAGGAAAGTCTTAGAACTCATTAAATGAAGTCTTCGTTACTCAAAATGAAAACGTTAAACTAATGAAACTTATGATAGAAAATATAAAAGATCCCATAAGATTTAAATAGACAAAACCACTTTTCTTTGGAAATCAAAATGTAAAAAAAAACTTATAAATAGTTTTAGATTCCTGGACCATTTCCTAATGGTTTCTAATACTTTTAAAGCCTTATGAGCTTTATAATCCAATTTAATCCAAATTCTTGTAGTCCGAGGTAAAATAAATCCAATTTGAGTAATCCAATGAAAAGTATTCCAAGTAAAGTAGCCGAACCGAGTTCCTAGGCGGACGATAAACGATTGATAAAAAGTCGCATTGTGCATTAGCTTTTTATACACAAATTCGTTGCCTTTCCAAGGGAGTTTTCTTTTCCAATTTTAAAAGTGGGTGGAGAAATAATTTGAATATGCGCAGAACATCAAAAAACTGGAAGGTGTTTCCACAAATGTTTTTTAACAAGAGTTTTTTATGAAGGGTGGTTTTGGCAGAGGGGAGGCGACCCACAAATCAACAACCCTTTAACAGCAACCCTTTTCACCCCCTCACACTGTTGCCTCAGCGTTGCCAGCTTAAACACACATTTAGATCAAAGAGTTGCCCAATTTTGACAACCAGTTTTAGCAGTTACCCCTTTTGCCAGGTTCTCTATTAAGAAATATTTAGTTCAAGGCGTTGCCAATAGATTTTAGTTCAAGGCATTGCCAGATGTCTGTGTTTCTTTTTTATCTTCTGCCTCTTCATTATTAATTTATCATATTGTATTTGCCAAATATGCAGCAATTGGCAAAATAAAAACAAAAAACTCAAGCCAAAGTTGTGGGCTGTCAATCAAAATGCAAATATTTTGCCTCATTAAAAACATACAAAAACACACTGCAAGGAAGTTGTGGAGAGGTGGAGAGGTAGAGGGAAAGCGAGAGATAAATACACAAACAAAAATGCCAAGCGAAATAATTTACATTTTCCAACAACAATTAATCGAAACGCAAACCCAAGAGACACGCAGAAAAACCAACAAAAAATGTATACAAAGAAATCTGGTGACAAAAAATGCCAGCAAAAAACAATTGACATAAAGACCAACTAGAGATGAGAAATGATTAAAGTTCTAAAGAAGAAAATATTTTAAAAAAATTCTCAAATTATTTTTAACGTTCATTATAGAAAGGTAAGTATTGTTTATTAATCGAAGGTTTGGTTTAGATTTTAAGCTTTAAACAAACCTGATTTAGCTCGATTTTAAAGTATCTTTAAGTAGTTTCAATTATTATATATAAATGTGAAGTGATTTTGTTCACTTTTTTTAATTAAAATGTTTAGGAACTTTTCTCTGGGTACCAAACAAAGTTGTTGCTTTAATATTTCTTTATTGATTATATAGTAAAATAAGTTTTCAAAAAGGTCCAAACTTGGAAAATCTGCTTAAGCTGAAGCAGAATTCCATAAAAAAGTTTGAAATTCTCTAAATATCGATAAGGAAAATGTCTAAGATAACTTATAACTAAGGATAATAATAATACTCAATAATAATCGATGAACATTTTCTTAATATTTCAGTATAAGATTTTATCATTTGGAGGTAGATATGTGACTCACTGTACCATCACTGAGAAATTGCAGCGACTTGCATCTGTTGGACTTCAACTGCTGCTGCCTTCAGCTGCTGCGACGTGTCGTTTGTCGTTTTCAACGGTTTTTACACGATTTGGTCAAAAACGTCAAAGTGACTGACAGCTAGCTGACTGCCTGCCTACCTGCTCGATCTCTGGCCTGACCGAGGACAGAACTGAACACTCAACACTCAACTCTCCGACTCAAATCAATTGCCATGTCTCGCGCCTCACATTTGATTTTGAGTTTAATTTTTATTTTTTTTCTTTATTTTTATTTTGTTTGCAGCTGTTTTGTAGAAATCAATTTTGCCTTTTGAATAATTTGCCAAGTATTCGTTATTCGTTATTCATTTGTTGCTGCTGTTGTTGCTTTTCTGCTTATTAACGTAACCAATAATAATTGCCTTTGCAATACGATAAAATTTGCATAATTATTTAGAAATCACGAGGTTAGATTAGTCAGTTAGTTAAGTGGGGCCAAGTGATTAAAGCGTTTCAAAGGCCAAAACAAATGTTGCAAATTGAAATCAAAGCTCAATGTGTGTTGAAATTCAGTTAAATTGTAAATAGTTCAAAAATCGAACAACAATTATTCAGAGACTTTAATAAAAGTTGATTTGGGGATTTTTTTCTTTTTTCTAACAAGAAAGTTAAGCAATTATATTAAATATTTTATTGAAACACTTAATCATATAAAATATTCGAGTTTTTATCTAAAAATATTGCAAACCCAGAACATGAGAACTCATATGTTGTGACCTTAAGATAGCCAGCATACTTGGAAACAAATGAAGTAACAAAACTTATTGTTTAGAATTAAATTTTTGGCGATATTTTGTATTAATTATCCACTCTTTTTCCTTAAACTTTTATAATTAAGTTCCTTGAAAAAATTACTTAAAATGGAGGGAAAAGAATGGTTTGTGAAGTAAAGATTGTTTCCTAATTTTTTAAGATATTGTTGAAAATAGCATTTGTGTCTGTTTGCAGCTCTGATTTAGTAAGAATAAGTTGAATCTCTAGGTCTATCGATTGTTATAAGCTTATGTGTTATCGATATGCCCTATCTAACGAGGATTTTCTGTTTTCCTTTCTCTTCCGCCTGATTAAGAGTATGGACTACCAAAATAAATAATCGCTAACAGATATTTTGACCACCTTTTTTTAAGAAATAAAGGTTCGATAAAAATCCAATAAGCCCAGTTCCAAAAAAAAGAAGATAATGTTTCATATATTAATCACCCAATAAAGTAATTCATTCATTTAAGAATCATTCTTCGAAGAATACACAACTATCCTAGAGCTCTATGAGTGTTGCCCATGACATAA
Source organism: Drosophila nebulosa (assembly GCA_024703675.1). Taxonomy (NCBI): domain Eukaryota; kingdom Metazoa; phylum Arthropoda; class Insecta; order Diptera; family Drosophilidae; genus Drosophila; species Drosophila nebulosa. The sequence goes on along the minus strand of CM045724.1, from coordinate 7,437,778 downwards.
TAGAAAGAGTACTATCGAGTACATCAATATGATGTGATATAATGGATCATTACATTGTGAACAATTTATAAGGAATTTGTAAATGCTAATTGAAAAGTCTAGTAAATCAAATTCACTTTGTTCGTCTGGATCATCTTAAACAAAAATTTGCACAACAACGAAAAAAATTTCCATTTTCAATAAGTCAGTTTGAATAGTCAAACGTCATGCCATAATGAGTCAAGGCCTTTCGGAATGAGACTAAAAAAACTGAATGAAACGAATTTAAATATGCGTCAGCTACTGGGCACACAGCGAATCGATTGTCGGCATCTTTTCAAGAAACTACCCAGACCAGCGCTCCCCCCCCTCATTGGATGAAGGCCACGCCCCGTTTGACACAAGCAGCCCATTATTGTGGTTAAAAGGGAATTCCTTTAGAGAATTTTAAAAACTGTAATTTGTTGCAAAGAGCTAATTTGATTTCAATGGAAAAATTATGAAAAATCATGCAACTAATTAGTCCTTGAAATCCTTTTAAGCCAACTTGCCCAGGGCAATAAGTCCGTAGCCAGATCATGCTGCTGCTGCTGCTGCTGTTGCTGCTGCTGATGATGATGATAATTGTTTATGAACAATTATGGCAATTTATGCAAACATTTTTGTTGTTGTTGCTGTTGCTGTTGCAACTGAGATTTGTCATTGGAATTGAACGGACATTGGTGAATGTTGTTTCTCGAGAATTAACATTTGGAATGTTTTGTCGATCGGTTTGTTTGTGTGTTGTTGTCTGATTTTGGTTATTTAATTGAAAGTCGAAATACTTATGCAAATTGCACAATTGAAACGAACGAAACGAACAAGCGCGCGATAGCCACAGTCATCCTAACGAGATTCAGCGATTTGCATAGAATGAAGTCAATGAAGGTAGCATTTCCGATATGGCCAACTGATTTGCATGGCTCGAACAAACAGGCCATAAATTGTGTAAGAGAGAGAGAGAGAGAGAGAGAGAGAGAGCTGGAGCAGGGAAAAATGTGTGCTGCATTTGTTTAAATAATTTACAAATTAAACATGCGGAACTTAAATTAAAATGAGTAAAAATGTGGCAAAAGTGGCATCAAGACAAAAAGGCCAAGAGACAAACCAACGGAGATGCCTTTCCAAGAAAGCCAACCAGCCAGTTGGCTGTCGGCTCTCGGCTCTCGGCTGCTGCCTGCTGCATCATCTGAGGCTATGTGATGTGATGCTGATGCTGATGCTGCTGACTGATGTTAATAAGGCGTCTCATAAATTATCAAGGCGAAAACGTGCTGAGAGACAAAGAAGTCGCCACTGTAGCTGCCAATGGCCAATGGAAAGATTAGAGATGACAGCGTGTTAAAAGATCATCAATCAATAAGCTTATAAATTAGATATCAAAATAGTTACTAAATCATATACCATTTGAGATTAGATCTTTTAAAAAGCATTCTACAATTAGGATAAAACAGTTATAACAAAGAACGGTTGCGAAATTTCTTATTATCAAAAGATATCCAATGCAAAACTTAATGAACTGCTCACAGACGACAGAGAAAAGTTGCAGATCGACAATCAGTTGCTACAATGGGAATGGGAATTTTAAAGTGTTCAGAAGGACCCTCTAGGAAAGCGGTTCATTTGAAATACTTGATTTACTAGCTAGAAATAAGTACATAAAAAGTTAAAAAGTTATACTGGAAAATTTTATAAAATTCTTTTTTCTTCCGTAATGTAGGTCCTTGACAAATAATTTAATCATTAAATAGATTACTTACTAAAGGTATTTACATAGGAAAGGAATCGCTTTAAATTTGTTAAGCTAAGCGATTCATATTGTTCTTCTGAATCGAGTGAATGGTTTTAGTCAGAGAAAATAGAAAAACTTTGGAAGAGAGGTCTAAGCAGTTGTGCTCACAATTGAATATGAAATACAAACCATTTAGGTACTTTAAGATTTTAGTTTAGAAAAAGCACTCTGATTGAGTGATTCCAAGAGAAAAGCTTACAATTCTGGCATTTGTTGTCAAGTTATCTGAGGTTCCATCTTCTCATTTGATCATTTATCAGACAGTCATATCCATTAGCTATAAATTAAATATAGTAAGCCTCAGCCCACATTAGATCCTTCTCCAAAAATTTTGTTTCCCTTATGGAAACAATAAAGTGATCATTTCACGAGGTAAAGATCTTCACTTGGACATCTCAAAGTTGGTCTTTGGTCATCTTACTGTCGCCTCCCCTGCTGCTCTCTCTCTCTCTCTCTTGCTCTCTGTTGCTCTGTCTATCTCTGTTTTCCCCCTTCCTGGTCGAGGCATCTTCCTTCGATTTGTTGTTGTTGTTGTTGTTGCTGTTGTCATGGACATATGCAATGGCGCGCAATACAAACAAAAAAATTTACATTGCATTTATACGGATGCGAAATGCAAGACAAGTTCAGTCGCAGAAACCGCAGCAGCCGCGGCAGATGATGATGAGATGATGATAATGATGATGAGATGCCCGCAGCGGGTGGAGAAGGGGACCCAGGTATGGGGACAGGGAGCCAGTCGGGAGGAGGGGAATTGTACCACTATTAACGTGACAATTTGTGATTTGTGCTTGCAGCTCTTTGGTATTTAGAATTTCTTGGACACAGCAAGAGCGAGCATCCTGTTCCAGCTTGTACAACAAAAAAAAAAAAAAAAAAACATCTCAAACCATCCAAGAGAGAAGAAAATGTTGCCGAGAGTTGATGATGACGATGACTGCATTTAGATTACAGAATTATTTAAAATATTTTATTAACAACAACAAGCGAGGAGCGGGGAGGCCGGCAGGAGGGGGAAGATAAATGCCAGCTGTGCATGGCTCAAGTAGCCGAGTATTAATTATACAAACGTTAAAGAAATCTTTCTCCATAAAAAAAATGAGAACAGCGCCATCTAGCGAGCAGTTCAAGGAACTACTTTGCAGGGGTTGGAAGTGTTCTAAAAAACAACAAAAATGGAAAATGGAAATGGGGGGGGAGGAGATATGTTAAATACAAACCACTGGAAAGGAGAAAAGGGTTGAATGGGCTTTTCCACTTTTTTAATCGAAAGGGTTGCATTTTTTATCACAACCAAATTTAGTTTCAATTTGTCCATCAAAGAGAAAAGTTCTGAAAATTCGGAAACAATGGAGAACGTTTCTAACAATTTGAGAATATATAAAATTTTGTTTAAAAATGTTAGAAAATATTTTTTTGCAACGTAACTTAAAGAAATTGCGTAAATTAAAAAATGTGAGTATTAACAAACGAAAAGTGTGACCAGTTTTGCGAAAAGACATTACGTGATGGAAAGAAAAAAATTTGAAATTTATTGAACTTAAATTGATGCTACACTTCTGCAGGACCTCTTTTTGCATGACTCCTTTCTGCATGAATCCTTTCTCCATAACTCCTTTTAGAAAATAGTTCAACGTGTAGTATAATTTATTCTTAACATTCCTAATACGATTTAAATTGTTTTGCCAGTCCTTCAAATTCTCGATTGGGGGAAAAAATGTATTGAATTTTAGAAAGATTCGTTTTGTATATCGAATTACCTAAAATATCTATTTAATGTTGTCATTAAAATTAGATAGTATAAAAGATATAAACCAGAAGCTACTATTTCTTGTACATTTTATATTTAAATATTTCATTCGAAATGAAAACAAAAAATTAAATGCATCTCAGTTAACCAATCAATTGCATTTTCCACGCTTTTCACATCAATATTCAAAAGGAGCTTTAACTTAGCTTGCCAAATTGGCAACAATCTGTCAGATACATTTCATAAAGTCACAAAAAAACAGAAAAAAAACCCGACACTAGCCACACAATTTAGCTTAGCAAAAAAAAAAAAAAACTATAGAAAATTGCTTTATGAACACGTTTCAATTGCAGTTGCAGTTGCCGTTGCCGTTGCCTCTCGATTGGCATGTTCGATGTCATGTACTCAGAGTCAGTCAACTGACTGGACAAGAGGAGCAGAAGGAGGAGACGATTACAATGACCAGGCAGGCAGGCAGAAGGAGGGAGGATGAGGAGCAGCTTGATGAAATCGATCATTTTCCCACGATCGATGTGTAAACCGTTGGCAAGTCTCAATGACTAACTAACTAAATGCGAGTACAAAAAACAAAAACAAAAAAAACAAAGTAAAAAGTAAAAACAAACGGACAACAACTTGACCAATAGCCACAGAGACATTACTTGATTTGTATGTGCTGCTATGTAAATGCTATAAAAGGATTTTGATTACGCCAACTAGACAAGAGACACATGAGACAGAGAGATAGAGAGAGAGAGAGAGAGAGACGTGAGACACAAGACATGAGACATGAGACAGGGCAGAGGTGTCTTTGAATTCCCCAAGGCGGAAACCTTTTGTAGCATGACTTTAAATTTCTTTTTCTCTCTATCGGTTTGCTTTGCTTTTGATTCGGCTTTATTCTAATTAGCGTTGGGCTTCAGATTCTTCATCTTCTGGTCTTACGCCGTGACTTAACATTTATTTTTCAATACCCTTTAACCAATAAGGTGGAAGTGATTATTTGTTAGTCTCAACACTCAAATGAAAAATGGGAAACATAAAGTTGAGACGATCACCCAGCAAAGGGTATCTTAAAGTCTTCAATCGTTTTTTTGGTCTCATTTCATTTTTGACATGTTTTCTATTTGTCTAATTTGTCAGCTTTGTCTCTTTACTGAAACGGAAATGATCTGGCAAAAGTTTTTGAAATCAATTTTTGAGTTTGGCCAGTTTGAAATGGATTGATTGAATCGGTGGAGCGTGGCCAAGCACAAATATTTAAATTCTTCACCCCTCGCAACCTTCTTCTCATCACTTCTTTGTTTATACTATTTTGAGCTCGTGTTCAAACAAGTCTTAGTTTAATTAACCTTAAGTATTTTTGTTGATTATTGTTTATTTTGTTATCGATACGTGTCAAAGCATAGCACAACAGAGTTTCGAGTGCCATCTCAAAAACGAAAGTGGATAAACTACAGCAAACCGAATTGATGCCAACACTTAAGAGTTAGGAAATTTTTGTAACAATCTTCAAGAAATGAAAATTTAAGGAAAAAAACATAATTAATTTAATTATTAAATTGTTAAGTTTTTTTTTTTAAATGAATTTTACAACAGTTTGCAATTTAATTTGTGCGTTAATTGTAAAAAAAATCCAATGAAAAATAATTTCTATTCTTTTATAAGTTATATTTAAGCTTTGTCTGATTTTTTTAACATTTCTTAGTTTATTTCTATTATTTTTGTGTTTGGCGGCCTTTTTTGTAAAAATTTCCTAAACATCTCTATGAAAATTATACAAATATTAATAATTAATAATAATTAATATTAAAAATAGAGAAAATTCCCAAGGCATAAATTCCTTGTACATTATAGGATCCATTCTGATGATCGAAAAATTTAGCAACATTTTTTTTTTATGTAAACCTAAAAAAAAGTTTGCCAAAAAAAGACGTTTTGAGACGAATTTTCCTAAAGTTTTGCTTTAAAAATATATAGTATAATTTTTTTTCATTTGGAAATATGTTCAGAAAGATTGATCAATAACTGTTTTGAGTTCTAGTGACGGCAAACATGATAAAAAAAAAACAGTTTTAAGAAATACTTAAGTAAAAGCTTTTGTCATAAGTTTTTTTGTGCAATTTTTTTTATGGGTTTCGTTTTTTCTTAAACTTATTTCAACTTAAATTAATACATTTAAAAAATATTTCTCAATAACAAACAGCATTGGTAATGCTAATTTTGTTTTTTTTTTTAGATAGATATTGCCACACCTTATAGAGGATTGCCTTGTAATAGAATTTATTTTGCGCTAAATTTGGTCAAGATTTTATTAATTTATAATTAAGATTTGTTTTTGTGATTGCTACAATAATTATGATATTTCGATCTTTGCCTTAACACATTCCCAGACACGACGCCCAAATAAGGATTAAATTGATTAAAGGAAAACACAAAAACAAAAAAAGAACTGCCACCTGGAGAATTGGCATAAAAACTTGATATAACCAAATAGAAATTATTATGCACTCACTCAGAGCAATTACTCGCCAATTGTAGGAGAGAACGTTGGGATTGGCCATGGATGGGCAGGAGGATGAGGCACAAAAAAGTTGCTTCAAATGAGGCGATAATCCACTAGACTGGATCTTCTGGATCGCAAGCATCAAACGGCAACCAAAACGGGAGATTGTCTCTCGTCTGCAAGTCGGCGAGTCGATGATTATTTTTATTATAATTGCCCGTTTATTGGCGTGAGGAAATGTCAAGCGATCGTTCGATTCCCTATGGATCTTTGGGATGGGTCCAATGTGAACGGTATCGATTCGATTTGATTCGATGGAGAGGTGTTGAGGTGAGTGCATAAAATTTCATAAGCAAAAATCGCACAACAATTTCGTTATTTTCCAGCTAGCAATTTCAGAGTCGGACGAGACTGGTGCTAATGACGACGACACCTTTGACAACACCTTCGCCACTCGCCTCTAGCCCCTTTCCTATCCTCTTTTCCCCCGGTCCCCCTGCCAACACTAACATCTACAAACATCCCACTAATTTTGCCATATATAGCCAAAGTGGTACAAAACATTTGGTCGTGCCAAGGCGGACAAACGTCCATTCGCTTCAACTTGTGGAACGTTTTGCTTTTGCTTTGATTTTATTCTGTTGCATTTGTTGCCCACACACACACACACACACACACACACACACACACACACACACACACACACACAGACACAAACTTGGCGCTTGTTGTACAACATTTTTTGCAACTCTCGAATGCATCGGACAGTCAGCAGCCATCAAGCAACCAACTTACCACATTTGTGCTATATAGTATAAGGATTCAACGGATTTCTAGCTATTTTCAAAGACTTTTTGCCGACTCAAAACTCAAAACATGAAGCGCAGCTACCAGAAGCACAAAGGAATTTTTAGAATCAAACAAGTGCAGAACTGCAAAAACAAGAGCAAAAAAATGTTATCTACTTAATCAATAAATAAAAACTAAATCTAATTGGCATATGAAAAAGCTCTATTCTTATGCCCAAAAATTATCCTTTGATTCCCAAAAAAAAAAAGAATTAACGAACCAAAATTTCTCTTTGCCCTGTTTTAGATAGTTAAAAATACTCTTAATCTTTTGAAGTAAGGCTAAATGTGTTTAAAGACAAAGTTTATATAAGCTGTACTTATTTTTTAAGCAAATACCAAAAAGGTTCCTTAAAATCGATTGAGCAACATACAAAAACTTTACCTAGAAATTAAAAAAAATAATCTCTTATAAAAAAACTATTGGGCAGCAAATGAATTTGTATGAACTTTGAAATTATTGAGTTCTTTAGAAATTTTTGTCAAATAGCCATCAAAGTATTCAAATTACTTTGTTTTCTAAATGAATGCAAAGTTTTTAAAATCAAAATACACATGCCCCATGTCTGCCTGGGGAAATATTTCACAATCTAATTCAATGTGAATGGTCCCTAGACATCGTCCTGAAAGAAGCAAGCTTAGGAACAATTTTAAAAAATTGTGACTGCTGGCCTAATTATGAAAATGCAAAAATTTTTCATTAAAATTTGTTTTACTGTTTTCTAAAGTATTCTTCAGCCTGATTTAAACACTTTTGCATGAGCTCAAATCACTTATTGAAGTAGTTTTTCCACTTCGATTGAGACACCTCCAAAACATGTTTTTTATGTAGTAGCAATCCTTGTCTTGTAAAGTATAATAGCAGCTTTTGTTTAAACATTAGTTTCAACAACTCTTCTATATTTTTCCTGAATCTTGATTTTAGAGAAGAGAAGAGATTTTCAGAAAAGAAAAAAATTTTCTTTGAAGACTTTTTAAAAATAGTTTCACCAAATTTCGGAATATCAGATAATATAATGTAGTTTTTCAAGTTTAACCCATTCCGATTTTTTTTTAATAACAAAATTACTTTAATTGTTAGTTTATTGAGAACTTCAATGAATTGGAAATTTAATTAGTTCTCACACCGAGATTCATATCATAATTTCCAAATGGCATTGTAGTGGGTCTGGGTTCAATCAATTAAATTATTAAATGCAGTTCAATGAGAGGAAGTGCATCTAAACTGTTAAAAATCTCTCTGGCCATAATTAGTTATTCAAAAAGGAAAGAAAGATATATGAAATTAAATTTTTTTTTTTTTGAGATGAAAATCTCAACAATAATTTTCGAGCCGAGAGACTGGGGTAAGCCTTAACTCACTATCATCATGAACCGATCTGACAAACAAAATAGGTGAATGATTGAATTGAATGTTGAGTAATTGCTGAAAAGTTTGAAAAAGGAGCGTAGAGCTCCAGTTAGTTGTCTATGCTAATTGCGGGTGGAGTCGTCTGAGTCTAACACTTTAAATAAATCATTTTCCAGACTTATTGCATATGGATTAGCAAAATTGATAAGTAACTAACTAACTAACTAACTAGCTAGTGGCCTGAGGGTTCGATTTGATTAACGAGTGCATGGGCCTAAATGTTTGCTTAAAAAACAATTAAACCCAGCAACCTGAGAAGAATTATAAGCAACAATAATAATTGTAATATAAAGAAAAACAGCAACAATTTTAAACAAAATGTGTATTATAATACAGCTCAAGAGAGAGAGAGACGTAGAGAGAGAGAGAGAGAGAAAAGAATCGCACGCCAACGACTCATTTGTAATGCTCCAGAAGAAACGCCAGAACCGAAGGCTAATTACACATTGCCTTTTGTGTTATAAACATTCTTTTTGCTCATTGCGACAATTAAAATTATTAACTTTTTGCATTTTTAGTGTCCGTCTCTCTCTCTCTCTCTGTCTTGTGCCTTTCTCTTCATTATTTTTTGCCCTTTGCATAATTGCACAATTTGTCAACAGGACATGAAATTCTTTTTTGTATTTTAGCTCCAACCCTTTTTTGGTTTTTAGTTTCGAAAAATTTCCAATTTAAATGCTAAGTACTCTTCGTCTACACGGGGATAATAAGTTAAAGTGCGTGAAAGATTAATGTTTTTCTTGTATAATTGCAGGAAAATTGTAGCCAAGTTTTCTGGCCTTGTTGGCGTGTCTCAAGTGTGAAGTGAGAAATGTTTTTTTTTTTTTCACAACCGAAAAGGAAGACTTTAATTACCAAGTTAAATAAAAACTTTTAACATAATATACATTATTGAATGGGTCTTGAAATCGCCTGAGAAGTGTGTCTGGAGAGTCTACAAGAAAAGATTATCTCAATCAGTTCGAGGGAAAAAATGTAAAAAATGTTTGTTTTAGATTTTTAAACTCTTTATGTGCCCTTTAGGCATATTCAATATTTTGGAACATTTCAAGGAATTCGTTAATATGTTCTTCTTATACTTAAAATGTATCTAGGCATTGATCAAAAAAGATCTACTAATATTTCTTACTTTACTTTTAGGAAACAACTATGACAGGGAATATGGAAATGATTCTCTAACTAATCTAAAAATATATTTATAATTAAAAATTAGAAAGGGAAAAAAATTGTATAAAATGTTTCGTTTTCAATTATTAAACTCTTTATGTGCTCTTTAGGCATATTTAATATTCTGAAACATTTCAAGGAATTCGTTAATATGTTCTTTTTATACTGAAAAAGTTATTTAGGCATTGATCAAAACGATCTACTAATATTTCTTACTATACTTTTACGAAACAACTATGACAGGGAATATGGAAATATTTATCTAAATAATCTAAAAATATATTTATTATTTAAAATTATAAAGGAAATGGTATAATATGTTTCGTTTTCGATTATTAAACTCTTTATGTGCCCTTTAGGCATATTCAATATTCTGAAACATTTCAAGGAATTCGTTAATACATATGTTCTTTTTATACTGAAAAAGTTATTTAGGCTTTGATCAAAACGATCTACTAATATTTCTTACTAAACTTTTAGGGAACAACTATGACAGGGAATATGGAAATGTTTGTCTACAGTGCTTTAAATAAATAAATTAAAACTATTTTTATAAGTGAATCTAAAAAAATTTTAAAGACAACATAATTTTTAAACCTTAAACCTCTTACTTCTTTATGGATCTCATCTAAGAAATGCTTTAAAATGTCTTCATAACAATGTTAGGAAAACCTTAAAATGCTTAGCCAGATATTATTAGTTATATAAGGGGGCAGCGTAAAAGAAATGATATTGGGAACTTATTTCTTCGAGCCCTAATTTCTTAGTATTCTTAATTCTGACTCGAAATTTTCAAATTTTGTATGCAATTTTAAAAACCTAAATGGTTTTCTTTTTAAAATTGTCCCATTGTCTTCGAAAGTTCTTCCTTAGTTTTGATGATATGATAATTTGAGAAACCTATTTTAAATAAGAATCATTTAAGAATGGATTGGAAATTTAAGTTATAATAAAACTTGATTTTTCAGTTACGCATATGTAGTTGCTAATGGAGCAGTGCTGATTTTGAAATTTCGAATTTAAAAAATTATTGAGCCAGTTTTTCTTAAGGCGATTGTGAGTCTTTTCAAAATCACAAAAAAGCGAACTATATATAGAGCCTCAAAATCATACAAATGTCGAATAAATTTGCCCTATATAAAAAAATTTAAATATTGTTATAACTTTATTTTCTTTTTCGTTGCAGATCCTGAATATTTGAAGCTACATAGAGAATTCACTTTCTACGAGTTGATTATATCAAGGACACTACGTATATGTGTTCTGACAGATAAATATAAACAATTTTGTATTAATCTTGATATTGATTCAATTATCTGTGTAAAAGAAATAAAATAACTAAGATTGTGGGACTCACAATGACCAACTGAAGCAATTGTTGGTTGAAACACAAAGAGTAAAGAAAAATATTAGCCAAATTTTTACCAAATGTTATATGTCAAGAGTTCCACTGATTTTACAAGAAGTAAAATCCAAAAAAGGAAGTTTTTTTTTAAGATTGGATTAAAAATTATATACTTTAATTATATACTATGGAATAAAGATATTCCATAAGAGTAACTTCTGGCAAACTTGTTATCTCTCCTCAAGCCAAATATCTAACTGATTAAGATAAAGTCAGTTTTATGCCAGTCTTTGTTGAAATTTTTACTTTAAGTGCTAATCAACTTGGCAAATACTAACCAAGTCAATGATAACTAACTCCAAAGTTATGAAGAGTTGAGTGAAGAGAATGATTTGATGCAATTGCCTTTTGTTGTTTCGACTAATTACATAAATGTTGGTTATTTACGCTAATGTACATCAATGTGTACATCATCTTAAATACATAAGTTAAAACTAATAATAAACTAACCAAAATTATGATCATTACATATGGAATGGAAAAGTAGAAACTTTCTTTCCGAATATTTTATGAACAACATCAAATCGGACAGTTTATGTTAAACAAAACTAGTAATTCGGATTAAACCATAAAGCATGGCGCACTGCAAGAGATTTGAAAAAAAAACATAAGTAGATGAAGAAGAAGCGGGGGGAAGTGAAGGGATAGGGTAGAGGTAGGGTTTCTGTTTCTTCTCCAGTCGAGAAGTAGAAGAGAAGAATCTCTCGGCGCAGCTACTCTGTGCGTGTCAGCAAGTCTGTCTTTTTGATTTCTGCCTCTCATTGATGTTGTTGTTGGACTTCATGGTGCACTAAGCAGAACGGCCGCCTATGAAGAATTCTGCCATAAATCATGGTCATAAAGAAAACGAAGCTTGCAACTGCCACTGAAAAAGTGCAACTGCAACTGCAAGGAAGTTGGAAGGGATGGTTAGATATCTTCTGGTTATTTCTATGCTGCGTTTTTTGAGTCGTTTGCGGAAGCATTGCGCGTACTTTACTCGTTCTCTCTCTGTCTCTCTCTCTCTCTCTCTTTCTCTTTCTCTCGCTCTATCTGTTAGCATAACTTTTGATTGATAATGATGTGTCAATAATATGTGTTTGCAATTTTATGCTAGTTGAATATTATGTGAAATGGCCTGAGCAAATGGCATTCTGCAAAATACCAAAGGGGAAAAACATTCGAAAATGGTAATTAAAACATAGTCGTAGATGGCCAACGACTAACTAACCGAGGATACGCTGTGGCACAGTGTCTTCACTTAAAGAAGTCGAAGAAAGAAAACACAAAAGATTTATTTATATATTTTGATTGTTTCAGCAACTAAAATTCTATATTTTCATATTATTATCATAAGCTAAACAAAATCGAATTCGAAATGAGTCAAATTCTTGTCAAAAGTCTGACCATGCCAAGTTGAAGCAAAGATTCTTTAGCAAAAGTGTGACCATATTAAATAGAAATATGAGAATTTAGTTTAATATCTCAACAGTGAAATAAAAAGTAAAAAATCTTATTAATTTACTTGGTTGTTTTTAGTTAATTTTACAGTTTCCAAAATTATCCCATCCGAAACTCAATAGTTAAGCAAACGGCACGTTTTTTAAGCCTTTTCAAATATAAATCGATTTTTTGATAACTAGTAGACTAAAAGGCAAGCAATTTTAAAGCGATTCAAGTCTAAAAATTTGTATTTCGAACATATATGTATTAATTTTGATTCTGATTTATTTGTTGGAAACTTAAACTTAAGAGAATTGATCGCTTTAGAGTTTAGTTAAAGGGTAGAAAGAATTACAAAGCATTACGCTGTTTTTTTAAGAAAGTAAATTATAATTAAAACATGGTTGATATACCGACTTTAATATGTCCTGGTAACCTGATCAGTAGGCTTAAAATCATAAAGGACCAAATACTAAGGCGTCTTTTACCATAATCGTAGAAGCTACTGAGTAAGCTAAAAAGTTTCTTTTTATGAATTCTTTCTAAATAGATATAGATATAGACGAAAACAAGTCACTCGACTTAAGTTTACATTGAGCTTGATGCAGAGTCACATTAACACTTTGTAATAGAGTATTAAAACTGTGGCGCCAATCGATTGTTGTAGTATTTGAACCACTGTGCCTGTGGTCGGCAGCATTTGAATGAACTAAAGGCCGCAGAAATGCTTGGAATTTGCATTCAAATTCAACTTTTCTGAAGATTGCTCGCTCTCCATCTCTCTTTCACTACCCCCAGCCCCTCCTCTCTTCTTTCACTGTTGACCGCCACAGAGAGAAAAAAATGCAAACGACAGGCTAATAAGCTTCAGTTGACATTTTGGTATGCAGTCTTTTTTTTGCTGTTTTTTTTTTTTTTGTTTTTTGAGAGGCAAAAGCCTTACGCATATGGTAAACAATCGGTCGATTGGTGGTCGGTCGCTTGGTCGGTCAGTTGGCCAGCCACATTATGCACAAGTCGAAGAGAATCTGTTGACAGCTTTCTTAAATGCTCCGGCAAATTGGACACACCCCACCCTCTTTCCGCCCGCTGCCTCTTTAACTTAATTGCTCAAGGAATTGTGTCAGAGATCAGGTAAGATGATCGTGCGTAAAGATATTGCCGCAAAATGTAGCGGCGCCAAAGGCATTGTTTCTTTTCTTGGGTTTGAAACCTCTCTTTTCGCTTTGGCCTTAAGAATTGGAATTGGAATTGTTGAATGGTTTTGAGTAGTTTTGTTTGTTGCAGTTGTTTGGTATTTTTTGTTGTTGACTTTTGATTAATTGTTGATTAATTTTTTGTTGCGCTTTAAGGTCAGTAAGAGCGACTTGAAGATGAGTTGCTAAAGAGATCAACAGATTAAATTAGGGTTTGGTAAGTGATTTCAATGTTGTTCATCATCAAAGGGAAAGGAATCATTATTGACGTAAGTTCGTCTTATATGGAAAAAATTGAAATGGTAAGTGCTGGGATTCGAAATGAAGCTGTAGCAAGGCATAGCTTTTTAATACCTTTTTCTTAATATTAAATAAAGTGAAATTTAGCTTTTTAGGGCGGGCAATCAAAGTCGTTTTCATCAATTTCAATCTTCATCTTCTATATATCAAAGGCTATCGATATTTCCTTTTGACGTTTATAGGATAATGTTGTGGAGAATTCATTATGCCCCCTTAGGAAATTAAAAATCTAAACTAAGTTTGACATTTAAAACCGAAATATATTAAACTTCTTTCTGTTACCTATAAATTTACAAGTTAACGTTTTCTTATCTCTTAAAGCACGACTGGGCAATTCTTTTTTAGAGAATATTATAAAAACAAGGTGAAGACAAAAGTAAAGATCCATCTTTAACTAAAATAATTGTTGTTAATTTTTAAATGTACATCAAATACTACAGCGGATATAAAAATTAAAAGGAATTGCAACCAATATTATATATTTCTATATCTTAAAAACTATTTTTGATAAATTAAAGGCAACATTTTTGCTGTTATGATAAACACAATAATATAAAAATTCACGTAATAACTACATAAAAAACATCATAATGATCAACAAAAAAGTTTTAAAGTGAAAAACAATTAAACAAAATTTATAAATAATTTTTATTACAATTAAATAATAACAATATTTTTTTAAATTGTCGAAACTATTGTTATTTAATATTAAATTGTTATGAAACAGGATGAATTTAGCCTTATATATGTACATTTAATAATAATTGGAATATAATGAAAATAATTTCGATGTGGCATAAAAATATAGAAATTTAATTGTATAGGAAGCAATTGATAATAATATTCAGGCAGGGAGGTAAGGATGCAGAGAAATAAACATAAATGAAGAGAGATGATAATAAATAATATGTTTCTATGTATATAATATTCATAAAAGATACATATAGGAGATAATTCTCTCGATTAAATTCTAAGTAAAATTTTTTCAAAGTCGTCTAAATTTCATTTTTTTGCCTAATGAAATCTCGCTCATATGTGTTACTCAGAAATAGTTAAAATTTATTCTCTTGATTAATTCTCTCTAATTTGGTTAAAGCTTTTAAAAATTGTATCTACCCAACGGCAGGCAAAATCGGTAAACCAGTTTCGAACAAAACACAAATCCAATTGGATATAACCCAAGTATATAAAGCACACTCAACAAAAAAAAAAAAACATTTTTAATAATGAAAAAACAAAAGTTTGACAGTTGGCGTAGGTAGGTAAGATAAAAAAAAAAAGTATGTATCTGACGGATTGATCATAAGCTGAAAGAGCACAACACCAACAGCAGCAGAAAACGCCGCCAATTGGATTAGGCAGAAGGCGAAAAGCTAAAGCTAAACAGAGATGGAAGAATGAGCAAATTTGCATATGGCTTGTGTGTTAGTGTGTGAGAGAGCGTAGCTTACTGCCATTGGCCGATACTCTCACTAACGTAAGAGAGGGGGCAGCGAGAGAGCGATTGGAGCTTTGGACGCACACATATACACACGAACCCACACGAATGCATCGAAATGTGGAACCTAAGAGAACCTCTCTCACGATCGCTCACGCTCTCTCTCTCTCTCTCTCTCTCTCTCTCTCTGGGGATCGTTCGTGCCTCTCTCTGTTGCAATGGCAACTGCAGCAACTTGTTGCAGCAATGTGCGGTCGTTTGTTTATTTGCTTATTGTTAGCGAAAAAAAAAAAAAATAAAATTGGCTCTTGCTGTTGTTGTTGTTTTTGTAGTGTGCGATCTGCGCATCTTTAAGATACATTTTGCGAGCACGATTTCAGTTGCGTTCAGGTGGTTTGTTACTCAAGTGCGCGCGCGCTCTCGTAACGAACGCTTTTTTGGATTCGCCAATTTGCCGCGGATATAAACCTAGCAAGTAGCCAGCCAGCCAGCCAGCCAGCCAGCCAGCCAGCCAAGTGAAATGCCCCCCCAAATGTGTGTGTGTGTTGTTGGTTGTGGAATGGGCAAAAAAACCGCTGTGAATTGGCTTTAATGCAAAAGGCACTGCTGCGGCTATGATCCTCATTGCTCATAGCGTTTTAACGACGGCTTTTTAAACAGCCTAAAAAAAAAAAAAGTGTGCATTGTCTCTCATTTTATTGTGACGAACCAAAAAATCCAAGTTTCTCAGTGTCACACAGCAAGCAAATTGAAGCCTAATAAATTAATTAATAATAAACTCAAAAAAAAGGTAAATACTTATGAGCAAGGCGATATATTTTAAGGTTTTGTATTTATTTGAATTGACAAGTTATAAAATTCTGAACAAAAGAAACGTACTTAGTTGTAATCTAAATAATTTTTTAAAATAATGGCAAATCTTAACTTAAAAATTTTTTAAGGACTTTTGGTCATTCTAGAAAAATTACAAGCAATCGATAATTGTTTGGATTTTCAATTGGTTTTCATTTACAAATCAATTTTGTTAAAGGGTTTCTGAGCTTCTTTTGATTTAAGTACAAGGATTTATTTTTCAAGAATTTTTGGAAGAAATAATATTTAAAGGAAGCAAAAATACTTATTTAATTAAATTAATAAAAAAACAAATTAAATATCCACTCGAGTAAGATTGAATTAACAATATATAAATTATGTGACTCTTTAAACTAGCTTTTACTTAGAAATTAAAAATGCTTAGAGATGTGTCTTTATGAATTTGACTTGCCGTACAGCTCAGTCTATATCAATCTAAGTAAATCAAATGATAATGGCCTGAAGTCATTCAATGTGAATTTACTTCCCTTGAGGTTTCAAAACGGATAAATTGTTGATGACAAACTAATTGTTAATTCAATCTTACTCAAGTGGATATTTAATTTGTTTTTTTTTATTATAATTTTGTCATCTCTATCTAAAATATCTGATCTTGATAATTCAGAAACTTAATCATATACAATAGGGGTAATCGGATTCAGTTTTCAGAATATAATACTGCAATAATCAGTGTGCAGTTGGACTTTAAAAAGACTTTAAATATTGAATTGGAACATGGGATTACATTTTGTTACACATTGCTTTTTAGGATATCCATTCAGTGGCGTCAGAAATTGATAAGTTTTAAATAAATTGATTTTAAGAATTAAACGTTTAAACATTTGTGACAAAGTGAATTTAGACATAATTTGTTTTCTTCTAATAGCAATTTCTTCTTAATAGTTGTAGTCTGAAATTTTGTAATTTCATAATTTTTGTAGAATTCGAATTTGCTTTTGAGTTGACATTTATCAAAGGGGAAAATATGGAAAATTCATTTTGTTTATGCGATTTAGTTTCATCGATCTTTCAAGAGAACTTCAACTTATTGGGTTTCCTTCAACCCAGCTGTGGGTTCTTTTTTTTTTTGTTTTTTGTGAGATTTCTGAACTCAACTGAAGAACCTTGTACCGCATAGATATAGATATGGAAGGAGGTAGTACATGTAGTACATGTATATGGTTATAATATCTTTGGCGAGTGACGGCCGGCCCATAAGCCGAAAGTAAACAATAAATATGTATAACCTACTATTCTAAGGTAACTCTCCGTACCTGTTGATTTTGTGTTTTGAGTGGTTAACCGGAGGTGATAAATAATATTGAAATTGAAATAAATACAATAAACAAAGTAACCAAGAGAAATCGAAAGGAACGACGAACCGATGGAACGATGGATCGATCGATCGTTGGGATCGATGGAACGATTGAGATATATTTTCTCTGTTGGGAAGGTGCACAATGTAAATATGTGGTATAGGCAGGTTCCCTTTACTGATAAATGAACGATTTTGTCGTTTTATTAGCATAACACTTGTGCCGCAGTTGAACTGAATCGTATTCGAGTGGTAGGAATGGGGAAGAAAACAGCTTGTCTTATTCAAATGCCGTTATCTCCAAGAGACACCGAGAGAGAGAGAGAGAGAGAGAGAGAGAGAGAGAGAGAGAGAAAGAGAGAGAGAGACCCAGAGTGAGAGAGAGAGATAACCTGACCGTTTTGCTGTAACGATCAAGTGATTGATTATTTTTTCCTTTTCTTTCTTTTAGTTTTTATTCTTTTTACAGTACTCTATTCTACTATACTCATCAATATTTGTTCAAGTCTGCTTAGCCTAATTAGATAAAAACGGGAACGTCTTCAAGTTCTAGTTGTTGTTGTTGTTGTTGTTGTTGTAGTCCATTTACCATATTGGTAACTGATTTAAAGCGAAGACATGTTACAAGTTAGGACTTATTGAGGCATATTTATTGTATTTGTGTTAGTTAGTTCGTTCGTTCGTTCGTTTGTACGGACGACAATTGCGTCGAAGCTGTTTAAAGAAATGAGTTCAATTTGTTTACCCACACCATACACACACACACACACACTCACACACACACATACACACAGAGACGAACGACTTACAGATACAGATACACAAATAGACCACACTCTTGCCTGATAAGACGACAAACCCCGGGACAAGTCGAGTTGACTTTGAGTTGCGTATTGAGATAATAATGTCACCAAGAAGAAACAAAAAAAAAAACAGTAACCAGGTGCCTACTAACACCTTGGCCAACACAATAGAACCTACCAAAGACTCTCACACACTTTGCATATCATTTTGCTGACGTGTGTGTTAAACATTTGAAGAGGCGAAGAAATGAAAGGCAATAAACTAATCAATTTTTCAAGGAGACCAAAATGATTGGTAATATGCTTCAAGCTGATAAATATGTATGACATACATATAACAAATTTGAAGATTAAGAGAGACTCTAGCAATAAGAGAATCTTTTTAAGGATAAGACGAAGGAGAGGAGAGAAGTAAAGGGAATTGACGACTTTTAACTTTTATTTAATAAATTTAGAACCTTATTTTCCTTCTCCTTTATACAACTATTTAAAAATTTAAGAATAACTTTCATAAGAGAATATTTGATCGTCAAAAAGAAAAAAGTTTATATATTAAGTTTATACCTTCATTTTCATTCTAGTCTCTTAAAGCAAATGGTTGCCTCTAAAATGAGCATTATAAAAAACAATAATCTGGGCAATAAATTTAAGTGAAGTAAAGGCTAAAGAGATCCGCCGAACTATGCCGATTTATAATAATGGACCCTGGTACATTTTACAGAATAAATTCGAAAAGTTTCCAGATTTCTTTTGACTTTCCTTTGAGAGGCTTTGGTTCATAGCTTTGTTTGCACTTTTTTTAATCGGGTATATAAGTCAGAAGTAGGGTTTGTTTTGGGCAAAAGTTTGCGAGTTTTTAGAGAATTTTAACTGGCGAGTAAGCTCGAAGGATAGGTGGACCCATTCGTTGACCAATTCAGCACGTGTTCGCCCCCACGTTTCGCCCACCAAGTGGAAAAAGGTTTAATTAGTTTATTTCTATTTCGTATGCGAATGTTATCACTCAAAGTTATATATCAGAGAGATAATTTTTAGACTGAAATCTTATCAAGAAATTATAAATTTGAATATAATTTACATATCGATAGCACGTTATCTAAATACATATATAATTTATATGCTTGAGGTTTGTCAGCACAAGGAAAAAAAAAACCCAAAAGCTAAAAGTTAAGAAAGTTGGCGCCCGATAAGAAAATAAAATATTATTGATTTCTTGCACAAGATAAGCCAGTTTTCCCCCAATTTCCCACCCTCGAGGGTCGAATCGGAAGCAATATAATTCCAACAAGAATTTGCAAAAAAAAAAAATGATATATATTTTTGTTGATTCACTTGACCTGGCACCTGATTTGGTGATTTGGCTTTATTGGTGTAGCACTTGAGCACTTGATCTGGTTATCAGTCGATATTCCTGGAATCGGTACACACCGATGAGGTAAACAAAAACGATTTCCTCGAGTATGGGCTGATCGTCGTTGGTCACTTATCGGTGCAAGGTTCAAGTTTCTCCTTCTTCAGCTGATTGTTGACGGTATTTAGGGGGCTCGGTGCTCGTTCGGCTCATAAGACCGGTATCAACTGGTTCTCTATTTTTGGGTTAGGTTAGGACTGGGAGAACGCGACATTAAATTAATTTTGTTTCGCTAACTCTGAAGTGGCTTATTTGCACCTTGGCATAGAATTGAATGAAGATTTAAGTACCACTGTATTTAGAGGGGCTGGGCTGGGCAAAAAGCTGATGAAATTCATGATAGAAAACAAAAATTAATACTATTGACTCAAGTTACAAAATTTATTAGGAACCCGCACAGTTTGTTTTATGTAAATATTGATAAGACTTGATAGAACAGGTAGATAAACTCATATGAATAAATTTATCTATATGCAATGAGGGAAGTCGACAAAGACCTAGCTTACGTTATGACATTTCATTTGAAATTTATTTTTAATTTCGATGATATATTAAAAATAAATTGGAATTACCTCAACTACTACTCGCCATATACCCTTGCAATGCGGGTATGGACCTTTCTAGTCAATTGACTTTGATAGATCCAAAGACTATAAAGAAATATGTGATATTCGAGAGGAAAAAAAATAAATAACTATAAACAAAAGTAAAGACTGTATATCAAAACGCTCAAATCCATGATTATATCACATCAATCTAAAGGGAATTGAAGTTTCTTTGGAGTTTAAAGACTTTTAGTTAGTAGAATAAAAGTAAAATTGTGTGTCTTTTATTAAATTTTTTATACAATCGATAGACGGAAATTGTTTGAATAGGAATGAAGTAGAAGATTTTAAACATAATTTTTTTGATCATAACTCTTTATAATTTCAGTGTGTTATTACAAATGTAATAATTCAAAGCGGACAAAATAAGATTTAAGATCGCAAGAAACAAAAATGTGAAAATAAACATTTCTTTAAAGCTGCTAAAAAGGTTGGTCCATGAAGAATCATTTAAGGGACCTGGCACCACCGATTTTGATTAACTATATGCAAACGGCCAAACAGACGTCTAGCTTAATGGGATCACTTGAAAACCAGAAATCAAATAGCTAGCTACTTAAAATGTTAATAGACTTGATTTAAATAGCCTAACCAAAGGAAGTTTAGTTGGGAGTGCAAAACGCTCATGGAAATTTTCGTATATATTGAAAAAACGAATGAGCTTAGGATTTTGTAAATTTTTATATAAATAATTGGTGACAATACAATTTTTAATTAAATCTAGCAACAACTTTACACAAATTTTTGTCCTCACAAAAGTGAGTATTGAAAGTTTCGGCTCAATACTTAGGTAACCCAAATTTGTTTTTTAACTAAAATTTTTGGTTTTTGGCTTTTGGTTTGAAAAATTTGACTCTTTTCCCAATCAAATGAGAATTTCAGTTCTGCTGTGTGTAAACTGCGATTCTTCTTTTTCTTGAAAGAGCTTCTGGGGAATTCTACAGCTCTATTTAAGGCATATGCATATCCTAGTTTTCATTTTTCCCATATAAAATTTAATTTTATGTAGATTTTACTTAGCTTTAGAACAGATAAATTGCTTTAGACTCTTCTCTCGATGTAATAGTAAACATAGATGTATTTATGTAGAATTCTTAACGTTATTTTGAAGACAGGGCAAAG
Organism: Drosophila nebulosa; assembly: GCA_024703675.1. NCBI lineage: Eukaryota > Metazoa > Arthropoda > Insecta > Diptera > Drosophilidae > Drosophila > Drosophila nebulosa. Next base: position 7,416,417 of record CM045724.1, on the reverse strand, counting down.
TGAATAGCAAAGGGTAGTAACATTTCTGTTCTCCGTTGTTTAATTTGTTATTTATTTTTAGCTAATTTTGTGGGTCTTAAAATGCTAATAGGAATTTAGTAACAAATGGCATAAACATCATAGGAAAATATACAAAAAAATTAAAATTAATTATATTTAAGTCAAAATCAAATAGACATTTCGTTCCTCATCGATTTCTGTCAGAAATGCATTTGGTTTTTTTTTTGTTTCTTGGTATGGGGGGCGCCTCATTTGTTAAGTGCCAAATGGGGGACTTATGCATGTATTTCGCTTGGCTTATGTTGGCTTAGCCCCTTGGCTAGCCTCCTTTCATGCCGCTTTAAGCATGTACTTGCAAATGAAACAATTTTGACTTACAAACTAAGACAAATTAACCCAATTTCAGCTCAATAATAATTAGCCAAAAAATTTACTGATTGCCTTGTATTGATATGCATAACGGATTGCTTGTTTTGTGTTTTGCTTTGACTCATTAACATTTGGTAACGATATCGCCAACTTGTTGTGATAACACGCAGTTAGTTGGTTAGTTGGTGGCCCACTCTTAACTAGGCAGGTTCTACTGTAATTGACTAAATGAATGGCACTCCATTGTTGTTGGTGTGTGTGTGTGTGTGTGTTTGTTGGTGACAATTTTCTAATTGTTATTGGCTTGTGGCTTCTTTGTTGTTTTTGTTGTTGCTGTTTGAAATTTATGGACAGACGTTTTATTTTATTTTTTTGAACAAAATTTTTATTTCTCTTTTTTCACAAGAAACAGACGCTGGCGTAATTAATGATTATCACGTGGCTAGTCAATGGGAAAATATGGATGGATGTATGTACTCGAGTACTTATCTTATATAGAGGAAAGAGACTTAAACAAAAATAAAAAACAGGAAAGGGGAAGTCCAATTCTTAGTTAAATAGTTAGTCATTATCATGGAGAAGAAACACTTTGATTGGTTACAAATCAATTGGGTTTAACAGTTTTTTGGAAAATGATTATTTCTATTAAGTTCCAATTCTAATCTGAATTCAATTGCTTTAATTCGAAAATTACTTCAATATTGAAATTTATGTGGACTTTAGTAATCATTTTTTATTTACCAATAATATTTAAGCTTAAGTAACTGGGTTTTTATCTATCTATAACTTTGGGGTTGCATTTTTATCAGCAATTAAAAAGAGTTGAATTTAAAATGTTAATTAAATACTTATGTAAATAATGGGGAAAACATTATTTATCGATAAATTATCCTTTTATCCACAGTTAGTTCAGTTTGGACTTTAATTAGTTGTCTTAGGTATTGTAAGTACTCAAGTACTTTCCTTTAAGTAGTTAAAATCGAATGCCAGTGGGTTAGTTGTAGTAATCAAAGTACTATAATTCTTTCTTCTAATGCTAGTTATTAACCTGAACTAATTTAAATATGCCATTACACTGTTTACATTTGAATTTAATTCCCTTTTTAAGTTATATTCTTATGCATTACTTAGAGTATTAGAGCATTACATTAAGAGTAACATTTAAATCATTTGTTAAGCATTATTAACAAATGTTTTCAACTCATTAGTTAAGAAAATTGTCCACAACTATTAAGGTAATTCCTCATAAGTAATTATGTTACTGTTGAAGTAATTTAAATATGTACATAGCTCCCAATAAGTAGACAATTTCTTTTTTGTTTGAACTTCCTAAGGAATCAAATTTAATTTCACGATATTATACAATTTGTTGTATTTAAGTACTCAAGTACTATAAATATGGCCTATCATCACCAAGTAATTAGTTTTTTTTTTAAATGCCAATCGCCTAAAGCAGTTAGGCAGATTAGATTAGCAGTAAGTACTTTAGACGAGTGAGCTTAGATAATGGAAGTAAATGAAATATTACTAACATTTGGTTATACTTTTAAGGTAATGGCAATGATAATGTTAGATAAGTGAAGTAAATGAAATAGTGTAAGTATTTAGTTAAGATTTCTAGGGACAATGTTAACCAAAAATATGTAATTAATTAATATCTGAAAAGCTCAAGCAAACTGAGCTATCGGGGCATAATTATTTCTAGAATTCATCTACTTAAACTGTTAACTTGGCCAACTATTTGAAACAGTTTGCTCTCAATATTTAATTCTTTTAACCTTAAAAAGCTTAAGCAGCAGCAGTTAAAATTTGTTAGCATAAAATTGTAAATTTGGCCTTGTCATTTTGTGGTATTTTTTTTTATGACATTTCCGTTGCACTTTTCATTTGATATCGATCTGTGTATGTGTCTGTATACCTGTATCAATTTTTCAATCTCATCATCTTCCTCTTCCTCTGTTTAATAATAGAACATGACTTTGGGCTCTTTGGCTCTACGCACAATTTAAATGGTATTAGGCCAGAAGAATGGAAATTTGTGTTTTTTTTTTTTTTTTTTTTTTTTTGGTCTACGATTATTATTATTATTATGATTATTTATTTTTATATGATTGCCCCATCGTGTCTGAGGGCTACTGTCCATCCATTCGCCCTCCTCTTTGTTAACGTTGTTGTTGCTGTTGTTGTTGTAGCTTAAATGGTCAAAAACATCAGGTAGATGACTTGTAATTATTATAAAGAAAAAAGTGCGAAGCGTTGTACGAGTTTGAAGACAATTTGTTTTTTTTTTTTTCTGTGTTAAATGCTACAATCAACCTCATGTTTACTTGTAGAATCAATGGATACACTTGAAGAAATCATTGGGCAATGGTCAAAAGACGAGGAATAAAACACAAAATTAATTGTTACTAAAATCAAATATGCATAGGCATATATTTCAATATGCCGATAAACCGAAATAAACCGATATCTATGTATATCATAACTTTAAGCGTTAATCGCTTATCGATTTCTTACTGCAGAATAAAACATCGAAACATAAGTTCTCAATCAATAAAGATTGAAGTCTTTGTAATAACGGTTACGAACATGAAAGTTTGATAAATAGTGAATAAAATTATTGGATAGAAAGATAATCGCTTGGTTCTATTTCTTTTCCAATTGCTCGCTTTGTAGCACGCATTCCCCATATATGAACAGTACACCAAAATTTTTTTTCATTCTGCCAAATCTAAAACGCATTCACAATTTCTTCAAGTGCAGGTGCAAGATTTTGTCTTTTGCTTTCCAAATTCTTCTTCTGCTTTGGCTCTAACACGTCTCGTCGGTGACTACTGTTCGACCGATTATGTATGAATATTCAGTTCAATTGCCTCAATGCTCTGACTCTGACTACCGTTTGACAGACTTCTTCTTTTTCGCCGTGGCGCATTTCTTCTCTCTTCCCTTTTCGTCTATGTGTGCCCTGTGCCTCTTCCGATAAGCTAAACAAAAGTAACAATGATTAGGCATTTTCCGATTTTAATTTCCAAGTCAAGTCATGGTGATGTTATTACCAATTGTTGTTGCTGTCTGTGGTTGTTGTTGCTGCTGCTGTTGTTGTCAGGTGAAAATATGAAATTGAACTAATTAAAATGACAAAAAATAGTGTTAGAGCAGCAGCCGCTAACAGATCATGGCAGTAGAATGGAAAGGGGAATGTGGGCATGTGGGGAGGGGGGAAGGGGGGGGCGGTTAGGGTAGAGTGAAACAAGTTCACATGTCCATCAAACTTTGCGTGCCAGATGATGAGTTTGCATAAAAAAATATACATTTAAGCTGAAAATGCGATTTAAAAAGTCTAGGCTTGAATTTTTTTATGTTAAAAGAAAAAATTAAATAAATCAAATCTTTCTAAACTCAGAAAATTAAACCAACTAGAAAATACAACAAAATTAAGTCTATAAGGTCAACAAGGTGCAAAATCATGAAATAGAATTGTTTTCGAGTAATGAAAGATAATTTAAAACGTAGGAAATATATTTGGTTTCCTCTAATTTTTGCTTTCTACTAAGAAATTTCGGAGAGTAATTAAACTACAATCTCAAAAGTACTGTTTAGCTTATAAGCACTATTAAATATTTAGAATTACTTTTACCAATTATTAAAGAATGCGAGATAATTGCTTAAGATTGTTTACTTTTGGATCAAAATTTGACGTACCAAGTAACAAAGAAGTATTAACTCATAATTACTTTTACATATCATTACAATATTGTAAATATTTGTTTATGTTTTGGTAACCAACTCAATAATTTATTAGTTGAATTGATTTCTAAAATGCAAGTTGTGTTTAATAAGTAATTAAATTATGTAATTTTTAACAAAATTAAAAGGTAATTATTTTCAATCACTTTTACATATGATTACAATTATAGCAAAAATCCCTAATTGAATTAAATTTTTAATTACTACTTGCAGTAATAAAAAATTGTTAATAAAAGTCGGAAAGTATTTAAATCCCCAATAAGATTTTAAACTCCTAAAAAACTTTCATAAATTTTTGTTTCTTAATTAATTTCTCTCATTACAAATTGTAGAGGGAGCGTCCAGTTGCCCTTATTTTGGCTTATCGGAAGACTTATTTTTGGCTATGCTCATGCTGCTGCTGTTGCCTCTGATGTTGGCACAGTTAGCTAGGAAAAATTATTATTATGCCATTGTTGCTAGCAAATTATTATCAGCAACATCAATATCAGCGAAAGGTTGCTAGCATGTTACTTGAATACAAATCCAATTTACTTTGCAACACAAATCAAAGAAATCACAGCGTCAACAGCAACTCGCGAAACAAAAGCAGCAACAAGAACAAGAACAAGAGCAATAGCAATAGCAACAGCAACAGCTACAACACAATGTCAACGCCAACAACAACAAGCAAATATAAACACAATGGCGAGGCCAATGAGAGTAGCAATGCGGCAAATGCATTGCTCTATCATCATAATCATCATTCACATTATGGACAGCATGCAACGCTGCAACAGCAACAGCATCAGCAGCATCAACAACAACAGCAACATCACCATCATCACCAGCAGCAGCAGTTATTGCTGCAGCAACATTTGCTGCAACAACATGTTGCCACCAGCACGCCATTGCAACATTTAAGCAATCTTTTTGGCCAACATTTGCCTACACAAAGTCTGCAACATTTGATTGCTGCCGAGTACTGGCAACAGCAACAGCAACAACAACAACAACAAACAATTAAAAGCGAGCCAACAACTCAATCAGCTGCAGCAGCCGTTGCTGCCACTGCAGCAACATCTTCGCTCTTCAATTTCACACCGCAGCAACACGTCAATTTTGCCGCCTCATTAGTTGCATTACAACAAAATGATGATTTGCCTGAGGCAACTGCATCATTGGCCACGGCAATCACAACAACATCGACAGCAACAACAACAACAACAACAAACATATTGCAGGCGCCAACAGCCACAACGACAGCCACAGTTGCTGCCAATGATGACGACATGCAAAATGCTGCTGGCGGTAAGTTTTGATCTTGTTTTCATATTGTTTTTTTTTATGATTATTTTGGCAGCTGCAGCTGCAATTTAACGGCGAGGTGAGTTACAGAAGTTGCCAAAATTATTTTTTTTTTCCCACAATCTCATAACCAAATTGTTTTTCCATGTTTTTAACCTCATTCCATTATGTTTGCATATATATATATATTTTTTTTTTTGAATTTGCAAAATTTTCATATATTATAATTAATTTCATTTCCGTTCAAAATGATATCACTTCCTTAGCCTCTTAGGGCTATGTATGTAAATTTTCTGTTGCTCTCAGAATATTATTCACATCTCTCACATATTCACTTATTTATTCATATTTGAAATAAATATTGCGTGCCGACAGCAACAAGATAATTTTCATAAAACAAAAATCGAGCAGACACACACAATCGTAGAGGCTTAATGATACAACAAAGAAATCAAATTATATATATATGTATATACATACATATATAAAATTATCCATTTATAAATATATATATATATATAAGTGTATCATTTGGGGGCGCTACCGATGTCACGAACCATGATAATGATCATCATGCTGAGCTGCGGTTTCGAAAACTTCATTCATGAATAACAAACGATCAGTTGGGGGTCAACATAAATGTGACTTGTGAATGAAACGACGAGTAAACATGTGATTTCAATTTAAATTGACGTTTTAAAGCTTAGATGAAGATATTTTATTTTAGTTAAACTAAAACAGATCAGAAGCTAGATCGTTCAGATTGTTCATTTTTTGTTCTATCTATTAATAAGTGATTTAGCCAGACTTAAGACTTAACTATATCGAATTAGTGTTAGAAGTGCCAACAGCTCGAATACGCATCCTGCAAGAAACTGATCCTTGAACGGGAATGAACTTCATTAATACTTTTACTCGGCTCAGATAAAATTATCATACTTTTCTAGCTTAAATTAAAAAAAAATTAATGAAATTTAGTTAAAACGAATCCATTTTTTTAATTAATTATCTCTGTACTTTGTTTTTAGTTTGTTGCTTAAAATTATAAAATTTAATTATGTTGTGCGTTTATATTTAACTTTTGCACAAAATAGAACATTTTAATTACCATTAACACTTGATTAATTCCAAAGGATTTCACCTAAAAAATGCTCCTCAGGAAAGTCGTATGTATGTAAATCAAACGATAGGACTATCATAATATATCTCTAGGCTGATTTCTATAAAGAATTCATTTGATCCTGCTACTATCCAATTCAGCCAATTTCAGATGCATGATATCCACTAGAGGTGGAGAACTATCGATAGTTTAAACAGTCGATAGTCCTAGTGGCATTTAAAAAGTGGATTGCATGATACTAAAATAAAAAATGTGCTTTCAAGTGCGTCATTTATTCAGAATTACTTAATTGTTTTAATCAAGCAATCCACTTCTTAAATGTTTTTTGGACTATCGACCGTTTCAACTATCGATAGTTCTCCACCTATAATATCCACAATCATCAATAATGAAAAAGGAGCAGCTAACGATGCGAAGTGAAGTAGGTAAATTCAAAAAAAAAAAAAAACAAAACAAAATAGAGAGCCAAGGGATAATAAACGGGATATTTCACCTACTCACCGAAGCAACACGCTCTTCCCGCTCAAATGTGGGAAAAAATTGTATCTATTGAATGCTTTTCTGTCAGGATTCCCGTCTTAGTTTAAAGTTTTGAATAAAACTAAATTGGATAAAAAAAAAACAATGTCGGGTCAAATATAATAGCAACTAATACTTATACCTTTCTTTAGCTCTTTAAAATGAAAAGGGATATCATTGCGAGTTAAAAAATAAAGATGTGCTTTAGAAATGACTTTCAATATTTTTTCCATCCAACATATTTTGCACGATTAAAGCACACTTTTGGAATTATGCTAAACATCGTCTTTCAGTTGTATATCATATATTTCTATATCTCATCTGCATTGTTATTGTTGTGTCTCGCCGGTAGCTTTAAACCTATCACTCAAAGCACTCCAGATCCCTCTTCTTGATGAGTTCAAATTGCTACTGCACTCTCGTTCTGCTCTCTGAACGAACTCATCTTCATTTATCATTTTTAATAATAATAAAAAGCCATAAAACGAAAAAAAAAAAAAAATAAACGACGACGGCGTCCGATCAGACAATAGGTAAAGCTAAAGCAATCAACGTCTGAACAAAAGCAACATTCTGGCGGAGTTCATTTCGGTTTCTCGGTAGGTAGGTTTCATCTCCCTTTCGTTTTGGGTTATTAAAAAATGATTTGCATAAAAGTTGTCTTACTTTTTTTCCACCTCAAAAAGGATTAAGCCATTTGGCAGAGGAAATTATATTCAAATTAGTTGGCAATTGAAATGATGCCAAATGGCTAAGACACAAAACGTTCAAGATGAAGGCTAACACTGAGACTGGGCCTGATGCTGTCTATTCTTTCTATTCTTTTTGTCTATGTAAAATGTTGGGTGCAGTCGTCTGATGCCGCTCATCAATTATCCACGTGCTGCTTGGCAATTTGTTACATGAAAAGCAGGTGGGGCACGGACAGCTCTCAAAGAGTGAAGTGAAGAGGGGGAAATTAGGGGGAAAGGAGTACTTTTGACACCTCTCCACATAGACTCGCTCTGTGAAGAGTGTTAAATTAAGGTTGGCTACCAACACCTTTTGACGCATGATTATAACACCTTCATTTTTTTTTTTTACCTACTTCTTAGTTATTAATGATTTTCTATTGAATACGATGGAGAATAATAAAAAAAATTATGAATAATAATTTTTGTAGACATGATAATTAGCATTCTGAGTTCGGAATTTCAACGAAAAAGTAGTTGGAGTTGTGGTTTTAATTGGTTCAAAAGGGAATTCTTATGTTCAATTAAGAGTATGGTGATCGATTTGTTTAGAACTTCAAAAGTTATCGTTTCTTATGGGCTTGTCAACCTTTTTAATCGACAAATTTGCTAAATACGGTTTACTGGATAAAAAGCTAATACTAATCGTTGAAATCTTATTTCAGCTGCTAGTTAATATGGAAGTCATATTTAAGCATATTGGCCAAAAATTTAATGTCATTTGATTAATCAGCAAATTATCGATTTACTTAGATAAACTGTTAAAAAAAAACTGCCAGCTTATATAATAAAAATTCAACTGTCAAGAAATATACATTTTTTAAAGAAACTGATATATAATATCGATAACTTAGCGATAATTGGGGGCTATGAGGCTGGGAGCGTTACTTCACATAAAAAATAAACGATAACTAATTGAAATTTTGGGCTTGTTTATGAAAATTAAATTTTAATATGCCTCATTTTTTTTTTAATTTGTCCAAACTTTCTCTCGTTATTGCTTTTATATTATTATGCCCTTAAGCAGATAACTTACGACAATTTCAAATTACAAATTGCTGACGGTAAAATTAGTTTACTAAACCCAAAAGTGATCACCAACCATAATTTTTTTTTTTTTTCCTTAGAGAGAGGGACAGATTAGCCATTAAGCAACAGTTTTCCCAGTTTCTCTATCTTCAGGCCCAGCCACTCTGTCTCTTGCTCTTCATCCTGCAAACCATGCCCGAGATACCATTTTTCCCCATTTTGAAGTCTCATGCTCAACTGCTTAAGTGAAGCCTGACAACTGTCAGAATTTAATGGCGGCTTCAATTTTTATAACCAAAGCACGACTACCGTCAAATTCAAGCGGCTGCGGCTGCTGCTGCTGCTGCCGCCACAGTTGTTCATCAAGTGCATTGAGGCTGAAGTTGAAGCTGAGGCAAGTTCAAGTTGCAAGCAGACATAAAGATTATGGCCCAGCCAATCTGTGCAGAAGGCTTAAAAGAAGCACAAAAAAAAAAAAAAGAAGCGAAATGCAAACGAGTTGCAACTTTTGCAGACATCGTTTTCTGTGCAGTCAAAAATGCAGATTTCAAAAGCACGATATCGTTTGAGAGGGCAGCGTGCAGGGCGGCAAGGGGAGAGCGAAAAAGAGAGAGATGATTCTGGGTGAGTTGTATGTGTGCAGCATGCAATATGAGTTCCCACAGTCTTCTGCGCGGTTGCTCTTTGGGCAACGCCTTCAAAAACTGATGACGTTGTAAGGCAGCCGCCTTCGTATTCAACTTCGACGACTCCTGCCTCGAACCACACTGATGATGACTCCACCAAAAACCGACAGACAGACAAACACACACACACACACACACACAGAGAAAACCAGAGCGAGATGGAGACAAAAGAGAAAGAGAGAGATAGAAGTTTCGCCGGCATGCATATGAGCTTTATAGAGTCTTAGAGATGAGTCTATGCAAACACGAATTTAAGAAAAGTCTTTAAAATTATTGACGTTTGCCTCGTTTATCAACACTGTAAGCCAGTGTGGTCAATGATAAAACTTAATGGTCAGCACCTATAAAGTGATAAGAAACCTTAACGACCCTCATTAGGAACATTTGGCTTATTTATGAAGGCAATGATTTATAAAATATTTTTATTAACCAACACTGTAAAATGGTGCGGCCCACAATGGGAAGTACTTTTAAATGTTTGAGAAGCATTTATTTGTGATAAAAATGGGGAAAAAATTTTTAAACCCATAAAACTTGACGAGAAAAGAATAAATCTTTTCTTTGATTTAGATTTCTATAAAATCCTTTTGGCATTCCGTTCTTAAACCGTTTTTCGATCACTAACTCACGCTGTCCGCTTTAGGCAATCTAAGAGACGACGAGCTGACCGAAACCATAACCCATCACCATCAACCTCTTCGTCTTCGTCGCTTATCTGGCAAAATTTGATCAACGTTTTCGCAATTCGGGAGCTCCGCCCCGAAGGTATTTCCATAAATATTCCTCAACTCTCAGTCTTCGTCTCCATCTCCGGTCTCTCCGATTTGTTGTTGTTGTTGTTATTGTTTTAGTGTGTGTATGTGTGTGTTTCTCTGCTTTGGTTCATTTTCTGCTTTTTAGTTTTATTGGTTGCTACAAATAAATTAAAATTATGCATGCTTAGGCCATGGGAATTTGCTTAGGTTGTGTGGGAAAAATGCAAACCAAAAATCAAAAACAAAGCAAAAACTTCAATAAAGACGAAGTGGCAAACAAATAGTTTGAGTTTGTTTTTTTGGGTAGAGGTAATCACAATCGATTACACATAACGATAGCAATTGATATAGATGCCTACAGATTGACCACTTTAAACAATTAACTGAAAAAGTAGATCGTGGATTAATATGAAAAGATCTATAAGATCGATTAGCCATTGACTTGTTATTTTTATTAGATCCATAAAGAAACCAAGCAAATGTTTGGCATTGTTTGTTTTCGATGAAGTAATCAATTAAGCGGAAATCGGTTCAAAAATTCTTAGTTTATGGATCAATCACTTGCATAGAGGAACTCGGTTCAAAAATTTTTAGTTTATGGATCAATCACTTGCTAAGGGAGTAATTAAGCATGAAAATTTGGGCAAAAGTCCTTATCTTTTTACTTATATTCAACCTTATTAATTGATCATCGATAAATGATGCCTGTTATCGATTAAATGTTAAGACTAAACCAAAGTCTAATCGTTTAAATAACTAGAAGGTATTGGAGTCTTTGCGTGAGTTCTGCTTACATGTAAGATTTCTTCCAAGCTTGAATTGATGTCACTTTCATGACCTTGCTTGTAGATTCTTTAGTTTATTTTCAAAGTTTAAGGTGCTACCTTGGGCTGCACTCTTAGCGGGCCTTTAAATTAGAAATCGATAAGCTAACAGAAACGCAACACAACATAAAAGTATTGTGTTAATTAAGTTAACAGCGATATAGATTGAGTGATTCTCAGAAGGATGCATTGCCAAAGCTCATCTTAGAAGTTTCAGAAATGCATCTGCATTCTTCGCCCTTTTCCTATGGGCAACACGTTCGGGCAGTTAAATTTTCACCGTATTTTGCCGTATTTTGTTTTTGTTTCATTTGATTGCTTTGGGCCAAAGAGTTGAAGTGTTTACCATAAAAAATGGTAAATCTGTGCTACGTTACCGAATTAAAGCAATGAATGGCGCCGCAAATGGCGCGAGGGATGGAGGAGGGAATCTTTCTGCTTTTCTGCGGAAACTCAAAACTCGTAACTCATACGACCCGATGGTACCTCAATTTAATTTGCACCCCAAGCCAATTAGCAATAATAAAGTTGAGACGTGATATTTCATTTTGCCTGCAAAAATTTGCCTACGTCCTGAAGAACAACTCTTCCCTCTCTCTCTCTCTCGCTCTCTTTCTCTTTTCTCTGGAAAATAAAACCAGCGAGGAGCAGATGTTTTTTTGTTTTTTTTTCTGTGTGTAAATTATATGCATAAATAATAATTTCAGAGACACAAGAACTATAAATTTGTTCAAAGAACATAAGTTTAGTTGAGTTTCGAGCTGTTCCAGGATATGTTTCTTCTGTTTGGCCCTCAAACCCTATCATTAGCATTTCCGCTTTTTATTATTATTCAACAGATCCTATATTGTACCCACCAGAGATGATCATACTTAATCATAATTTAAAACTTTGAGGGTCAGACGGAGAGTAAGAGACATCGAGAGAGAGAGAGAGAGAGACAGGATTCAAATTGCCTTTGAGATGTTTCTTTCAGTTTCTGTTTCGTTGGCTCTTGTCATACATAAGTATGGAAAATTGCAGTTGGATGCCCCTATTAAAGAAAGTTTAGTTCAATTTGGTTTAGTTTTTGGTTCAGTCAGCCGGATATGTTATTCTCATGTTGTTCTTTGAAAATTTGCTGAAATTATCAACTGGAAGACCCCAGGAAAGATGTTCAAATTAAATTGCTGCACAGTGGTCAGCAATCACATTAAACTTTGGTCAATTGAAATAAATGTCCTGTTTACATAAGTAGTAAACTAAAATAAATTACTTAATTATATTCAATTACTGTAAAAGTAATTGTGTAATGTATTTTAGACAAATGGGAAGAATATAAAGCTAAGAAAACGTATTTATACATTTACTGACCCATAGTAATTATTTATTTATTAAACCGTGTAGCTCCACTTAAGATATTATTAATTTGTAAATACTTGAAAAATACTTTTGCTTAGAATTTTATATTTTAAATACTTTTGTTTAATAAAAAATCAAAAGAACTTATTCAATAAATGTCGGAATCAATTTAACTAAAAAACTAGTTAAGTAATTATTAGAAATTAGTAATTATCAGTAATTTCTTAGACTCTTAGTTGAAAAAGTCAAAAGAAACCCACAAAAACACATATATTCTTAAAAAGTTCTTTATGAAAACAAAATAGTTTGGTAATTAATTACTTTTTATAAGTTTAATTACCTAAACAATTTGTTACCAATGTAGTTTACATTCACAATTCATTGACTTAGTCGGGAAACATAGTTTACCAAAACTTAAATTACTTTTGTTATGATAGAGCAAAAAATTGGTAAAGTAATTGAATAATTTGAAATAATTATGCCTTTAATTTATTATTCTTTTTTGCTGCAATCTTTTTTCATTATGTTGAACCACTGTGCCCATGGGTCGAAAACAATTTAATTGACTTTGCTAAAAACACAACCGCGCGTAGGCAAATTAGGTTTCTGGGCAATTCCTATCTCTGTCTCGGGCAGTGTTCCTTCATTTCCTGGGAACACAATTAACTAAAGTTTCTTGAGGCGTTAGAGAAGAGAAGAAGAAGACGAAGAAGAAGCCTTCATTTACAGTTAGCCGGCAAATTGAGTTTCCGAAAAAGGAACAACAGCAGCTCGAATAGGAGCATGAGCAGGAGCTGGGCTTTGGTCTAGAGGACCTACCTGACTACCAAAAACGCGTAAGATTAATGGCCACACAAGGCAAGTTTTTGGTCTCTTCGGTAGCGATTGCTTAGACAGTTCTTGGTATTAATTTTGAATTCATAATTCAAGAACCTTAATAAAAAATCAAAAATTCATTCAAGGCGGCAAAAATCCTTTTTCTTTTGTTTCCCCAGCTAACTGGCTGACCTTCAAGCATTTAGCATTTAGCATTTACCATTTAACAGGAGGCGCCGATGCAGACAACGTAAAATATATTCCCTTCGGTTTACTCCCCTCACCAGTCCAGTTCCCCAGCAGTTCCCTTCGTCATGCAAAAAGAAAAAAACGAAAGAAAGAGAACTTAAATAAAACCACATGACGTCGACATTTATGAGGCGGCCCAAAAGACTTCACTTGACCAGGCCGTTGGACAAAATTTTTAACGCCAGCGCTCTCTTGCGGTAATAAAAATTGTGCCAACATTTTTATTACTTTTCAACACATTTTCAGTTGAGACACAGACAAACATACGCATCAACAACCACAACAACTGCGACGACGTTGACCAAGATGTCTACTTTTTTTTTTTTTGGGGTAGTAGTCAACCGCTAAGCCATGGCACTTGCTTTCGGCCTTACTTTGTATTTTTTTAGGCAGGGGGGAGATGAGAAAAGAGAGAGTTATTAAAAACGGATTCCGGAAGTTCTTGCTAATTTCTTTTCTTTAAGGTGGCAAAAAATGAGACACATTGTTCCATCAACTGCATCTATGGGGATTCTGTTTTACATTTTGCTTACCAAAAAACACAAAAATTCCACAAATTCAAATACTATTGATTAAGCTTTTTTTTTGTGAAGTCTAAGTTTGTATATTAGTTCTTGGACCTCAATCGAACTTTTCAAATTTTTACTATTTCATTTAAATACTTTTCGCAAATAGTAAAAAAAAAAAAATGTGACCTAAAATAAGTTTAAAGATAGAAATCGGTCAACATTGCTGACGTAGTTTAGAGCATGAAATTGTCATTAATCTCTGTCTGTCTGTCTGCTGTCTGTCTGTCTGACACTTGTCTACAAAACTTGCCCACAGACAGTGGCAAAAAAAATATGAACAACAAAATCAGTTAATAACTCTTTTTTGTCTTGTTGTTGTTATTGTTGTTGTTGCTGTTTGGTTTGTTAACAACTTCATTCAAACAGGCAGAGAGAGACTATAAAATGATTCATTCAATTGCAAACAAACAAACAGACAGCAGCGACATCTAGCGTTTGATAATAGTTACAATTTGATGATGAAAAGATCAGAGGCCAGAGACAAGAGCAAGAGGGAAGACTTGAGAAAAGACCAAACAAAAAAAAAAAAATACCACAACGAAGGGTTGCCAAAACTAATTTCAGATATGCATCTGTTGCTGTTGTTGCTGTTGTTGTTGTTGTTGCCAACACGCCCTCCATTGTGGAGAGGAGAGGTCGCTTCTGTGTTAAGGCCAGATCTTAGCCTAAGACTACTCCCTGACTCTCAGTGAATTCAAAACCAATCTACCAGGCAACATGCAAAAAGCCAAAACAACAGCAACATGTTGCTCGTGTGCGCGCTGTGTGCGTTGTGTTGCTGCAGTGCTACAACGATCGAGTTGAGGCTGAACGTAACGTAAAAGTTATATACAAAAGTAATATTCGTCATAATCATAATGATAGGCTTTCAGAGAGGCAGCAGCAGCAGCAGCAGCAGCAGCACTCGATGCCGCCGCCATTGCAAGTTGATTATGATGATGACTCGCGTCCTTCTTCTTTCTTTTTTTTTTTGTTTTTGGTTTTTTGCTTTTTTTGTTTTGTCTTCAGCAACCAACAACTCACAAAGTAGCCGCAGCAAAAACGGGGGTGAGGTGACTGCAGTGGATGGCTAAGGGGGCGGCGGGGTGTATAGGCAGGTAATACCAAGTCGTCAGTCTTACGTACGACGTCCGCACGATCCATGCAAATTAAATGGAAACGTACGAGCAACAAAGAGTTCCCATGACTTTGGTCTTTGCTGCAGTTTCGGAGATTGGCGAACGTGGTTCGGTACTGAAGTTGGTCGGGCACAGGTCCAACGTGCGCATAGTCCCCTCCACTCTTCTCCCCCTTCCACTAGGCTTATTCGATTTTCTCTGTGTTTTAGCTGCGCCTCATTTTTCCCTCCATTCATGCATTCAATTCACTTTCCGTGTAGATGTTGCTGCCCGCTTTCAAGTGTCATAAATCCTTTGGCTTAATAATATGCACCTTACATTGAGACTGAAGCACTGCAGCACCTATCTGGCTTAGCTTTTGGCACTGATATTGGCAATGCTGGAGACTCCAGACCATAGACTGCGGACTGTGGACTGGGTAACCCATCTTCCATATGTGAATGCGATTTACTTTGAGCTTCAATTATGCTGGCGATTTGTTGTTGTTGATGGACGTTGGTAGATGGTGGCGTTTATGTGGGGCAATTATGGTACACAACAAATTTGTATTTTCGAGTATTTATTTCATTTTTTTTTTTCAGTCTCACCAAAGGTGAGTTCAATTATTTAAAGGACTTTCAAGTGAAAAACAGCAGCGTGGCTGCTGCTAAAAGATATCATTAGAAGAATTAGCTTTTCTTTGGCAATTACTTAAGTAGCTGTAATTAGTAATTATCTTTAAATGGTAAATACTCTGTTGTAACATTTTAATTACTCAAGTCCTATTGTTGTTCATTTTGGTTTTCTGTCTTCTGATTAATCAAGTATTTTGATAATGGTAATTAGTTTCTTCCTTCAATTGCTCTGGAAAGCCGTAACTAACTATTTAAATTAATTACTTTAGCAAGTACTTTAAAATTTAGTTGCTTCAACTTGAACATATATCGGGGACAGAAACAGTAATATGTTTTTTTTTTAAATGTTTATCGATTTACGATTAAATGACTGAGAATTAAGGTAAATCCAACAGTTTCACCAAACTCATTTACCATCCCGTTAAATACCCAAATCGAAGATGATCAATGGCCCATTGATGGTCCAATTGGAATCTTAACCAACCCTTAAATACGAAATGGGAAATTATTTCAACTACTCAACGCTAGATGGCTTCACTGGTAAAGAGATGAACAAATTGTTAACTGCCAGTCGCGAACCTCTTTTGAATAACTGCACATTTCCACCTCTTGCAATGTTCAAAGAGCAAAACTAATTACAATTGACAGAGCAAGTCGTCTACGTCAGCCCCTTCCCCCTTCCCTGCACGCCTTCAAGTCACCAAGAGCAATTAGTTAAGCCAAAGAGAGGGAGTTAAAAAAAGAGAGAGAGATAGAGACCAAATATGAACTGCAAGAAAGGAGCAACAACTAGCGAATTGTGAACTATAATTAAACATTTGCTAATTACCCAAGTAATGTGCGGGAACTCTAGGAGGGCTCTCCCTCTCTCTCTCACTCACTCACTCTCTCTCGCAATCTTTCTGTCTCCTTCTTGCTCTGTCTCTTTTTTACATAAATTGCCACCTCCAAACAAGCAAATAAGAAACAGAAAATGTAGAAAAAAGGAAAACCGGTAAGCAAAAATCGAAGGGGAATTTGTCTGCATACACTGAGAGAAGTTTGTGTGGAGCATTTGAAGTGAATTGCAAACTTATGACATTTCATGATGAGTTTTCTTTCAGTGTTGGCTTAACCCCCCGGAGGTGAGCCTAATTGAACGGCCTTTTGGCATGTGGCCAGACTGAAATTGAGAACTTCATTTCGTTTGCACAGCGGGTGAGATTCATATATCTGATTTATAGTAGAATTTGCATATGGATTATTATTTATAGCAAATCGCACGATATCGACTATAGACTATGGCTTACTCCCACCTAACACAAATTGAGGGGGGGGTTTGCTTCATTTTATAGTTTTTTTTTTTCTCTTAAGATTCAAGTTCGTTGCCTGAGTCTTTTGATACGCAGACGTTCTGGCCTGTTTGAGCTGTTAAGTGGTTTGTCTCTCTCTCTCCCTCTCTCTTTGTCTCTCTTTTATTCACTTACCATGCGTTAATTGAACTTTACTGAGACAAAACTGTTATAAGCCTGCAGACATAATGTTGAAAGTCCGTCCCAACAAATACAACAAGTCTCAATTACATACAAAAGAGCATGCGGTAAATTTTTCCATTCGGTTATGAAAGCAGACAGACAGAGAACGAGAGAGAGAGAGAAAGACACACCGAAAGAGTGTGTGAGTGAGATAGTTAGAGACAAAGGCAGCGACTGAAAATATTTGCGTATCTTTTATTATTATTAACTACTTTTTGTTGTTGCTTTTTCGGTCTGTTGTGCAACTAATTAGTGCGCAATGCACCTGGTTTTCTGTATTATAGAGTATTTCGTGTGGAGAGAAAGGGTATCGATGACTAAAACCGAAATTAACGAGTACAAAAACCGAAAAGATAGAAAGTGAAACTACAATTAATGCCGAATTCCAACTTGAATACCGAAAACAATTGCTTGAATTACCATTTCGGTTTTCGTTTTGATAAGTTTATCGTTTAATCGCGACCAAAGCATAGCATAAATGTTTAGCTTATCTGTTGATTAACTATTTTAATGTTAAATTAAATTATATTTAGCCCAATTCAATGTTAACCGATGCTTTTATATACCTTTAGTCTAAACTTTTTGCCAAAACAACTTTATATGGTAGATTAATCGAAATAACTTTGTGTTAATTGTCAGTTAACAACTAGAACCGTAAAGCTAATCAGTTAAGAAACTTAAATATTTTTGAATAGCAGGTTATTTAGATTAATTTTATTAAACACACCGAAATAATCGAATAATCTAAACAATATTAATTTTCTCTTGAAACAATGTAACCGATATATAACAAAACCAAGCGGTTTATGGCGATCATGAACCACTCGAAGAATATTCTTTTAGAGGAAAAATATAGTATTGTTTAGTCAAGTCTCTAGTTCTTCTAAAAAAGTTCTTAATATGTTCATATTGCAAAATATTTCTAAATTATTAAATATTTCCTAAAACTAATGCTACACCGAACCAAAGACAAGAAATAAGATTGTTTTAAAAAAATGTTGGTGTTGATTTAACTTTAATGCTTTCAAAATAAATACGATTTAATGCTATAAGCTCATTATTTATTATTGATAATAACGTTTTTTCCCCCCTAATTCCATAATACCTAAACATATTCTAATTGAAAGATTATAGCTCTTTTGAACCCTACTGCTAAACCGTAAACTACTGACACGAAATGCAACAAACTACAATTTAAAAATCGTCTTATAGACTAAAAATTGTGATCTTGAGTTTCGCAAATTGTATAACTGACAATTTTTCAATTTCGTTTCAGTGGATATCTATAAAAAAGTTACTTTAGGCCACGTTCTGTGGGTTCTCAATTCTAACCTCATCAAAGTTTACATTGAAAACCACAGAACTTTCTCTAACTTCAAAGGTTCTCATAGATTTCGAACTTGAATCACTTACTATACTCTTACATGGAGAACTTAAGCCTGGCGCATCTATAATTTAGATTATATTCGATTTTCTCTCAGTATTATCTTTTAGACATATATTTCTGCTCAAAATCATCTTGTAAGAGTCTACAAACTTCGTTCTAAATAATCTTTCAGTCATCATCATGAATTCCATTTGTACGTTTCGTGTTATATTCTCTGTGATATTGCACTTAGGGAATGTATTTTGCATGCGATCACTGGCGATGCCGTCGCTGATAAATTTTAGTATTCTTTTTATATGATTTTTTTATTTTTTGTTTTTCGTTCGTTTTTGTGCAATTTTCATTTGCACTGTTGCTGCTGCTGCTTCTACCGACAATTAATTATATGTTAATCGCAATGCATGCTAATTACCCCCCACTCTCATCCTCCACCCTATTCCATTCCACGACCCTGACTAGTGCGTGCGTTTTACAACAATAACAAAAAAAAAATAAGAGAAAAAACAGAAAAAAGATAGTAAAATATTATAGTAGATGTTGCTGCTGTGCATTCAATTGAAAAATTACAACTTTTGCTTTGCCTTTTGGCGAACAAAAATTTGCGTAGATTTCGTGTTGCTGCTGCTCCTGGTTAACTGCAATTTAAATGCGTTTAATTAATGGATATTGACTTTTAAAGCCAGCAATTAAAATGAAAAAACAACTACAACAAAAAAAAAAAAAAGAAAAAATTCATTAGATACAAATGCAGTGCATTTATTAAATTGCACACTCAAAGATGATTGAAATTGAAAAATTGAAAAGGCAACATTTTATCAATCCTAAAAAAGTCAAGGTTTTGAAAGATTGCAACAAAACAAAATGTCAGATGTATATAGGTTTGGTTTTTAGTTTGCAAAATCTGAATACAATTAAAAATTTGCATGCAATTTTAGACAAAAAGGCAAAGTCATAATGATCATCATAGTCATCATCAGGGCCGGTTTGGGCCCTTTTCTGGTTAGAGATGATCATAAAGAGAGACTATTTTCTGTAGTCAAGCACTCTATATAATACTTAGCCTTTAGATTAAGTTAGGTAAAGAATCGGGAATTATTAAAGTTTATTAAAGTTTTTATAGGATATTTTAAACCTAAAACTAGATTATTTGCATTACTAGCTTCAAAAAAAAAACCATGTCTAGTATAAATTTGCTTAAAGAAAACTTTTGTGTACCTTTTTTAGTTATTGAGTTTCTTCAATTTTTATAAAACGATTCTTGATCCTTAAAAATTGGACGAAAGTGTATTCAAACGCTCAGGGACAAATGTCAAGTCACCGAAAACAGATAATGGAAATATATAGAGTTAATACAGAATGCGTCCTTTATATAAGGAAATGATTTCATTCATAAAGTTACTGCTAAGTTTTAAAGCTGATCAAACTAATTTATAGCAGCTAATGGCACCTAGAGAAAACCTAAATCCACTGATGTATATAAAACCTAACTTTAAGTTCAAATGAAACGATTTCTATTCAAATATCTCGATATTTAAAAGGCCCCATCAATTTAACACTTACACCCTTAAGCGAACATAATCCAGTCCTGATGATGATTCTTTGAAGCTGCTGATGATGATTCTACATCAAACAATTTCAATGTCAAGATGCAACTAAATCTTCTGGCAACTACAATCAATGGTTTTTGCCCTTGCCAAGTTTGTAACTTGGCTGTGTTTCATTTTTCTGGTTGTATGTTGTACACATAAGCCGAGCAGTAGCAGCTCGTTTAACGCTGCCTGTCAACGGATTTTGTTGGGACTTCAAAACTTGCCAATTGCCAACTTGTTGAGCGACTTTTTGACATGTTTCTTTGATTTCGCATTATTATGAATGAATGAGGAATGGACGAATGTATGGTTGGACAAAAAGAAAAAACACAAAAGAAATCATCATAACAAGGCATGGAGAATGAAAAAAAAAAAATGTGGCAACATGATGATGATGATGATGATGATGATCCATCCATCTGATCCCATCCTTGGCTTTGATCTTTTTCAAGTCACAGCGGCAAAGTTGAAAGCAGATTCTTTGCCCAACCTATTCCCCCCGCTCTTCCACCCTGCTGCTGCTGTTTCTTTCTAAAGGGTATTCTCTCTCTCTCTCTCTCTCTTTCTCTTGGGGTTTACGCATTGAAACTGTGAAGCTAATTAGATTTTGCCTCCAGTTAAAATTTATGAAGTGCAACGAGAGTAAAGCAAAACATATGCAAAAAAGATGGAGAAAATATATGAGGCGCCTCCCTTTCCCCTCTCTTTTTACACTCTTCCCTCGTATATGCTAATGAAGATAAACCAATTGCGTGTTGTTGTGGTTGTTGTTCTTCATGTTTCAGTAGCAAATGCAAAGTGCGAAAAAATGCGCCACAAGAAACGCAAAAAAAAAGTAAGTAGCAAATGAAATTCAAATTGAAATTTTTTGTTTTTTTTTCTTCATCTTTTCAATTCGTTTTCGGTGTAAAAAATAATGAGTTTTATTGCAAATTGTAAATTACAATAACAACAACAACAGCAACAGCAATAGAAACAACAACAACAACAACAAAACATCACGTCAATTGCAATAATAATTGTACTAATTGTTTATGCAATTATTGTTGGTAATTACCATGACTAATGTGGGGCAAAATGTTTATGAATAATACTACACAACAAAAGAAATCTGGGGTGAGTTAAATAACTTGAGAAGAACACAACATTTAAAAAATGCAACAAAGTAATTAAAATTGTAAGTAGATTATTTAAAACAAAAGTCGGTTAATTAAATTTTTAACCCACTTTAAGCTGCGATTTTCGGTAACATTAACATTTCTTGTTGGCAATTTTTTCTTTTTGATCTATTTGTAATTTTGTAACGAAATTAATTCCATTTTCCGTTATTTTTAAGTATTTGTATTCAAGTTAAGTGTGTGAAAACTTTTCTAATTACTTTTGTAGTTATTTTGGACATGATTTTGTGGTTAATTTCTTGCGTTGCTTATTACTTTTGTAATTTTTTTTTTTAAACTAAATTGGATTTTGTGTTTAGTTTTTTAATTCGGTTTATACATCGTTTTGTCCAAGTATTATTTTATAGGAATGAATTATTGAAATAATCAATAGAAATACTTTAGTAACGGTACTTAAAACAATGATCTTTAAAAACATTCTCAAAAAACCCAATTTCCGTAACAGAAATTCACCATTTAAAGGAACTCTATCCCAATATAAAGGATACCCTCATATGCCAACATATTTTTCAAACGCTTGCTCAGACAATCAAATTATTGGCTCAATATCCGTTCGGATTGTAAAAATGAAGAAAAAAAAAGGAAATATAACTCAAGAAAAATTAAAAAAAAAGGATGTGGAAATACAATTAAATTTCGTTTAATTTTATATTCGTTTGTCTGAGTTGTTTATGAAAAGGCACAGCAAGTGCCCAAAATGGGCGAGGGAGGAAAGAAAAATCATATATCTACCTATGCTCATTGCGAAAATCAAAAAAGGAAATATTTACATTCCCACGTCCCTTGGGCACCTTGCTTCTTTGCCAAAGAGAGGAATAATCAAAAATAATGAGTGGCCCATCAATGCGGATAATGCGAAATGAGTTTGCGTTTGAGTTGGAGGGATCCTTTTGTCATCCTCCTTCTTCTTCTTCTTTTACTTCTACTTCTTTTTTTGGACTCCTTCCTCGAGCTCTTTTCAAGTGTAAATAATGCCCGTTGGCAGTGAAAGTCGTCCTTTGGCTTATTGTTTACTTTTTTGGCATCTACCTGCCTGGCCTTTAGCCTTAACCTTGTTTTGCAATTCTTCATGCATTGCAGGTGATTGCATCCATTCTCTTTGGCCTCATCGATTCCCAGACTTCTTAGCCGGGTCTTTAGCCTTAAGAATCTTATGCAAAATCATTCAAGGGAGCAGAAATTTGCATGGGAAAGTGTTTTTAAGGTTCACACACAAAAATTTATTGAGCAGCATATTGCGATTTCACGATGACAGGTTGAAATGGATTTTTATGTTTGGATTTTTCATAATGAGAAATCAAAGTGTAAAACAAATTTATGGGAAAATCTAAAAATTTGATGTTCTTAATTTTGAACAGGTGTCACTTTGTAGAGGTAACAGGGAGTCAAAAGAACTTGGAATGGAAAATAGAGACAGAGGCAGTCTGTTAAAGAATTTTTTTCTTGTGCACAAAAAGTTACCTTTAGCAGCAAAAATCGACAACAAACCATTTTGCTTAACTCTTTTTCGAGAAAATATTCTCCCTCTCAACCTCTCATGAAATCGAAATCTCGTCCAGAACCTAAATGAAATCTAGAGTATATAAATGAAAAGTAACCTTGACATGACATGAAAATGGAAAACAGCTGGAAAATATTTGCATGCCTTTCACTTTTGTCACATTCCTCTTCCTTTCATTAGTTTTGTGTGTAAATTTGTCGCTAATTACTCTCACTGTTTCGTGGATCCGATTACAAGAAGGATGTTGACAGTCAAAAATCAAGGATATATTTTTAATGAAATTTCATATTTTTCGAAAAATCCTTTCACTTCAACGCCCCCCCTCCTGTCGCTTGCTCTCAATGTTTGCATGTCAAATTTAATTTCTATACAAATAGAGGCAGCTGCTAAAACGCGGCACTCCTATTCTAGGCTGCTGCTGCTGCTGGTAGCCACACAATCCTTTGAAGCGTGTGCTAAAGGACCCGCCTTTTAATGATGATAAATGCGAGAAACGATAGAGAGAGAGAGTGAGAGTGAATGGAGAAGAGTAAAGAAGAGTTGTTCCGCCACATTTGCAGTGACAAAAACTGTCTTCAGTCAAAAATTTTAAAGCCATTCGAGGTAGGAGGGAGTTTCTAACCCTAACAGCGGATTGGGTTACACAATACACACTAGGAATACGCATGCTCAGCACGCTCATGATCAGAGAGGGCCATGGCACATCCTTTTTTTCTAGGCACGCGCTACCTATACCTATCCCTATACCTCTGCCCGGCATGATATATACATACAATTCATATATGAACGAAACTCATTGTCGTTATTTTTTATTGGCCTTTGATTTTGAATTTTTTGTTTTCATTTTTTTTTTGCGTATCATGCAAAACAGGGTTGAAATTTGGTTTTTCAAAAAAAATTTATTCGCATTTGCCAACTTGTTTTGTATTTCCACCCCTTTTGCCCAACGCCTCCCGCTCCCTCTCTCTCTCTCACTCTCTCTTCATCGCGAACAGCTGCAAACAATTTTTGCTTTTAATTTTCCCAATGATTTGCAATGATTTTTGCGCGCAATTTTTAAGTGAAAAAAAGTACATTTTATATCCTCTTTAGTGACATTTTAACCTTTTCTCCCGAATTTCCTTTCATTTTTTTTTTTCGTAACGTATTTCAACTTTAAGGGTGGTGGAGAGGGCAAAGTTCTTTCTATTTTTTTTAATGGCTGCCTGCATAAATTCGAGTGTTTGGTGCCAAACGAATTTAATTTTAATTTACACAAAAAAATGGCAAAAACCATAAAAATTTAAGGCAAAATATGGCGGATTCAATTGTGGGAAAGGATTGCCCAAAAATGTGTGGGAAAGTAAAGGAAAACAGTACAAAAAAAAAGGGTTTCAAAATGATATTGAGTATAAGGAGTTAAAGGTGGGAAAAGGAAAAGTAGAAAAATACTATTAAATAAAGTGGAAACTTTTTGTTTGGGGCCAATACTGTCACGAAACTAAGGATAATAATAACCAACAGGACATGTAATATTTATCAATTTCATACAAATATTTCAACTGCTTAGTTGCGTGGTTTTTTTCTTAATATTTTTTACTCAATTTTAAGTTGTAGAAAAAATCTCTCATTAATGTCCTTAATACCTACCTAAAAAAATGTTCTTTTGTATTTTTGCATTTCCTAGAAATTGTCAAAAAAAATTGCCAAAGACAATTTTCTCGCTTCGATGGCTAAATCCTTAGCCTGTTGCGCAAACATCTAAGATAATGCCGCCAAGACCTTAAAAATTAGATCAGAGGGACTCTTCTAAATCAGCTATAGACGGCGGAGGAGGCGCATTGAAATTATTTTGATTTTTATTTACCGTTTGACAACATTAAAAATAGTAGAGGCAACAATTACAAGGAAGTACGAAATGGATGATATTCGGGTGAAAAGGTTCAAAACGGCAGTCATAAATTTATGTCAGACATTATTTCGTCCTTTCAATTCGTTGGTTTTAATTAAGTACAAAGTAAGAAGGAAGACGACCTGCACACACAGCACATCAAATACATCAATGTGTACCAGGTGTAAGGTAAATCAAAAGAGGTGCCAAGGTCCTGTAAGGTCCTACAATACAGAAGTCTCTATACACACGACGGCAATGATGATGATGATGATGATGATCATGATCATTGTTTATGTGTGTCGTGGGAACATCGACTTGGATTGCGCAAAGGACCGCAAAGGCAGCAGGACAATGGCAAAAACCAAGTGCAATTTGGCTTTTGTTCTTACTACTGACTTGCTGCACCCGCTTTTGGCTATCTCTCTCTCTCTCTCTCTCTTTCGATGCACATAACTGTAACATTTACACCAAAAAAAAAAAAAAATCGGTTTTCTAAAAAGGATCTTGGTATCACACAAAAACTGTGATCCATTTGTTGGGGTGCATGATCGACTACAGATGCAACGTTCTTCCTATCTTTTGTCCGATTTCTTGATGATGGAAACTGACAACAAAAACTGAAACTAAAAGAGTAATTGGTTTTTGTTTATTCTGAATTTCTATTTAATAAAATTCTTTAAAGTCTTTTAAACCTAGTTTTCAGAAATAGTCCAAGTGGAAGAATTATTTTGTCTACAGTCTTCTTTTCCATGAAGCTTTTGATTTGATAACAGTTTACTTAAGATCAGAAATGGAAGATCCCATATACTATCTTGACGCGTTCTTTATGCATTCAATCTTGGTCTAAATTTAGTAAGTTATTTTTAGGTTGCCTTGTAACTAGATGGACTAAGTTCTAAAACTTAAGCCATGGACATAGAAGAAACGACGTCTTTGACTTATTATAGAATCCTATCCAAATGACAAATCTCAATCAATTCGAAACCATTTTTCTACCTTTAAAAACTGAAAATCTTTTTTCCTCTAGTCAGCTCCAGTACGTTAGATTTTCCGTCTTAGGGATTCATTGAAACTGACATTGTGACAACATCTTAACACTCTCAATATGGCATATATATGTATGTTAAGTTATAGCTTGGCATCTTTGCTACTGTCTCAACCTCCACCTTCCCCCTCCACCCGTCTTCAGAGTCACTCTGTCTGCCTTGGGCTACACTCTTCTCTGCTTGTGGCATGGTTTTAATGGGCATTAAGCACGCAATTATCCGGGCCCGGGGGTTTTGAATGCCTACGCCTTTTGCATACACTGAGCACAATTAGCGCTTTTAATTTGCAGTGCGTTGGCTACTGCCCCCGCTTAGGTGCACGCCTTTCTACACTTCGCTGCTTGTTTGCATAAATTTTGCAACTCTTGATCGTCCCCCCCTCTACCTCTGGCCGCGTATTCGTACTTTGCATGTGCATTGGAACGAGACGCTGCGGCGGCTTCTGCAAATTGCAGTTAAGTCGCCCGAACATTATAAAAGCAAACACCACAAAGGAGAGTAACAACAACAACAGCAACAACAAAAAATAATACAAAACCAAAAAAAAAAAAAAAAATTATACAAAAATGTTAACTGCACACAAATTGCGTAAAATTTGTTGAATTAAATACATATATTTAACAATAATAATCCATCTTTATATACATATATTTTTATATATGTATTTACTATGGCAATTTAAATTTGCGAAAATGAAGTGAAAATGTTAGGTTTCCAACTTGGTAATTATAGTTCGAATGATTTTTTCATGCAAACTTCAAGCAAGGGAAGGAAATGATGGAATTCATAATTTTTTTTTAGCAGTAAGAGAGAGAAACTCATCCACCCTTTTCTTTTTTCTTTTTTTTTTACAATTTTCACACTTGAAAACTTATATCGAAATAAAAATATCTTTCCATGTGAGTAGGCTTACACATTCCATAACAGCAAAGATCCTCAATGCCAAGTTTCAGGTAACGAAATCTGAATACCCTAACTTTAAATAATTTTGTCCCACAGAAGTAATATGAAAATTCACAACGATTCTTCAGTGTGAGAAGAAAATATTAAAAATTTTGAATATTGTTTTATAATATGATATTCTTACAACATACGTTTTTAGGATCCAACCTCTGGAAATTAAAAATTATTACTTTGAATGGACAAAGGAATCCAATATCGGCGACATGGGATAGATATACAAGGGGATCCATAGCATGTGACTTGATATTTATAATCTTTTAAAAAGTTTTTTAGTTTTACTGGCAATATTAGAAAGATAGTTCTCTTACAAAACCTTTTTAAAAATCCTTTCCTTACAAAACCTTTTTGAAAATTTGAATCCTTGGGCAAATTTTTTTGTAGTTTAGCGATCTTTTTTAAATTGATCGACTAGAGGTCCACAATAATATAACTAAATGAAATATCTCTAAAATTATTCTTTATAAGTAAATGTACAAAGAAAGATTGAAACAGTTTATTTTACAATAATCGCCTGCCATAAGACTTTCCCAACATACCCTTTTTGAAAGGGTATTCAAATAACCCAACAACATATACTACACACATTGCGATGATATCCTGCCGTTAGCTAAGCACAAGGACATCATTTCATTTCAACGCCTTGGTAAGAAAATATTTTTCATTTTCCATTTCTGGGCCCACATGCCGTGCCACTTCAGCCAATGAAAATGTGCCTGCTTGGTTGCTTTTTTAAGAGTGCGTTGTCGTCCCCACCTTCCCCTCCCCTCTAAAAAATCATAAAAAATTGAGCAGAGTATGCGTAGTATCGAGGGCAAGAGTCAACCCCTAGGGGAAAATATTAAAATGAAGGCCAACATTCAGTTTTTTATGTACTTATGTAAATCAACCCCTTTTCTCCTCTGTCAAGCTTATTCAAATGGCAAGAATGAGACAAAGAATGTCAACGAGAGAAAGAGAGAGAGAGAGAGATAGCCATAAAAAAAGGGTTGCTGAGATTTTCTATTTTCCCCCATTTTTTATGCCTAGCCAGAGAAGCAGAGGCTTATGTAAATGGTTATGGGAAAGTCAACCCTTTTTGGGATAGGATAAAGGAAGCTTGTGATTGGTTAGTTGAAAATTTGAATATATGTCTACGCTGATTATATATAATATTCATCAAAATGGTGTCTAAAAAAGTGATTTAATTTAAGGCCGTATAAAAAAGATGGAGTACAGGGGCAAATATTACCATATGAAAAGAAGTTGAGCTACTAGAAGACTAGCTAGCATAGTTTTGTGGGGCCTAAGAATGGGATTATTAAGGTCATAAAGAAAGGCCATACTTTAATCTTTAATAGAAGCTCAGTTATAGAAAGTAATGGTTCCTAAAATGCCATAATTCTACAAAAAATTATAAATTCTGCTAAGATAAGTTTACTAGATGTTGGGCTACTATAGATTGATAGCAACTAGGAACAAGTTTTTCAGAGTTTACGTGGCAAATTAATACAACAACATTAACAAAAGCTTGATTCATGTCTTTAACAACTGAATCTTATCGTATTAGGTAGTTATATGATAGTTCTAGATTGAAAATTTACTTAATAATTCGATATAAAAATTCGATACAACTATTTCATCTATAGAATTCCGTTACTTTAAAAACAAAACAGAAAAGATTTAAAATTATTTTAGAATTATAAGTATATTACATTTGTCCAGTAAATTTGTGGCATATTTAGAATATAAAATTGCTCACTTTTTATTTATTTTTGTTTTTTTTTTTTTTGAATTTGCAGTTTCAAATCTAAAATTCCCGCAATGTCAACAACAAACAGAACTAACGAACCAAACTGAAGACAATGATGAAACTTTGACTGCTGCGGCTGCTGGTGGTGGTCCTGATGTTGACACACATATGCGCAGTGTCAGCGCAAATCACACGAGTCCTTGCTCATCACCATCATCATCATTATCATCATCGGCAGCATCATCGTCCTCAACTTTACAAGAGATAGAGATAGGGAATGAAGCGAAAGAGGAGAAGGTGGTGGGGAAGCAGGAGCCAAGCGAGCAGATGAAGATGGAACAAGAGCAATCGCTTGAATTAAAACTGCAATCGTTGGATGAATACAACGAGCCAAAGGCAGTCGAGGGCAACAATAATGCTTCGTCTTTCAACTTGAAAATGGAACCCAAGCAGCAGCAGCAGCAGCAGCACCGGAACGTGAAGGGGCAAAATGAAGTCGATGGACCATCATCCTTACACTATGGACATTTGAGCAATGTCAAGGATGTGAGAGATTTGGAGCAATGCTTAAAATTGCAGAATCAAAATGGTAAGTAGAGAAATCTCAGAGTTCTTAGCTAAAGCAATTACCCTAAACAAATATTTCATTAAGTCCCACAAATAATCTTAACCAAAATTCGTTTTAAAAATGCAAAAAGAAAATTTTTCTCTCTTCGTTTTTTTACCTAAAAACTCGTGGGAAACGCCTTGCATATAAATCAAAAAACCGTTAAGCATTCTCAAGTCCTCGATAGAACGCAATTAGAAACAATACAAAAAAAAAAGAAGGAAGCTAACTTTTCCCTTACCCACCCCTAAAGAAGAAAACTCACATCATGAAAATCAGGGAAGAAACTCTAAATTTTCATGCTAAAAATTGCATAAAAAAGCGGAAAAAAATGCAGTTGTTTTTTTTTTTTTTTGAGATGGAGAGGGGGAATATCTTGCAAGAAGTCGTCCATCCCGCATATGCATATATCAAAGGACATTTGACTACCTTTTTGCCTACCTGAGAGGGCCAGCAAGTTGTGTCCCTTCATTCTCTCTTTTGGAGTGTCAAATGGTAGCAAAATACCGTAACAACTGAGTGCGAGTGTGTGTGTGTGTGTTTTCCTATCGATATATTTTCCTTTGTTTAGTTCCTTTTTTTATAAGGACTTTTTTTCCTATGCATCAGACAACGCAATTGATTTCTCTGCTTTTTCTACCCAAAAGAAGACTATTGAAAGATTTTTCTGCTTATTTTTTTAGAGGGCATAAATAAAAATCAAAGAATGTCATTGAATGTCAAATGCTGATTTCGGGTACTTCATCATCAAGTTACCTTCTAAAAAAAAAAAAAGAGAAGACAAGGATGAATCAAAATTTGTTGTTATTGGAGATATGGAAAACTGATGCCTGATTTTAGCATCATCATATCCCTCATAGCTTATAACAGCTACCACCTTTACCTTGTAAGCGAAACCTAGAAGAAAGGCAATATTTCTTGGGTTTAGTTTGAACTTTAATTAATAAAGAGAAATGCGAAATTTTATGTATTTCTTGTTAAATAAATTTCGGATATGAAAGAAATTTTCATTACATTCCTGCCATTTATTTAGTTTACCTAGGAAATACCACTTCATTCAATTCACTATAGTCATTCATTAAACCTAATCGTAAATTATTTAAGTTGTTTTTTTTTTAAATCATACTAAACCTTTGTTTTTTAATGTTTTAGTCGACTTGAAAATACCTTTTATGGCATAGTGAATTAAATGAACATAAATGTTGTTAAATTTACTAACAACTATTTCCTAGTACATTGCTTTCTCCTTTGCTTTAGCGCCATTTACCATCCAAAGTTCTTTTGATGCCTGTTCTAATATGACTTCAATTTGTGATTGTTGTTTTAAGAAGTTAAAGTGAATTCTAAAACACAAGTGAATTGAGGAAATACAGAATTATATCCTATTCTACCTCCAATTGGGTACTTTTTTAAAAAACTCGATGTAATTATGTACTTAAGACATGATTCTTCTATGTAATTTCATCTTGCATGCTACACACAGGAATCTACTTATCAAACAGGATATCTTTAAAGTTTTTAATCAATAGAAAGAAACTCTTTAATTAATTGATTGACTAAGACTAAAATTATTTGGCTTATAGTACAAATTCGTTTTCTAAAACACTTCAATTAACTAACTTATTTATAGGGTATGAGAGAGAACCCACAAAAAACAAACCCCAAAATATGGAAGGGATCCCAACATGTTTGTTAACCCAAACAATTTTATGACTTCATTAGACATTTCACTTTTTCTTTAGATATTTTCTCAAACAATTTACACAAATTTCCCATTTTTTTTTTTGTATTTTTTAATATTTTCCGGCTGCCCCAATAAAATTGTTCTTCTTACATTTTTTTTTTTTTTTTTGCCTTGCTTTGCTTTCCTTTCCTTCGAAGTGCGCAACTCTTCCATTTTTATGATCTTTGCCTACAAAACACACATTGACTTAAGTAATTTTCTTTCATTTTACGACAAGGACGTTTAAAACAGTTTGAGGTGAGAGAGTAGAGTAGAGCGGGCCGACAAATAGTTTGATATTTTTTATGGACATGCCGAGGGAAAAAGTCAAGAAGCCTTTTTTTAACATTTCCTTGCGAACGTGAGAGGGCCCTCCCGCGGGGTATAACCAGTAGTAGTAGTAATTTCCTTAGGTCAACACACATCGGCTAATTAACATGTAGTGAGAGGAGGATGTGTGCGAGAGGATGAACCGGAGAAACTGTTACCAAACTGACTAACTGACTGGATCGAACAGTTTTTTATGATTTACATGGAAATTGTCGTAAAAAGAAGCGAAGATAAAGATAGGAGAAATAAATGCAAAGAGCGCAAAATCAAAATTGTTTCGTACCCAAAAAGAACCTTAGGTGGTTATCATTGACCGAAAACGTGTTGCCACTTTTCAGCGTTAACAATTCTTCTTTCTCTCTTGACCAGGACAACGACCAACGACCAACACGAAACAAAAATTTGTCTTTTACCTGTTTTTGACTTTTTATGACTTTTGTAACAATTTTTTATGAGTTTTTTCCATAACAAAGATAAAAATTGTGCATCTTTTTTCTTTGCTTTTTTTTTTTTGTTACCTGACAGATTTTTGTTGCTGCTATTTTTATACTATGAAAGATGCCCAAGTATTTGACTTTTCGTTATAATTTGTCTATTTCCTTGGAATATTAAAACAACAATCAAAAATAAAAAGAATAAAATTTGTGGTGTATTATAAAATAAAAACATGAAATCTTTCTATAAGGGTACAAGTACATAATTACAGCGAATGAAATAGAATAATTGAAACTATAGAAAAAGATTTTATATGACATTTAATTGATTCGTTTTATTTTAAATAAAAAACTGAGTCATAATCTGTTGTTGGAGGCTGAAGCATTCAGAAAAGTAGAATAAGCTTTTATTATTCAAACGTATTATATTAAATTATGAATTTGTTCGATTTTCTAAGCTGAAATTGTTAAAAAAAAATACAAAAAGTATTGTGTTTAGAAAAACGCTTCCAAAACTTGCAAAAACTAGCGTTTGTTTATTTATTATTTATTTATTTATTCATTTTATTTATTTATTATTTATTATAAATTAAACTGAGGCTTCAAGAAAAATAACGCTCAATAATGAAAAGCAGCGTGGCCACTCTAGAGAAAGAGTTAAAATTGAAAAAAAAAAAAATTGCTAAAATTGTCGACTCATACAACTAAATTTCTTAGGCCACAACCAAGCAATTCTTTAAAACTCGAATTAAAATTGAGTTTTTCTTAATTTCAAATATTTGTATAATTGTTTATACGATTTTTCACAATAAATGTCGCCAAATAAATCATTAAGTGAAGGAAAAAAAGAAAACCAAATCAGATCTAAAATAGAAGCAAAACATAGTGGAAAAGCAAGTCAGTGGGTGGCTAGGAGCCCCCCACCCACAAAACATATATTCCAGGCACCAGCCATAGGAGTCGCACATGTGTGCATAAATTGAATGGCAAATAAAAAAAAAAAAAAAAAAAAAAAACGAATGCCAAGAACAAAGAAGCCAAAAAGAAGGACTGAGCAAACGTGTGTGGGACATGTAAGAGGGGGTCGACTGGGGGACTTTGTATGGGGTGGATGCTGCGTCAGCGTCGACGCAGGCTTTAAAATATTTTTACATAGCATCACACACACACACACAGAAAGAAACATCCAAGTTTTGACTCGCCAATCATAAAATAATATGCATACACACAAACACACGCATACATCCCCCTACGAAATGTGGCGCCCAACGTGTAAGCATAAAAATAAAGCCCACGCACACACACACACACACACACACACACACACACAGTCAAACCCATAGACCATACCGTACATACAAAACACATACACTATTCCCCCCAGTATAAAATTTAAATTTTAAGCCACACCCACACGCACACTTACACACACACACACACACACAAGGCAATACAATGGAGCTCGTCGCTGCGTCAAGAAAACGACGAACGAACGACGAAGTTTCCCCCCCTTAAGAGCCAAAGACATTGTAGTATAAAATTTTAAAACATTTTACAGTTCACTCACTCACTCTCGCAGACTCACACACACACACACACACACATCGTACACACTCAGGCACACACAGTCACTCAAATGAGAGCGAGAGAAGGCCTTCTCCTCTTCTCGTCACTCACATCGTGTAGGTGTAACGCCATGTTCCAATTGGGAGACGACATCGTCGTTCTATCTGTGTGTGGAACGCATTTCTAATGCCCGCCACAAAACGGTAAATAAACCACCAGAGAGAGAACCAGAGCGCCAAAGCCAAAGCAAGCGAGAGAAAGAAAGAGAGAGAGCGAGGGAGAGGAACGCAAGTAAGCTTCGTTTTGTTTCGCCGCATGGAAAACCAGTTAGTTAAACGCGTTGAGTCTTCTAGAGCACATCGTACGTAGTCGTTGTTCGTTAGTGGGCAAACGCGTGGAGAAGTTTTTTATACACAATACGAACGCTTTTTTATACGCTCCGAGTTGTGTGAGTGTAAAAAATCAACCCTTACCTCCTGGGGGTGACTAAACGGCAAAAAAAAAAAAAACCCATAACGGAAACCTTCCCCTCACATTTACAAGCTGCGTTTGATTTTATGTGTGTGTGTGTGTGTGTGTTTTTTTTTGGGCATAAAAACCTTAATTTTTAACTCAAAATCCAAGCCGGCTCTGAGTGAGTGTGTGTGTGTGTGAGAGACAGAAGACACAGAGAGCGAAACCAACGGAAGAGAGAGAGAGAGCGAGATAAAAGGCTCACTCACTCACACACCAGAGGCAGAGGCCAGAGAAAACTACGTTTTTACCGTCCATCATCATCATCATCGGGCCTAGAGCCTGATTATCCATCCATCCGTTAGGTTAGTCTGGCCGCATCGAGCATCGTGTGTAGAAGAGAAGTTTGAGAAACAAAAAAAAAAATAAAGTAAAGGAAGGTGTCCTTACCGCTTTGGACTAACCGACAATTGTCAGTTTCACACGAAACACGAACGCGTTTGGACGTATTCACATCATCAGCATATTAAATACCAAACGTTAATCAAACTCAATATCAAAAAGAAGAAGAAGAACTTATCTAATGCAGTGAACAAAGTGACCACAAACACTAAACAAAAAAAAAAAAAAAAAAACAGAGAACATTTGTGAAAGAAATCTATCTAATTAGAAATAATTAGCAAATATAGTGAAAGAGAAACAAGGATTTTTTGGGCAAAGTGAAAATGGTTATGTCGGAGCTACGTTGGCATACCGCTGCTAGTCCCGAGGATAATAATAATTCCTTGAAGCGTGATTTGCTGAAGACAACACCGACAAGTGCCCGAGAGGCTGCTGTCGCCGTACACATTATGCAAAATCGATGTAAGTTTATCTTAAATATTTTTCAAACTGAATTCCTAAGAAAGTTTTTCAAAATTCTCGATGATGATTCCAAAAAAAAAAAAAACTTGTGATAGCCATAAAATCAGTAAGCTAGACCACTTGTAGAATTGCAATTCCCCACTAATACCCGCCACTAATATGTATGTAGTTAACACAACTTCCTACATGTTGGTGGGGTGTCTCTGTCATAAATTACCAAACGACCCACATTGCTGGAACTAGGTACCAGGCTAATGTTTGTGCTCGATTTATAATCTAACCAATATGTATTACAAATACCCATCATAAAAAATAAATTTATTAAAGACGCATTTCTTGCACAATACACACAAGTGTGTAGAGTGCCTCTAATAAAAACAAAAGGCCATGTAAAAACCCGAGTCGGAGGTGTCGGCGATGGTGGTGCCGGTGTTGCCAATGAAGGTGCTGGCGATGGGTACTCAATGGAACCGCTGCGCTATGCGCTTGGTCATTGTAAACAATATATTTAATTTGTTGCCTTATCAATTTGTCGTCGAGTTTTCGATGACAAATGTAGGTAAAATTGTGAATATGCGTAATAACTAATATGTATAACACCTTTTCAAAAAAAAAAAAAAAAAAAGACGGCTCAGGTGTTATTGCCTGTTACCATCAAAAAAAAAAAAAGAAACTCTCAGAGTCAAGTGGTACGGGTTGGCTTGATTGATTATGTAAAACGCATACACTCACACTAGAAATTGTAAGTAATTCGGGTACTCCAAATGAAATATACGAATAATATTAGTAGAGATAAGAAAGACCTTTTGAAGAGATAGTACTTCTTGAATAAATTATGAAATCACACAAAAAACCCGGGGATTTTTTTCGACTTTCCCAACAAATGATGATGATAAGAAATTAAAAATCAAAAAAACTAAATTTATGATTGCGTTTAGCAGGAAAATTATTGTAAAAAATCACTCACCCGAATTGCTTAAAAGAACCTGGTGAAGAACCTGAAGAAAAGAAAATATAATGAGTTAGATCTTTACTCTAATCTGTTAAATTTTAACAAGTTTTAGATATAATATAAAAGAACCTGGTGAAGAACCTGAAAAGAAAGAAAAGAAAATATAATGAGTTAGATCTTTACTCTAATCTGTTAAATTTTAACAAGTTTTAGATATAATAAAACATTCATTGTTTTAAATTCTAACTATTTAAACTATTCCCACCAAACTCAATCTCAGGTAACTCAGATCCTAAAAGAGTTATCTGAAGGAACTTTCTTCTAAGAGACTAAATTATGTTTAAAATTAACTTTTGATCAATATTAGTTTATTTTGAAATATGAAAAATTATTTTCTCAAAAAAGTTATCTTTATTATAAGACTTATTCTAACCTCGTGCTCATTTTTAAGACCGTCATCTCAAGTACCTTTGCACCATTTTTGCCTTTTGAACACGTGAGACGATGAATAAGTATTTTCCCATTCGATTTGCCTATATATATTGATCAAGTATTCAAGACCTTGTATAAAGCCATTTGCTTATCTCATCTTTCGCTCAGTTTCTTATCAAATAAGTCAAATCAATGGTAATATTTTGCACACCTGCAAAAAAACCAAAAAACTATAAGAGACCCGTCAACAGCTTCTAGGAATTGATCAAAGTTGCCTAACAATTGCCTACATCAAGAATATACTCGAAGGAGTAAACACATTTCGTCATTGGGTTGATTTTTCATAAATTAATCGTACAATGCCAATCAGTTTTAAATTAATATATATTTAACGGCTATTGACGACAATGTTTATGCATTATTTCTTATATTTTTTCTCCCCTTGCTGACCGCAATCAAATCATATATTTTTAGTCATTGTCCAATGAGCTCATGCATACTACACGATGGCCTATCATTGATAAGCTAGTTCGATTTTTCTTATCACGAGAGAGAGAAAGGGGGACCAAATGCAATAAAATAGCCTAGCAAAGAAAGAGGGCGTGTGTGTGTGGAGTAGAAATTTTCGGATTCCTAGAATTTTGATTGAAAAGCCCCATTAAAAAAATTTCTCAGCGGATATGAACTTCCGCAATTGAAACGAAGCTACAACGCAAAATAGTTAGTAAATGCTGATTAATTAGTAAATACTCAAAATTAAAACCACATTTAATCAGTTTCGTTATGTTTTCAAGTATTTGCGGTCTTAATTAAATTCGCATGTTTCTCAATGACTTTTGCCAAATTTTCCAAAACTTGTTCAACTTCAAGAAAGGATGTTCTAATTTCTCATTTTATGAATGGTCTAAACTGTGAAGGCCCAACAAAACAATAATCTTCAACACGTTTTGATTGACTTTTAGTTTTTAATTTTCCAACAATTTATGATTATTTTTGGGAAACTTTTAATCGAAAGCTTAGCCAATCATTTGGGGCTTTGTATATGGAAATATTTGCCATTCATTGATTTCGTCTAATTAAACTTAAAACATTTTCAATTAAGCACTTTTTATAAGGATCTGTAAAGAAGAAAATGGATGGATGGATTCTTTTCTTCTTCAACTCAAAACTATAGAAAAATATTCACAATTCTAGAACTCTGACTTAAAGAAGAAGTAACACATTCTCATTGTTGGTAGCAGATCCTTGGTCCGTTGTCCTTTGTTTATTTACTTGCCTGTCTAAAGCCTAAAAGCCGACTATGCCTAATTTTTGGTTTTGCTAATCAAGCTTTTTTTTTTTGTTGTTTGTTGGAAGACATTTTTTCGCCGTGATTTAAGCTCGCTCTTACTCTGTTTTGTTGGTAAGACAAAGAGAGATTTGCTCTGTAGGCTACTACTTTCTCTCTGTCTAATGTTGCTAGTTTGTTTTGCTACGAATATTCAAGTAAAACAAAGCGCAAAATACACACACACAAAGACACACAAGAGCAACACACGCACATTTCATGTCTGTTATTTTTCTTTTATTTTATTTAGTTATTTATTTTTCCTCTTTCTTATTTTTATTTTTTTTTTTTGGCTACAATTTTTGTTGGTCCATCATGGGTAGTGAGGGGTCAAGAGTTCAAGACACGCAGCTTCCGCCGTCGACAACGACGAGGAGGACGACCACAACGACGATGACGATGACGACGACTCAATCGATAGAGTCAGTCTGCGCACGTGATGGGGAGTGTGTCTGTGTGTATAGATGTTTATATATATATATGTGTGTGTGTGTGTTTTTGTGTGTGATTATAGCCAACCCCCACCCACCTCAATGGCCATTTTCATCGGTCGAGGTCATTGACTAATTGTATGAGAGCCACATGAGAACTATATACATATATACAAACACAGATATAAGGATATATCTCAGATTGCAGCAGTCATAGCCACCGCCGTCGGCGACTCCGCCGCAAACTCCACCCGCTACCCGTCACCCGCTGTGTGTAAAATTCTCTAAAATTTTATATTCTTTCTCCCTTAGGGGGCCTCAGAGGGTTGCTTGTGGTTTTTGATTTTATGCCAAAAATTTTATCCAAAAATTGTTTTCAATTCACAAAAATGTTGCTCTTTTTTTTTTTGATTTTCAGTGAGAGAGAGAGAGAGAGTCTCTACGCGGGGGTGTGTTTTCCTTTCGAGTTCGAGAAGAACATATAAATTATGTCTGGCAGTTTAGTTAGCGCCCAAAACGAAAAACGTTTCCCAAAATGTTCCGGCACATATGTCCAGAAATAACATCTAAGCAAATGGGCGAAACGAACCCACTTGAGGTTAATTTTTGAAAAGTC
Source organism: Drosophila nebulosa (assembly GCA_024703675.1). Classification (NCBI taxonomy): domain Eukaryota; kingdom Metazoa; phylum Arthropoda; class Insecta; order Diptera; family Drosophilidae; genus Drosophila; species Drosophila nebulosa. Next base: position 7,378,128 of record CM045724.1, on the reverse strand, counting down.
TCTCTCTCTCTCTCTCTTTCTCTCCTTCTTTCTTTGCGTTTCTTTGGCGTGTGGCAATCTTTGGACCTTAATTAGTGCGAGCTAAAAGGGCGACAAAAGTGTGCCAGAAGTGAGTTGAATGAGTTGGGAAGAGATAGGCTACAATAGGGTGAAATAGGAGGCTCTAAAAGTCAGAAGAACAAGAAAATGGGCATTCTAATTCAGAAATTGCTCTAAGTCAAAGGTCTTTTAAAGAAGGCATTCCTTTCAAAAGAGTTTTTGTAATATTGAAAATTTCATTCAGAAAAAGAAGCAATTCTTTTCAAAAGAGCTTTTTTTTGATTTTAGAAAATTTTTTTCAGTAAAACAGGAAATTCATTGCGGAAGAGGTTCTATAGTATTCGAAATTTCATACAGTAAAAAAGCAATATTCTTCAGAAAAGGTTTTATAATATTAGAAATTTCATTCAATCGCTAATATTTTGGTTCGATTTGATTTTAAAGGAGTCAGTCTAAAAAAAATAGCATTTTTCTTAGTACCAAAGGCTTTTAAAAGTTTTTTAAAACATGTTCTTCAAAACACAGTAAAAATTAACCATTTGAATAGCTTTCGAATAAAATTACCCAAATAGACAACTGACTATCCCCATAATCCCTAACAACATGAAATTTAAATCGTAAAACCTATGAAAAACTAGAATTTTAGCTCCATCAACTCGTAAATTAGTTGCAGACAAAATTTAACACATTTGCCACTTTGTTCTGCCGTTTTTCTCAAATTCTCATAAAATGCAACAAACAAATGTTGCACTTTCATACAACAGACGAAGAAATGAAATTCAAATCGAATTCCATGCACCAGGTGTTGTTTGTCGTGCTGCTACTTCTGCTGCTGCTCCCTCGACGATGGTCATAAAAATATCCTTTTATATCTTGTCTGAGTGTCCGAGTGCTGAGCATTTGGTCAGTTTTGTGTTTTCTATATATGTATGTGTATAGTATATATACTTATTGATTTTACTATAAACTTTTAAGTGAGACCATCGACTGACTGCATTTGGCTTTAAGTGTCATGGCATTTTAGTATATAAGATCTTATGTTCTATGTTTATATTTAACATTTGGTTTTTGTCTTTTTTTTTTGGACTATTTTCAGATATCAGTCGTCTGTCGCGTTCACCGTCGCCGTTGCAATCGAATGGTAAGTGGTATCAGCTGTTGTCCAAAAACTGGAACTCAAACTCGAACTCTCTAACCCCAATTTACGATTTACGATTTGTGTCCACTTTCTGTCTCTCAGTTTTTGTGAAACATCTGCCATTGGGCATCAGTTTCACTAAATCACTCGTATGCGTTTTCAAAGACAATAAACAGGAACCGAAAATCGAAACTAAACCGAATTGAACCAACCCTTCTTCGATGTGATGGCAGCTCGAGCTAGCCACGCGCTTAGATTTTTAGGGTTGCCCCGAAAAACCGAAAAACCCAACACAATGGACTGTCAAAACTTTTGTCGCAGCCCTTTTGCCAGTGATTTAGGGAATAGATAGAGAGAGAGAGAGTGAGAGAGTGAGAGAGAGAGAGAGAGGGACAGGGAGAGAAGGAGTCTCATCCCCTCTTGCCTTTTGCCAAGTTGATGTCTTGATGTCTTATTAAATGCCTCTTTTTCAGCCCCCCCTCTCGTCTGTTCTTTTAGTGTTGACTTAACAGCTTCTTAAGTAGTTTTTGGTGGCATTTAAAAATCCATTTGACAAATTCTTTAAGAAATCTTCCCCTCTCTCCCTCTCCCTCATCATCTCTTTCTCTCTCACCCTTCTAAATGTTGGACAATCATTATTATTCATAACTCGTTATTGTCGGGTTTGTTAGATGCGTAAAATTTGCAATTCACACATTTTTACGCCCACGTCGACGTCTTACGGACGGGACTCTGTTAGTCACGGCTCAACCTTTTTATTTTTTTTTTTGAGCGAATTTTTCGTTTTCCTATTCAATATAAATATATTTTGCTCTCCCCCGTTTATTGACAGAATTTTTGCTTGATTTGAATTTTCATATGCATGAGTTGGTGTGTGTGTGTGTGTGTGTGTGCGACTGGACACAGTTGCTGTGATTTCTTTCACGAACCATATACTAAATGTGTATTTACATATATTTTATGCAAAAATTATTCCGTTATGCTATGCTTTGAGTGTGGGATCATCCTATCAGTGTGCACATGAAAACTGACCATTTGCCTTTCCTCTTCTTCTTTTATTGGTTCGATTAAATGAACAGGGGAGGCGAGAAAGGGGGATATTAGAGACATAAATTTGTCACTTGATCAAAAGAAACTCATTGCAATACAAATATCACTCTGATATTTGCAATTTAGATTAGAATGTTTTTAAAAACCGAATTTTATAAGGTCTTAAACTATCCTTACTTTCATTAACCTCTACGATCTCAGGATATACTTAAGATTTGACTCTTAAATTAGTATGAAATTTTCTCAAAATGAATTTCTTTTATTTTTGAACTATCCTCACTTATATTAGCCCCAAGTAACTCAGCTTCAGTAATAGCTATTACCTCAAAAATTTCAGTTTATCATATGAAAGATGTTTAGCATGAAATTTAAAAACTTTTCAACTATTGTAACTTTTCCAAACCATCTTCCTTTAGGCCATTTAGTCTGACCGCCTACGCCCCTGCTTAGGGGCTCTTCACACAGAGAACACATACAAATCGAATTTGCACATCATCTGAATACCAAATGGACGCACGTAGCCGTTCCCATAGCCTTTTGCCTGGACCGAACCGAAAGTTATATTCTTTCCCACTCCCCTCGTTTGCTTTTTTTTCTCATCTTATTTCCATTCTGCAATATGTAACGAAACGATTGACCATGTGGGTCGCCCACTTGGGCAAATAAGTCATCAAATTCACGTAGTCAGAGAGGCAAAAAGCGAAAACATCTTCAACCACCAAAACATATGCAAAAATCCCAAAGATGAAGGACTACTTCAAAGAGGGTTAATATAGAGTAAACTATGCCCACAGTTTTGTTGTTGCTTTCAAAAAGGGTTTCTAACCTTCGACGAGTCGTTCGTTTCTAGTCCGAAACATAGTAATGAACTCTGTAAAGTCCCTTTGTCCGGTGTTTTGTGTGGTATTTAAATATTATTGCAAATCAATTGGTTCGTCTCAGCTCCCTTTCACAAACATTTATATACATATATATATATAAAATGCATACAAATAGCAAATTTATACAAAACGCCAAAAACGAAAACCATTTGAAATGCTAAAATGGCACTTAAAAGCAGCTAAAAGCGTCAGCTCTGGTGCCTGAGCCTCAAACAAAATGAAAAGAAAACACGAGAATTCCATTTGATGTGTCTCTCAAGGTGAACACTATGTAAACTATGCACAATGGAGGTGGATTTCGAGTTGAAGCTGGCTGGACTCAGGGAAACTTCTTGGTTTCTTGCCACCTCTTTTTGCCTTTTGCCTGTCGCTTTGGCATAATAATTTCGGCTGGGTGGTCACGTGAAAGCCTTTCTTTTTTTCACTGGGGGGAAAACTCAACCGACTATGAAATTGAGTGAAAATGTGGAAAATGCTAAAATTTATGCAAAAAATAAATAAAGAAAGGAAACAGAGAAAAAGGACCACACACTGGATGGCTAATTTTTGCATAGCACTCGTGGTTGAGGGGTATGGAAAAGAGAAATTCGTTTGGTTTTCATATATTTGTTTATGATGATTTTGGGCAGCTTGCAAAAGGCTTCATTTTGAAAGTTTTTTGAAAAAAAAAAAATGTCATAGAAATACACTTATTATAGCAGCTTCCGAGAGGGCTTTGAAAATTAACCCTTTATATTGTTTCGGTAAATGGAATGGAGTTTATAAAAATACGTTTAAATAAACCTATATATGATTTATCGTTAAATCATATGCATATGATGTCCATTAGTTACAAATTTAGTAAAATTTTCCATTTCGGTATAACGGTATTCATTGACTTCGATAACGGTTAATAAGTTTCGACTTAATACAAAATATTTTATCCTCTTACTGAAGTCTTACTACTTTTTCCTCGTTAGAAAAATAGCATTTCGGTATAACGGTTTATAGACATCGATAACGGTTATTCGGTTTCGGTTGCATATAAATATTTTCCGGCCCCATTTGATTTACACAAGTTTTACTTTTATATTTAGTATGACATTCGATATAAATGTTCTTCGACTAAAGTTTCGGTTAATTGGTTTCGGTTAAATGGAAAAAACTTTATTTCGATAAAAGTTTTTAACATACTTTATCATTTTTTTTTCGCTCTTTCTAGCCTCCGATTGCGATGATAATAATTCCAGTGTGGGCACTTCTAGTGATCGCTGTCGCTCACCGTTGAGTCCAGCTTTGTCGCTGAGCCAACAGCAGGCCAAACGTCAATTGTTGGTGCCACATCCGGCTCACCATCATCATCCACATCTGCCACATCACCATCATCATGTCCAGTACAAGCAAGAACAAACAGACGACTATGATGATGATGATGCCAATGGTGGGGCCTTGAACCTGACCAGCGACAATTCACGTCACAGCACTCAATCGCCGGCCAATTCAATGAAATCCTCGAAGACGACCACGTCGCCACCACCATTACCCCTAGAATCACTCAGTCGTCCGGTGATCTCTCCATTAGCTGCCTCATCAGCGGCAGCAGCAGCAGCAGCAGCAGCAGGTGCATCTTCCTGCAGTCCTCCTCCACCCGCCACATCCATGGCTGCTGCTTCAATGGCCGCCGCAGTTGCTGCAGCAGCCGCCAATGGTATCAATCCGCTCCTGGCGCTCCCTGGAATGTCCTCACCGCAAGCCCAATTGGCGGCCGCTGCTGCTGCTGGTCATCATCCATTGTTGTCCGCCCAGGACTTTGCTCAGTTCCAGCAATTGCTGCAGCAACGTCAAGTTGCCCTGCAGCAACAATACAACAGTTATATGGAACTCTTGCGCAATGGTTCGTTGGGCCTGCAACAAGATGATCCCAGCCTGGCCACCCAAGTGGCTGCTGCCCAGTTTCTAATGCAAAGCCAATTGCAGGCCCTCAATCAGGCCAATCAGCAATTGCAATCGTTGCAAAAGCGGCAAATGGAGGACTCCACATCCTTGAACCTGCCGCAGCCGCGTAGTTCCACGCCAAACATGAGAAGTCCCATATCGGTGCGAAGTCCTGCCAGCTCACCGCCTCAGATAACAGCGGCGGCCAGCACATCGACCACCACAATGCTGCAGATTACACCACCAAGTTCCTCGGCTAGTTTGAAATTGAGTGGCATCCTAACGCCCAGTACACCGACAAGTGGCACCCAGATCTCCTCCACCGGTTCCACGGGCGCTAACTCTGGCACTCCTCAAGCGAAAACTGTGGCCAGTGCCCGAGCGGCGGGTGAACAACCCTCACCCGAGGAGACCACCGATCTGGAGGAACTTGAACAGTTCGCGAAAACCTTTAAGCAGCGACGCATTAAACTGGGTTTCACCCAAGGCGATGTGGGTCTGGCCATGGGTAAACTCTATGGCAATGATTTCTCTCAGACCACCATTTCCCGTTTCGAGGCTTTGAACTTGAGTTTTAAGAACATGTGCAAGCTGAAGCCTCTGCTCCAGAAGTGGTTGGACGATGCTGATCGCACGATTCAAGCTACGGGCGGAGTTTTTGACCCGGCTGCCCTTCAGGCCACGGTTAGTACTCCGGAGATAATTGGACGTCGTCGCAAGAAGCGCACATCGATCGAGACAACCATCAGAGGTGCTCTCGAGAAGGCTTTCATGGCCAATCAGAAACCAACAAGCGAGGAAATCAGTCAACTGGCCGATCGTCTGGGCATGGAAAAAGAAGTTGTACGCGTTTGGTTCTGCAATCGTCGACAGAAGGAGAAGCGTATCAATCCTTCACTAGACAGTCCCACCGGTGGCGATGATATGGATGAGTCACCCTACATGATGCACTAAAGGGGGTCGTAGTGATGATGGGATAGAAGAGGAATGGCGAAAGATTCGGAGGACAAAAAGTGCAATGCAAGGAAACACAAGGAATAAATAAGAGTAAATTGAAAATGCAACTGGCCAAACTATAAACAGGTGTGTATAACTTAAAGAACTAGTTCTTTCCAACCTCTTTTTCAAATAGTTTTTAAGTAACAGTTTCTTTTGGTTCTGTTTTATGTGATTCTGTTAAAAATATTTTCACAATTTTTAAAACTAGTTTCACCAGTTATAAATGAAGGGGACACCTTTAGGAACAAGTTCCAAATAAAATATTTGTATAATGCAAAATTAGTTTGCGTCTATTAAAATAGATATGAACTAGTTCCTACAAATACGATCCGGTAGATAACAAAACCTTTAAATTATGGCTAAAATCTCAGTTGTAATGAATTACCAGAAAAGTATTTCAAAATATTAAAATTACACATTGTTTGAAGTAATTACTAAAGAAATGCTTTTACTTGTTCTTTCCGTTCCAGGTTCAAAGACGCAAACACATCAAATACTAGCTTAATTTATACACACACACACACATACAAATCTGGGGTTTGTTTTATATGTTAACTATTAATGGTACTTGTATTTATTGTAACTACTTAGAAATATATCAAGAAATACAAAATTTTTGCTAATCAAATGAACAAAAAACAAAACAAAGTTCATTTGATTAACCTTAAAAAATTTTGTTTAATTCAAATGCCAATCATTTGTTGTTCTTGTTTAGCGAAGAAGATCAAATGATTGTTCATTTCAATCTATATGTAGCATAATTATATATGTCATATATGTATTGTGTGTATATGTATGTGTGTGCGTATTATTAATATATAAGTACAGTCTTTTACCATTTTCAAAGTCAAACAAAATACCACAACTATTCCTAGCGAATGAATATATATTACTATACATTAAACAAATATCTTTTAAATCCTTTCATATTTATTTGAATTATTGTGCGTGAATACTGTGATAATCAAATTGAATGATTTTAATTTTAATTTACATTTAATCATAAAAAAAAAACCCAAGAAAACACAAAAAAAAAACAAATTATAAATATTTTTAGCAATACATTTTATGTTATGGGCAAAAGTAAACTAACTAAAGTAAAACAAAAAAGAAATTAAAATTAAAAATTCATTATCAAAACCTTTTGGAATTTATAAACAAACAAAAGGACAAACAGAAAACCATTTTGTAAGTGTGAAATGTGTAAAAACAAAACAAAATACTAATAGAATTTTTAAATGTAACAAAATACAAGAAAAACAAACGAAAAAACAAAACACAAACAAGAAAGAAAACTTTAATAAAAATTCAAGAATTATCAAAAAAATACAAAAAGAAAATTTAAGAATTTTTTTTTATTTTCAAAAAAATTGGGGTAAATAAGGGGCAAATGGAGCATAGAAGGTATTTTTATGCATTTTAGGATCCCTTATCGTTTACGTAATCTCAATCAACATCAATATTCGAGAAGAAGTGGTCAGATTGATAGGCTTGGTTACTTTTAACCAACCAACTTAAATAACTCTCTAATTAATGCAAAGTCCAAAACTGGACCAATTCGGCGTGATCAAAAATTAAAGGGTATCTTAAAGTTGGCATTATTAAAATTTTTTGATACCGATTATGAAACGTTTTCTTTTTATTTTATTTTTTTTTTTTTTGGCGCAGAAAGGGGAGCTCAGGGAATACTTGAAAGATAAGAATCACGTAACTAGTTCAACTGTCGAGTGGCCGTTTGGCGGCTGCTGCTTCAAAGACTCCGGAACGCGATAGTAAAATGGGGAAAAATTAAAAATTTTAATAAATAACAACATGCAAAACTGAAATTAATTCATGGAATTTGTATTCGCCCGCGTGCAGAGAAGAGCCAGAGAGACAGAGACATCGAGAGAGAGAGAGAGAGTGAGACTCAAGTCTAATAAGAAACAGACACCCGGTTCGGCCGCATGCTCATACGATGCGATACAATCCGATCTGATCCACAACTCGATACAATATGAGATGCAGATGAGGCCCAGTCATGTCATGCCAAGGGATTGTGGTGGAGTGGCAAGAGTTGGGGGCACTATCAATGGAGAGCCGACATCAAAATGTGAATTCACTGCGATTTTGACTTGCCAACAACAAAGTTGAGGGCAGAAGGTGCCGGACAGGGGGCGTCATTGTCGTCGTCATTGTGTCGCTTGAGCTTTGAGCAATTAAAAATTATACTTGCCCCATTGTTGAATGTGTGCTGAGCCAAGCAACTACAGTAAAAGGTCGCTACAAATAACTTAAGAAACTTACAATAAACAATGTCAAAAAGTAGCAAAAAAAGTTATGATATCCACTTTCAGTTTTAGTTTTAGCAAACTTTTGATTTAGACTAGAAAATTGCTTGGAACTAGAACATAAACAGTTTATAAAATTCTGAACAAAAAAACTTTGTTTCTAATTGAAATAAGTATCATCATAACTTATTAATAAGTTAATTCTAAAATTCCCAATTAAAATATTGGCATATATTGCCTCTGTTGATTAAGATAGGTGATATTTGCAACTAAAGGCATATCAATCAGTTATATTTCAGATTTTTGTTTATATCTACAAATTACCAAAAAAATGGTTTTATTTTGTTAATATTTTATAATTCCTTCATTATTATTGGAATTTTTTAAAGGTTCAGCATTTCTTTGGTGTCATAGATTTGGTATAAGAAAATTGTCTATTCATAATAACAAATTTTCGTTTCATCTTAAAAGAAACTAGTAAGAATTTTTGGCGATAAACGTTTTGGTAAACCCTTTTAACGTGGAATATCAAGAGAAACAAACCAATTTTAGATTTCTTAAGACTTTTGAAAATTGAAATTAGATTTTTTCCGTCACTTTATGTGAGCTTTAACTGTAATCATTAGGAGAAGGGCAAATGCAGTCGAACAAAGCGAGACATATACGCAAATGATGATCCCTCCTGTGTACCCTCTGCCCATCCTGCCATCTCGCCTTGCGTCCCATCCCTAACAGACACTTGTTTGCATGGAATCGCGCATAATCATCGCGTGTCATGTGGAAATTTCTACTATTTATGGTCTGTTTGTTTGTACTCAGAGGAAAACAAAAAAAAAAAAAAAAAAAACAACAACAGAAGAAAAAAACGCTTGATGCGACCCCTTTGAGCGCACTTAAGCTTGCTCTTTGTTGTTGTTGTTGTTGTTCTTTTTCTGTAATAAATTCATGGAAAATTGCTGGTAATTATAAGACAAGCGACGATGATGATGACGATTTCACAAGAATTTCCACCACTAGCCAAAAAAAATTTGCATATGCAACGAGAGCAAAGCAAAAGCCACAATTGGCCGATGGGTAAATGCAAAATTGGAACTCGTAAAACTCCAACAACATTGTAGATAGATTTATCTTGGTTCCTTCGGCTCTCTCCTTTTCCCTTAGGTCTGTCTTTGTTGTTTTCCCAGGTAACTTTCTAACTTTGGTGTGTGGTGAATATTCATTTCTAAAAGTTCTGATATGATAAATCAAGGGAATTATACAAATTAAAGCACATTTAATTACCTTCAAGGGGGAATTTTGTTTTGAAGGGGGACGGTGTTGGAAATACCAGGAAATTCTGCCATTTGAAGTGGATTATTTAAATCTTTTGAAGTGAAGTGGATGACTGACAGTCATCATCAGGTGGCATCAAAGACATCAAAACTAACGAGTACAAGGCATAAATTTCTTCTACTTTTTCATCATCGTCGTCGTCGTCGTCATCATCATCTTCTTCTTCTTCTTCTTGTTTGAAGCAACTTTCTAGTGCAACTAAGAGAAAATTTGCAATGCATTGCATTTTAGTTGGAATTGTTTAATTTATCAGTTCAGCACACAGTTGGCATCTCACTCCGCAGGGGGTAAGGGTAACCACACATTTGCGGGAGAGGGTTAGGAGGGTATACGGGGCAGGTGGCAACTAAAGCCTATGAATATGCATCGATGGAACCTGCTGACTGACTCTGCACATAGTATTTCCAGTTGGTGCTGCATTTCATTTCGAAAACGGCAAAACGAAAAACAAAAAAAAAAGAGTTTTCAACTAGTCTGCAACTTGTTGAATGAGAGAAACACTCCACTCCAAAGTGTAGTGAAGGGGTGTCAGGGGCACCAGCATACCTTTTCACAAAACAGAAAGCATTAAGGGTCAACTAAGTTAATGCTTAATACCAATACGATAAGCAATACTAAACGAGTATATGTATATAAGAAGCAAAAAAACGAGTTTATATGAGATTTGCCTCTTAGTGACTTGTTTTAAGCATTAAACCAATCGAGAAGAGTTTCTCAGTGTATGAAAAATATAGCATTATATACTCATTGTTCTGATTTTGTTGAAGATAGTTTATCATAGCAATGGCTTCTAAAAGAATCAATTTTGCTGAATTAGTTAAATTAATTCACACAACGAATAATTATTATTTTATTAAGGCATATAATAAAAAAACAGGAAACAAAAGATAATATAATCAAAAAATGTGTTAATCTTTGAATTTTGAATTTTATTATAAACAATTTGTTTCGATCGATGAAGAACGCCTTGATTGGAATACGCTTTGATTCATTCTTGGCTTCAACAAATGAACGTTTCTTTCACGACAGAATCCAAAAATGGCCAGAAAGAGGGAAACAAGTAATAGCAAGTGAAGGCCAATACTTTGAATAAGGTATGAATTAATTTTGTGATGCAAATAAATGCGTTTTTTAAGCAAAAAACGTACACAATTAAGTTTTACACCTATAAAAAATATGTACATACTTGTATAAGCCCTGTGAGTCCACAAATATATTAACCGAACTTGATTATAAAGTAACAATCGTTCTTCCCAGTTTTTCTAGTTTCTCCATATATCAAACCCAGTCAAGTAAAGATTAAACGTGATTTTATCATTAATCATAACTTATAAGAAAAATAGTTGAAATAACAAAATACCTACAAAACGTAGAAGAGTTATTTTTGTTTAAGAAAAGTAACAAATTTTGCATATACCAACAGACATTATTGTAAATTTCGAGTCTCAGTCCCAATTCCTTGTTGAACCATTTGAAATCGGATCTGTTGTATGTTATATTTGCATTTGCTGGCAAAGGAACATAAAGAAACATAAATTTTTCTTCAATGGCCAACGACAGAGCACAGAGAGAAACTAAAAGGAAGAAGACTTTGGCTTGTGGATCAACAATCGGAATATATTGAATGCGTGTAATGGCTTCCTTACAAAAGAAGCGTGGCAAGGGGAGCAGCGAAAGAGATGAAAGAGAAGGAGAAGAAGAAGTCGGATAGAGTGATGTCCATGATCAAAAATCCGACAGCCGATGCCGCCGTCAGTCAAAAGGGAAAGGCATGGGGATGAGTAGGCCCAGACAATTGGTAGGCAGTGTCAAATGCTGAGGGAAAAACATTGAAAACATAGAATGGAAATGTAACTTTTGCAAGTGCCTAGTTAAAGTTTCCTAATAAGGCGACCTCACAAATTGTTTTTGCCACTCGACTGAGCAACTTGCAACTTCCTTTTGTCATTAGGAAGATAAAATACTTTGGCTTACGCTTAGGCATAACCAAGTAGCAAAAGGTACAAATGCGATGGAGTAGGAGGAGTACGAGCCGAAGTGGGAGGAAGAGATAATGTGAAGGGAATTGCATGTGGGGAGGAAGGCACAACGTAATCCAATAATTTTTTAATTAAAACTCAACACTCGAAGCAAACAATTTTTTCCAGATAAACTGTCATTATGCGCCCGTCAATTAATTTTTTGTTCATTCTCTTTCTCTCCTTCTCTATGTTTGTCTCTTTCTTGGTTCTTTCCAGCAGTTTTAATGATCATCATCAGCAACAAAGACAAGCAGAAAGAACAACAGCAACAGCAACAGCAACAACAACAGCAACAACTTGACGACGACACTAAATGAATATTGATAAATGGGGCGGTGCTCCAGAAAAGTGGGCGTTGATGTGTGAAGAAGTCACAAAAAAATGTTATAAATATAACTATAACCATTTAAGAGAGAAAGAAGAAGAGAGAAAGCCAATTGCAACTTGGACAACTTCACTTGTTCTGTATGAGCCTCAAAGGTTTTACTTTTGACAATTAACAATTAGTTTGGGGGGGAATGGCATTGGGCATGGGATTGAGTTTAGGTTTGGATTTGGGTTTGGGAATGCGGCATTAGGAAGAAGACAACTTAATATAAGAGCTAAAACTTTTAATATTTTCTGCAGAAATTTAGAATCACAAAATTTCTTTGACTTCCAAGTGGCTTTCCATTTGTGTGGGCGTTATTTTGGATAGTTCTTTTTAAATTTCTACATCATTTAGTAATCACAGTAACAATAAGAATTTCGTTACATTTTCTACCTTTTTTAATTGAATTTTTAAAGAATACACTTAGGTGAGGTATTTTATTTATCTCGTTCATTTTTTATTATTAGTTTCATTTTTTCTGTTCATTTACTTTGTGTATTCAATATGTTCGTTTGTTCACTTCAATCATTTTGTCATTCCTTCTGTTCATTTCAATGAGCATTCTTTATTCATTTCATTCATTCATTTCATTTAATTTCTTTACAAAGTTTTATTTGTTGAATCACAATTAAAATATGATTTAACACTCATTCCAATTAGTGGAATATATGTTTTATAAAAACTGATCATTCCGATTGAAACTACAGATTTATTTGCATTTTATTTTAAGAAAACTTCTCATAAAATTTTGAGATTTTCAATCATTATTCTCTATTTCAAATCTTTTATTAGTAAAATCATTATCCTCTCCTCTTCCTTTATGAGAAATGCTTCAGTATATCTTTAAGACTTAGTGAATGAATACCTTTGACTCGTTGCCCTCATATTAGAAAAATTGTAAAATGTTCTTAAAAATATAGAATAACATTCATCGTCTGACGTGAAATAATCATTTTTACCTTTACTACACAAATAAAGGATACATTAAACTTTAAAATTAAAATAGTTCCAACTTAGATAATGTAAGGAACTACAGCTAATCTTGATCTATTATTATGTGACCTCAATTTATAATGTTTATTTTCAATGGCTCAGAAAGCGAGATCCGTTTATAGAGCTATTCCTTTATGTTCTACAATTGGAAAGGCAACTTGGGGCTACATTCATTGTTTTGATTGCACTTCCAGGGCTACTTAGAACGATCCTTATTTAACCACATGGCTTGGTTCCCCTCTAGTATTTCCCTTTCTCCGCATATTAAAACCTTTCAACACGCGCCAAATGTCATAATAAATTTTAACATAGACAAAGAAGAAGGTAGAAATAAGTAATATAGGTTCCACCCTCGCAATGGATACCTCACTCTCACTCTCACTCTCATCTCCTCTCCTCTCCTCCCACCACACATATTTTGTGTGGAATGACAAAGCACTTTCGATGATATTGCCGTAATAAAGGAACACGCGATAAGGATCGCAGTGGTCAAGGCCACTCGAAAGAGAGAGAGAGAGCGGCTAAACGTTGTGTTTAAACACAAAAAGGACTCGCTGAGTTTACGGGTTACGAAGAGGATCTCGTGGTATATAGGGGCATCAGCGGCAAACGTTTTTCAAGGGGGTAGGTGGGGGAGATCGGCAAAGAAGAAGCGTGCCAGAAGTGCGAGATATTATGGGGGATGATGTTCGTAATGATGCGGATGGCTGTAGGCCTGAATCGAGTGCTATTTAGACCAATTTAGACGCCTACACAAAAACCAGAAAGACAGTTGCTATGGCTGCTGTCCGAGTATTTCTACGAACACCCCGAGTTGAGAGAACAAGCGGACAAATGAAAATCATAAATCACATGACATCAATGGAAACGTTTCTCGTTTTTGCACCTGGTCGACGATTTTGTGGGCGACCGAATGGGTCAGAGGTATGGTCGATCGGTCGATTGAATTACTCAACAGAACTCTCAACTCTGACTTCTGTCCCGAATTTCGTCCGTTTTTATATTCTCTACGCTCCATTTGACAATTGTTTTTCAAGAGAGTTTTTGGTAAATAGACTTGATGACTTTATTTAATTTTTATTTTTATTTTTAAACCATTGTTTCGTTTTAAGCATTGTTCTGTTCTTTGGTTCCAGAACCGCCTGCAATTTTTCAAGGGCTGTGAAAATTGCAGCGGAAAACCTCTACAATAATGTGAGTAGGAAACTCGTATATATGTACATATAGCAAGATATCTTTTCTCTTAGCTTCCTGAACAATTAAAAACGCAAATTTCGCACATTGTCTTAATTTAAATAAATTAAATTTTATGACACAATTGCAAAAATGCAACTGCAAGTTGGCTGTGGCAGAAAGCGACGTCTTTAATTGGCTTCATCTCGGCCGACGAGTCATTTTAATGGTTATTTAATATCTTCCCTTGATCCGATGTGTGAGACGTTTGTGTGGGGGTGGTATGAGTGGGGAGGGAGGTGTAGTTTGTGGTTCGTATTCATTTGCATGGCCGAACAAGAAAATACAATTAAAAATTTTCGCAAAGTATTCTTTCGTTTTATGTGCATTTAATGAGGAAAAATTAAGTAAAAAAAAGGGTTTCGCCTTTGCGTGTGAATTTAATTTCAAACTTTTAGATACATTTTATGTCTTTGCATGGTTCGAGTCTATTTCCAAGTTGGCCAAATGAGATATATTTTTTTTATAGATTTACATAATTAGATAATATATATTTTAATTTCTATGGCTATATGGTTCAGTTAGATTCATTATAGTATTTTCTTTTTTTTACGATTGTGTTTCGTGTTTTGTTTGCTTGTCTTTGCTGATTATTGCAAAAATTAAATGTATATTTACTGGTTCTTTGCTTCCCCCCTCCCTCACTCTCTAACTCTTCATCATATTGTGGCCTGAACAAGATCTTAAAGATTTGGTATAGTCTCTGTGGCATAAAGCACCGCCCTCTATAGATTACCGGAACAGTGAGTCTACAATTGAAATTTTTTGTTGTATGCTTAGAAGAAGCCTAAAAACTTTTTTCCATACTGTCCTCTTCTTCAAAGTATTTTCAGCCTTTAATAAGGCTAACAGATAGGGAAAAATATTTGCCTAAAAAAGTGTCTTCTCAATTGTTGTCTTTAAAATTGTTGAGTTAGTAAAATTATAAACCATTGTTTAGCATAAAGTCCAATAAAGATTTTAGCTTTCGCTCTCTTTCTTGTGGGTTCTGACTGGGAACTATAACTTTTACATAAATATATTGAAAAGTTAAACTCTAAGATAACTCTAGTTAATAAATGGATAAACAAATAAATGCTGGAAAATCTAATATATACCTAGCTAAATTGAAGGAGCTCAGAACAGAAAATCTTAAAAAAAACGAGATTTCTATTTTACACGACGAATTGAACAAAGATCTGAAAAAATATATGTGTATATTTAATATATCTGATCTGTCTAGACGAGGTTAGCCTAAATTTTTATCCAGTTGTAGGCATAAAACTATTGCCAATAGAGAAGTGAAAGCATTAGAACTTCAAACAGTTAGAGGAAAGCCACCTTGAAGAAAGCATAACTTGGTCTAAGCTTTAACTAGAAAAGTCTTAAAAGTGTTTTCGTTACAATCTCAGTGTATTTGGTTGCACTGTAACTTAACAACTAAATTATAAAGTGGCATGAAATGATCATGAGGCGGCATTAAGTAGCTACCTTCATTAAGTTGCCTATAATGAAGTAGGTGTTGCTGCAGCATTTGGGCTCTGCCTTTGCAGTTACATTAACATAGACGCCCCGCACACCTCCACAACTACAACACACTTCACTTCTCCCCTCCCCACCACTATTACTCCTCTCACTATCACATGGCAATCACAAGCTCCAGATCAGAGACACTCATTCTAAGTATGAGCAGAGGGAATGAGGGAATTGTTTCTTATATTTTTGCAAATTAAATTCACAAATAATATGCAGACCAGCGGCAAGAATCGCATGTGGCAGCAATTGCATTGCATTTCGCATGCAAAGTGGAAGTTGGGCCATGCCCCATCCCCTCTTAGATGCGGCGCCAGTTTCTGCGCTTCGCTTCGAGTCACAGACACTTCGTTATAAAACAATTTAATTTGCCCAAGAAACCAAACCGAAAAAAAAGAAACAAAAAAATAGAAGCGTATACGAGGCGAGCAAAATATTTACAAAACTAATTTTTAATTAATGGCCATCAAAAGGCGGCAACAAAGAACTGAAAAACTAAGACCACAGAACCATTCATACACACTATAAGGCCGATGTTTGTATACCCTCACTTTGCTTTGTAGAGCAAGACTCTAAAGGTGAAGCCAAGCTTAGTTTGAGATGAAATCTAAAAGAGAAAATAAATGAAAAGTTGGAACTGACTTAGCCAAATTGGAACCATTGAAACATGGCTAAAGATCTTTCCTTCCTTAAAAAATGTTAAGCCCTGTTTCATTGTGAAATGATTTTTAAACTACTTTTGAAAAGGATATAAAAAAATACGATTACAAATGATTTTTCTATAAAACATTAAAGAAAACCTTTCAAACTATTAGCTAATTATGTAAAGTGATAATAGATTCAGAAAGATAAAGAAAAAAGACCTCCTTAGAAATAATTTCTTGAACCAAATTTTCTTAATGTTTTGAAGCTAGAATTCAGTTGAAAAGGTTTTCAAAAATACTAGAAATGGTTCGATTTTTTGGACATAAGTAACTTTTACATTTACGAAAAGTATCCATATATGGAAATATTCATTTGAAAGGATTTCAAACTAACAACCATTTAATTAGATTACAAAACATATATACCCAGAATAAAGGGCATTGGCATACAAAAGTGGGGGAAGGGGAAAACTGCAAACGGGAAGTGGTTAGGTTAGGTTCTTGTTGCATGTTCGACCTTTTTGGTATAATTTACAAATTGTTTCTCGGGCCCAAGCAAATACAAGAATAAATGCACAATAATGTAAATACCCAAACACATATGCAATATGAAAATGAATGCTAATTAGGCTTCGAGGGCAAATTAAAATTGCATAATATACTATGTTCGTTGTTTGGTATTGTAGTTGTTGTAATTATTCAATGTTGTTGTTGCTGCACACCTGTCCAAAAGTTATTGAATTCCTATTTGTTTTGGCCATTTAATATGGTTTTTGTTGTTTTATATTTAAGGTCTTAGATTGGCTGCATGCAATAAAACGACACGCAAATAGAAATAATATCTCGTATTTTTTGAATACTCCACCGAAGGGCGCATTTCGATTATATATATTCGGTTATTCAAGTCATGGGAAAACCTATTGAAGGTATATCTATCCAACATTAGGTCGGAACTACTTGAACATCAAATTAGCTAAAGAATATTTATATTATAAATAGTTTAGTTTAAACACTCAGAAAGTTTTTAAAAGTTTAATGAAATTTTCCTAAAATGTGAATTTAAAGATTGGTGTATAGCTTGAAAGCCTTTCTTAAAAATTGTTATGTGTTTCTTAAACCTAAATATTTGGCAGTTTTTCCTTTTTAGATTTATGAGAGAGCTTCGAACAAATTTCGTCTCTAACAGTTTATCATATCTCACTAGACAAACTTCTATTATGATTCTATTATCCTGACATTTTCATAGAAAACAAGGACTGCACCTCTCAGAAGTGCAGTGAAAATTGTTAAACGAAATCCTATCTTTGATTTAATAAAAATGCCTAAAAAAGCAATTTATAAACTTTAAGCTACAGCTACGCATTTAGTTGCTAATTCATAGCATACTTTAGGGGCATACTTAAAGGATTTATTAGATTCAATTAAAATATGCAATTGCTTACCTAAAGGACAAAGAATAATTCACTACGAAATCCCGTTTAGAAAATAATATTACATAATCTTTGTAGAAAAATCTTACGCAGATTAAAACATTTTAAATAATTTGATATTCCTAGCACAACAGACTATGATTTAACTCTTCTACTCGTTGTTAGCCAAGGCTAATTGCAATTTGGATGATTAAAGAGACTGAAGTGCTCATAGAGAATGGTTTTTTTTTGTTTTTTCTCAACTGTCAAAGTTTTTCCCGTTTGAGGTTCGTTTGAGTGAGCACAATGGCAAAAGTTGTGCATAGTTTTTAAACTCAAATTAAAGCACAAATTGCTACCGCATTCAACTTCAAAAGGCCCGAAAAGCCAAAGCCCAACTTGAAGCCGCAGCCACAGCCAAAGCAAAAGCAAAAGCCAGAGTCGAAGTTGAATGTTGAATGTTGGTTGAAAGTACAGTAGCCCAAAAGATTTGCGTTGCGGCACAAAGGCAAAAAGCCATGATGTGATGATGGTCCCAGTACAAGAACAGCAACAACAACAACAACAACAACAACAGCATTCACATCCATCAATTTCTGACGCTTTCATCAAGACGATGACCAAGACGACATTTGCCACAAAAGCAATCCACAAGGCAAGCCACGTTAAGGCAAGGCTGGGCAAAGCCAAGGCAAGGCACACGGCATGGCAAAGAGATCTTGGCCATGTTCTGATTATTGTTGCCACTCGAGGACTGGACACACTGTTGCCTCAGCTACTTCGGCTTCGGTTTTGTGTGCGCATTTAAATTGTCGGCAGGATCCAAGCGTTTTTGCGCTAATATCCACCAAAGCTGTTACCTCTCTCCTTTCCCTTGCTCTTATGCGCTCTGCCTGCCTCTGACGCTCTCTTGCTCTGTTGTCCCCAATGCATTCTTTTTGGCTTTTGTCTCACAAAGCAAACTTTTTTTTTTTTTGCTGACATCTTTTCATCAAAGTCAAAGTCAAATCATTCATTTTGCCGCATCAAAATGCATAAATATTTTCGGTTTATAGAATCGAAATCAGGATTGGAATTGGAATTGTTAGTTGATTGTTTTCAAGGCTCGTTTTGCTTGGGACATTGCGAAATTTGAATAGGGCTGTCGAGTTTTCGATATCCCATCCAAGTCCTTTTAACTATTGAATTCAAAATCTAGGAAACTTTTAACTCACCAGTAGAGTAATGATACTTTTTAGTTCCCTAAAGTATGCTATAGTAAACTATATTTGCAAATTATTTTCTATTTTTGTCCTTGAAAGGGGGAGTATCCATCAAGAAATAGGTCCAGGTCTAAAAAATGATCTTAATTCTCCTAATTTATAAATGCTTATCTTGCATTATAGCAACATAACACATTTTATGGCCCCCTAAAGTATGCTATAAAAACTAAAATGCCAAAAACCTCACTTTATTAGCTTTTAGAGTAAGCCATATCGTTCTATAAACAAATTTACTAACTTGGTAACAATTTTTTTTTTTTTTTACTCAATTCGACAAGAGGCTTGGCAACCCTATAGCATCTATCACTGCCGCTTACTTCACTTTGATGAAATACCAACAACTGACGACAACATCAACCAAAGAGTAGAAAAAAAAGGGGGCCCAGCCTGCCTCTCTTGGTGCCCCATCAAACCAAAATCGATGCTAATGCAAGAGCCATCAGTTGGAGCTTCTGTATTCCGCAATGAACCGGGGGATCCGTTCGCTTCGCATTGCATCGCATCGCATGGGATCGGCATCGATGCCTTTGAACCGTTGGAAAAACAGCCGGCGCGGTGTGCACAATGCCATCAAAATTTAAATAGGCAAACTCCGTTCACAAAAAAAAAAAAAACCAACAAAAACCAAAAGAGAGAAAAAATTCCCCAATCTCAAAGACAAAAGACGAAAAGAAAGCGAAAGAGTGAAAAAAACAAAACAACAAAATTGGAAATTCTCTGATGTCTGGCGACGTTTTGGTTTTTTTTTTTTTTTGCGGTAACCCCAAAAGAATTTTTGCTGATTCTCAATTAGGTTTGCGCCTAACGGTAAGTGAAATATTCTCATCTACCGCGAGTGAATGTCAAGGTCAACAAAAGTAAGTCTCTGTCCCATGCCAATTGCCAATTGTGATTTATATGGCTGTGAACCAAAAATGATCAAGAATAAGTCTCTGTCTGAATCTCTTTCTCTCTCTCTCTCTCTCGCTCTCTTTCTACCAAGACCCACAATTATCGAATGACAAAAATGAATAACGAGCTCGATCGACAGCCAGCTATGGAAATGTGATAAGCTATAATTAAGACTCCTCTCTGTCTCCACTTTCTGTCTTTCACATACTCTCTTGCTGCCTCCTCTCAATGTGTCTCCTCCTTGAACAATATTGGGGCGTGGCATTATATGCTAAACAACATGCAAGGGGCGTATGGAGTAAACTTGGTGTAAGCAAATTTAATTTATACAATCCCCACAGACAAAGCCCAAGAAGATGGAATGGGGGCAGGGAAGAGCAGATGGATCAGGGAAAGGCACGAGTGGATAAAGGAGCAGGAGCAGCATATGCAAAGAATTAATTTCGTGTTGTTGCAGCAGCCAAGATGCAGCAAATGTGCAGGAGAGTGCGGTGGGTGAAGGGAGGGTTCCATGGCCCCTCAGGGAGGTGGCGGGCGTGGAGACTATCGTTTTCAGTGGATGAGTGGTTGGGGCGTGGCACAACTTTGGCATTTCAATTGGATAAAAAGTGGCGCCCCGACAACAACAACAAGAACAAAAAAAAAACTGGTTATATTTAGTTATTCTTTTGCATTTTTGCAAATTTTGTGCACCGCAAGAAAATTAAGAGAAATATGAAATTTAATATAAATAATAGATTAAAAATTTAATGGTATTCACCTACATGAATTTTTACCTCAGCCAAAAAGTTGAAAGAAAAAGAAAAGTTAATATTGATATCTCCGATTTCTAAGGTTAAAGTAATTTTTTGTAACATTTTAAAGAAGATCCTATTTTTCTTATATCTTTATAATAAGTATAGTCGAATTTTTCGTTTTCCCGAAGAAAAAGAGCATAGGGGAACCGTATAAGCCGAACCTCAATTAACGTGGAGTATTTAAAATATTTCGATGAATCGATTAACACTTAAAGTCTCTTCTTCGAAGGCCAGATAAACGAGGTTCTACTGCACATTCTTCGAATTTAAGACACGCTTCTTGTAAAGAACTAATCTCATAGAGCTCTTGAACGTTCGAAAAGGTTAATCTTGAGAAATCTATAGTCTATCTATAACTTAATAAATCCACAAGACTTGGGCATGCAACAAATTGATTTTGATATTCAACAAATAATTTTGGGATAGAACGCTGTGGTAATAGAGCAATGCCAAATATTGATATGCAAATCTGTTTTAGAGACCATTAAAGTATATTTTCTGCCAGTGTATTGCCGTATAATGGTTCATATCCTTGTGAAAAGCAAAAAAAAAACGGAAATATTTAATAATTCTCCCCTTTTGTCTTAGTTTTTGTTATGTTTTTTTTTTCTTTGCTCTGTCTGTCCCTGCAGCAAAACCACAAAATTATGTACAAACATGCAATAAGTCATAATATTTATAGTTCTGTTCCTTCAACATGAGCAATGTCGACGTAATCGATCAGGTGTGTCTGAGTATTTGGTGTGTGTGTGTGTGTGTGTATGTGTGTGTAAGTGTGAGTGTAGACTCGAAAAACCAATTCATAAATATATTTCAATTCACAGGAAAATTAATTTGCCAGCTAACTTAGATGGATATGGGTGGGTTGGTTTTTTGTATTCAAGTCAATTATTTAGACGTGTTGACGGTCGAAATGCCAACACAACTGTCAATCAATTTACCAAGTAACCAATTTTTTTTTTTTTTTATCATTAACCAATTATTCATATTGTACTCGTCAGCTGTCTAATCGGTTCCGTTACACTCACACACTAATGCAAAAGTCACGCAACATAAGGAACTTTGATCAAAGTAAATATGTATATCTTAACGATTTGAAAAACGATTCTTTTCTCAGGGGAGATTAAAAATTTAATGCAAATCATTGCCCATTTCCATTTCCATTATCTGCCATTTAATGGTCAATTGCATTTTTAGCATATTGTATACCCTAACAAAGAGGTATATACACTTTGATTTGTAGAAAGAAGTGAACAAAATAGATACTTTGGTTGTAATCCTTATTAATGTGAGGCCCAAAGTTTGTGCTTCTTTTGAGTTCTTAGTTCACAGTTGAAGGCACAAGAGAATTACCAACTGTGATGAGTTCAAAATTGGGCCAAAACCATTAAGCAAAAATATTATGAGGAAAAAGTTCTCAATACCAGGCGTGCTTGTGCGTCCACAGGTTACTTGTGCGTTGAAACCTTTTTCTTGAATAGAATATTGCTTTATACTTTAATAATTCCTTTCAATTGAGGTTAATTATCTTTCTTGATAGGAAAAACTTTGTTAAGATTAGGTTAAGCCGATGGACATCCGAGATGGTCAACTTAGACCATAGATTAGGTTCATAAATTTTTACCAGAGTAATTTGTTGCATTATATTTAATTAAAAGAAATCCGAATACAACTTAATATATGTACCTAAATAGCTATATAGATTGTCTATAATTTATAGATGTAAAGAAATAATAAAAATTAAATAAGAAATAATAATGTAACTAATTGCTTTGCAGACAATCTTAGACAATTTTAACCAATGTTTTTATATATTTTTATCTATATAGTTGAGGAGGAGAGAGCACTTAAGGGTATAACCACTTCGTTGAGTCCCTTTTAAGATGAATTCTTTTAACAGTTTATCTATTTTTGGCATGTAAATGTTTGCTTTCCATACACACACAATGCCGGAAAATATTTTGATTAATTGTCTAGATTTCTATATTTTCCTTTGTGTAGATATTTCGTTTTTATTTTTACCATTTCCATTTACATTTCTTGTATATATTTTTTTTTTTGACAGTCATTCATCCAGTCACTGGAGACTCAACTGTCTGTGTCTAACTAGACCCAGACGAACCGAAAATTTTCAGGTCACAAGTATATTTTTTTTTTTTTTGGTTTAGTTTTCTGTTTCTTTGATTTCCATATGAATTTGAATACGTCTTTCTGTGTACTTGTATGTCGACACTCTAATTTGCTTAATTAAATTAACACCTTCAGCTCTCATTACACGAAAATTAGTCTAGGGTAATGAGTTTGGTGCACACATCATTAAGATATAATGAATGAATGAGGTAAAGTTGTTGGTTTTACTTTAATTGAAAATGGTATTTGGTATCTTTTGCTTTTAGTATTCATAATATTCAACATTAATTAATGCTTATCGAAATGTTTTTTTTTCTTATTGTCGTATAATAAATATTACAAGATAAAGATACAACAAACCATTCCCATTCCCATTCGCATTCTCATTCTCCCATCCTTTGGCTCTTGTCATTAGAAACCATCAAGAATGGCAACAACAGAATTGCATATCGAATCCCGTAGAACGCATAAATTAAGAAACTTCCAACAAGCAAAAAGTGGTCAAAAGAAAGACAAGACACAAATGCAGATACAGTAGATACAGTAGCTCCACAGAGACAGTGAAAGAGACAACTGAGAGATAGACAGAGAGCGCGAGAGAGAGAGAGGGTAAGAGAGATGCCCAATGATCACTGTCATCCTCAGAGACGCCTCTGGGATGGAGAATGGCAATGACTGCGCCCAGAGAGCTGTTTGTCATTTGCTCATTTTCAGCCTTTATACACTTTGTCTACTCGGGTACTATCAGGAATTGGATGAGTCTTAAGAGTGTGATTAAAATGTTGGTAAGAAGATCCTACCAAATGAGCATAGCCTCCTACTAATGAAGATTGTGATTGGAGACAGATTTGCCAACAAGGTTGGCAAGAATCAAAAACGAATAGAAAGTTAAGGAAATAGAATACGCAAAATCCCATTTAAATACTTAACCTGCTAAAAAATACTTATTTAATAGAGAAAAAATAACAGAGTATTGGCAATTCGTTTGTGCCCTTCATTTCATTGCTCCTTTTGCACCTTGGCAATGTAAATTCATGGGGCAACTTCACAATTTGCTGTTGCAGCTTCTCCCCTTCTTATTTCGCTTTTTTTTTCCTGGTGCCTTGGAGCCTTGCATATTTATGTGGCTTGTGTTTAACCAAAAGGATGGAGGCGACTTGCGACTTGCCTCCATCTTGTTGCACAACGAACACAACAAAAAAAACTTGATTGATTGGGCTGCCAGTTGAGCAGAGGATGGAAGCTTGGCCAAAATGCAAAAATCTTTTGCAGAGAGTATCCAACAAAATGGCTGATCAACAAAGTTGAAATGTTGTTCTGTTTGTTTGCGATTGAAATTGGTCAATTGAAAAGTTGAATGAAGTGTCTGAAGTGAAAGACTTTTGACTCTTTGTAATTTTCATAAAATTATTCCAAGAAATTTGGTTTTTCATTATTTGTTATTAATATCAGTATTTACCGATAAGCCAGGCACTGGCACTGGCACTGGCACTGGCTGTCCGTCATAAATACAAATATAGAAAATAAAGTGTATAAATAATTGTTTATGTTTATGCTATCTCTTTCGAAAAGCGGAAATTTCAAAATTTCTTTTTTTTTTAATTTTTTTATTTATTAATTGCTTGTTTCGTTCACTGCAGCAATTTGAATTGAATTACGCCTATGATTATCAGGGTAAATACACATACGTCTACTCTGTTCATTTGTTTGTTTATTTAGGGCAATACGTTTTTTTTAGACACCTTTTCCCAAACGACTTCTTCAACCTCTTAATGAAGTCATGTTGTCGTCTGTAGTCAGATATGCTCCAAAAAAAAAAAAAAAAAACAAAAAAAAAAGGAAAGAAAATGTGTCGTTGTCAATATAATCGGTCATTTTTACGGGGCTAGAGAGTTTATCAGGTTTCAAGTGCCTCGTCAGACTACTACTTATTATACTCCTGCCCCCCCATTTTCCCAGTTACCCTCACTCCCACTTCTATCTATCTTTATCAGTCTTGGCATGAAATTTAAATTCAATAGATAAGCTATACGACTTTGACTGATGATGGTGATGTGAGAGAGTTGTGAGGAGAGCCAGGCATTCCTTTGCCTATATAGAGTATTATACAGGTTGGCTGATTGGCATATTTGACGCAGTCATTTGTGTATTTCTATTTTGGTTATCGATTACCGCCGCCGTCGCCGTCGCCGCCGCCATCGCCTTGAGAATTGGCAAATTTAAAATTGAAAATGTTTTTTTTTTTCGCAATTGATAAGGCTTTAAAAAGGCAAAGGTAATAAATTAATATTATTTGGTTTTAATTTCTAATATTCTAGTATCATAAATTGGTCTTTGAACTTTAAGTCGCGACGAAACGATATCGAACTGATCCGAATATAAATATTGTGTCATACCAAAAAAAAAAAAAAAAAAAAATTGAAGTTTATTCATAATGCGGCGGCACTTTTTATATGGATGACACAGTATTTACATATTATTTGCAATCACTTTTGCACTTATCAATGAGCCGCGCTGCTTAGGAACCACTTTAAGAACTTTCAACAAAGTAAAATGAAATTATCTTTTGGGATTAGTTTCTATTTACAAGACCCAGTAACTAAATTCAACTGTTAGTGGAAACTTTAGAATTGTTGGTATTTAATTCTTCTCCACCTTAATTTTATTTAATACTATTAACTTGAACTTTCCCCAAGCAATTCGAATGAAATGGATATGGCCAATCCATTGATTAGTTGGTCAGCTGTTTATATAGATTTTAGTTTATCATGGCCAAAAACAAAATAAAACACACCCAAAAACGATTATACCCATCAAAAACTTAACCAAATGTCAAGCGGAGTTCCTTGGCTATTTACTTAGTAAATTAACTAAAAAAAAAAAAACACAAAGCGAAGAGGGAGAATGGAGTAGGGAGAAGGGGCGTGGCATGGCCAGCGAGCGAGAGCCAGTCAATGTGGGTGTGAGAAAGCAATTTGAAATTGAAATTCAATATGCTGACTTGAGCAAATAAAAAAGCGTAAACGCAAAAAGACAATTCGAATACAAATAAATTGGAATTGCGATAAACGTTGCTAATCAAAAAGGAAGGTCTTCAGCTCCCACCAGTTTTTCAATCGTTTGTTCGTTGGTTCTTCATGGCCATGCGATACTTTGTGACAATTAATACGCTAAACGATGACAATGACCAGGACTACTCTCTCTCTCTCTCTCTCTCTCTCTCTGACAATGATGACAACGACCAGCCAAGGACAACAAAAAAACAAAAAACCAAAAAAAAAATAGTTCTCACCACAAAAGCAAATCAACAAAACAAAAAGAGGAGGCGCACAGGCTTGAAAATTGCCAAAGGACACGCGTGGCGCTCGTTTGCGCAACTAAACTGAAATTAGTTAGAAAATTACCCTCGAGTATGATATAGAAGGAGACAGCAAAACAGATAAAAAATGAAATTTAACGCAAAAGCAGAGAAAACCACAGGAACCCATCGATAATGACTGTAATAAGGATTCAATGATTGTCGTGGATGCCCACGACCCTTCCACCATTTGCCATAGCCATACCACCCTTTCGTCCTGGCCTGTCCTGGTCTTTGGCACGTTTGATAGGGCGTCCAGTTCAACTTCGGTTTTTGTTTTTTTTAACGCTCAGGGTGGATTCACTCATCCCTATTCCGTTTTTTATATGATAGCTTTGTGTCTGGTAATGCCATCCGCCGCATTGGTTGTCAGTGCCCTTCTCTTGGGAATTTGCGTTTTTTTTTTTTTGCGGTTACAGAGAAAATATGCAAATCATTCGAATGGATTTTATGGCCTGCCAGAGTTTTAATGGCCGCAATGCGAAATGATTTGATTAATTCCTTAAATAAAAATATGTCTCTTTTTCTCTCTGAGAAATGTTTAATGTGAAAATTATATATTATTTAGTGGGGGCGTTTGGAAAAAGACTGGAAACATATTCTTCTTAGCATCAGAAGAGAAAATTTCAATTCAAGTTTTAATTGAAAAACCTTATCAAACATGATGAGTTAAAATTATTAAATTAAGTAAGTATTTAGTTAAGTACTTATAGTGTATTCCCTTTTTCAATCTTTTATCATTGAAAATTTTTAGGTTATCTGAAAAATCAAAGTCAAAAGAATATCTTTAGCAGAGAAGGGATTTTCTTTTAACTCAATTAAAAAGACTCGTAAGTCTCTTTCAAAAGTTGTAATACTAATTTGGAAATTCCAAAAATAGTTTTATCTCAAAAGTTTAAAATATTTAAATTTACCAAAGGGAATCTGAAAAAAATAAATCAAATTTAGTTTAAAAGGGGTCCCAAAATTATAGTTGATAACCTACTAATTACCTCTAAATTTAATAGTTTCGTTTCTAGAGCAGGAGAGGACTGCGTAAGTGTTTTTATAAAGTATCCCGAAACTCTTTAATTTTTTCTTTTCTTTTGGCTGAAGCATATTATGTCGATACACCAGATACAAAAAGAAACTCAATTTCTGATACAAAGAATGACAATTTTAACCGAAAAACGGGGAACGAAGTGGAAGTTAAGCTATAAAAATCAACATTCCCCTTAAGTCACATTTTAGACAAGAACTGAAATGTCATTAAAAATGATGTTCGAAGAACCTTTTTAAATTTGAACATATTTGCAATTTTTGGGTTTTTTTTGTTTTCAAAACATTTATATATATTTTTCCCCTTCCGGCATTTGTCCAACTGTCAAGTTGAAATTGAATTTATTTAAATGACCCTCATAACAATTATACGCTCAATTGATAGCCAATGCAAAAGAAGAGACACAACTTCTCTCTATATTCAATATATCAACATTAACCAATTAATTAATTAAGCAGGCACCCACGCATCCCTTCCCCGCAACTTCGCCCCCCACCCCCTTTTGCGTATATCTCTTTACATAAACTAAATGCAATGAGAATTTATGAGACTTTGACGACATAGACGAACAAATTTGTCAAAGCAAATCAATAGGCAGAGCGGTTTCTTCTTTACGCGGTTTACCCAAGTACCGTATCCCTGTCCCCCTTACCCCTCATTAGCTTCCCTTACAAATATTTCCCACACAGTGCTGAAAATGTTTAATTGTAACTGACGCCACCGACGTTCCAGATGTGAGAGAGCAAAAGGCAACAACGACGGCAACGGGAAACGGCGACACTTTTCTCCTGACCGAGGCTTACTCGAAATCGATACGGTCGACGGATGAGGAGAAAAAACAAAAAAAAAGCTACAACAACAGCATTTTGCTAATTATTCAATTGAAGAACATTTAATTTATTTCAATATAATCGAATTGAAAGATCGGAGTAAAGGAAACAGAACATCAACAGAAGGCAAACTGAGGCGCTGAAGCTCCCACGAAAGTCAAACAAATTCATTTAGCCGCTTTAATTGGTTGAGATGAAAATGTTGAACAGAGACGTAGGAGAAAAAGGGTTAAATTTAAAATTCCAATCGATAAGCCGAAACGAATTAATTGCTAAATCGCTCAAAAAACTAGCAGGTGTAGCATACTTTTGAGTGACTTTTTATCGACTGTTTGTTTAGTCGAATAACCGAAACCGAATAACCGTTATACCGAAATGTTCTTAGAAACTAAGAAACAATACTTGAGTATTCTTTAACCATTTGGTAGCGTTTTTTAAAGATATTTACAAGTAGGTTTCGTTAAATTAACTGTTACTTGATGTCAGTAGAATAACCGAAACTGAATAACCGATATATCGAAATTATCCAATTATACCAAATCATATTTTCAGTCAATCTGATTAATTTTAAGTGTATTTAAAGAGTCGTTACGAAATATTTTCAATTTTATTGGCTTAGATCGTAACGAAATTTCCCTTTTGCAAAAGTTTATTGCCAACTACATCCTTGTCTTAGGTTTCCGCACTCCTTCTGTAAAGATGCCGCGGCCCCCTTATACTACAAATTTAAATTTGATTAAGACGGAAGTTTAATTAAATTGAGAGCTTGAAATTAAAGTCGTAAGTTAGGGCATTTTGTTTTCGCTAGCATGAGAAAAGGATAATTCTGTCTTTTTCGCGATTGGTAAGAGGAATTCAATATGAAATTCTCCTCCTACTACTTGATTATTTGCTAAACGAATCGTTTGTTCGTCAAGTTTGTTTTTGCGTAAAGGCGTTACCCAAAAGACAAAAGCTACATTCAGAGAAGTCCGATGGATGGATGTAGATGGAGATGAAGATGGGGATGGAGTTGGAACTGGAGTTGGTGACCGAAGTCGAATTCTACGCAGTGTCTCAACTTTTTGCCGCCTTTCATTGTTCCCGCTGTCTACTTTGATATGCATCCAATCACTGCACGCCGTTTGCCCGTTGCCTGCCTGATGCCTGTCAACCAGAAGCACAACCGCAAAACTTCAACGAGACATCGGCGGCATTCAGCCATCCAACCATCCAACCATCCATCCAGCTAACCAGTGTCCAATGTCCACTTAGTTATATATATAGTTTTATGCCACCATAACAATTGTACTTTTTCACATACTCAAGCGTTCCCAGCCAGATTCCACCATCTTCTTCGACAACGTTTCTACCTCTCTCCCTCTCTCTCTCTCTCTCTCTCTCTCTCTCTCTCTTTCTCACTCTCTCTTTCTCTTGCTCACCTTTTCTTTCTCACTCTGTTTGCCTACCTTCTCGCTGGCTTGTCTCTTTCTGTCGCACTCCTGGCTTGTTGTTTGTACATTTTTATTGCATTTTTCAAGCAATTACTTTGAATATCACCAGAAGCAACAGCAAGCAGCTTCAGCAGACAGCCGGACAGCCAGACAGTGAGTCGAGTCCTCAATGTCAACCGTTGCGTCTGTCAAAAGACATTCACAGTGCTGACTCCTTTCGGCAGGTAGACAGACAGAAACACGCTAAACTTTTTAGAAAGAGGCCAAAATATTGCAGCAATATTTGGTAAAGCTTTTTTATGAACCATTTTTTGAATGCCCTTTGGGCCAATATAAAGAGGTTTGCCTCTTTCGATTCAGAAATGTCAAGAAATAAGACAACCCATTAAAGACCATGTATGGATATTTTCTTAAGCCGAATTCAAGAACTCTTTTACCTTAGGTCGTCAAAACTTATATGTATATGAGAATGATCTATTAATTTTAAGTTTCCTTTTCAAAGCTTAGAAATTTTGACAACTTGTGTAGAATTCCTATATTTATTTCATATATTAAATTTAAAATCAGAAACAACTTATTGCTTGCACATTGGGACTTTGTAGAATTGCAAGATTGTGCCCTATAATTGTTTGAAGTGTGATAGGGGACTGTATGTTCTTAAAAATATTAAACTTGTTTAAGATTTATTTTCTTACTCTAAGGACTTGGTAGCTTGGTGACGACTCAACGATATTTTGGCATTGCGTTTGCTCCTTAAACTGTTCGTGTGATTCACCGTGAACAGTTCTTAGATATGGGTGTTTCTCAATAAAGAAATATTTCACTTAATTTCTTAGCCTTTCTTTCCCTTTTCCTTACTAATTGTTAAATATATCTCGTCCAGTTTATTCGTCTCCTTTTTATGTAAAATTGTTCTGCCAAATTGGCAGCACTTGCTGAACAACATGGCATTGCAGTTAGCATTTTGCACTGATTTAAATCTTCTTTAACTCCTGGCCGCCTGATTCCCCCTTCGTCTTTTGCTCCTCTTTTGCCGTGTGCGTCTTTTGGAGGCAACCTGAACTCATGGTAATTGCCCCCTGGAAGCACTGCTTCTCATTGCATTATGGCTGCCGCCTTGGACTTGAAAGAGGGAATACCGACGACGACGACAACGACGTTCAAAGTCATCGAAGTAGTCTCGTCGAGAGGACTCTCCATCTTGAGTTGGCGTCAGTTGACGTACCCCTGCCGTCTCCTGACATTGGATGCGTCTCCAATTGGCTTTCGGGCAATTAATGGATGAATACTTTAAGTGAGTGATGGAATGACACTTTTGTGTACTTGTAAAGCATTTTTATATGTCTGTTTGTAGTAGAAGAGTCGTAGTGGTAGTGGTAGTAGGTAGTGGGCACTACAAAGAATCCTTAATAGTACCGTGCGATTAATTGTTTAGAATCAATTAGTGTGTCAATTTAGTGGCATTGGATAATGGTGAAAATTTATGGAAATTCTCCTTAAAAGCTCCATGTAGGCTCCATGAAGAAGACGACTTCCCACACATTCCTTGCCACACTTTTTGCACCCACTACAACAAAGAGGATGATAGTTTTTTTGTTTTCTTCGATTTTTTACTTTTCCTTAGAGTCATAATCATAATGAGTGCACGATATGGTTAGGCTACCTGATTTGACAGCTCGTGCACGCGTTTCGCGTTCTAGCAAGTTGATAAAAATCTTCTAAAAGGAGCAACAGAAAATACAAAACAAAAAAAAAAAACAGCGTCTGCTCTAACTGAAGTGGAATGGAGGTTCTTTTGTTTTGGCTTTGCTGCCTTTTGCATAGACAGCACCTAGAGGTACGGCATCAGTTTTGAGTGCTTACCATATCAAAGTTTGCCATCTACTACTACTTCGACTCCTACTACTCTCCCACTTCTCTAGCTCTTCCAACCCGTTTTGTTTCATTTCTTGACTAGATCTTGTATCTTCACCATCGCCTGGCCTCATTACGAGCCCCTTGAAACTTGAAAAAAAAAAAACTAAACTGAAAATCTTTCCTCTTTTCCTCTCTCTCCTAGTTTAATGGTTGACTCTTCTTTTTTTTTTGTTTTTGCAGATGCTGGGCGATAAATATTACCTTGATCACGTATCGGAAATGATTTTCTTTTAGCTCTTCTCTCTCTCTCGCTCCCCTGCTTCTTTTTTGTGGTTTTTGCGTAACCAATTTAAGTGAAAATTCCAATTGAGTTTATCACTTTTAATTCTGTTTATGATAAGCCAGTCAGCCAGTCAGCTAGAGGAATGTGATTAATGAATTTATGTTTCTTTGGCTTGATCAAATCAGAATATTGAACAAATTTTCAATTTTAACAATTCTAATTTCCACATACACAAATCCTTCATACATAGACAAAATGTTGCTACCGTTTGTTTGTACAACGTAATTTAATTAGAAACAAATCAGTTTTAGTGCTTATCTTCAGGTTAGATGATACACAATTGAATACACTGAAAGAAACAGGACCTAACTTGCATCAGTTGCCACAAGAAAAGTCAACTCAAGTCAATCAATCTACAAAATAAAAAAACCAAAACAAATACTTTTTAAAACATAACTTTTTATAATTTTTAACGAATTTTCTAATAGATTTAGATAATTAAAGATACTTTAAATACTTTAAGAAGTTAAAAGTAACCAACAGCTTAAGTCGAGAAGTGACTTGAGTTATAATTTTTAATGTTAAAAGAATTTTAAGATTGTGTCTTAAAATATTTTTGAGCCGAAACTGAAGTTTATTATGTGTATATAAAATTGATTAAAATTTCTTCAATTTTAGAATCATCAAAACTCTCAAAACAAAATCATGAAATTTCTCATGTCTCTTGCCTTTTTCCAGCTTATATTGATTTCTCTCAGTGTACATTTTTAATGTTATCATTTGGGGAATGACATCTTTTTCATTTAGCCCATATCTCTTCTTGGTCGACCGACAATATCTCTGCCTCCCCCCCCCCCCCACTCACTCTCTCTCTCTCTTTCTCTTCTAGCCATTTGGGGTTTTAGTTATTGTTAGTAAGCATTTATTATTGTAAATTTAATGACTTCACCTCACATAGAGCAATGAAATTGTTGTAGCTGTTGTTATTAATTTTTGTGTTGTCGTTGTTGTTGTCGTTTGTATCATGTTGTGTGGCCATGTTACGGTTTTTGCCTTCATTGCCACTTGGTGAGGTGGAAGAGGACGAGTGGTGGGGGGGGGACGAACATTGTCATTGTGCCTCATGGCACATTTGTCGCGATCGTAAACGCATTAGTAATACATATTAGAGTACATCAAGTGCATATATACATACATACATACATATTTAATTATTGTTGACCGTATTTAATCATAAACATTTACGATTTCTACGTTGAATTTTCATTGTCACACATTCGTTGAATAATATTAAATCGAAGATTAATTTATGCTTATTAAAATTGCGTTTTTTTTTTCATTAAGTCACCATAAATAGTGAAATAAATGATTGGCATCCTTAAATGCGTTTTTTTTTTTTTTTATTTTTGCCAAGGTTTCTCTAACAATTACAAAGTGAATCTTGACCCCGTCGTGCTTAGGACATTTACTCTTGTAACTGAAAACCCCTTTTGGAATGCCACAGACAACTTACATAAGACCCTAAAGACACCCGAAGGAGATTTCTGTAGGGGGGCAATGAACCTCAGCTAAATACTTGTAATTTTATGAGCCAAGAGAAAAGAAAAGTGAAAAGTGCCAAACACTTCGACTGAGCGAACATTGAGAGCAAAGCAAAGGAGTCAAGGACATGCATTACTGCAATACAACCAAAGAACCAGGACCAGTCCCAGAACTCTTACCAAACACCAGTCTCTGACTGATACTGACTGCCATACGACAACTTGTGGACTTCGCGGTCTTGGGTCAATGAAACACCAAAAAAGATAAAACGAAAATAAATAAGAAAAGAGAAATTGCAACGCCAAAAATAATCAACTTGCAATAGATGAAGCTGATTAAATGGATTTGATTTCATTTGAAGGCAAATAAATTAGCCGTCGGCAGTTTTGTATGACAAAACAAAGGCAATTATTCTAGAAACATATAATAACAATATTATTTATTAATAGGTAACCCAAGTTGGGCAAGATGCTTGACCCCAATAGTCATCTCAATAGTTATTGCTTCTATTATGGAATTGATTAATTGATTAAAGCTAAATTTTGTCAAGTTCTTTGCACTTTTTGTTATGAATGTCATTTCATTTTTAAATTTTTGGTTGCAAATATTTAAAAAACAGAAGAAAAAGTAGGAATACTACATGAAAGATATATTACACATTTGACATGTTGTAAGAAAGAAATTAAATTGCTACCAATAAAATGCATAGACATAGGAAAATAAAATTTAAAAAAAATGTAACCAAATTTTGCAATGAATAAGACATATTAATTTGTTCCTGCTTAAGGACGAAATGATCTTTGGGATAAAACTTTTGCCCCTTTAAATACCCAATAGAAAACCATAATAACATATTTATAGAAACACAAAAATATATCAACGGATAATTAATAATGAATCAACAAAATAGTGGCTAAAGATTTGAACTTTATATATATATATAGATAAACAGTGTAGGAAACAAGCAACAATATAAATAACTTACCAAATTATAAAAAATATATAAATATATGTCCAAAAAGACATACATTTTTTTCCTCTTGTTTATGCGATTTCACTGTAAAATCTGGAAAACAATAAAAAAAATATATGTAGATTAATGATAGTTCCAAGTAAATTCTTTTGGTATATACAAATGAATTTAATCCATTTTGGGAGTCGAAGTCGTAGTAGCTTGTAATTTATTTTCTTTCATTAATTTACTATTAATATTTAATGTTTATTTTACCAAATTGGACGTTCTACTAGAAAATCACTTAAATAAAGCAAATCGGAAAGTTTAGTTGATTTTATCACCATATAAATGCATATTAGTTAGTGTATAAAAAGATTGAAATATGTTCACATTAAAAAGGTAGGATAAGTATGAAGTTTTAGTACTGAAAAGCTATCTACGTAAGTTCTGATAGCACAATTTTCAAGACTTATGTTCCTCTGACTGTTTCCAATGTTTTAATATATCTAATATTTTGTATAGCAAAAAACCATTTAAAGAAATATTCATTAACAAGCTCTAACAAACAAAAAAATTTTAATGAAAATCCATACTTTAATGGTTAAAATATTGATTGGAACAGATTTATTGAACAGTTCTTCCAATAGGAAATAGCAACAAATATTGTTTATGAATTTAAGTTTTGAAGATAACAAAAGAGTTACTGGAATTTGATTGGGGGTAGTGCAGTCCTCAGTAGATTAGTTGTCTAAGTGGCCCAGAAAAAAATTACCTATACCTAACAATATTGATTTATCGATTGGAGGTATTATTAAGTCTAATAAAAAAAAATATTTTAATTTTTGCGATGCGATTAACTTTTAATCTATGCTCAAGTTCTTCAACTATTCTGGCACTTTTCCAACCGCACAATAATAAATTTCTAAGCCAAAAAAAAAAACCTTGATTGGGTGCGTGTTTGGAGCCTAGCTAGCCATGAATGAATGAATGAGTTCCTACTCAAACAAAGTGAGGCAAAAATCTTTGCTGCAGCTACCAAAGTGCATGACTCGTAAATAAAATTGTTGTTGTTGGGGTCCCCCAAGACTCCAAACAAGCCAAAGACCGAAGCGGAAGCTCCCAATGCAGCAGCAGCAGCAGCAGCAGAAGTAACAACCGAAGCAGCCGGCAAATTGGGCAAGGTTAGGATCGGATCGGATCAGGCTTTAGTTTTTAGCTTCTTTTTTGCTGTTCCTTCTCCTTCTGCTTCTTTTGCTTCAACTTCTACTCAGTGGCTTCGTCTTATCAGAGCTGGCAGATCACAATTTTGCAAGTGTTCCAAATTGAAGAAGTAGATGGAGTAGCTGGAGTAGCTGGAGGATCTTCTCCGAGTAAGGCTGCTACTTTGTGTGTGGGAGCAACATATTTACACGTGTGCGTGTTTCATAATATTTAAAAACTTGCCCAAGTTAATTGCGAAAAAGGAAAACCATCTTCCTTTTCCTCCTCTCTCTCGTTTTTATTGCGTGCAGTGCGGGATAAGAACAAGTGATAAGAGTTGCCAGAGTTTGGCAGGAGAACAGAGAATTTGGGTACTGACATTTTTCGTTATAGAAAATTCGCAGAAAAAAAAAGTTTGAAAAAATGTTTTCCATATGCAATTTATAAAGTTTTTTCTTAACTTCTTTTTTGTCTTTGTGTGCTAGTTAAAACGACATAATAAAAATAAATAAACTAAACCAAAATGCTAAAAGCAAAAAAAGGAGGAGGTCGCCCTCCAGTGGCTGACTCTAAATGGTTACCCCATTAAAGCTCATTTGAAATCAGACACGTCCGATTAAAATCTCATTTCTCACCTTGTGGTCCGCAAAGAGCCCTGGAGCCTCAAGCTCAAATTGGTATTGCAGACTGGAGCTGGAGTTGCACTTGGAGTTTGGGCCACAACAAAACAGCAACAACAACAACAGAAAAGGCACCAAAAAACAAAAAAAAAAAAAGAAAAAGAAAAGGGAAAGAGACAACTGAAAACAAAACACAACAGCTGCAAAAAAATCATATTTACCACAGTAGAGTTCCAACAACTGCTCCTAGGTGGCCACCCCTTCTCCACCTTCCCCACACACCATTGATAAAACTGCGATAGAGGCAACAAAATGTGGAAGGAAAAGGCATTTACCCCATTCCTCCCCCCCCCCCCCCCCCACCGTTCTCCACCATCGCTTGAGTACTACGAGTATTTCACGCCTTTTTGCCACTTATTAAAATAGGCAAAATGTCTATTAGCCTCTCTCCAGTTTGATAGTTGCTTTAACAAGGAGACGACATTGAACTACCCTGGACTACTGTCTAGCCCAACTATTAATCCATCCACCCGCAATCCCATGCGAAACTTACTTCACTTGGTATAAAAGAATTACTCAGACAAAAGTATTTAAAAACTCTAAGCAAAGTATCGGAACCAATATACTCTCATTTACTGTGAAGTAAAGGGTATGGAAAAAGGAAAACGAGTTGGTTCTTAGTGTGGGCTGAAGTCGACGTTTGTTGTCGGGATGAAGGCGCAAAAAGGGAAGGACAGTTGTTGATTTTAGGATAAAACTGATTACCTTAAAGTCAAATTAAATGAGGAAGAAACAGTATTAAATATTCTTAAATTTCTTTTGTTTGTATTAATATCTTAATCATTTGAAAAGTTAAATTACAAACTTGTAATTATATTCATAAGTCGTAGTTCAATCTTACTATAAATCAATAAATTTCTTAAACAAATTCTAATCTTTGCTTTTGAAAAACTATTTATTGGAACATACAAAGATAAACAGGTTGTCTGAACCTAAACTAAATTTTTTTTTCGACTTTATTGAATACCTACGAAACTTTGTTTAATTTTATTGAAAAAAACATATTGAAAAAACAATAATTTTTCTATCCGAAAATACATATAAAAGTAGGGAAGGGACATCTTCATACATAAGTTAACATTTTAAATTAAAGGGCCACGAATATTCAGGTCATGTCCAAATTATTTCGAAACAAATTTGGAAGTTTTCCTCGTTTAGAATTCAAAGCAAATGGAAAATATTATATTTTTCTTCATTTTCAGAAACAAGTAAATATATTTCTACAAGATCTATAGATCCACCAAC
This sequence comes from Drosophila nebulosa, assembly GCA_024703675.1. Classification (NCBI taxonomy): domain Eukaryota; kingdom Metazoa; phylum Arthropoda; class Insecta; order Diptera; family Drosophilidae; genus Drosophila; species Drosophila nebulosa. The sequence goes on along the minus strand of CM045724.1, from coordinate 7,340,821 downwards.
ATTATGCGTTATTCTTTTTTACATAAATGTTAGAAAAATTTCCCATAGCGGCTTTTACCATAAAAGTTTATGAGTAATTGTTTAAGCCAATGTTCACATCTAAAAACATAAAATTGTCTGCTCTTACTTCGTGTAGATGATTATTATTATATATATATACATATATGTATTTCTTTTATAAGTTTTGAATGCATCGCGATAAACACGCAAAATCCATACAGACAGAAGGTAGCCAGTCGACACTCTCTTTGAACTGGAGGGGTGGGTGGGGGGAGATGCCACCCATATTCCGCAATGGTTCGGCTTGTGTGTGGCTTGCACCAGAACCATGTGTCCCCTTGGGCTATTTAAGCAAATGATCAGTAAACAGAGCAAACCGAAAGCAGCCACCGACACGCAACTTTACCGCCACCGCCACCTCTAGCCCCCCCTCCCATGCTATTCCCATCCAGCTTCTGCTCTCACATCTCCAGCCTCAGATCCCCAGCTGCAAAAGTGTGAATTGTTTCGTGCCCAAGAGCCAAAAAAAAAAAGAACCGAAGCCACAAGAAGCAGAATGAGAAGAAAAAAAATTCAACGACTTGGTAACAGATAAGGTTGAGATTGAGCCTGCCTGCAGGTAGTGGAGTGAAGTGAAGGTAGAGTGCTATGGGTAGAGCTGCCGTCTTGCAGCTGGCCCGTTGCCACTTAACTTTTTTGCATATGAAGGGAACTGGAGCTGGGAGCTCGAGCTGGAGCTGCTAGCCTGCCTTGGCGTGCAAATTTTCAACGCGCATTCTTGACGTTTTTTCCCACATTAAATGGCATTGTTTTTTTTCCCCTCCTCTTACTACTGGGCTTGGTTTTCTTGCCTCCGACCTGAGCCTGGACCTGACCATGCAAAACAGCTTGTTAAGCACAAGTGTGCTGCAGCAGCCACCTCCACCTCCACCACCAACATATACCGCCTCCTCCGCCGCCTTCAAGACATTGTATAATGCTCGACTTTTGGCTTATTAGGCGCAAAAAATAAAGGCAAAGCTAAAAGGTAAGGCTAAAGGTAGCAATTTCCGTGCTTAAACCAACCTCACGCATTATTATCATAATCAGAAACACTGCAAAAACAGTTGAAGGAGGGGCAAAAGTGCAGATGCAGATGAAGTTGGAGGAGTACATTATTATCGCTATCAACTAATCGGCAAGTAAAAGTCATTTAAGATAAGTGTGCTCACTGATATTGATATTGACTTTTAAAGATATAGGTCAATTGAGATTGTTAAACGCCAACGAAATAAGAATGAAACGAGATGAACTTAAGTCTGAAACACTTACTATCTGGAGTCTTAATACACAGATATTATGGTGACTTTTTGTTTAAGGCCAAACATAAACTCTTTTGCTCTTACAGGGTTCGATTAGAGTTCAATAAATTTTGGGTCTTCAAATGACAAGCTCTACAAAAGTGACGTCATAAAGGCCTCTGTGTAGAGTTTAGAAGTGAACTGAGTTCGGGGAAGCTGAAACAAATTTGAGTAATGGACTTTATTCGGATCGCAAAAAGATTGCGACCTACAAGCAACAGGAGAACGAGTAGCTCATTTAATCAAAAACGGTTACTCACATGTAGCCCTGTATATATTCATACAAATATACAGGGTGTGCAATCTTGTAAGTCAAAACATTTTTAACATTGACTAAACGATTTATTTGCTTAATCTTTTAAAATTTCAATTTAGTAAAATGTGAATTAACAATATTTTAGTTGAAGTTACTTTTATTTCTATCATTTCTGGGAGTAATTAATTTTTTCCTATAAAATGTACTAACAAGAAGCTTTTCTCAATATTAATTTAATTTATATTTTAATCGGAAACAAGGCCTCCTAAATTTCCAAAGCCTTCATCAACAAAAAACTCGAAAATCTTTCAATTAACTTTTTTAACCTGTTCTCTACAAAGAACATAAAAAACACATAAATTTTTTTTAAGAAAATAAAATTACTCTTTCTCAAAAGATGACATTATAACGAATGAACAGTAGTCAAAAATTTTACTTGTAACCGCTTTAAAAAGAATTTAAAAGCCTTCTTTCTATATATTAATTATTATTTGTTGTTGTCTTACAAACTCTAGCTTTAGGTTCGAAAAGTTCCAATTGAATATCTCTTTTTTTCAGTGTAATTTGAAAATGTTTTCTATGAAGAATTTTTCTCTGATGCTCTTACATATGCAATTGCCTATTACCAAATATCAAATTTATTTCATTTTATATGAAAAGAACACGAAAAGCACATTACTCATACGCCCGGTGGCCCACTTGAAATGAAATTTCTTTTGCTCATATTTCATGAAAAGAAAAGAAAAAACTGAAGAAAAACTACAAAATGAACTCAATTCAAAATACACTTGAAAATTCAATAAAAACGAACGTACAGAAACAGAACACGAAATTCAGAGGAAAATTGAAAATGGCCAATCGACTTGACCCGGACCGCACCTCACCTCTTACTTTTATATTCCCCCTCCTGCTCATCGTAAACAAATATGAACAAATTCTTTTGCCTGGGTTTGAGTTTCATAAATATTTAAAAATTAATTTCACAATATGTTTGGAGGATCTGGCAAGGGGAAAGAAGGAGGGCAGACTACAGGGAAGACGATAAGAAGGCAGAGCTGCTTGCTTGCTGCTGCTGCTGTTGCTGCTGTTGCCTGTAAGCCATTTTTCAATTTCATACTTAATTTTATGGCATAAATGCCAAAAGTTTTATATAACGAACGTAGACAGAGAAAGAGAGAGAGAGAGGAAAAGAGAGAGAAAGAGAGAAAGAAGGGGGAGAGCGGTAGAAAGTTAGATAGAGAAAGCAAGAGAAAGCCATCATATTTTATATGTTCTCAAGAGGCACTCAGAAGGTGCAAACAGAAGAAGCAACTGTAATTACATAGAAGCGAAGGCCCCCCAAATAAGGCAACGCCTTTTATATTCTAAAAACGATGGGAAAACAAAAAAAAAAAAAAAACAAGAGGGAAAACCTTACAATGTTGCATTTGTATATACATATGCGACCAGGGACAAAGAATAGAGAGAAGCAAAATAACAAAAAAAAAAACGATGAAGAAAAATACCTTTCATATGTGTGTCTAGCTCTACTTGGCCCCAAAGTTATCGTATTTTATGTATATGCTCTCTCGGTCCTTGGTCCTTGGCTGCTTCCCTGCTACTCCATTTCCCTGCCTCTCATTGCCCAAGTAAAGTTTTTTTTGCAACATTTTCTGCCATTTGTGCAGTTTTTCATGTTCTCATGTGCATGTGCAGGATATGAAAATTTTTCTTCTCTCACTATGCATGCGAGTGAGAGAAAGAAAGAGAAAATGGTAAGAAAAGAAAAAAGTATACTATATACATGTTGGTGTGTATGTGTGTGTGTGTGTGTGTGTGTGTGTGCATTCAAGTTGGGAAATTGTGCAGTTACATTATCATAATGGAAATGCTTTTGACTTGAACCAGAGTTGCCAAGAAGAATTATCAAGAAAAATTTCCGCTCAAGCGTATAGCAAAATGTTTTAGCATTCACTTAACTTAACACATTCGCCGCATTTTTTATTATCATCATTTTTTTTATTCCTAAGAGATTTAACACCTACTTTTAAACGCATTTTGGACACCAAGAAGATGAAACATTGTTGTTAAAAGAATTGTTTAACCATTTTTACCCTAAAATCTTTATCAAATTTCAAGCAAAAGGAAATTTGCATCGTTTGAAAAAAGACATTTTTGAGAGTGGAAGAATACAGAATGAGACAAAAAATGTGTCAGAAGTGGCAAACAGTAACGACCTCCAGACCAAGGAACAGTCTTACGGGGAACTGTTTTGCAAGGTGGGAAATCTTTTAGAAAGATATTAGTCGTCTTTCGTTTTTCTATCAATCATTAGTTGGGATCGTTATGATTTAGCAAAATGTGACCAACAAGTTAACGAAAAAAACTTTTTAGAGCTGCTTTCTAGACTTTAAAAAAGAACTGTTGGAATACATAGATTGAGTCCTTTAATTTAAAAGTAATGGAGAGCTAAATTGAAACCCTATTAAGAACTTCTATTACATAGATCATTCAAATTCAAATCAAATTGTCTAAACTTCATTTTTAAGATCCCAATTGGAATTTTTAAAAACCGTGGCAACCCTAAACCATGTGGCACCTCTTCGGTCTTGCAACTCTGTACGTAAATGTGAGAAAAGCCAAGTGGACCAGCAATTCCCTTCGCCTGCTTCTGGCCCTGGTTTCTCTCCTCTCCCTCTCTCTCTCCCTCCTAAATAGGAACATTTCCGTTACCCCCCAGGCAGCCATTGTATTCTGATTGTGCGCCTTACGGCCACCAGGATATGGCTTCAAGGCTGACTCTGTCAATGTGTGTGTGTGTTTGTGTGTGTGTGTTTGTGTGTGTGCGCGTGGTATATGTGTGTGTATAGGATGGAAAATATTATTTTTCATAAATTTTAAAATATACCGTAGCCAAGAAAGAGAAGGCAAACAGAAAGAGAAAACTGCCGAGAAAGAAAAGGCATGAGAGTTCGTGTATGTTGTGTGTGTGTGTGTGTATGAGTGGGTCTACCGTTTCACTTGCTCTCCTTTTCTGCTTATATATAGAGAGATTTTCCGAGCACATAACGGTACATACATACACACAGGCAAAGTAGAGGAAAATGTATGCAACATTTTACAATGCAAAAGCCATTTACTTCGAACGTAACTTTGGCTAAGAAAGAAAGAAAGGGAAGCAAAAAAGGCAAAATGAAAAGAGCCTGAAAGGAGGTGGCTCCACATACATATATGTATAATGTAAATATGTGTGAGTGTATATATGTGTGTGTGTGTGGGGGGGGGGGGGGAGGCACTCAACATATGAAAAATGAAAAGTCACATCTACGGCAAAAGTTGAAAGCAACCAACCCAAACGACCCAAGCAACCTTTTCTCCTCTTTCCCATCTCACCAACTTTCCCTCCATTTTTTTATATAGAACCTTCTTTCCCTGCTTGCCATTGTATTCACCCACACATACACACACACACATGCATCTACATAGGGACATATATAAAATTATATATATACATATATATTGGGAGAGTTGGGTACCTCTGTTCCAACTTTTATGTCGCCTTAAAAATAAAAAGAGAGACAGGAAATGTTTTCTATATGTATATGAAAATTTATGTGCAAAACGAAAAGAAAAAGTACAAAATATTCTAAGAAAAAAGAAAAGGAAAATCCCATCAAGAGGCCCTTCAAGATGAAAAATTGTATTGGGGGCAAAAACTACTGTTTGTGGTTTATGGGGCGTATGTGGAATGCATGCATAGAAGAAGCTGTCCAGATAGTCAAATGCCCAAAAGGAACTCTACACTCCATGCTGGCAGCTCTCTTATCTTTCAGTGCATACATGAAGCTCTTATTTGTTATTGGTTGGTTTTCACTAAAAGAGTTGCAGGCATCTGGCCTTAAACCTGCCTTTAATCTATTAATTAATAAATGCTTTAAGAAACACGTTTCTAATAGTTGCATACTTCCATCTTTTTAACTTAGTTAAAAAATTCAATCAAACAATTTAAGGTCAAGCTTACTCTAAGTGTATATCATTGATCCTACTAACTAAATACACACCAATAATGTAGCTTGGTAGCCGTACTTAAAGGCGATTAACATTCATGAATACTTTGTTTTGAAAACTGTTAGCTGCAGTTAGTTAAATGTTAGCTTAAAGCGTGTGATGCCCAATTAATTAATTATTAATTATACGCCCAGTATTTCATGTAGTTTTTTAAGTAGAGCCTCAAAAATAGCTGAAATTTCAAATATTAAGCTTTTATATTAAAAATTTTACCAGTTTTAATATGTTTCATAAAATTTGCATACAAAGTTAGCCATTAGTAACGCTAATAACAAAAAAAAGTATATTTGATTACGTTAACAATTAAAAATAAAAAAGGCAATCCAAACAGAAATTCTTTTAATTCTCTTTTGGCAATCAAATTATTAAATTAAACATAACTTTTGAACATAGGTTTATTAATTGCAAAACTAAGTTATTTATATTTTAAAATTCGGTAAAAATATTGTAATAAAATCTGTTTTCAAAGCTAATTTGAATTGTAAGCCAACTAATAGCAAACTTTTGTTTATAAGGGATATTACTTTAAGAGCACTAGAAAATATCCTTGTAATAATTTTAAATATTTAAAAATTAAGTCAATATATTAAAAGATTACAAACTTAATATGTATGTAATTTTATTTAGAAACAATGATTTAACTATTCTGTATGTATACAAATGAACAAGTGCCCTCTAACCCAACAAATTAGTCGTCTTAAGCCTTCACTAAAATCAACTTAAATACTTAAGAGACGGAAGCAAAATGCCAAAAATATAGAAAAGATGTAACAAAAACACTAGACAGAAAGCAAAACAAAAGCCCATCATGCCACAAACACACACGAACATACACTCATACAAAGGAGGGATGAGAGGGGTGTGAAAAAAGTGACAAACCAAAAATAAAGAGAAAACTACAACTAAAAGAAAACAACAAGAACAATTTTTGGTCTGTGCTAATCAATGAAATTAAAGTTCGACAGAGAATCAAAGAAAGAACGAAAAAAACTACCCAAAAGATTTAAGAAGAACTTTAAGAGTACTAGCGATAGAGAGAGGGGTAAGAGAGGGTGGGAATAGAAGACGAAAATAGTAGCAAAAGGAGAACTTTAATGAACGGAAATTAGCAGAAAGCAGAAAGAGTCGAAAAGGTAAAGATGCTGACAAAATGCGGCGAACTCGAGATGCTAAAAGCGAATTGGCGAGTCCCCCCAACAAACAGAGAAAGAGAAAGAGAGAGAGAGAGAGAGAGACAGAGAGGGAGAAAGAAGGAGATGGAGAGCGAGAGTAAAAGAGAGTGGAGCATGCGCCCCAACTGGAAGAGAGAGAGAGTTCAAGTAAGCGAGAGAGAGCTATAAAGCTACAAAACGATTGGCTAAATCTATCTATCTCTGTCACAGACTCTGTGAGTTGTCTTTGTGTGTGTGTGTGTGTGTGTGTATGCGTATGAAGAGCAGGCGGGGGACTTCCCCAACAAACCATTTTGAATAAAATCAACAACAAGACACTTTGTTGCACATTTTTGTGGATTGCAAGTTGGAGGTCCTCGCATGTTTTTTGGCCTGGTCTAGTTGCAACTTGCAGTTTTCAGTTGCAACTCAAGTTCGTCGTTTGTCTCTCGATATATCTCGATACTCAATTCTCGTTTCTGTCGATTGTCCTCGCGTTTATCTCTGTTTTCCTTTTTTTGTCTTTTGTTTTTCGTTGTTGTTGTTGGTGTTGTTGTCGTTTCTTGCTTGTGTAATTATTATAATTTATGCGTTTATCGGCTCTTTTTTGCCTCTAAGCCGCTTCTGTTGTATTTTCTTTTGCTTTTGACTGGTTTTTGGTTTGAGTTTTGTTTTTGTTTTTGCCATTGACATTCCCAATTTTTTGACAGCAAAGCGAATAATTCTGCTTGGTTCTGCTTGGCCCCCATGTTAAATGTGCTTTTTTGCCTGATTTTCATTTTGCTGCGTTTTCTTCTTCGTCTTGTGGTTCTGCGTGTGTGTGTGTGTGTGTGGGGCGTATGCGTAATAATTTTTTAATGGCCATTTTTCATTCTGTTTGCCGACGGCAAAAAAAAAAAATTAATTTTTTGTTTAATGGTTAATTTGTGCAAACCAAATTTATGCCAATTTGTGGCAACATTTTTTTTGTGAAATTTTTGTGAATAAAAGTTTGAAGCATTTAGTTTGTATGACAAAAGAAAAGGAAAGAATAACTTAAATTTTGAATGCTAATGCAATTAATGAAAAAGAATTATGTGAATAGAATTCAATAAATTTCTGTGAAGTTATAGATTTGCCATCAAGTTTTTAGTCTATGCTAAAGTAGTTAAAATTTTCCAAAAGGATTAATGAGAAGGTAAAAAATAATTAAAGCTTATGTTTCCCACCAAAATTGAAAACCACAAAACGATGCAAAAACTTATGAAATTTGAACTGCGGCTATACTGGAATCTGTTCAGTAGTGTTTGTTTCTTTGAAATCAGCAAATATTATTTAAATAAATAAATAAAATAAACCTTTGTCCACTAGGATAATAATGAGCTTGCACAGAGAAATTTAACATTGAAATATTGATATTCAGCCTTGTGTACAGGAAAAGAGTTTACTTTTGAAACAGTTCATTTTAAAGGCAACAAAAATAAAATAATACACAATAGTTAAAGCTAATAAATGAATAAATTTATAATTAAAAAGCATAAGCATTGGTTTCAAGAGAGAAAACACATTAAAAAAATATTTTAAAAGGATTCAAAATCCGTGTTAGTTTTCCTATTTCTAGTTTTGTTTCCTAAGCCAATCAAATTAGTTTTGGTAAATGTTGAAGTTAAACAAACATTTTATTAATTAATTTTTTCAAATTTCCGAATTGCAAAATTGTTTTTGTTTAACAAAATTTATAGAAATGTTTTATATATGCCTTGTATATGCCTCTCCATGAAATTTTTTTTTTTTTTGCTTTTGTTCTCCCATTTTTCTCAGTTTTAAAAAATCTACAAATCAACTTAGAGGAGGTTGGCCTCTATTTACCTCCTTTTCTTTTCTTGTTCTCCCCTTAAAACAGGCAGAACATAATTCTAAATCCGATATGAGCCACCCACCCATACATATACACTCTCACTCAAACACACTCATACACACACACACACAAGTGAGTGTATAGGATGCTAGCCAAACCACCCACACAATACAAGCTTTTGATTTTAAAAGAAAAAGAGAAGAGAAAAAAAAACCAAGTCACAGCTCCATCTCTTACCCCCCTGAAGAACCACACAGCCACCTGCTGACACACACACACACATACACGCACACCATCTCCCCATCTCACACACATCTCTCTTCAGTATTTATTTTTTTTTTTTTTGCTTGCTGCTTGACATTTTGTGGACGTCGTCGGCGTCGTCGTTGCCGTCGTTTTAGTCGTCGGCCGAAGTCGTCGCAAACTTGGTATTTTTTTTTTCAGTTTTTTTTTTTAGTAGGTTTGGTTTTTTTTTATTTATTTTTCTTCTTTTTTTTTGCCCATATCTTCTTGCGCGTTTTTTTTTTAAGTCAGTCGTTTGTCGGAAGTCAATCAAAAAGCGTGTCTCGCCCTTTTTCCAGATCCCAGAAGAAGCAAAAGTCGAAGAAGAAGAAGTGGAAAGAAAGAATAACCAAAAACAGAGCCCAACCAAAAATCCCGGGCGTGAATAAAAAGCGTAGAAGCCGAACTCAACTGAATTGCAATTACAACTGAAACGAAACAAAAACCGAAATGAACGAAAGAAACAAAATCAAAATAACACAACAAAAAAAGAGACAATTAAATTGAAATTGGAGTGAAGTAGTAGTAACCCTAACAAGGAGGTGCGCCCAAAATATATATAACCTGAAGTTTGTGTGTCGTGTGTGTCGTCGAGTTGAGTCGTGTGCCTCTTGTACCTGTCAATGATCAATTCATGTCCGTAACGCCCCCACGCTAAGCTAAGCTGCCGATCGGACGAACGATAGATCCAGGAGATCAACGACGACGACATTTGCTCTTTACCAAACAATATGGAACGTTAATGAGGTACTTAATTGGATATCACTAAAAAACAAATTTAAGTCTATTTTTGGCACTTGTTGTAATTTAAGTCTGACAGAAGCAGAACTCATAATCATGGTAATCTTGTAGACCTTAAGTTCCTATAGTCGATTTATGTATATTGCCAACTTGCTTTAAATACTGAAATCAAAATATTTATAACCTAAAAGCTAAATACATGATAATTCTTCCCGTCATTTGTGTTCCAAAATACTAAACATAGAATTCAAAATGAACATAATTTGAGGGCCTAGCATATCCCTGCTACTATTATGAACTTGGAGAGAAATGTGACAGACTTCGACTTCGACAGACTTTTTACATTGTATAAAAGGAATAATATAATATAATTTTAAAATTATTAGAAACAATTGGATAAGCAATTATACCTTTCCATGACCAAATTTGTTCTAAAAGTATTATCCTTTGCTATTGGCTATTGGGTCAAAATTGGTCTGATCATCTGTTATAGGATTATTCTTCTGAGCGCCATCAAAAATAATCTAGCCCAAATTGCTTTATTATGTAAAACTAATTGGTATTAATTCATCTTTCCTATCTCGAATGTCAGAATGATTTCTAACAATGAAAACTAATAGATTACGAATTCTCAGAAAATTCTTATCACAGTCAAAAGAAATTTATTTAGGGTACCATCACTTAAACGACTTTCCATTCCATAATTTTGATTATAGTTTGAATGTTAAAAACATTGCTGGACATCTGTCAATATGTTTGAACATTAAAATCAAATTAAAGCCATTATTTCATCAAATCGCAACAATCGCAATTTATCTTTATAGAGCAAAACGGAATTGTGGTTAAATTTAAAACAAGATAAAAATAGGCAAAAACAATTTAACATAAACAAAGCAATAAACGACACTAAATAACCAATTTTTGATTGGGAATTACATATACATACATTTACAAACGAAGAAACAAAAACAAAGCAAACCAACACACACACACATTCACACACACACACACCAATACTGAGAAAGATTGAGTGAGTGCATTTTGCTTTTCGGCTCCCTTTGATCGAGTCACGGCAATTGGTTGCTGACATGCAAAGAACATAATTTGCTTTCCATTCCAAACGATTGATAACGATCAAAAAGCGAAGAAGAAGAAGAAGACGAAGCAGATACTTTGATACTTCCACTTTGTCGACTTTTGGACTTGGGGCCAATTTGTTGACGATTGATTTGTGTTTTACAAGTGCCATTAATGTCATGCCATATGTAAATGGTCGCACCCCTATATCAACAGAGCAACCCCCTGAACGCCCAGCTAACCCCTCCGCCCACCTGTTTCACCTGTCCGCCACCCCCCACCCCCCCACCCTATTCTTCTTCTTCTGTGTGGCACCTACTTATACAAGTTTCGCTGCACTTTTCACTTATCTTATCGAACTAGAACCAGAGCCAGAGACGAGGCGGCTGTTTGATCGTCACATTTCCTTTGATTTCGATCGACTCTCACTCGCCTCGTCTTATCACTCATTTGACTTCAATTTGTTTTCAATTTACAACAATTTCGTTTTTATTTTGTAAATATTTATCACTTTGTCTATTTCTCTTGTTGACAATTTATGGATGAAGTTTATTCTCCATTTTTATTGGTGACCCCAAAAAGTGACTATGGGAAATAATTGGACTATGAAAACAGGAAATGCATTTATTATAACCATATCTAAAATCAATGCGACACCCTTTAACATTTATGGCAATTGGTTAGACTATTTAGATAAGCGTAGACAATTAAAAATGACATCATCCTACTAAATAAGTGGAATAATTGCTTAAAACTATTGCAAACTCTTAAGAACTTAAAAAAATACTCAAAGTAAACTTAAGTTTTACTTAAAACGTATCGGTTAGCACTTTGTAATTGACGGGATAAACTTTGTAAAACTTTAATATTGAAGTATACCGAAATAACATTGCGAAGCGTTTTTAAAACAAACTTTTTATTTCGGTTATTCAAGGAAAATTACTTTTTTTACGGGTTAAATGTATTTAAACTATTTCATTCATCAAGTCGGAATAATATATTATATACGTTGATTACATAAAATTAATTTTTTGTTATTTCGGTTATTCAGGCAACTTGTATTTTTTACAAAAATAATAACGCGAAGGACCCCCATAAGCTATTTCGGTTGCTTGAAGATATATTTTATACACAGACACTGATTTAACAAATATGAATGTCATTTCGGTTATTCAGGCAGAAGTATATTTCATCAGAAGTTTTAAAAGATATGGCTAAACCATATCGGTTGACCATAGCAGGCCCTTTTGACTCAGGGTAGAAAACTATTTCGGTTGTTTGAACTCTGAACCTAGCCTGATACTTTTGTTAGTTTATACTAATCAATTGACACTTAAGCCTACGATAAACTACAAATTACTTCAGTGTATTATAATAGAATAGGTGTTAATGACAATTTTGGGTTCTTTTGTTGCTGTCTTAATAAGAAATTTCTTGTCTACTTGCTGATAACATTAAACTGTCATTCACGAATGTCGCATTTAAATGACGTAATCTTTGTAATCAAGAAAATTTATAGTTTTTCATAGTTAAGCACCTTCTACATCCGCCGCAATTGAATCATTATGAATGCCTAGTCAATGCATTTCATTGTTTTAGCTGTTTTTCGCAGAACTGAAAATCAATTACGCGCTAACCTTATCATTGAATCGAGTGACGATAATATATATATATATATATATAAGTATATAGATATTTAAAAAGCACTTAACAGCAAATTAAGCTTTCAGCAAGGGAGCAAAGAAGACATTTTTAATTATCAACTAGTTTTTTCTTTGTTGCAGCATCAACAGCAGCCCCCTTCATGGGTCAATATCATAATCTGAGACAGCAGTGGAAGCAGCAGCAGCACCACCACCACCACCACCAGCAGCAGCATCAACAAGTTGCTAAAGGCAACAAGGAGCAGCAGTTGGTGTCATAAATCAAAGCGACGCAATTTGCTGCCTGCTGACGAACTGCTGTGAAAAAAAGAGAAAAAAAAAAACAACGAGCCAGCAACAACAATGCCATTATTGCTGGCCAGCAACAACAACAACAACAACAGCAACCATAACAGCAACAACAACAAACACAGTTCCTATCATCAGCAACACTTGGACTCTAAACTGGCCACGATGTTGCTGACGTCTCTACCAACAGCGGCAACAGCAGCAGCAGCAGCAGCGGCGGCAACATCACCAGCAGCAGCAGCAGCAGCAACAGCAACTCCACTAGCAACATCAGGTGTTAATGTTCAAATTACTGGCAAAGGCGTTGTAGCTGCTGTTGCTTCTGCTTCTTCTTCTTCTTCGGCTTCAAGTCTAGTCAATGATCATTTAGCCATGGCAACAACTGGAACTCTAACATCATCAGCTCTTAATTATCCCTCTAACTTGAGTCATTTGAATGGCTTTAACCCCAAAGACATTAGCCCACCAATTTTAATCCCAGTTCCACCCACAACCAACACTTCACCCAGTAACAACAACAACAACAACAACCATGTAGAGGAAATCTTACGTCTGCCGCACATCCAAGTTAAACAAGAATTCATGGAGTGTGGCATGGAAAATGCCACGCAAAATCATCAAATATCAGGTTAGCAAAGACAATTTTACATAATAATTTGGATTTGGGTTTACAAAGAAAGATTTTGGAAAACCTTTTTGTTCCTTAGTCCTTTGGTTTTTAAATAAATAAAAAACATTCTTTTAGAATGTTTTTCATTTTAAACATATTCTCAGTTAAATGGTTTGTCTTACTGTTTCCTTTTCAAATTGTAACCAGAAACGTTTTCGATATATCAATTTTAGTAATATATCGATTTCAGTAGTTAGTCGATATCTCAATTGAGGTAAATAAGCTTCTACTAATACTTCTATAAAGAATGTCATACTTGAACACTTTTAGGATTCAATGTAAATAAATTAATGCTTTGATATTTTGTTTGGTAAGACGCCAATTGCTAATCAATATCAATTTCGATGATGTATATAGACGATTCAAAATTTAACATATTTTTATCCTCAATATTGTACTTAATTTAATATATTCCAACCTTTTTAGTTAGTTTTATATAAACTTTGGACTTTTGACGTGTGTTTTGTTAAACAATATCGTCTATCTAATATATTGGGAATCTTGCTTCGATATTTCTGTCTTAATCGATTTTTCAATATCGAAGATGAAATATTGAAAGCCGCTTTAATTATGTAATCAAGAGTCGCATTAAATGGCAATTGAAAGGCCATTATTTTATGCTAATAATAATGATTATAGTTAGCAAAAAATGATCTTTAGTATGGAATACGTTTGTGATAAGATCTTGTCCTTTTTTTTTAATCTCTTGCCTTGCCCCTCAATTTGTCTACCACTTTATTTCCTATTACACAATTTTATTGATGACTTTTAATATCGATTAGTTTTAAGAACTTTATCAATCGATTTAAGTTCTTCTCTATCTCTTGACTAATCAATCACTGTAGCCTATCTCCGGTTTCGCTGCTGTCCCCAACCCTCCCGAAAGATAATTTCGTTGCAATTCAATTAGCCACCAACCGATGCATAAAATTTAAATAAATGTTTGATTTGAATTTAATTGCACCTGTGTGTCGAGAGACAGAGAACCTGCTGCTCCATTCTACCTACAATGTTCTATGCATTGATTGAATATTAATCATTGGAGCACAGAGTACAGCGAAGAAGAGAAGAGAGAAGAAAACTTGATCTGGTCTGAGCGCGGTCGTGGCTGAGACTCGCTCCATGTCTATCATCATCATCATCATCAGATCATCAAAGGGACGCGCTAATCACACGCTGAGCCAAATAGGATCTAATTTCCACACAAATACAAAGAGATTGAGAAAAACCTCAATCTATGTATATGCAAACCGGGAATAACAAAGAATCAAGATGCACCTTCCCTTCCCAACGAAACCCTCTCCTCCCCATTATCTCTCACTGTCTTATGCTTCTGTATAACTGACAGAATGCATTCAAATTTCGCGCACCGTTTCGAAGATAAATGATGATCGTTCACAGGTTTACTACCTGTTTTTGGAATCGTGTGTGCGTATATATGTTTTAGGTACGCCATCATTTCGATTTGAATTTCGGTACAATAATTAAGCGCAACAATGGGAATTTATAGGGTCTATTTTTTTTTTCTTCTCTTTTTTTCTCGACGGATTGCTTCTTTTGCGGTTCTTGAGTGAGGCCTACAATTAGTTTTCCTATCTCTATCCCAATCCCTATTCCAATCTCATACCATCCCATTCCATTTCCCCATTGCAATTATCATAATTATTTTCATTCATGCGGCGTTGCATTGAGCTAAAGATGAGATATTTCGATTGGCGAGATACATTTTACTTTGCCATCTGAATGAAAATTTCTGTTGTTGGTTTAACGCCGTTTCCTTTTTTTTTTTGTATAATAAGGGAAAATGGTGAAGTAAGATACCAACTACCAACTGCTGTCGACTAATGAGGATGCATTCAAATATTTCTCAGTTCATTGTATTTCTTCTCCTAACCATTTCCGGCACTTGTCACTGGGCTAAGAAAAGAAAACTTCAGAAATATGAAAGGGTAGACACGATCAAATTGTGTTTGAAAGACTTCAAAGTTATAAGTTTAATTATTAAATTGTGGTATGACTATATAAGTTCTCCTTAATTTTTTCCCTAGCAAAAACTGCTTCTACTAGTCACTATTAGTAACTTTCTTAGAACAAAGATCATATGAGCAATTAAAATGAGACGAGTTCATTTATTGTTCGCTCTCCTCAGCCCCTTCCCCCCCCCACCACTCAGCGATCCAAATGTACTTAAAAACCCGTTAAGTGAAAAACGAGGTATTTACAATGTGTTAACAAGAGGGGAACATGGCCATTTTTCTTGTTAACCCCTCGACGACCTCTCCACCAATTTATTGGGTTGACAAAAACCTCGTGTGCCAAACGCATGCTTATGAGATTTTCAATTTTTTATGCGTTTAAACAGATTTCACTTCTCTGTTTTTATTGCCTCTCGTCTAGGTCGCCCCTTGAGGTTGGCACAAAAAGAAAGAAAGAAAAAAAATACAGAAAAAGGCAAAAGGTCGTCATCTTGATAGAAGAAGATGCGACACAAGGGACCCGAGCTAATATTGCTCGAGAAAGAGCTAGAAAAAAAAGGGACTCTAGGAATCGAAAAGTTTGCACAATCAACGCCCTTGCCCTTGCCGCCGAGTGCGAACATTTATGAAGATTGAAAGGGTTGTCAAACACTTCATCCATCTTCAGAGGGAAGGGAGACAGACACGCAAAAGGGGGATGTGGATGCAGAGCATCTTCTTTAAATGGTGTTTGGCAAAAAAAAAAAAAAAAAAAAACATCTTGTTTTCTTTCGATTATTGAAATTGCCAGTTTTACCCATCTTTTAGGATGATATCATTCCCCCAGCTCTCAAGGGAACTACTGTCTCTAGTCTTACCCTCTCTTTCTCGCTCTCTGTGTGTGTGTGTGTGTGACCTCAATTGTTTGTTTAAACAACCAAAAATTGATGCAATATTTATGGCTCATTAAAGTTCAGAGCACTCATTCATCTTCATATGTAAATCCATTTCCTTTTTGCCTTTGATCTTTCGGAAATGCTCTCATGACATGCAAAACGCACAGCAAACACCACACACAGACACACACACACACACAAACACACACACACGTATATATTACACATGTATGTATGTATATATAAAAATAACCTCTTTAAGTGCCGCAATTATCAGTATAAAAAAAAACACACACACACAAGAAAAACCCAAACCGTAACACGCGACCGGAAATTAAAGTCATTTTTAGTCAAATGAAATTTAACCAAGTTTTTGGTTTTTTTTTTTTTTGGTTATTTTTAATTTTAATATAGATCATCGTTAGGCATCAGCGTCTTTTTCTCCCTCCCCCTCTTCCACTGAGATATTAAACTCATTAAATGGGCAATTGTATGGTAGATAGCCCATTTTTATTTAAAGGGCGCAAAAGAAAAAATAGGACAGACAAACCAGCACTAAAAGGAAATAATAAGATGAATCGATTGATTATTGAATGAAAAAATCTAAACCCGTTTAATAATTATTTCAAAAGTATTTGAAATGTGTCTCTACTTAACTCCTCCTCTCTAGTAAGTTCTGAATTTAGTTAACATAGGCAACATTTACATTGCAATGGATACCTTTCAGTTGCTTCTATTCTGACCATTATTGAATGTCTTAAAGTCTTAAACAATTGACTTGGTCTATATATCATGTTTTATAGTATCGAACGCCTACTTTCTTTCAACTCATTTCTTATTTTTAGTACAGCTGATGATCATCTCTTTGTGAAAATAGAATAGAAATACTAATTGATTTTAAGCAGAACCTGACTTGACTCAAAAAGAAAGATAATGTGGGCGGTTCTCGGCAATATTTGTCTTTTGACTTTGCCAAATGCCAGCAGCAGCCCCGACACCTTTCTCATTACAAATTAATGGCATTTCTTTGGTTCTCAACAAAAACCAACAAAAGGCCTTAAAACAAAAAGAGAGAAGAACAAGAAGTAGGAAGAAATGTAAAGAAACTACCGATAGATCAACAGTTCAGTCGATCAACAGGCAAAAAAAAATAAGGTGTAGAAAAACTGGAAAGAAAAACAGTTTTCCACAATAGCCAGCCATCATGCATACATACATACATAGATACTTACATATGTATGCAGGGAACGTATCATTAGTTGTCGTCACTTGAGTGCAAACTGAAAGAAGTCAGTCTACTGACGCCTGCTGCATACGAAATGATTCGAGATATTTGCTTATCCTTCGTCCTTTCATGCTACGTGCAACGTGCAACGAGTTTTATCTGTAAGTCTAACGGATTTTCATGCATTTGTTATGGATTTTCGGCGCCAGGTCGCTTACAGGTCGCTCTGCAGGTAAAGTCAGGCAAAAAAGATCAACCTACTGATCTGACCACTCAGCAGGACTTCTTCTTTCAAAACAGTGACTTCTTAGCCATAATCTGCATTGCGCATAGATCATTAATTTAACAGTTTCTCTTTTTAGAGAACAACAGGCAAACCTGCGCATCATTTTACTCAGTTGCCTAGGTGGTCTTCCATCCATCCATCCGTCTATCCGTCCATCTCATAGGCAAATCAAATTGCAAAATAAATCTTTGACTATGGGAAAATTGATCTCATAATTGCATTGCCCATTCCACAATGAACTCTCTAGTGAAATTAGCCTCCATAATCCCTACTCCATTCAAACCATTCCCTTCTATCTCATTTGCTCCTATTCCTTTCTCTTTCTGTGTTCGATCCCATTAATTTCATTTATGTAAACCCAAAATGCCTAGACTATGGGGCTTGTCGCTTTTAATATCAAAAAGGCGTAGACCGCGTAATAAAAAATCAACTTGCTGCACACAAAAAGTCTTCGCTGCAAAAGCAAGTGGGTGAGGTCTATGGGAAATGTTGCTCAACAGGGTTGTCAGGGTACCAAATAGAGTTTTGTTTAACACATTTAACTGTAATGGCAGGTGTTATCGGTTTTAGAAAACTACCAATCAATAACGTTATCCTATAGATCAAGTTTTTTTGTCTTTTTAAATATTTTAAAGGATATTTGCCCAGGTATTCCAATTTGAAGTGAGTTTAGAATATAAATTTTTGGTGTTCTTCTTTTTTTACTTAAGAAATTTCCTTTGTACCATTTTGCATTCAATATTCCTTTAATTTTGATAGT
The DNA here is from genome assembly GCA_024703675.1 of Drosophila nebulosa. Lineage (NCBI taxonomy): Eukaryota > Metazoa > Arthropoda > Insecta > Diptera > Drosophilidae > Drosophila > Drosophila nebulosa. The sequence goes on along the minus strand of CM045724.1, from coordinate 7,322,346 downwards.
TACTCTGGCAACTCTATATTGATTAGTTGCCAGCATTGTTCAAATATATATATATTTTTTTTGTTTTCGGCCAAAACCATGTTACCATAATTACATGCAGAAAGCAGGAGACCAACTTGGCGGCTTGCTTCCACCGCTTAGCCAATGCCTCATCTTCAAAAGAAAAAAAAACCTCTTCCATTCGCCTCCATCAGCATCAGCTTTAGCTTGAGCATCGCCACCGCCACCGCCACCTCCACTCCCATCATCCCACAAAGAAATTGAACAAAGGGGGCGTCATCAAAAGGCAAAAAGCCAAAGCCAAAACCAAAGCCCACAGTCAAGGTAAGACAGCGCGCGATGGCAAAGGCATATGGCATGGGTAAAGGTAGTAATCCATTCAGTCAGGTACCAACTACCAAAACAGTTGCAGTCAGTGCAAAAGTTGGAAGTTGGAAGCAGAAGACAAGTGGAGGCACTCAGATCGATGCTGTAAGCCGGGTGTTCATGGTGAATTATGAAAATCGTTGCGAAATTAAGTTAAGAACTTTGTTTTTTCTTTTCTCCTCCTCTCTCTCTCTCTCTCTCTCTCTTTGTCTTTTTCTTCTGTTTTGGTTCTGTTGTTATTTTCGTGTGTAGCAGGAAGCAACAGCAGCAACTAACAAAAGATGACATCGTGATGAAGTTGGAAAAAAAAACAAAATAACGACCTATACAAAAAACCTAAACAAAACCTTTAAAATTTATAAACAATTTTAAAAAACTTCACTCAGAAGGCAATGCTTTAAGAAAAAGTAAACAATCGGCATAATAGAAGATTATAAAATAAAAACGTTTTCCTATTAATCTTTTTACTTCAAAAATTGTTCAATTTTGGTTAAAATTTAAATTTTTGTTAAAGATTTTCATGTTGCAGCTAATACGCTTCTTAAGTTTTTGCCATTACACAAAAGTTCTTTCAACTTTTAACAAGAAGAATTTTTTGAAAATCTTTTTAGGAAGTTATTCTAGAATATATAAACTATTGAAACATAAAAAATGAAATTTTTAGATTTCCAAGACAAGAAATTGAACAGTTTTTCCAGTTATAAAATATTGGCTGATGTGTAAATAGTAAAAAAAAAGTCACGCTGTCATCTCTAATATTTTGAAGCCAACCATCGAAGGCTTTGGCTTTATTAAATGGAGATGATCAATTTAAATATTTTGCAGTTTGCTTGTGCGTGAGTGAAGGAACAGTCCGAACTGACCGTAGCCTGGGCGCTGTGCATTCCCCATCTAGATGCAACCTCCCGAACCGCCACCTGCACCACCTTCACTCCCGACTCACTCTTCTCTCGACGATTTGTATAAAAAATGTGCTTCATTTTATTTGGCCGCGTCCGGCGTCCGCCTTCATTTCGGGGCACAACAAAAAACCGAAACCCGCCCCGCAGAAAAAACAACAAAAAAGAAAAAAAAGTCAAGTGAACCGAAATGCAGCAAACAAATCGCATATGGATCGCGGGAGCCAGCGATCGCAGCGCACAGAAGAAGGCTTCTTCTTTTTGTTTTTTTTTTTTTTTGTGGTTTTCGCCAAACGATTATCTAAATTGCATATGAAATTATTTTAATTAAAAATCTAATTTTCTCTTTTGGCTCTTTTGACTCCACCTACTTGTAAAGGTTACGGTTTGAGTTTGAGTTTGGAGTTTGGAGTTTGAGGTTTTGTTGTGGTATTTAACATATTAAAGGGAAAACTCGATTCGGCTGAACTCTTGTTCAATGAACCTTTAATTTGACGCGATTAAAATGATATTAGCATCGGCCATGGCTTTGGCTCTTCTTGCTCTTCACATATGGTCTCACAATCCTTCGAGGGTTCTCTTGGGCTACAGGCCCAGACCGTAGAGTGAAAGAAAGGTGTGAAGATGTCAGATGGCGTCAGCTGGTTTGGGCCAAGGTTCTTCTTGCACTACGTGACCATTTATTGATTAATGATGGTTAATTCTTGGTTGTACTTGACATAATTGAGGCCAGTTCCGGTTACATATCGTTACATATTCTTTGCTTTTATGAGAAAAATGTTCACAACACCTTCACAGGATTTGGTTAATGCATAAAAAGAGTTATGATAGCAACAAGACGAGAAAGTTATAATAACATAGCAAGAATGAGAAATGACTAAAAAACAAGACACAACGATTAAAGTAGACTAAACCAAATTGTAGAGAAATTTGCTTATTTTTTCGCCTTCAATGAAAAACATTTTCCGTTGTTTATTTTCTTTTTTTTTTTTATTATTCTACCATACAACACACTTTTTCAAGGGATTCATTTCGGTGCCTAACTTACATTTAAAAGCCTCACTAAACTCGGGCATATTGCCTAGAGTGCCGACTACCCGAAACTCATCATAGGCATGCGCATCAGTCTTTATTTTGCTCAACTTGGAGGCAGCATCCTTGCCATTGCACCAGGTCTGAGCGAATTTAAGGAAAAACAATTGTTTATTTGTGAAATCCAAGCCACGCAACGGCTTCTCCAGCCAGGCCTTGTCCCCGGTTCGCTTTTTGTAGGCGTAATAGGCCATGCGAGTGCCCACATTATCGGCTATATTATCACCTGAAGTTAGACTACCATTCGTTTGTATGCCCATCAGAATGAATTTATTATATTGCGATTCAAGGCAACGATATCTCTCCTTAAAGTTTCTCAACGAAGCAGCCGACCACCAATTGACCCGTTTGCCATCATAATTATACTGATAGCAATACGAATCGAAACCATGGGCCATTTCGTGGCCAATGATATTGCCGACACCGGCGTATTTGAGAACTGATGGGAAATCCTGATGGTAGAAGGGCCACTGTGACATGCCAATGGTGATGAAGGCCAAGTTCAAGAAATCCGCATAGTAGGCATTCACCGTACGAGTAGGCATCAGCTGAGGAATCAAAGCCTTATCCACTGACTTTAGTCGAATTTTGGCACGATTACCTTCCAATGTGCAAAGATTCTCATGCCAATTTGTGGTCATAGAAATTTCCGTATAGACCTGATCAATCATATCACGATGCTGCAAATCGTCCGTATAGCCCACCAAAATATCCATAGAAGCCAATTTTGTTTTCGCCTGCGAGCGTGTCTCATCATCTAACCAAGTGTAATGATCGAGGAGATCATAGAAAGTATCCTTAATATCCTTGGCTATGGACAAAATATCGGCACGTTGTTCCTTATCGAAAACTTTGCCAATAAACCAAGGCAATAGAGCGTAATTGAAATAGGTTTCAGTATGCGAACGACACTCGCTTTTCACTCCGCCCAGCTTCGATTGCGTCTTCCACAGGGCATAGAACTTGAGTAAAGTACGATATTTCACATAGGCAATTAAAGTTTCCTTTTTGGTAGTCTCGAGAAAGTAAACCAATTCATTGACATTATCCAATTGATTTAAAATGGGCCAATCCGTATTTTGTGTATGATTAAAGGCCACTTCAAAGTATTTCGTCCAATTGACTCTATCCAAACGATGTTTGCCAATGAACTCGCCCAATGTTAGTTGCTCCGTTTCATTGCGTTGCTTTGCATGATCTGTGAGATTTCTTTCGAATTGTGTGAGATTAGCAAAGGTCGTCAGAAAATCCTTGGCATCTTTCTCATCGAAACCAAAATCTTTGGTCATATTCTTCAGAGCTTCCTCCTTGATATTGACGAAAAGTTTTCCCGGTGGTGTTAGAAGTATATCAAATTTTCTTGTTGCCGTATTGTAATGCACTTTCATGGGCAACAAAGGATACACTTCAAAGGATGACATAAAATTGATATTTAACCAATTTAAGGAATCATTTTTTGCCACATCCTTGAACGTCTCCTCCTGCAGACTCATCATATATTGATAGCCCTGAGACATGTTGGCTTTCATTTCCACACAACTTGCATAAAATTGCTTAGCCTTCAGTTCCGCCGATGTCGAATTCACTTCCAAATCCTTTTTGGTGACATTTGTCAGAAAGTCCAAGACTTGTTCATCGATCTTCTGCTGAATGGCATAGAGGAAACTTGTATTACGCGCCTTTTCCGGTATTATGTCAGACTTTTGCCAACCGCCGCAACTATATTCATAGAAATTCTCACAAGGATCGATGCTACGATTCATGTTGGCTAGCATAAATTTTCCATATTGTTCGAGTAATTCCTCTGTGTGATTTGTATGCTTGGGCAGATTAAATAAATCGTCGTTATCGTTGCCATGTGCCACCGAGCACCACATCATCAGTGGGATCAATAGAGCTTTGATCATGATGCGTTACACAATTTTCGTAGGGTTCTCGTTCCCGGCTAACGCGTCCGTTCAACTACCGCAAATGTTCTAAACTTTTTTGGCAGCTCGCATTGCCAATTTATATAGATGACAGAGGTAGAGAGAAAGAGTTAGTAGTGTTGCCTCTACGCTTCAGATGACGCGTGTTCATGATTACAGTTCACTCTTCAGATTAAGCCAGAGCTAGAGATGACAACGTGATTGAACCGAAGCTAATGTAGTAAGTCATTGAAAACTTTTAACATTTACGATAACTCTTTTAACAACACCAAATAGTTGTTTATTATATCGATGTTTGGAGATATCGTAAAATGTTATGAACGATTTTGTAAGGTTATTCATTGAAACATCATCCAAACTAAACATTACTATGAAATTTGAATTGGAAGTAGGTTTTAATTCCAAGAAGCATTGCAAAAATTGTTGTTATAACTTAAAACCTCTTTAAAACATTGAAATGGTCTTTCGTCCATAGTCGATTTCTTTTGTTATCGATAACACACAAAATTCTGTTTTTAGGAAAGCAACGAAGCTTAAGCTTAAATCGAGTTTACAATTCACAGAACCCCAAAATAATCTTCGAAGTTCGTAAAGGAAGAAAATGAAACGGAAGTAGCTCTGTTTATACCCTTTTTAAATGACTATCTAATTCTTACCATCTCATCTTTCATTAAAATTGAGATATCTAATTTGGAAAAATCGACATTTCCCATTGGGATATTTGGTCAACTGTAGATTCTTTAGTGTTTCTTAAATATCATGGTTTAGGTCTTTAACAACTCACAAATAAACTCACTTGGCTACTGAAAAGTCTGCAACATTTTTCTAAATATCGAATCACAACGTTATTATATCACGCCCTCATCTCTGATATTTCAGCATAAGCTAATTCATCTCATCATCATCAGTTTTAACCACAAAAATCGCATTAGTGGAGTGGAAAAATTTATTGTTATTCTAAATCTCTGATGCTATCCTCAAAGATCTTAAGCATTCTCCAATTAAATGCAAAAAAAAAAAGAAAGAAAACAACCGAATTTGTGGAAAAAACACAAACCCAAAACCGCACTTTGAGCTCAAAAGAAATGTTGCTCTTATCACAATTCACTTATCAGCAACTCGCAACTCTTCTATAAGAGCAAAAAATAAAACAGCAAAAAATAAATATAAACCAAAAGTTTATAACCTATTTTATCGCTTATGATAGATCAAAGTTTTATTTTTATTTTTGGGTCTTGGTTGTTGTATGTGTTTGAAGTGATTTTAAATTTCGTTTTGTGGCCCTAACTGAATGTCACATGTTAATGACCCCATTCGACAAATAATCACAGCAATTATAATGCAAACATTTTTCTAAATGGTTTTCAACTGTTGATCTGGTAGGTGATTTGACTTTTTATACCCTGTAATTGAGTGGGTGGAAAGCGTATATACATTGGGTAGAAACTCTAGATATTAGACAAAAACTTGATCTTGATCTGCTTGTGCGTCTCTTAGTTACTTATGCGTTTCTCTGTTGCTTGTGCACCAAATTGGACTCATGAGATCTTTGTCTTTGTGTCCTACCTATGCGTTCCCATTGGATTCGACTGTTCTTTCTTCGAATATTTGTGCGTCAGTCGCTTGTGCGTCAGTTGCTTATGCGTCACTTACTTGTGCGTCTTCTTAAATCATTTCAAGCGTCAAAAAATTTATTATAATTCAAAATACTATAAACTTATTTTACTCTTTCTGCTACACCTTCATTTCCTATAGGGTATCCAAAGGTCGGTTTTTTCCCTTAGCCATGTAAAGCTAAATTTAATCGCTCGTTAGAATGGGCAGACAAATAATTGAATATCAAAAAATAATAACTTCTGTGTGGTCTAGAGCCATTACCATAGTATGAAAAAAAAAAAATTAAAGAGAAAAACTATAAAACGAAAAAACCTTTAAAAAAAAGAGAGAGAAGAAGAATTGAGTTATGTTCAAAGAGATTTTCCATTGCGTAATTTGAAAGGAAATCCTTCTTGACGGCATCAGCAATTGCATTTGGCTGTCACTTTTGTGCTACTCCCCCCTTTTGCCATTACCTTTTTCACTTTTCCCTCTCACTGCCGCCGCCCTAATGTGTTTGCCAGCCGGTGCATGCAACACATAAAAAAGGTTGCAGGATAAAGGATAGTTTTGCCGCAATAGGAATCAAATAAAGTACGTACAAGTAAAACGCATGTGAGCGTGGAAAGGGGGGCGCAAGCAGTTGCCTCAGGTAAAAGGATGTATCCTTCAATATAGAGATAGACCAGGCGACCGGGTGCCGTGTTAATCGCCATGTTGCAGGTAAATAATCGCGCACAAAGTAACAATGGCAAAAAAATAAAAAATTGAAAAAAAAAAACTGATTTAACCGCCAAAAAATCGAAAAACCTTTGATAGAGAAAAATATCTTTCAGTTGAAACAGCTTGCTTTTAAGACGCAATCCTTCCTCCTGTAGCAAATTGAGCCTAAGGTGGAGAGAAAAGGATTTTGTTTGGAGTTTCTCTTTGTATAACAATTGCCAGTTTTTGTGGCTTGTGGTAAAAAAGAGAAATAAAGAATAAAGGATATGGAGGAGCAGCTGCTCCTACCGCGAGGCAACTGTGCAAGCAGAACCCAATTGATTGAAACTTTCACCTTGAGTTCTCTATACGAATGACTTGACATTCTGACAGGATATTCAATCGAAATCGAAAACCCGAGAATTAAAAGTCAGCATAGAGAGAGAGAGAGTAAACGGCGAACACTTTCCCTTCTGTCAACTCTCATTTCATTTCCATAATCCCTGGCACACTTCCCATGCCAAGCCAAACATCTGGTTTTCCATCCTGTGAAACCCTTTTTTTCCTAACCCCCTTTGCATCTTTAAGATGTCGCGTGGCCAGCACACGCCCAGTTCCTGAATATTAAAGAAGAGGAGGAAAGGGGGTAAATATTAACTAATATTTCCATTATTATAACAAACAATTTGATAAGCCAGTCAGTCGGTCTGTCAGTCAGTCAGTCAGTCAGTCACCTTCTCCTTCCTTTCATTCATTTCGGCATTTCTACTTTGTTCTAGCCATAAATCACATTAACTTTCGGACAACTGGACAATTGGTTAAAGTTAAACCACAATTACCTAGCTTCTGATTCGTGAACTTCTCTCATTATTCACACAGTTGGAAATATTTTGTATTTTTGTGGCGCTCTAATGAACATTTTGCGGTTACCTTGGACTTGGTTTTTTTTTTGTGTTGATGATTTTTTTTTTTTAGTGGTATGCATCATTAGCTGGCAGTTTCATTCATGAAATGATCTCAAATAAAGTAATCATCTGACATACAGTAGCCAGAATAACCTAATGAATGCACAAGAAATTACAATCCAGAAGATTGGTTAACTTTATGCTAAACGAAGTTTGTGTACTCTACAAAAAAGATTGATTAATATTAAAAGTATTTTAAACAAATAAGCAAAACAAACAAACAAAGTATTGACTATCTACTGAAAGATGCTTCAGAATTATTTTTGTTTCCATTTAATTCATTACTTGTTTTATTTTAATTAATGAAATCACTTTTAAATCTATTTATTTCGACTTAACTGATATTTTTTACGCTAGAATAGTTAACTCGGGAAAGCAGCTAATATCTCTAAGTTTCGGAACATATTTAGATTTTTTATATATATAATTCAATAAATTTACAAAATATTTATGCTTATAAGAAAGTTGATACAGAACTTTTGGTCGAAGATTAAGAATCTACGTTATTAATAATCTATTTAAAAATCTTTCAAAAAACATTTTTAAAGCATATTTTGTAAAGGACAACCTTTTAAAAGTTATTAAAAGGATTTCGTAGCATATTTGTTAAAAAAAATTGTTATTATTTCTGATTGCCTTATATCATTTCTATCTCTTACGAATGACATCTCTGTGATCTGCCCTTTCATCAAGTCTATTAGTAGCCTTTACAGTTTTGTAATAGAGTTACCAAATAGCCCTTGCCCTTACTCCACCCTTCGTTGCAAAGGGGCAATTCCCTAACCCTAAGCTTATATGGCCAATGCAAACGCCCACACTTTATGAACAAATGTTCAGATTTTGCTACCAACTCCCTTAATAATAACTATAAAATACAAATTATATACAGATTTCATAATCAATCAAAGTCATAAATGAAAATCGAACAGAATCGGCACGAAACGAACTGATTAAACATTTAAAAAGAAAGAGAAAAAAAAAAGGAAAAACAACAACAATTGGGCATAATGATTGAAGGAAAGGCCAAAAATGGCGTTACAACCCCCAACAAAAAGGGGGAGCGAGAAGGGAGGGGAGTGATAGGCGTAACAAAATGAAATAATGATGAGTAATTGATAGTGACAGCCCTCTGTATGATAGGTGGGCTCAAACAAATGGCAGGAGGGAAGTTATAAGATAATGATGCAAAAAACGAAACCCTTTTTCCTCCCTCTCTCGACACTTTCTCTCTCTCTCTCCCTCCCTCTCCCTTTTTTTTGGGGTAAAAAAGTAAGCAATTCACACTTAATTTTGTCCTGGGCAAGTCTATAAAAATGTGATTGTATTTTCCAGCGATTGAACCCTTTCTCTCTTTGTATTTTTATGTGATTTATAGCTTTGGGTCCAACAACAAGCTGTCGTCCGGCAAAAACAATGCTAAATCCTTGGTATTTAAGGCCACCCGAAGGCGGCTTGGCCTATCAACATAATAATTATAATAAAAATAGCAACAACAATAAGGATATAACCGTGCAACAGCTGACATTGCCGTTTCTAAGGGCTGGAGGAGCAGCAGCAGCAGCAGCAGCAGCAGCAGAAGGAGAAGGAGTTCTATTAGGGGGTGTTGGGCAGACATGTCTGCCATATTTCGGTTCGACAACGACGACATCTGTCAATTCAAAGCTAGAGAAATCCCTGCCAGACTTTCTAATGCCATTGCATGAAATTATGTTCCACCATCATCATCAGCATCATCAACAATATCAACAAAGGACATTAATTAATGCCCCAAACAAAATAGAGACGTTACCAGCTACCATTCAGTCATTAAACCCACCAGTCAAACGGCAGTCTTCTCCCCCAGTAACGGCCCCTCCAACAGGAGCAGGAGCAGCACCCCCACCGGGTGAACATTTGTTCGTTCAACACTTTCACGAAAGGGATCGTCTTATACGCGAACATCAACTCAAACAGCAACGTCTGCGCGATGTCGACGATGATGAGGAAGTGACGGAGCAACAGCAGCAGCAGCCAGACCATCAGGATACAGAGCCGGAAATCGAGTTTGAGCATAACAACCATCATTGGCATGGCGTCATCTATAACGGTCATCATCATCATCATCATCGTCATCATCTTCATCATGCTAGCAGCAGCAAGTTACTCGATGCTTTGCCACCAATGTCCCTGCCACTGCCAACGCTTGCCATGATGGACCCACAACCAGTTACATCTCCATCTCATGCCGCACAACAATCAAAGGACCTCAGCATTTACGAGCTGGCTAGGCAACAACAGGAACTACAACAGGAGCTACCAAATGGGCATCGTCTCGTCGTTGCCTGCAGCCCAAAGAACAAAGGTAAATTTTTATGTTTTCGCCTTGCTTTTCGCTCGTGTGCTTAACTTGAAATATTGCATTATGATTTTCATATGCCAGACGACTTAATTAAAACATTGAATTATTAAAATTGAGTTTTTTCTTTTTTAAATTGAACCTATAAATAAAATATCCAGACCAAAAGACAAAGAAATACCTAAAACTAAATTCTAATTTTACTCTTCAAGAATTTTTAAATTAAAACTTAAAAATAGTTCAAAAATATTTTAATCTAATGCTTGCTTTTGAGTTACAAAGAGATTCTCAACTTGATATTATCAGACAATGAAGATATTCAAAAATGTGATGAAACTTGTCAATTATTTGTTATTAATTCTTTATTTGATCTGATAACCTTAATCGTAATTAAGAACTTCAATCTGAGAGAAATTTAATGAATTCGGTAAATACTTTCCATTAAGAGTTCTCGGATCTAGTCATTACCTACGACTTCTTACGGAGTCACTTCTCTTCTCGAAAAAGGACGACTGGTAGGGAAGTAGAATTTCAATTAGATCTCTTCACTTTTTAAAAAATGAGCTAACAAATCAAATATTCCACTATTTGACATTGTTTCACTTGGAGAGCTCCTTTAAAAGTGTCTCTCGCACTCAAAGTAAAATGATTGCTTAATTTTTTCCAAATTTTAAATTAATTTCCAATCTTGAAAAATATAAAGACATATTCTTAATACAAATTAAAATCATTTATAAAATTCGGTAAGTAAAAAAAAAATGCCTTCAAGGCATTGCGATTGAGTTTTGAGCCACGTCATGGTCAGGCCCATTTGTTCCTACTTCATGATTTACCTATTCTCATTCTCTCTATTCAAACACACAAAAGAAACGTAAAGAATGGCAGAGGTATTGAAGGGGAAATGAAAAGGAGAGTCCACCATAGCGAACACGCAAACTCCATTTAAAATCACTAAAATATTAATAAATTTTACACAAAAGTGCGAACAAAATATGCGTGAAAATTCTCAAGTACTCCCCAGCAAAAAAAAAAGAAAGGGACAAGAAGTGCGTAACCTTTACAACTTTATTTAATGGAATTTAAAACCACTTTCGGGGTTTTATTTCTATGCAGTGGGTGGTTGGTACAACCAACAACAACAACAACAACATCGAAAAAAAGGTCGCTTGCGGCAAATGCGAACCGCAATTGCATGAGGTAACCTTTGACAGGAGAAAAGAACAAAAAAAAAAAAAAACACAAACCCCTGGCCAACCAACAAAAAAAAAAAAAGATGAAGAAATAAAATAAAATAAAAGAAAGCTCAACTTTTGAACTGCTGGTGTCACTACCAACTGTGCGCAACTGTGTTCCTGAGCAGCTTATGGCCAATTGACCCACCCACGGGGGAGAGCCTGGGAAGGAGGGGTGAGTCGCGGTTATGTGGCGAAGGGTAGTGCTTCTGCTGGTCTCGCTGGCGGTGGTGGTAAAAAGTAAATCCAATAAAAACGCTTTACAAGCTGTAAATCCATTTTCACAGACTTAAAAAAAAATAAAAAATCAAGCATGGCTCTTCCCTTAGGGTTAAATTTGCATGATTTCAAAAATGGCTAACTTTGGTATAAAAAATGGTTTTTTAAAGTCAAGAGAGAGAAGGCCTATCAAGTGTATTCTCGTGTCAATCTGCCTATAAGAATAACCTTTTGGATAAATCCATGAAAAAAAAACCTAAATATTCTTTCAAATTAGGCAAATGATGATTAATCTCTCAATCTAAAAAGTCTTGCCTTCCCAGTCTTCTGGGCAAAATGTTGCAGAATATCATCTCCAATCTAGGAACTGAACCCCACTTCACAGAATAATATTAATTTTGGCACCTGCCAAAAAAATTGTATTCAAACGTTTTCCGCCCTTTACAAACCCAAACGAAAATAACAGTCTTTAGCTACATGCCATAAAGGAACCGCATTATAAACAAATTTTAAAAATAAATTGAATTATTTTTTATATATTTCAAATTTTTAAAGCAAAATCTTAACCAAAATACAAATTGGAATAAAAAAAACGTGAAATGCTTTCTTAACCAAATTTTTAATATTTAAATGCGTTAACAAAAAGAAAAATCTCTGGTGATAAGGAGTTTATGGGAAAAAAATTGACAAAACAAATGAAATAAAACACTTTCAAACTATTTTATAATAAATGATTAAAGAAACTACTTAAGAAGAAGAAGATAGTCACAACACTTTTCTGTCTATAAAATAAAGCAGGCTCTCTCCCTCACCCGCGCTCGATTGCTCTTTGAGAACGAGCTAATTTTTTAATTATTTTTGAAATAAGGCCAAACAATAAAATCAAAACACATTTCCTTTAATTTCACAAATAAAATAATAAGTTTTCAGTAGGAAGTTTCAAAATTAGCTTAATACAGGGTGCTTAAGCTAGTATAAAGATTTAGACTTCAAATAACTATTGATTGAATTTTACTTTATGTTGCCTATCAAAAAATATTCTACTACATGATAAATCCACAAAAACATCGAAGAGCATAAAAACTTCTATAAATTTAACCTTGAATTTTGGACAATTTCTCAAATCCGTGAGAAAATTGTGCAAAAATTCCGTTAGATGGGCCAAAAAAAAAAACCGTTGCTTATTGAAATTGATTTTTTCCCTTTTTTGCACCCAAAAAAAAAAATAAAGAAAGAAAAAGGAAAAGAATGTCCTACCTAATTTTTGTGCAATTTTTTCCATCAATTTTTTACCTTAAAAAATTACGCATTATTGACTTGAACTACCCCAAAAAAAAAAGAAGTAGATGCCTTCTTTATCCCTCTCCCTTTCTGTGGCTCTCTCTTCCTCTCTGTCATCTTCCTTCAAGGGGTAGTTGGATGTTTGCTAAGCTGTGCAAGATCTTTGGTAATCCCTGACACTGATCCTCAATTTTTTACCCTTGAGTTTCTTTTTTTTCGTCGTCCTTAGTTTTTCTATTCTTTTTACCCAAAAATCTATGCACAATTTTCTTGAAAAGAAATTGAAAGAAAATTTTTTTTATTTCGTTGTAGTTCCCGAAGGGTTGGGACCCGGGACAGTTGACAGCGATTTTTTGTGGCAGATTTGCCCAAAAAAAAGGACGAACAAACTAAAGAAAAGAGAACACAGGCGAATCGAAATCAATAAACGTTAATAAATAAACCCAAAGAATAGAAGCGGCGCTAAAAATGCGGAAGGAAGTAGAGAAAAGAAGAAGGGAAGGAGAAAAACGGGGACATTATCAAAGGTGTTCTTTGTTATCCCGCTTCTGTTTGCCATATTGATTTCCGTTAGAAATACGCTGCAATTTTTTTGGCGCGAAAGCATGTAAAGGATTAAACAGCAAAACATTTAGAGGAAGTTTTTAGCTTATCTAAAATGGGCAATAGAAAAACTTTTCTTTAACGATTTCTCTTACATTTAGGTTCTAAAAAAGGATATTTAAATAGAAGACTATATTGTCATTAGGCTTAAGAGAAGAACTTAACTTTCTTGCTATCATTAAAAAATTGTTTTCTTTTAGTAGTTTATCAAAAATGTTTTTAGCATTTTTCCCGATTTGTTTCCAGTTTCGCGTTTTTATTTCAATTTCTTTGCATTTGCCAGACATATCAAAGTCTTTTGATTGTCATTTTGGCATAACATTTAAGGGGAACCCATTTTGGGGATATAATTTTAGTTGCTTCTCCTCCTCCCGTGTCCCTTCTACACACTGTTTCTTCTTGCTTGCTTGCCTTGCCTTGCCCCCTTTGCTGTTCACCCTGAAAAAATAAATATAAAAACCTAAACTACTCGTCTCGTCTTATTTGCTTAACGCAAATTGGTATGTCATTTTAATGCGTTGCAACAAAAATTTCACCCAGAGCAACTCAGAAACGGACATCGGGGCATCATTGTCCTTGTGCTCCTTTTGCCTTGTGCCTTCTGTCTGTTTTCGTCATGCAAAGTGTCTGTGTATGTCCTGGATGGGTGTCCTGAATGGATATAATGTGCGGGGGTTGCCAGTAACAATTTTCCGATGCTGCCAAGCGTTTATTTTCTTGATTAATTTGCAATGCCCAAGAAAAGTTTCCCCCTTTGTATTTACATGCCGTGTACGGAATGTGTGTCCTCTGTCTGTCTGTCTCTCTCTCGATGTGTGTGTGTGTGTGTATGTGTGCTTGTTCGAGTCCTGTTCTGCTTTTGGCAAATAATCAAATTGCCTAGACACCGACCGCCCTGTTAGTGTTTATCTTTTGTCTACGCCAGTGACAAGTTTAATCAGACAGCGCAGGACCCAAACTAAACCAAAGTGAAGGAAGTGAAGTCAAAAAGGATAACTATTGAAATTAGTTGGCAACTTGTTTCCCCTGACAAGAAATCCAAGTGGAAGGGAAGGAAAATTTCTGCTTATTGATTTCTGCTTAAATCATTTCGGCACTTTAATGTAGACATATAAAACATTTTCAAAAGGGAAAAGGGAAAAGAAATCGTCTGACAAGAAAAAACATTAATTTTGCAATTTTAATTAAAACGTTGTACGTTTTGGAGTAAGAGAAGAGAGTGAGCGAGAGAGAGGGAGAGGAAGAGGGTGGATAGAGGGAGGAATACGGAAATGAAAACCAGGCGCACAAGAATTTTTCTCAAAACGAAACTTTCCAAACAAAGAGAAGCCAAACTCAAGACGACAAAGTGCAGCAGCCGCCCAACACTCTCATAATCATAAAATGTCACCACACACAAACACACGCACACACATTCTATATACATACATATATATCTCAGATGTCTGTGCACATATATCCTTTGCCATTTTTAGCAAGAAACAACAACCACACTTGTTGTTGTAATTACTCTAGCCTTCCCTTCACCACCCCCTCATTTACTCTTACTTGAACTCTCAGTTCAGTGACTGAACCGCACACTGTTGTCTCTCATATGAATGAGCATTTTTTTTGAAGAAGTGTGGGTGTGTGTGTGTGTGTGTGTGTGTGTATGCTTGAGTCTGTGTGTGCTTATATTTATTGCACCAAAAATGTTCAGATTTAAAGATTTGTGAAGGGTTATACTGAAGTCACCTAAATCTAAGCAACAGGCAAAAAAAAACATAACGAAATGTCATATATAAGTTATAGATTTTCGATCAATAAGTCTCGCAATTATGCTGCATGTCTGCCTGTCCAATATCGGACACCGTCTTATTATACTCGTATTTATTAAATACTTGGCTGAGGACTCGCTACCAAATACAATATTCAGATCAAAAACTTTAAAATTAACTCCTTAAAAGAGACTTTTAGAAAATAATTTTAATTTTAATAATTTTCAATCATTTAAAAGCTCAACAAAAAACATGGGATTGTTTCCTATAGGAAGTAGCAATATAGGACAAACGTCAACTTGACATGACAACTTTAGAAAACATCTTTCAAGCCATTGAAAATTATAGATATCCGTCTAAGTAAACTTGCAAGTACTTAGAATTCAATTTGAAGATGGGTTTCCAAAAAATTAAAATACGTTTTTGCGGTAGGAAAATATATTCGGAAATATACAAACAAGAGATAAGATTAATTTGAAGTAAAGGTCAACAAGGTCAACTACGTAATATGCCACCTTAAATGTAACTATTTAAGGAATGCAGTTAGATTTCAAATATATACTAAACAGAAGTTGTTGTCGTCTTAACTCGAATTAACAAAAGCCAAAAAAGCGTATGGGGCCCATAGTGCCCCCTGAAAACTTATACCTAAAAGTATTACCACTTGCATTTCCTTCGCCCTACCCTGTAGCAAGGGGAGTCATCACTTTCTGAAGAGATCTACATAAGGAAAATCCAAGCAGTTATTTCTTTCTGTATGTACCTAGATTTAGCCCCATTACCATGCACCTTTTTCGTATGCGGGCATTATGATTTCGCTGCAAATGCAACAAAAATTGAAAGGAACTAAGGAGAAAATATTCTTCTGATGGCAACTGCGCAGCAATAAAGTGCATATGTAATGCTCCCGGTATATATATTTGGATATATGCATGTATGTATGGATGTGTGGGGAATAGGCCACACCCATTTCTACTCAAAACTCAATTTCCTTACCAATATCGCGTCAGGGACCTACTACTACTATGCTAATGGCTAAGGACAAGGACAAAAATGTATTGTGAGGGGAAAGTGCATAAATGGAGTAAAAATTTGTTCATCTGATCAGAATGCAGGCGGCACTCACTCGTACTCTCACACACACACACACAGATGCAAACTACAATACGTTCCACAATTGTCGGGGTTGAATTTGAGAGAAGAACTTTGAGTTTTGAGTGAGACAACAGCCGAATGCTAAGGAAATGGGAAAAACTAACAACAATTGCTGCAAATCATAAACCAAAAAAAAAAAAAAATAAGGAAAGAGTGTGAGTGAGAATGTGAAGAGAATGAGAGAGAGAGACACACACACACTCATTGGCGTCGTGCACATAACGGTTTGCAGTGCAATCGTTTTTACCTCAAGCTGTCAGTTGCATTCGGCTAACGAAGCAAGAAGGTCGTCGGGTTTGTGCCTGGAGCGACTAAATACACAGTTAAGAAGCAAAAGAAAAGACAAAGACGAAAACGGAAGGAAAAGAAAGAAAAACCGTGTCTTCTACTTGTGTCCGTGTATATGTATGTGTGTGTATGTGTGATACTGTTTTGATGCAATTCGGACTTTGTGCGCGTGAAAAGGAAATTTCTTTGAATAATTTAATTAAATTATTAAATTGTTATTTAAAATGATGGTGCTACAGCAACAACAACAACAGCGTCTTTGGGATGCAACCACAAAGGCAACAACAACAACAACAACTAGAACAACAAACACTGACACTGAAGATTCAGTGGGAACACCAATAAAAGCCGAAAAAGCCTTAGAGCATTCACGTAAGTTTTTGTCTAGAGTTGTCAGGTGTTTATATGAAGGAACTTTTCGCACTTGGGATAGACAGGGATCATTAATATACTCACTCTTATTTCGGTTTCGGAGACAACTGCTTAATATGCAATAATAATTTCTTACAAACTTGATTTTAAAAAGGAAAGTTACTCCTTATTAAAAGATTTTTAGAAATATTAATAAAGCTTATGTAAGGAGGATCAAAATGCTAAATCGAGCTAAAATAAATTTTTAAAAATATGATTAAAAAAAACATATTAAAATTTTTAGAAAAAAATTGAAGACTCTTTTACAACATTAACGATAAAAATAGTTACATTTTAGGAATCGCATAATTTAATAGTGAACGAATTTCCCATAATTATTCAAAGTTTCAAATATTATACGAAATTTCACTAAACAAAGTGGAAATATTTCTTATAATTATTTAAATACTATACGGAGTTTCGATTAACAAATTTTTTGTCTTAAAGCTGGTAAAGGCTAAACCCTTCCATGAAACTTTTATAGAATTTCCGATCAAAAAACTTGTTGTACAACCTGATCCAATTGTAATATGGCTCATGTACCTGTTCAACTATTTGAACTGGTTTCACTTTCTCTAAAGATGTCCTTTTTGGCAAACAAAGGATAAATTGCCGCAGATGATGATGAGGATGATTACCCACGCCCACACATTAGGCATACAGAAAACTGGAATACCTACAGAAATTCTTGTACTTTGTGTCAGATGTATAGAAAATTTCCCTATCAGATATCTTGGATACAATTTCATGGCATTTGGCAATAGTTTGAATGTCCTGCTGATGCGTCTACGATTCTTCTCTTTGGGCAGCTGTCTTGTCTTGTCCTTTTTTTTTGTGTCCCGCATTTGAATGTATCCCATGGAGAATGAGCGTGTGATCATGTATTGGGTTCCTTTTCTTTTTGGTTTTCTTATATGTGTGTGTATTCTGTTTACATTTGCATCCTGGAAAAAAGTGTCCTTTTTTACCTGACTCTGACTATTTGTGTATGCAAAAAGAAAATTTCATTTTTTTACAGAAATTATGAACTGAGGCTGTAAAATTTTCTTTTGCTTTCTCTTTGACCACAAAAGGCAAATTTCGTGTAATTGCTTAAAGGACAAAGATGATAGGATTTTGGCCAAGTTTTCTAAAATAAAAGGACACAAAAAATGCCCCCACACTTGGCACCTTTTTTTTTTTTTTTTTTGAGGGGGTGAAATATTTGCCAGCCTAATACCAGTTGTAATCTTCCTCATACTTCTTTCATTTATGCCAAAAAAAAAAAAAAGTGAACCCAACCACAAAGAGTGGTCCTTTTGGGAGGAGGGAGGTGAGAGTAATCTGTATATTTATATTGTGCTGGACATTATGCACAAGGATTCCCTCTACAATATATTGTCGTAAAAATATGTTACTTCGTTGTCCATGTGTGTGTCCTGCAGCTAAAGAGGATACTACTTTGCTTACGCCCCGAGGGAGCTATAAATTTAATATCTACTTTGCAAAACAAAAAACCAAATGCCATCAAAAAAAAGGAAGAGAAGCAAACACACACACACAATAAGGATAAAGGCAGGAGGGCGAAAAGTTGTTTGCTGTGTGTTTTTTTCTTTTTTGTTGTGCCAGGATTTTGTGGCGAACCTTGGGAATTTGTCTATATAAAAAAGTGATTTTGTTGGGCCAAAGGTGTGAATTTTGCGCATTGAAAGTGACCAAAAGTAAACCAAGTTATAACCAAATTTCTATTAGAAAGAAGACTAACAAAAAATTGGAAGTGCAATAGATAGAAAATTTCCAAATTAAGCCTTAGAACCAATCGAAAATTTATATGCAAATTGTTTTTTTATTTTACATACTTGAATATCTTGATTAATTAATTTTGTTTTGAATTATCATTAATCAGAAGATAAATGATTAAGATGCTTTTCTTTTAATTTCTAAGTCTAATATTTTAATTCAAGTTTAACTTGACTTTTTTTGTACACTAAAATGAAAAGTTCTTCAACAAATTTTTGTTTAAAATAGTTGAGAATTCAAAGACGTCTCTAAAATTGTCTTGTTTGGTCTATAAGAAATGCTAGCATTAGTCACCAAATGGGATCCTTAAGAGAAAATTTTACAAGCACTCGAAATGACTTCAACAAGAACATTTTTGCATGTTACTTATTATAGAGAAAGAGAAAGAGAGAGAGTGAGACAGGAAGACAGAGAATTGTAGTGAAGTAGTATAAAAAGTAAATACTAATGGACATTTTACGAGCTAGCCAACCAAGACCAACAGCCAGCAGCCAGAAGGGAGAAAGCCCAAAGCAGACAGATAAATGTGTCAGAGACAGAGACAGTTGACTGACCAAAAAGCAAAAAAAAAAAAAAAGAGAAAACACCACCCAAAAGCTATTCCCAAAAAAACAAAAAAAAACAAGCAACACTGCAAAATGCCGTTGACGAGCAGAACGTGTCATTTGCATTCGATGCGACTTTCTTGAGAATCATCAAACAACATTTTAAAAACCTTAAGCTAACCACAAATAATTTTTTTTTTTTGTATATTTTGCTTCTTTACAGTTTTGCGACACATGTCCAATTCACCAACACCGCCATCACCTCTACGTTCTGTATCAGGTAAATACATTTCACATCTAACTTTAATCCTTTGCCATCATTCATTTGGCATGTTCTCATCAGTGTCTCGTGGTCGGAACGTGGGCTACTTTGTAGCGCAGAAAAAATTGATTACTCACACGAGCTACACACACACACATTCATACATTTATTGATGGCAAAATGGCAAAAGGAAATTTGTATTTTATAGTTTTCCATTCATTTCTATAATTTTTTTGCGCAACAACCCCAACTCTTGGTTTGGATGAGTTCTTGTTGTGCGTGTCTAGAGTTTTGGGCTTGGTTTAGGTAGAAATGGCACTCATAGAGGCGCTGCTGCCATTTGGCCAAAGAAGAGGGAACCTTTTTCGAGCGCACGTGACTGAAGTGCGCCTAGGACTGCAGTCAGGCAAATGCAATGGATAAATATTTGAAAAACTTTAAAAAGAGTAGAGAAAATGACTTCGTTTAGTAATTCATTGAGAAATCCTTAATTGACAATTTAAAAATGTTTACTACACATTCATACGTTTTGACCAATACGTCGGGGTCACTATCTAATTTTAAGATATTTTGATATTTAAATATCAAACCAAAAATATTTTTAACATCAGTCTTCATGGTGTGAGGTATCAAATCAGTATGTATATATACACCTATCAATACAATAAATCCCATAATGATATAGAAAGCTGTTACTAGTAGCCACCATTGCAGATAGCAAATATCCTAAAAAGCGTTATTATATTATGATAAAATCCAATTAGTTTCTCATTTAACTTTTACTTTTTATTGAAGAATATCACTATGAAATTTCTTTAGAAATGCAAAATGTTAAATACTATCCACAAGAAAAACTTTTCTACCAAAACATCGGGGTCACCACTAAAAGACTTGATAGAAGTTATTTAAGTGAAAACTTTTCAAAATATTGAGAAAACTTGGTCCTTCCTGGTCTTAAAGACCAACTATAAAATAAAGTTGCCTCAGCGAAAACTTTTCAAAATATTGACGACATATTGAAACGTCGGGGTCATTATTATTTCCTTCCTTTTGTGCAACGTTTCCCCAAAACTAAACCCTTAATAAAAAAAAAAAAACACTTCACGCCTTTTATTGATTCACAAAGAAAAACAGTCATCCCAATAAAACGCCCCTCAAAACGCCTTCACCAAACTTCAGTAGAAAAAAAAAATAAACGTAAGGCACCCAATCAAAAAACCGCTGATTATAATATCAATCAACAGGCTGGCTGGCTTCCTGTTTTTTTGTTGTGCCATCTCTCAAATTACCCCTTTGGCGTAAAGCAACTACTACAATTAGCTTCACGCAACCTAATCCCGAACCACAATTTGAATAACCCAAGAGAAAAGGGAAGAAGAGTCAACAAGTGAGTGAGCCTTTTTTGAATAAAAAAAAAAAAAAAACGATACGACAACCCTTCAATTTTCACACCTCAATGCTATTCAAATGATATGGTAAACAGGGCGAACAAGGGGGGAGAATCAACAGTTGTTTTTTATGAACCCTTTTTTTTGGCGTACACTGGAATTGGGTTAAATTCGTTTTGGGTATTTAGGAGAAGGGCTGTTGTGTTGTGACACATTTGAATATGGGCACCCATGAGTCTGTTTCGATAACATTGTGTAAACCAATAAAAATGCATAATTTAATTGATGGCGGCAAACCCTGTGTTAATTTGTCGCGTATTTAAATCCCGACGAGGTGACGGCTGAGGGGTGAGGGCCATTGAGGAGTGGTCGCCTTATGCATGTTTTTGCATAGATTAGTTGCACATTGTTAGGGGTTAGGGGTTGTCTAGGGGATGGAGGAACGGAATGAAACGGAATGGATGATGGTTGTATGGGGTCGTTACATAATTGCTGGCAATCATTTGAATGCGCAAAAACTAAAAGAGAAAAGGAGGAGAGAGACAAGGGAAAAACAGCATTTTGCATTTTGACAAATTTGTGTATTGTTTGTGTGTTAGAGTGTGTTTGTGTTGGCTGTAGGAGAGGGTCAGGCCCAGGGGTCAAAAGTGCATGAAACCTTTTAGATATCCAGCAATGATCCTTGCTGTCCTTATCCCGGGGTTGTTTTGCATTTCATTATTATACGAGGGTGAACTGTAAACTGAATGCGTGGGTGAAATGAGACAATAAAAGGAAATAGAAACTGCTAAGATGTGTAGATACAGAAATTTTCACAATTTTAAAGGGAAAATAATGCTTAGATATAAATTCTTAGTTAGTAGTTTTTCTTATATCAAAATCGTGTTATAGAGTTCTCATTTAAAAGTTAGTAAGGGGCATTTTTTTTTCAAGATCGAATAGAAACTTTAGAAAGAACTTTTCCACTAAGACGTCGGGGTCACCTTTCATTTATTATCGTACTTTCACTTTTAGACCTCGATCTAACAGTATAAAAAAACTTTTTCTATTAAGACGTCGGGGTCACCATTAATACAGTCTCCTTTTCAAGCCATTGAAAGACATTTCTAGAAATTTTCATCAATAAAAAATTTGTGATAATTTCTCTTTTTGGAAGTTTTCAAAACTAAGTTTTTCAAATTATTTCTATTGTTTATGTCAAAAATAATAAACAATTTTATGTTGTAAATCTTTTCTTACACTTTTTAAAAGCAAAGTTTTCTCTGTAGAAATATATTTTGGTAAATACATAGTTAAATATTCAGTTAAATTTGAGATGTATGAGATGTAAGTGTTTTCAAATACAATAAAATATAAAGGAATCCTTACTATGAGTCATGGAAATGCCAAGTTAATAAATTGTTTCCTCTCAAATTTTAGTTAGATTTTACTTGGTGATACTGCTCATATGTATAATTGGGTAGAGAGATTTGTTCTCTCCCTTTTCTGCTTGATAGTTTATAGTTAAATATGCATTTGTCTAGCCACCCTTAAATATGGCATTTACAATACAAATGCAGTAAAAGGAGTGGCAAAAATTTTTACCCAAAATCGAAAATAACAAGAGAGACCGACCTTCGAACACTTCACATTTGTCAGTAGTGCAAAAACACAATTCACACATTGCCCATTGTGCAGAAACAACCAAGCCAGGACATCTGCTCTCCTCCAGCCAAAGAGACAGAAACAGAGAGAGAGAGAGAGAGAGAGAGAAAGAGAATTGAGTTACAATAGTTTTCTGGCTCTGTTTCTGGTTCTGTGGAACCTGGGGCAACTTGCTCCTGCAGCTTCTTGACTTTATTTTTTTTTTTATTCTGGCTTTGTTTTCCATGCAACAATGTAGTCTAACCAAACCTCCCTGTACCCCTTTTTTTGGCCTGATGGTAGTTTTTATCCAATAGCAAGTTGCTTTCAAATCCTTAACTCGTGCATTCCAAATTGTCCTAACCGTTTGTAACGAATTGTTTCCCATCTCTGAGGGTTGCTACAACTTTCAATTTTTTAAAATCCGAGGGTAGGAGTGGTGCACATCATGCAAACCCCTAGCTGGTTTTGGTTTTTTACAATTTCTTTTTTTTTTTTTTTTTTTGGTTTGCTAATTATATTATATGGCGATTTCTGTTGTGTAAGTCATCATAAAAACAGCTGCCCACATGGTTTTTAAAATAACTTTTCGCAGAGAGAGAGAGAGAGAGAGAGACAGAGCAAGAACTTGCAACACCCGCATTGGGAAAAAAGGCTCGCGTCCTTTAATCCCTGCGAGCACAGCCAATTTGAAATAAGACAGACGAGAAGAAAAATGGAAACAAAAAATCGAAAGCCGCTTAAAACTATCAATTAATTAAATCGGTTTAAAGCCTTTAACTTTGGACATGTTTAGCGAGTGAAAAGTTGAACTATTATATTGATTCTAGAAGGTTGCAAGGTAGCTTAAAGTCAAAATAGATTTTCATGCCTTATTTTCATTTGTTACTAAGACGATTTGGTTACAATTTCCTCCTTTAGTTTAGTTATATATATTACAACTGAACCAGTTCAAGCTTTCCCAATAGAATTTACATTTTTCACCTATAATATTCATTTCAGTTATGAATTCTTTAATTATTATTCCCTATATTGATCTTTAAGAATGTACTAGATCATATTTCTCCTGACGGAAGTTTTCAAAGAACTACAAAAAAAAACACAAAAGAAAAGGAAATTGAATAATAACGAACGTTCGGTTTGCTTTTTCTATTAGACAATATGAAAAATTATGAAATTCGAGATTGTTTGGGGAAAACAAAAGACTGAGAAAGAAAGCTTCCACATTTATTTTTTTTCCATGGCTATTTTTCAATTATTATGCATGATTGAGTTTTGAACATGCTCATAGACATGGGGTGAGACGGCGGTGCGTTGGGGGTGAGTGGGTGGTGAATGGTCCGGGCGAAAAAACATGGCCACAAAAGGCCAAAACCCTTCCGCTTGAGCGTCTATCAGAAAGTTAACCACAGGACAAGACAGGACACAAAAAAAAAACTGGTAAAGAAATGAGCAAGGCCATTCAATTGGAAGATTGAATAAAATTTGCCTTAAAAAGAGGCAAGTCAAAGGGAAGTGATCAAAATGGGAATACCCTGGGAAAAGGAAAATGTAGTTTACATAGAGAAAAATGAAGTAACTAGAAATTAGTTTTGATGGTTTAGTTGTTATTCTTTAGAATAACATTTTTTCTTTTTAATTTAGTGGCACTTCAACTTTGTTTCTATTGAGTATACCCTATTAAAAAAAAGTTTTGGTTTTCTTTTTGTCAAATTATGCTAGTCGCAGGCTACTTAAACTTCATTGGTTTGGAAAATTGAAAAGCAAAATATCTATACTACGATTTTTTTTATTAATAGTTGAACTTTTCTTCTTCTCCTCCCCTCACCAGATTGCGGCAAGAGCTATGAAGAAGAGGAACTACTGGATGATTGTGAAATGCCTCAAAATTTGAGTAGCAAACGAAAGGCACGACCCAATGAGAATGAAATCACTGAGCAAAACCAAGTCTTAAATCTAGCCCCACCGCTCAAGAAGCAAAAGTCAGGAGCAACAGCAGCAGCAGCAGAAGCAAATGACCATGAAGTACAGTCACCGCCAAGTGCAGCAGCATCATTAGTTGGTGGTACGATGGAGGTACAGTCACCGCTGTTGCAGGGTGCCATGCCGAATTTTGCACCCGAAGAAATGCATCATGCCCTGCAAATGCAAATACAAAACTATATAGAAATGGTCCGTCAATTGGCCCCCGATACGTTCCCTCATCCCCAGTTGGCCACTCAGTTTCTATTGCAGAATTCGTTGCAAGCTCTGGTGCAATTTCAGGCACTACAACAACAGATCAAACAGCAGCCGCAGCAATCCCACCAGCAGCATCAACAACCAGAAGCCAGTTACTCCACGCCACTAACTAAATCGCCACGTCGGAGTCCCTCGCTGAGTCCAGTGCCGAGAAGTAGAGCAAGTGTGGGCCCAGATGAGCAGAGAACACCGCCAAATAGTTTGGTACAGAACATGAGTAACTCTGGCTTGATGACACCGAATACCCCGAGTATGCAGCAACTGCATGGCCATCAGGGTCAGAGTACTCCCAAGCCGACGGGACTGACTGTGGCCTCAATGGCATCGATGGCCAAATTGGAGCAATCGCCCGAAGAGACCACCGATCTGGAGGAACTTGAACAGTTCGCCAAAACCTTTAAGCAGCGACGCATTAAACTGGGTTTCACCCAAGGCGATGTGGGTCTGGCCATGGGTAAACTCTATGGCAATGATTTCTCTCAGACGACCATTTCCCGTTTCGAGGCTTTGAATTTGAGTTTCAAGAATATGTGCAAGCTGAAACCTTTGCTTCAGAAATGGCTTGAAGATGCCGATTCCAGTGTGGCCAAGTCGGGAGGCGGCGTCTTCAATATCAATACAATGACCAGCACATTGAGTAGCACACCGGAAAGTATTCTCGGACGACGGCGTAAGAAACGCACTTCAATTGAGACCACAGTGCGTTCCACTTTGGAACAGGCGTTCATGATGAACTGCAAACCCACCTCGGAGGAAATCAATCAACTCTCTGAACGCCTTCACATGGACAAGGAGGTAGTTCGTGTCTGGTTCTGCAATCGCCGACAGAAAGAGAAGCGCATTAATCCCTCCCTCGATTTGGATAGTCCGACGGGCACTCCACTGAGTAGTCATAGTTTCGGTTATCCCACACCACAGGCACTTAACATGTCGTCGCATGTTCATCTAGAAGCTGGTTCCGGTTCCCTCTGCGGCAGTTCCATCAGTTCCGGCGAGTGAATCAATCGTGAAATCAATTGATCTTGTATATATGTAATTCCAATATTACACTCCATATCCACAAACATTCCCCCCCCCCCCTTCCAGAAAACAAAAACTAAAGTAGAAAACTAGGCGTATCAGCTAAATTGAAAGAAAATCCATTACGAATTTATGAATACATATTTATATCCGTATTATTAGAAAGAGTTCCTCCTAGTTCTATAAATGTACGTATTTTAGATGTTGTATCATCATCTTCATCATCAGCCAGAAAGCAAGCAGCCCATTATGCCAATCCTATTCATAATTATCTATAATTTTAGAAACCATACATATTATATAAAACTAGATATATACATATATATATTTAATATATGAAACTATTATGTGTATACAGATATTGTTGTACGATGTCCAATTTGTAAATTGATCTTAATACTTAGATCTAATTATTGTAAAACACAAAAAAAAAAAACAAACCTAAAACCCCAAAAAGAAACACAACAAACAAAACAAAACGAAAAGTTTAATAAAAATTATTATTTCCAAAAACACGATCTTGTGAATTCATTGAAAACGAAATACGAATACAAGAATAGAGAATCAAAGTGTTTAGTATTGACAGCTTAAAAACTTAAGTTTCACATGAAATTAGGTCATGTGACAAAAGTTTGAAAAAGGATCTTCTTGAGTTTACTAACTATTTTCATAATATTATAATGTTTTGAACAGTTCTCTATACGAATAAATATATATATATATAATTTACAAATTTTAGATCTTTATGTCCATGTTTTAGATCAAGTTTTCCTTTCTACATAAACATGATGATTCTGTTCTGGTTTATATCAAAGTCTAGCCTATCTAAGAACAAAAACACCAAAACTAAATTCAAATAATTGAAAAAAAATCTAGTAAGTCTTTTCCTAGAAATTATAAAATGATGAATTATTTGAAATTTATCTTTTGTGCGAATTATCTTTGTTAGCTCATTTATGTAGTTTGGTTAGATAATTTCGCAAGACTTTCTGCTATTGCAGAAAAAATTTAGAAACCGTAAAAGGATGGCTGAAAATCCATTTAAGTTTTAAAATTTATTTCTCTTCAATTATAAGAAACAAGTACAAAACTGAGAAATCTGAGAGTTAAAAACACACATTTGTTTCAATTAAAAAAGATACTGAAAGTTATTAAGTTTTTGAAATAATTATTTTTATCTATTGAAATCTTAGATCAAGTCAGTTAGATCGTTTATATTGCTAAGCCATTTGGCATAAAGTTTCGAAAGAGATTTTTCAAAATGTTTTCTCTTAATTTTTAAAGCTCAGAAGTATCATAAATTGAATATAACTGTCTTTGAACTTACTTAGAATTGGAAAACTTGACGTATGTCTTAGTTATAGGTAGAAGTCTCTAATCCCTTACTAATATCTCAGCTAGGTACGTTCAATTAAAATTTTATCACAATTAAAGTGATCAATTTGGAATTTATTCCCAACACCTTATGCATATGTAGAGCAAACTCTCAAGAGATTTCCCCTAAACAAGATGTAGAAATATGTTTATCGCAGGTTCACATACACCAAACCGAGTGTTCCCGAGCCAACCCCTTTTCTTTTTTTTTTTTGCTGGCCCCTTTCTTGGATATCAAAGCACCATATGACATAAACTATGTGTGAATTGATGGGCATAAACCCTTTTGTTACCCCTCCTCCAACCTTTTTTTTTTTGAGACCAACTCCAACCCTAGAAATTGCCCTAAACGAATCAGAGAGCGAGCCGCAGAGCATCTCATTCCCTGGCTTTGGGTTTGATTTTGGGGGTTGAGGACATTAAAAGGATTTATACGCTTGCTTCAATATACAAATAAGGGCCGACCGACTGTCGCCAAAAAGATGAAGTGATTTCTTATCCAACAAATCCACACAGAGTACAACAAGGCAAAGGAAAGGGCAGCAGGGCGAAAAGGGTTGCAAAGGAAGTTTATTAAAAAATGGTTCTGTTTGCCTTTGTCGCGTGGCCAAAACAAGACAAAAAAAAAAAAACAAAAAGGGAAGGAAAAGGGAAAGGAAATCAGTTAACTAAATATGTTATTCAATATTGATTTAGGCACCAAATGAGTTTCAAGTGTTACGGGTTAACTAATTGAATTATTTGGAAAAACAAAAATCTGCACAAGGTCGAAGAACATAAACGCCTGCTGCAAAGAGACCATTCTATTCTACGATCCACTCTCTAATAGTCTACAATCACCAAAAATTCCCATGAAAAGGTCTGCAAAACTATCGAAAGAGGTTTATTTGATGCAATTTAAATCGATAGTTCCACAAAGTTTTAACAATGTTTAGCTAAAAATGGTTTAATTTTAGATAACATAATATGAAATAATGTTTAGAGCGTCAATACAAAAAATATCGATAGGGAAATGAAGATTTATCGCCCGATTTATTGTTAACCGGTAGCAACGATAATTTCAGTTTCGCTTAAATTAAGCTTTTGAGAATAATTATAATAATTATTAAACAACAATTACGTTTAAGACGTCACTATGAGCAAAAAGTATCTTTGGGTGACAAGAAAACAAAAGCTTTATCGTCCGATTTGTTGTCAATCGATAATATCAATAGTTAACCATTTTTAGCGCATTAAAATATAAAGAATATATTGATTGTGAAAGAAAATCAAAGATCAACCTTTCAATTTCTTGTTTATCGATTGTCCTCTAGATCTAATATCTATGTAAAACTTCTTTCATTGGAGATCCAAGCTTATAACTAATTTTTCACTATTTCACTTTAAGCTTTAAATCTTTGTAGATTGTTTGTCCATGTTAAGTAAAGAGGGAAAACTTAATTTTCGTTAAACAAGTGGCAGCTGGATGTGATTAATGGATGCTTTGCTTGTTGTTGGCCTTCTCGTTCTAGACACATACGGATTATTATGAAAACGCATTCGAAAATTTCATTAAATTGTTATAAATGAAAGCGAGGAAAACATTTTACCGACAAACGAAGAGAAACGAAATCGAAAATTCAATTTGCAAATAACCAAAAACTTAAATGGAAACCCCGGACCCGATACCCTTACCGGGCTCTAGGCCTGGGGCTGGGCTTATCATCTCTGCCAAAGTAACTGGTAGATGGATTTCCTTCTTTTGACCACTCCAAAGAAGAAAAAAAAAAATAGAAGAGGGTTGGAGGACATTTTGAATATGTGGCCAGCAATTGAATTTCGGGGTTCGTTTTTGGGTCCCTTTTTTTTGTTGCTGCTGATGGGTGGAGAAATGAATGACCATGTCTGCAATGGACTGATAACATTCAAAGCTAAAGAGAGAAAAAATATCGTTCAGTTGAGAGCTATTACCAATTATGTGTGAGTGGTTATATGTGAGCTTGATGGCCTTTAAAAGCGGCTTTGATCTAGCTGAGGACGAGCAAATTAAATAGGTAAATAATCATTCCATTTCTGTCAGATTTTTTATCTTACAAATGAAATTTTTTAAACTTAAATGTAAAGTAATACAAAGAAACTACTTGAAGTGCATGGAAAGTCATTTTGGGAATTTTCCATGTTTCCAATTGAAGAAACTATTTATTCCTGGGCTAACAATCCTTTTTTCGAGCAATGCCATTCTGTTTTGTGGAATTCTATGAGATTCTTGTGTCTCGACGACGATTTCTGTGACTATTAAAACGCATTAAGCAATGCTTCATTAGACTAAAATGGCATTGGGATTAAATGTAAATGGAGTCAATTTCTAAGACAGATTCCTTAGGCATAATGCTTAGAAGATCCCTTAGACCTTCCCTAAATGTCTCCTAGGTAATACTTTGTAGTTTTTTGATCATTTTCACAATGTTTCATTGCATTTTTACACTTAGATTCAAGTGTTCTAAAGAATCTTGAAACAAGCAGATGAAGCGTTGTTCGTTTCACCATATTTTTGCAATATTTGACATAAGCAAGTACAAAGAAAAATTTAAGCGCAAAGCGAAATTCGTGGCTTATATTTGAGTCAGAAACATAAA
The DNA here is from genome assembly GCA_024703675.1 of Drosophila nebulosa. NCBI lineage: Eukaryota > Metazoa > Arthropoda > Insecta > Diptera > Drosophilidae > Drosophila > Drosophila nebulosa. Next base: position 7,292,670 of record CM045724.1, on the reverse strand, counting down.
CTCCTAAATTGTGCCAAAATAGAAAGGATCATGTTTTGGCTATGCTTTAAAAACCTGTGTGCCTTTTCAGAGACTGAAACTTTTGTATTTTTTTGTTCAGTAATTTCATGTGCGAACTGAATTATATTCTAAAAATATTTGTTTTTATTTGTAGGCTCAACAAGTTAACTTTCTGTTCAATGCTTCAAACCACAATAAATTTGCATTACTTTCTAAACAGTTTTTAGCTCTTCAATGCCGAAAAGTATGTTATACGTTTATATTAAGTCAATCGAATTTTTGGCCCAGAAACACTACAAAAATTTCTCCTTCCTCATTTGTAATCAACTAACCTTATCTAATGTGAAGCATTTTCAACACCTTCTATAGCCTTCTATTCCTTCTTCATTTTCAAAAGGGTTGACAACACTTTTACCCCATCAAGCCCCCAACCCTCCCTGTTGGTTATTTTTTGTTTTATTTTCTCTAAGCGCGCGTGTCGTGTAAATAAAAATCACTTGATGTGATTTTTATGATGTGCCGTTAAATGATTAAACCACTTGAAATGGTTTCAAATTGTCTACCAAAGTTTTCGCTTTCTTTTTCTTTTAACCCTCCTCCTGTCGTATTTTGTTATCCCCCATTTTTTTTCTCTGCGGATGTTTTTTGATCCTTACTATCTCCCTTCGTCTTAGGCGGAAGTTTACGGCGCGTGTAAGTTAATTAAATGTGTAAACATGTCCCAAAAAAAAAAAAAGGAAGAAAACATAAAAAACAATACGCATTAGTTTTGAAATAGTCGTTTTGACTTTGTGATACCGTGTAGAAGAAATAGATTTAACCTTAAGTCTGCAATAAACGATCAGTTCAATTTATTTTTAACTTAAACTCAAACTGCAAGTTTTCTTTATCACCATCAAAATTCGTTAGTTTTCATTATGAGTTTTCTTTTGCTTTAAATATTAAATCAAGGACTTAAGTTCTTATTTCAACGAAAGTTGCGACACTAGTCAAAGCCGTGTCTGAGCATTTGAATATTTGTGAAACTGGATATATAAATGGATGTTTAAGATGTTGATCTTTATATCAAACATTTTACCAAGATTTGAAATATATAATATAAGGTCACAAACATTCTGTTTGTAATAGCCAAAATTCAGAAATATATAAATAAATAAATAGTTAGAGTAGTCGTAAAGGTTCTAAAATACTATATAAAAAGTTGGCAAATATTTCTTTTATATTTTCCAACAATTTGTTGTCAACCAAAAAAATATTATCTATCCTAATTTAATACTGATCAGAAATATATACATACATTTGTATTAAGAATACGCTCTCTTTTTTGTAATTTTCAAAATACCCGTTAACCACAGTTTTACAGGGTAAAATAAGGGATCAGAATCAAATGTTTTCCTGTGAATGGTGTTGATTTCATCGCCCTTTTCCATTTTGACATTTCAGTGGGTGAAAGACTGAGAGGGTGCTAAAGAATTTTCTTTGATATTTGCTGTTGAAATTTTCTTCAAGGGTTTTTTTTTGTTAAAAAAGCTTTGCAGCTAATTGGCTATGATTTTCCCTTAACCCAATTTTGAGGGTTGCAGTTTACAGATTTAAGTCCACTCGGAATCTCTTTCTTTTTCTCTCTCTCTGTCTCTCTCCTATGGCATGCAAATTTCTCAGCCATTTTTTAAATTTTTTCGATTGGCGGCCATTAAAATTTGAGAAAATTTTGTCATTTCTATGAGAATGTGGGGTGGCGCTTGACTGAAGCAAAATAAGATTGGGAAAAATTTCTTTTCTGTTTGCAACATTTCTTTTGTTTGCCTTCCCTTGTCTTGGGGCATTTTCATTGTCTTCGTCATTTGTTTTTGTGCAAATATTGAACTAGCCCCAAACTTTTCAATTTTTTTTTTTTTGTGTTCCAATCTTTCTTTCCTTTGTTTTGCCTGTTTGCGATTTTCCCTGGTCCCTCTTTTTTTTTTTTTTTTTTTTTTGTTGTGTCATATTTTCATTGTAATTCAATTGTATTTTTCTATGCTGTTGTTTTTCCAGCCAAATGTTTGCTCAAGTCGTTCGTACTCGTCTCCCTCCCCCACCGTCCCTCTCCCCATACCGCTCCACTGCTTAAATGTGCTGTGTCCTGTGCGAGAATGTGTCCTTGCTCTAAATCAAATTGGAATTCAAAGCATCAAATTGGCATGCAGTCACGCAGAAATTTAACATATGCTTTTGCCATATAATTTGCCCGAGCAACTTTTTCCTTTTCAACTTTTCATTTGCTCGTCTAGTCAAGTATAAAGCAAATCGAAACAAAGATAACCCCCCTAAACTGCATTGAAAAGAAAATATCTATAAAAGGACATGTAAACCAAATCAATCCACTTACCCAACATAATCTCCGATCTTTTTGTAATTTTAAGAATCAAGAGAATATCTTAGTTACGATCCCAATTCGATGCGCCGAAAACAATATTCAACTTGAACTTATTGCACACGGTACAAATTTTTGTTCGGACACTTGAAGGTTCTCCAATCATATTGAGTTTTCAATAACCAATTTTGGTTCTCTTGAAGAATCGACTACCTTTTTCACAAAGGTTCCCTGATGAAATTGAAATTCGCTAAGATGCCTTTGCCAAGCGTTACCATTCCTGTACATAAGCAACAGCTGAAAACTAATTGAAAAAATGAATTAGAAATTATAAATTCTAAACAAAAAACCGTTACCAATACAAATATTTGAAATAATTTCATATACATAGAAACAAAATTATTTTCTTTCAAAGCGCTTGACTTGCTGTAATCAAGTTCGAGCTCTCTTATGGTGCCTAGAAATCTATGAATTGCAGTCGATAAATAGTTGAGATGCCGATTCATAATAAAAATTTTTACCTAACAAAGTATAAATTTCTTTTTTCAAAACGATTCGAAAATAAGAACGAGACAAGGCATGATAAACCGATAACTAAAGCATCGGAGTAACCTGGCCATAAAAATGTTAAATTTAATAGGATTATAGGATTAAAATTTAGCAAAAGTAAATCTTATGAAAGAAAGAAACTTTTGAGAAAATTTATAGAAAATGAAAAGCAATTCAAATTTAACTAAAGAGAAATGGGACATAGCAATTAGACGGAACTTAAAAAAACTAGCAATAAATATTATGAAAGAAAATCTATTAAATTAAGTTCATCAATTCATTTACCACAATTTCATTGCCGAATTATGAAATTCGAAATGCCAAGCACTTTCACATCTTTATGCGATCCAGTTGATAATATTATAATTTCAATTCATTCACTTCTTCATAATGAAAACGATTGAAATTATTTCGATATTGAACCCAATCACATTTTGTCGTTGACTTTTTAACTTAGAACATATGTATAAATAAATGATAAATATTTACGATTTAACTCAATCATTTTTAAATTAAAGTTTTAAATATTATAAATTTTAAAGTCTATATATTTTGTGTTTTTACTTGTTAATACCAAAGCGAAATATTTTATTTTGTTTGTTTTTTTTTTTTTTAAATACATTTTAAGTTGGTAAGGCGTAGTGCGTAGTGTGTAATAGGTATGTGAATTGTATTCAAGATGTGAAAGGGGTTTTTAGATGGATGAAAAAATGCTTGATCCTGATCTTGATTCAGAGTGTGGTATATGGGAGAGAGGGGGTGTTTTTGTTTTTTTTTCTTTCAAAGGGGGGGGCCTCACATTTAACTGAAGGTGTTGACCTGAAAACAAGAAATTTGCAAGTTAAACAAATAATTGAAACAAGTTCAATTAATGGGTTAATGCAGAAGTATGTTTTCGATATATCGATATAACATCTTTTCTTCCAAAAACTTTTTGTTAATTCGAATTCCACCTGTTTGTCGATTATATATATTCTGGTTTGAATTCTATTTATAAAAAGTTTGTCGGGTTTTCTGGTAAATTCTAGCTCTACTTTTTAAATATTATAAAAAATTTTTAAGTCTGTGTTAAATCAAAGGTAATTTGTTTAAATATTGATAATCTAAAACATGGCTTGGATCGATCGGACACATATTTACAATATTATATATTTATAATATCTATAAAATTTAAAGCAAAGTGTTTCAAAATTAAGGACATATAGTTGACAAAATACCGGACAAAAAAAAAAACTTTATGCTGCGTATTTTCAGTTTGGAAAATCTACAAAAGAATATCGAAATCATAGTTCTGCATTCTTAAGTCCTCTCAGATTAAAACACTTACAATATCATCGATCTTCAAGATCGAGCGTATGGTCTCGGTGGCCAAAGTAATGGCCGAAGTACTGACCAACAGCGGTTGTACCACATTCTCGGCCAATATATCGGTAATTGCGCCCTTGCGTACATTTATGCCCGCAGTTTTCTCACCCTGAGCATGGCGATTCCTCAGCTCGGTGACTGTAGCAATGGGATTTAAGCCGGCGTTTTCGGCCAGAGTTGATGGTATGACCTCCAGGGCATCGGCAAATGCACGGAAACAATAGGCATCCACACCCTCGACTGTTTGGGCAACGGCAGCCAACTGCAAAGCCATTTCAATCTCTGGTGCACCACCGCCAACAATTTGGGCACGCTTCTTGACCAAACAACGCACCACACAGAGGGCATCGTGGAGCGAACGGGCTGCCTCTTCGAGCACCAATTTGTTGGAGCCACGGCATATAATCGATACAGTGCGTCCCTGATTCTGAATGCCGGTAATTTTAACAAATTTATTTGTGCCACTGGACACCTCTTCGACCAATTCGGCATTGGATAGATTCTCGGCGGTGAAATGATCCAATGAGGCAATGGGACGACAATGCAAGGTCTTGCAAACAAACTCAATATCCTCACGCTCCACATCCTTGACAACCAGACACTTGATCTTATCGAGGAAATGTTGAGCCAAATCGGAAACAGCATCACTGGAAATTCAAAATGGAAAGTTAATAACAATTAGAATAATAGATTTTTCCTTAAGCCTACCGTAAGATGGATTTTTGCACTAGCAATACATTGCAGCCAGCTTTCTTGATCTGTTTGACAATGTTCAGGATGTAAGTGCGCTCTTCCTTCAAAACGCGATCCATGGCGGCATAATCCGAGACAATGACATTGTGATCCATCTGTAAAAAATTTACAAGAAGTTGTATGCAAGTTCTTTGAAAACGTAAACTATTTCCGAAACTAGAAGTTTTCTTTTTCCACGTATCAGTAGACAATGCATTCGAATATGTAAATATAGTAATGTATATTTACTTAAATTAAAAACTTTTTCTTATTCATTTGACTTGTTTTAGGTAAGGCAAATTTTACTAAAGCAGAAACTAAAATCATGAAACAGGTATTTTAACTTTTAAAACGATGATATTAGAAAGTTGAAAGCTTGAATGTAAAATCATAAGTTGATTCCATTTCTCTAGTTAAAACATAATGAATTAAATTATTCCAATTGTAGTCTAGTGGTTCCTAAAGTGGTAGCTAAATATCTAACTATTGGTCTGAGTTATAACTAATTCCAAAGTTCTTAATAAGAAACAAATAATGAGTTATACAAGTAGCGCCAAGATTTTGAGAATGACAATCAAAATCGTATTTTCTTCTAAATAAAAAATCCTACTAATCAATATTAAATCCTTAATTTGGCCACACCCAGTATTATCTTTAAGTGTAACTCTAATTGACCACCTAAATAGAAGAATTATTTCATTGCTTTCGCTTTAAATGAATAAGTTTTTCTTGAGATTGGGAAATTTAATACGTCCAAAGTAACTTATTCTCCCTCGAATCTTACTCACATCAGTTTTCGGAGCCGAAATGCAGAATTGAATAAGACCAATTTTGGCCTTCTCAATACGTTTGGGAGCGTTGGTACCCGCCGAACGGCTGGTAAAGACAAGTCCATCCACCAGCTCCGTGTCCTCGATGGTGCCACCCAAACTGGAGATGACTTTAATGTTCTTGAGATCGACAGCTGTCTCCTTGCCCGGTTCGGTGACCTTTAGCACAGCATCGACAGCAATGGGAGCCAAGAGGCTGCTCTGCTGAGACACCACCTTGGAATTTAGGGAAGTGGATGCGCTCTTGATTAATGTTTCGCGATCATTCAACTCAATTGGTGTGGACATTTGGGTGAGAATCTCCACAGCCTTGTTTGAGCAACGTTGGAATGAGTCCGAAATGGCTGTGGGATGGAGACCCTTCTGTAGCAGCTTCTCGCAGGCCTCCAACAGAGCACCGGCAATGACCACCACTGAGGTGGTGCCGTCACCAGCTTCCACATCCTGGGCACGGGAGAGTTCCACCAGCATTTTAGCAGCTGGATGCAAGACATTCATTTGCTTCAGAATGGTGGCACCGTCGTTTGTAATGGAAACCTCACCATTGCCTGCCTGGATCATCTTATCCATGCCGCGGGGACCCAAACTGGTTCGAATGGCATCCGAAACGGCTGCGGGAAAAGCAAGACAAAACACCATATTAAAAATTTTTGAATAAATCCTAAAAATTCAGCCGAAAAAAAGCCAAAGTGCCACTTCTAATCACATGAGTAATTCTCTCACAGAAATTTCCAGACCAACAGCCGGCATTTGCATCTAAATTTTATTTATGATAAATATCACACTATCTGCATTAAAATTATATTTTAAATCACTTCAATTTGCATTGCAGGCCACAAATAAATTAGCTCCAAACACCGATTTCCTTTATTTTGCATGCTTCCACTAAATTTACAATTTTTGCTTACCCTTGGCCGCTTGAATGTTGGACAGGCGAACATCGGTTGGTTTGGACTTGTCTTTAAAGGTCTGTGCCTTAGGTTTGATGCCAACTGATTTAGCCTTCGGAGCCATTGTTGTGTTAACTTCAATTCAAAGCTTAATTTACAATTTTTGAAATTAATCACAATGCCGATTCACACAGATTAAAAAAGTCTTTAACACAAAAAGTAAATTCTCGTATGGTTAAATTTAACAGACTCGCAAATGATGCTGTTAAGTTTAACCGACTCGCAAATGATGCTGTTACATTTAACAAACTCGCAAATGATGCTGTTAAATTTAAATGTTAATTTCTGTGAAGGGTACTCTGTTATGTGTTGAATCGATAATTTTTTTTAAATTTTAAACTAAAAAACATCTCATGTATACAAAAAACACAACATTAAAGTTTGCTTAGCTTTTTTCACGTTTACTTCGATCAAGTTAATACATGAAAAGAAAATTAAATCCGAATGCACTTGAATCGGTTCATGTAAATGCAGTTGTCGTATTAACCGCAACTAGTGCCTCTTTTAATTATCTTGGAAAATAATGCATCAATGACCATTAATATTACTCGTCACTAAAATGTAAAAACTTATTGCCATAATAGATTTTACCTGATCATTTGCAGGATCATCCGTCTTGATAATCTTTAGCCGGTAACACAATGAAAACTTATTGAGTTAGTTTTACTTTTTACTATTTTTTTCACTTAATAAAAAACAAACGTAAATTTGCCACCCGCGATAAATTAAAACGCTAACAGCCATAGCAATAAAAATTACAGATTGAGCTTTTAAAAATATTATGCTTGAAAAAATCGAAAAACTCATAAAATAGTACTTCCAAAAAGTTTGCAAACTTGGTTGGACCTGGGGATATAGTCCGCGATAAATGCTTCCTGCACAGAATACAAAACCTAAAACAAGACCTAAAAAAAAAACTTAGTAAGCATTTCTAAACTAAATTATGTATATATATGTACACACATAAATACTAACCAAGAGAATTATTACTATCGACAATCCAATGGACCCAAAAGGCATAAAATGTTAGACAACCAAAAGCAATTCGAACTGTACGCAAGATTTTAAATCTACAGCGAAAGGATATCAGCGCAGGCAAATTATAGTGCAAGCTTAAAGCATCGGCCACCAACACCAGCACCTGAAAAAGGTTTTCAATGTTTTAATATCAAATTTTTAATCGAAACCATATACGGTGGTTTGACTATATTGACTCAGCTACATATATTTCACTTTCTTCTCTTTGTTCGATTACACTAACTTTGTATGTACAGTGAAAACTCGTAGCTAAACGAACAGTTTGTGTACGTTCATGATGAATGTAGATTGAGCTAATTATTACTGTACATCATTTGATAAGACTTATAATAATTCGACTTTATGACTTTCAAACAAATATTATTAAATATTTTTTTAAATAAAATATTAACATATGTATGTACTTACTCCCAAATGCGTTAGCCATGTATCAATGGAGTCATCTGGCATTTTGAAGTTTTTATTTTGATTTATTCTAACTATTTACGCTTTAATGTACTTATATGCGACGGTAGTGGTGACATAAAAGTGCATTCGATTCGATAACAAGTATCGATTAACTTAATTTAAAACAGTAGCGCGCGATAGTTTATTACGCCCTGTGCGGGGCAACTATTATTGTTGTTGCTATTTAGCCAAGTTTTATGTCAAAACAACTTACGAAAGATTTTAAGAGACTTAAAAACAAAAACAAGTAAATTGGAATATAAACATAGACAGCACTCGAAATGGGAATGGAAAACAATTCAATTGCAAAACCAATTGATACGCGATCGATTATATACATTTATATAATACGCGCAACTCGCTTGGCTTATGGTCAATTTTGAGTCTAGCTCCTCAATTATACCCTACTCCAGGGTGATTGTGGCGCCGCCTTCTTCCGCCTATCGGGCGATCTCGCTCTAGCCCATATGGGCGTCACTGGGGCCAAAATTATTATTAACACGAGAATGAATATTAATTAGATGAAGCTAGTTTAGAGAGTGTTCTTTTAAATAATAATCTTTTTCTGGATAAACAGAAGTGACATAGAAAATTATATAATTTGGAATGATAAATCTTTACGAAAACCTTATTCTATTAGCTAACCTGAAGTAATAAATTGAATTTTGTTTTTGTGTCAACTTAAGTATACTGGGCTGTGGGGGGAACTTCATCGGGTCCAATTTCGATTTTCTGTAATACACCCATATTGGGTATTTTATCGGAGTTAATCTGGGCAGTGACCTCAGTGAAAAGTTTATCCCATTCCCAAAGATCATCGGCCTCATCCAAACTCTCTTGGGGCTGCAGGCAGCGCGTTAGTATCGACAAATCCACATCCTCAATTGCCGAAAAGGCATTCTGTGACAGCAGATCGGAACTGAGCTCCCTAAGAGTCACCGATCTATTGACACTGACTCTGTATATAAGTCTTATAAGTATTATTTACAGATGGCTATGATATAAAATTCAGGCTTACGAAGTTGGTTCAACAATTTCATTGAGCATTATTTCATCTTTGACATCATCCAGATCGGGTATAACGGGTATGTCATCAGTGGGTATGGAACTGGTAGCCGATCTTGTCTGTTGGAACCGCTCGCTGGTCGAAAAAAAGGAAAGAAGAAACCATTTTGAATACGGAAATACACAAATTTTATTACAACTCACTCATCGAAGGAATTCTTTTTGGATCTGCAAAATATAGAAATTTGTATTTTTGTTTTACATTTCCATGGAATCTCACCCACCGTAATCCCTTTAGGCCAGAATCGGCCCATCCTCCCGAGATTCTTCTTATGGGCGGACGTTTTGAATTCGAATCGAATTCATTGTTGTAGGTCGAAGGAGTTGAGGTGGGGCTTCGACTGCTGCTGGTTGTCGTGTCGTGAGCTTGTATATCGAGGGTTATATCTATAGATATATCCTTGTCCTTGGAGGTGCCACTGGACGAAGCAGTTTGTTGCTGTGGCTCCTCCTTGAGGACATCACGACTTTTGGATCGCCGACCCTTTCGTGCGGTTGTCTGAGTTAAGGAATTTTGAAAAATTTCCATTTTGTTTGATCAATTAATTCATTTTTTACCTTTCTAATGGTCATTTTCAATTCCTCAGCCCAATCCATGGTTTTGCTTTGTTTACGTTTTTAGAGATACGTTGCCAATGGCAACGATCGCTTGCTAGAGATGTCCCTATTGGTATGCATAATTGAGAAACGTCGTTAAGCGATGTTTATTTTTATAAATCCCAAATAACATTTTAGAATTTAACATTTTAAAAGCGAAGCGCGTAAGCTTGTTAAAATGTACCATTAAAAGTTTTTTTTTAGGTACTTGAAGAAGTGCATTAGAACTTAATTATTTTGTTCCCATTTCGAAATTGGGATATCCATATGAATCCATTTTGCCATATTTATATATTGCCACCTCCAAAAAATCGTGTAAAGGTAAAAAGGGCTGCCAACTTGTGGGGCACTATTCACTTAACAGCATCACTTGCGAGCACTGACAATTAAACAGCATCACATGCGAGCACTTTAAAATTTAACAGGATCTTACGAGAGCACTGTTAAATTTAACAGCATCTTATGTGGGCACTGTTAATTTAACATCAATGTCGGCAAAATATCGATAAGTGCCCGCCAATATCAAAGTTCAAACATTTAATTTTGTACTAAATTCACTTTTTTCTTTTTGTGTGTGTGTGCGTGTGTGTTTAATTTAAACAAATAAAAAACTAATACTAATCAAAAGCCAATTCTACGCCTCAACAAACGGGCAATGCTTGGCAAACGGCACATCAATGCAAATACATCCACGGGCGCTGAATAAAACGTAAAGATTAAAAAAAAAAAAAAAATTGAAGAAAAATATATTCAATTGACTTACTCATCGGGAGCATCGTTGCCTATGTGATATTCTCGCAACAGTGAGACAAACTCAAATGGATTCAATTTCCCACTCACCGGCAATCGCTTGGGACCACTCAAATGGACACAGCCGTTCGGGCAGGGTACTCCCACGAATTTTTTACGCTTAAACGTTGCCGTGGCCAAATAGCAAATGCTCAGAAAGTGAGAGCAACGCGATCGACGAATCGGATGACCCTTGCAATACGGTTGCACCCGACCGCCATTTATGCAGTAATTCAGATGTCCTGTATTATCCTCCTGCCCCAAAAATCCGGCATTCGTATGCAGCACCTGAATAACACTGGCATCGTCGGGCGAGAGGCGAAACTTGGTCGATTTTTTTCGTTCGATTAGTGGTCGGGCGGGATCTAGACCGATTATACGATATTGTTTCTTGGTCAAATGATTCGAAATCATTCCGCAGATGTGAGCGCCCAGGGAGTGGCCCACACAGGTGATTTTCTCACGTGAAGCACCATAATGGGTGAGATATGAGTACACCTGGGCCGTGCATTGGGCGGTAAGGCGGGTGTTAATCAGTGAATGAAGGTAGCAGGGATAACGGGTCAAAGGTCGCCAGTCCACAGTAATGACATTAAAGTCACGTGACAAGTAAGCTGCAAAAATTAACTTATTAACACCTAACAAATCATTTTTGATCAACTTTCGTGTCACATCTTCATCGTTTAATAGTTTTAAAAACTGAATAATTTTCCTCTTGTGTTCACTCACTTACCATCCCTTAGGAACTGAAGATGCTTATCAATGGCCGTTCCATTGAAACCATGAACTATGAAAACAGTTTCACGATGCTTACTGAAACCACCTTGATACAGGCTCATTGGATTTTGTATATTCAAAGCTATGCCACGACGTGGACCATGTCTGAAATGTAGTAAACCAAAGACAATAATGAGTACAAAGAATTTGTATGTCAAAATAGTTTTCACCAAATCTTTAAAGAGGGTTTTACAAAGTTGATTAGATGTTTCGCCCCCATATTTCCCCATTCCAATCGAACTGGAATACGCCCATGTCCGTCTATCAACAGGTTATCAGCATTGAATTTTTATTGACAGATTGAAAAAATATGTTAAACGTAATTAATCTGATTAAATGAAATTCAGATTTAGTTGCAACCAGACACTTAAACCGTTTTAATTAAACGGAATAGCGTTTTACAGTTCGGAATAGGAAACATGATTGTCGTTGGGAGACTTTTAACAATCCTGCTGAGTGTTCTACTTATGGGACCAACAGATGATGCCTTTGCTGTGACCACCTCACGTTGTGGATGTGCCACGCATTTGGGGTGCCAGCCCCTATGGGTGTGTTTACAGACCCTACAAAACCGTTATACATACATATATCCCTATAGATAATCGGCTTAATAGAAGAATATACTTCTCAAAGTAAAGAGACAATGCATTCGAAGCAGAGACTTAGACGAAGCCAAAAGAGCCACTAATATTGGATTGAATTAGATTATATTGATAATTACTACTTTAAGTAAAATTCTTATTTGTACTAACTAAATACTTCTAGTTTTCAAAAATTTTATATTCAAAATCCTGCTTGAACTAAACATTTTGTATTGTATTTGTGTAATTAATTGTTGATGCATAAGAAATTTTTGCTATGTAACGCATAGAAGGAAGCATTTCTAACCATATAAAGTGTATATATTCTTGATCAACACGATGAGACGAGTTTATCTAGCCATGTCTGTTCGTCTGTCGCAAATTTTTCATTTAGTCTTCTACATACTGCAGGCGCTGAATATTTCAGACTCAAATGGATCGGACAACTATATCATTTAGGAACGATTGGTAGAAAACAAAACTTCGGATCAATAGCTTTGCTGTTTTCCATTGGATATTTAACAAAATTTCCATATCTTAGTTTGTTCTATATGTAAATGCCAAATTTGATTAAGATCAAACAATTATACCATATAGCTACAATAGGAGAGATCGGTAAAAATTCAGTATTAGACCAATAACTTTTTTCTTTTCCAAGCGATTGTTATTAAAATAAATATTTGTTAGTTTAATATTCTTTTTCATGCCAAATTTGATCAATATCGGGCGGCTATATCATATAGGTCGGAAGAGCAGCCAGCTTTATTTTCACTTTAACTTCTATACTTAAGAAAAGTGTATAAAAAACTTCTGTAAGGCAGAAGTTAGCACGGCCTTCCGGGTTTTTTTTTCCCCCTAATTTTGGCCGGTTATTTAGAGTCTCTATCTGTTATCTGTTATTGATAGAGAGAATTAGTTGTGGGCCGGCTTTTGTTTCTACCTTTTGGCTCACCCAAATCCCAACTAAATATAAATTTTTTCAAAATTGATATCTATAAGTAACATTTTCAAATTGAAAGAAGAAAGAAATCGGATGGCCCGATGTACCCTGGCAGGGAGCCAGAGTCATGTGTGTGAATCTTTCATCTTATGTGTATGAATCCTAAGTAGCAAGTTTCCACACAAAAGTTCGTTAAGGTCATTTGCGTTCAAATGACAAGTCTGATTCAAGTTTTCTGATAATCCTATGAATAAATTAATACTTTTACTGTGGGCTAAAGAGAAAGTTTCGATTTTTTTGTTTTTTGTGTTGTATTCGAATTTTTAAACAAAGTTAGGCAACTTGAGCAATTTTTCCACCACTTTTATTGGTCAGTGTGTCGTATGAAAATAAAAAAATAAAAAAACTTGTGTAACCACACAAGGATATGCCGAAAAATGTATAAATATCTGCAATTAATGGGCGGGACCAACTTGTTTTTTTTGTGTCGAAGAGCAGACTGAACGAGAATTAACGTTGAAGAAGCAGCAACAAGGATGGAGAGGGAGGGAGCGAGCGGGGTAGGGGGAAGACACATTTTGTAGGCCATTTCGCTTGGAGCAGCGAGCTTAAAGTCGGTCATCGATGACATCAATTGGCAAATATAAAATGCTTTGGCCAAGAGCCGTTTAACTCGTCTGGACGCACGATTCTCAACTCCTCTCCCCCGCCTCATCATGTTTTGCCTCCACCACTTATCGATATTTCCCCTCCTCACCGCGATGTCAAGTTCAGTTTAAACAATGCAGTTGCCACATTGTTTTTGGTCTCGACGAGTTCAACTAATTGTGGCGGCAGTTACATGATTTGATTGCTCTCCGAATGGCAAGAAACGATTATAAAACAGTTGATCCAACACACTTGTCTATATAGCAGCCGCAGCAGCAGTTCAAATCAAATCGTGTTAAGCTAACACCTTCATTCTTACAAGAAGTTTGCTTTGATTTGTCTCCGCAAACAACAAAACTTTATTGATTTCATTTCATTTCCGTTAGACACTTGATGGATGGCCTTATTCCCATTCATCTTTGAGGACAGTGAAAGAAAGTCAAACAAACCAGCATTGCAATAAATGCCACAATTTTAGAAATCGATTCGGGAAAACAAAATATATGTATTATTACGTTTCGTAATACTCTCAAATAAATGTTGAACAACAATCAATTCAATTGACTTCTGTTCTAGTTATTATGTTTTTGGAGCTTAACTTGTTTTTAGACAAATCTTTTTAGGATAAAGTCGAGTAGATTGATTTGTATAAAACGAGTTTTGAAACATGTTCGATGACATTTTGGTTTTTATTTCTTTCAATGCAATTTCCATCGAAAATTGTTTAACTATAGGAAGCGATTTTAAGAAATTTTTAGCCTATTCTGGTTCTAGAAGATTTTGTCAGCGTAAGCTAGAAAAACAGTTTCAAAAGTTAAACCAAAAAAAAAGTATTCTATGCGTTTTTTACCCTCTTTTTGAAAAGAGTAGTCAAATTTTTAATAAATTTCTAAAAAATAACAGTCCTCAGAAATAATAGATATTAAACCCCAAAAATTCTAAAAACCTTATTAAGACATGAATTTTTATTATAAATAGCCAAAAAAAAAAAGTTAAAAGAACAAGCAAAAATTCAAAATGTTTTGCCTTTCATTTTAATTTGTCATGTTCTCAAATTACTTTGGGAAATAACTTGATTGAAACAAAATGTTGCAGATGTATATGCATCCCGGCCATTAGAAGGGCTAAGGACCCTTTGTGCTTCTTCCCCTTAACCTGGTTTGACATAATTTTTTGAAATTAAATATAAAAAGAAAAGTCGACAATTGTATTCTAAATAACTTTTTTTAATTGAACTTATTGCCCTTATAATTGGCTCTTTCCATATAATTTTCAAGTCTAAAACAAAGTCAGTCATTGATTTTATTGGCTAAAACCTAAAAATATTGTCAGTAGATACAGCGTTGGATTAAGAGGGGGAGACATGAGAGACTACTGCCACGGATCGTCCACAAGGACGATAATGAAAATAAAACAAAAAATACAAAATTATACTAAACCGACTAACCATAATTAGTATCAAAAAAGATTTACTGCTGGAAAAAAAAAAATTTGTCGAAGACATTTCTTCTTGCTTTAGAGCCTTTAGACTAAGCAAAGCTTTTTCAACTCCATTTTTAATTCCTTGTAGAGGAGCAGCTTTCAGTGTTAAGTAAAATCTCCCACAATAAATCGAGAGTTTGTAGGTTTGCTGAGAGTTTTGCAACACTAAGTAAAGTTGTGTCTAATTCAGCTAAAAACTAAGCCTAGAACTATGAATTTGAGCACAATAATAGAAATCGCTAGACCTATATTTCAAAGTTTCACATTGCTATTTACAAAACGCATTTATTTTCTTTTTTAGTCATTTCGACTTACGGTGCAAATAGTCGATGCTCTATATAGGGACTCGGGCAAAAGTTTTTGTCACGTAAAAAGCATTGTAACACATTCAAGTCCAATGCTCCACTATTGATTAGGTTTTTCCAATCCATTTGGTTAATCAGCAAGGTTTGGGCATCTGTTGCATACAAAAAAAAAAACACAATGAAATATAGGATCGTGATTCGTGATCTTGTGATTGCAATTGTGGGTGAGCGATGTCAACTGTAACTGACACGCTGCAATTGTTGTTGAATTTCCTTCTTCTTTTTATTTTTATTTTTTGTTTTTCAAGGGTTTTGAGTTGAGTTTTCTTTTACTTTGATTTGCTTTATACCTTTGGCAATGAGTGTGAAGAGGCTGAACACGATTAGTTGTTTCATTTTTGTTGTGTGTTGTTTTTTTTTTTGCTTAATTGGCTGGTTCCACTAGATTTATGTTTGTATGTATGAGAGCAGTCGATAGGCACTTTAATTATATATGTTATTTTACCGGATTAGGATAAGAGATAGTTGTTTCGATTTTCTTTTCCTATTTTTTTTTTTTTTTTTTTGGTTTTTGCTTACTAAAATTAATACAGTTATTTAATTATTATTGTTATTAAATTATTTTATTTATGTAAACTTTGAAGAAAATTTAAAGACTTTACTCGAAATTCTTATTAATCCTGGTTAAAGGCAATAATTTTTTTGTGTGCGAAAAATTTAGCCACAAATTTACATTCACAAAAGCAAAATATTGAATTATGGAAAATGCATTTTAGTAGCACTTAAAGAGTTTGTAAAATTGTTGGTGGTAAAAAACATAATAAGAACTAACTTATTCCAACTAATTACATAACACTTTTTCTCTTATGGGTTGCATTTTAAATTTTGTATGCATTTTTTTGCACTTTTTCATAATTACTTTTAATTTTAGTTAATTCATTTCTTTTAGTTTCAAAAATATAGCAAAATTTTTTTTACATTCATACGCAGCTTTTGCTTTTTAAGGATTTCAATATTTTTGAGTAATTTCATAGAAATTTCTCTTATAACTTTTTAAACAATTTATTTCATTCACAATTTCCAAAAATTTTTGAAAATTTGTTTTGCTTTTTGAACACTTTTAATGCATCCTTTAAGTTTTCTTAAATTTATAATACATTTTAAAACACTTTTTCTAAATTTTGTGTTATGGTTTTTGTAGCATTTGAAAATTTGTCTGTGTTTTATTTTTACTTTTGTATTTATTTTTAAACAAAATACTTTTTTAAAATTTAGACAACTATTGGTTTAACTTAATTAAATATAATTGGGCATAATTTTCCTTTTTTTTTTTATTAATTTTTTAAAAAATTTTTTAGATTATTTTTTACATTATTTTTTTTGTTAGATTTTTACTTTATTCATTTCATTAATAAATTGACATCAACTTTTTGTGAATGTCGCTCGAAGATTTGCAATTTTCCACATTTTTGTTTTGCTTTTTTCCTCACTAATCACAGACATTGAAGAAACATTTTTGATTTCCCGTTTTCGAGCATTAATATTAATCCTTGAAAATAACTTGGCTAACGCATCCGGACCTGACACTGACTCTGACTCGGAATCGCTAACGTCTTGCTCAATTGGGCGACGCGGAACAAATGGAGAGTCTGCAACTCGCAGAAGCCGAGCAGAGCAGAGGCGTCAAAATCGCGACTAAAGAAAATGCAGCGACGTCCAACTGAAGCAGCAAAAGCAAAAGCGACGAAAGCAGCAGACACAAAAATTGGCTATAGAATTGCGCTGTCCTCAGTCGCTGCTGCTGCTGCTGCTAACTACCACCTGTTGCCTTGACTTTGGTTTTGCTTTTGCTTTTGCGTCTGCTTTGCTTTGCTTTTGCTTTTGGCTTTTCCCATTGTTGTTGGTTGTTGCGGCGGCTGCGGCAAAATGCATAACACACGCAACACTGCACTGATTTTTTTTTTTTTTGCATTTTTAATGCCCAAAGTCTTGGTTTTGTATTTCAATTTCAATGTCGTTCGCCTATTGCGAGTTTTCATGCAATTCGTTTTCATTTATTTTTGCTGTTTCTTTGCATCTTTCTTTCGCTTTGCTTTCGCATTTTACATAATATGTGATTTATTATGGTAAATGGTACACATAATGCACAATTCTCATAATTAATAATAGTTTTGATAAGTCAGTCATGCCAAAGCAAGTTTGTTGCTTAAGTCTTTTGTTTTCAGATTTATATTTTTGATTAGTGAAAATTACAGGAATTAAAAAAAAATGATAACTTCTGAATAAGCAATTGGCTATAGGGGGGTTTTTTTTTATCTTTCTCATATCCTGACTCGTTTGCGTCAAAAGAATAGCAATTTCATTCCACAATTTATGATCTTTTGCACATAAAACTGCGATTTCGCTTAATCAATTATTTTCCGAACATTTTCCAAAATTGGCGTTTCGAAAATTCATTAAAATTGTTGCAAATTCATTTTGCAAAACCAAGAACAATACGTTTGAGTGTCTACTATACCTTTGACCATATTGAAAGTTATAGCAGAGCTGATCTGATTGAAATTAAGATATGTTTATAATTACTCTATTTTGCTTATATATTTCGACAAGTTAATTAATCAATCTGAAAACATTTTTCATTCGATTGAAAACCAAATTTCTTTTTAATTGTTCATTAGCATTCGAATCGAATCGGTTTTATTTGCAATGGTTATGATATACTTTCCGATGTATTTATGCAAATCTTTAATTAACCGATAAATTGTTTAACTATTGGCAACGAAGTTTTTCGATTTCGATTGGGTATGCCTTATTTAGTTTTTTGGGGCTCACATACAACCACTTTGAGTTGTGTCTATTTTAATAAGTTTTAAGCATTAATATGCATGCATAATAAGCATTTTTACGGCTTTCTTGCAAACGAACTTACATATTTAAGAATAGTTAAAATTGTTCTCTATGGGTGGTCAAAAATTTATTAATTTCAGAGAAAATTGGCAATTTAATTAAATTGTAAATTGTTTTTTTTTTTTTGTTTGCAAATTGAAATTTACTTTCTCTAAATTTCTTCTGATTGGGAAGAGCAAGAAATAAGTTCTAGAGAGATTTCACTGGTTAATCAGAGAGCCTTTAAAAGGGATAAATAGTTTGAGTTCAAAAAAAAAAAGGAATTTTGTCATTTAGATAAATAGAGAGGTCAATAAACTTTACGACTCATTCAGATCAGAAATATCTATAGATACGATTATTTTGCTAAAAGAGTATATAAAATTCACTTATCAATTTATCATTATTTCGCCTGTTGGCCCGTTCGATGGACAAGATAAATGGCTTTCAATTTTAACGCTATTGGCCGAGTTTTTTGCTGGCCTGATCAAATTTATAGCTCAACCCACCCAACCCACTCCAAGTTCCCTTTCTGACCAGCGAAAAATTTGTTGCGATAGGAGGAAAAAAGAAAGTAAAAGTTTGGTGACAAACAAAGGAAAATATAAATCGAAGAAAATCCGTTTTAGGGTTTAGTTGACACTATCTAAAACATGTCACAAAATTTGCAAAAAAAAAACTCTTTTAAACCGATTATATTTTAATATTTGTTAAAACTTACCCACCTGCTAAACAATTGAAATCCTATGTAACGCCTTGGACATGATTCCCACCATAGAATATGACAATTGAATGGATTCAAATCGAAATTACCATTACGCCAAAAGAATTCCAAGAAAGACTCTTCGGCAAATTTAACTTGAAAACGAAAAAAAAAAAACATTTTAACATTATTTAACACACAAATCACATAGCGTTATCTTTTTAAAATCAGTTTAAAACTTCACTTACAGCCATTTGCCAGTTGATATAGGGAAAGTAAACTGAATAAAATTAATAGGCCGGGCATTATTCGATCACGTTCTCGCAAGAAGAAAGCACTTGAGTTTCAATGGAAGTCACTAAATTGAATGAATCAAGAAGTGGCGACTGCCACACATAGTCACTCGGCAGCGACTATGTGGCCCCAGACCCCAAAAGTGAGCTTTTAACTTTAACCAAAGCTGAACCACACAAAATGTGTGCGGAAAACGTTTGAGTTAAACTACCAAAATAAATGTGTCTCCTCCGCCAAAATTGGCTATGGGTCTTGGTTTGGTTTTGGTATGGCTTGACATTGCTGGAGATAAGTTTGCATGTAACAAAAACCTCAATTTCCATATGGTTGAACTCCGCAGCAGCAGCGGCAGCCGCCGATACGCTATGTACACTGAGAAATTAATGGCACTGTTTCAAAGGAGCAATTGATGAAAAAACAGTTTATCAAAAGCACTCAGTAAGGAAACTTTAATAAACTTTTAGCAAAATAGTGTGACTGCATATTCTTCTATGAAAAATACATATCATAAAATGATGAAGTCAATCTTTTTTGTAAACTTACGAGTCACTAGGAATTTGAGTAACTTTATTATTCATAATAGAAGTAGGATAAAAAAGTAAACTATCAATAGTGTGGCTGCATACTTTACGGATAAGTATTAATAATCCAATTTAAATGTTATTTAAATTTAAGTTTGGTAACTTTGTTTTTAAAAATTTGTGATGCGAAACTTGATCTTAAATAAATTCTGTTAGAAAATTGTTTCATTATGATCTTTCTAGTACTTTTTGTCTGTCGATAAGAGTTTAAATAAACAATATTAGCTTTGTTTGCAATCTACATTATAGAAAGAAACAATTGTCTCAAAAGAAAACCAAGACAAAAGGTTAATAAAAGTAAGCTAAATGAATAGAGTGGCTGCATATTTTACTGAATAGCAACGGAAATCTTTTAATTTTATTACATTTTCCTATTAAATTTGCCGAATTCACAACATGAAGCGCAAAAATATTTAACAATATGAAATAGTTCCGTTTTTACTTGGACTAGAGGTCCGAAAAAGAAATAGTGTGGCTGCATATCTTAAAAGTCAAAATCTCAACTATCATTAAAAAAGCCTAAACTTTTTACTTCATTTTTTTTTCAACAAATGTTACTCTTAATTAAGTTTATAAAACTTTGGCACCGTGTATTTAGTGTCACCTGTTATGTGTTTGTTTATGGGTTTCACAATTGCCGAAAATAATTGTTTATAACGTTGAAACGTTGAAAATTGATTGCCACACATGGACACCTGCAGAAAAATGTGGAAGACTCTTTTAAACTAAAAGCAAATGCAAATAACAATTGCAATAAATTTTAAAGGACCATCCAACTGATAAAATGAAAAATTTAACCAAAATTTACGTAGGCCTAACAATATTTTTACACACACATTGACAAATGTGACACCTTGGACATAATATGTCATTAACCTTGAAGAGGCCTTTTTGTTTTTTTTTTTTTTTTTTAAACAGCAACTTAAGAAGTCGTAAAAAAGTAACTTAATTTTCCATCTTACAAAAAGACGGTAGCCATTAATTCTGATATATGGTTAAATTGTTTTTCTCCCCCCCCTTCTTTATAAGTAGTGTGTGGCCTACCACACACAATGGTAAACATTGTAAAGTTGATTGAAAGTAATGAGCTCCTCTTGTTGGCCTATAGCACCACAAAATGGGGCTAAAGTCAACTACGAATGAACAATATGCCGGTTGAGAGAAAGGAGGGGAACGAGACAACTGCTCTAACAATAAGTGGAAATGCAAATGAAAATGAAAACGAATATGGAAAAAAAAAACAAAAATGAAAACGTATCTCTGCAAATGTGCAGTCAGACAGAAGAAAAGTAAAAGAAAAAACCGAAAATGATTGTAAAGGAGCCGCAATTGTTGTGGCAGTTTTTGTTGTTGTTGTCGTTTTTACCATACCCAGTACACGAAGATCAAAAGTAGTTGATAAGGTCTCTTGTGAGTGACGTTTCTTCAGTACAATGAATGTGCCTCAAGGTCTTTGGTAGTTTGTTGTGAGTATTTTCTTACCAAAACAATCGAGAGACTACCTTTTGTGACGATTATTATTTATGGACGAAATCGATAGTCGAATATAATACTAATTCTTTGATAGTTTATGCAAAATTTGACTTAAACCGAAAGTAAGCATGTAAGCCTGCGTCCTATTGTCTTTCTAATTATTTTAAAACTTACTCCAACGACAAAAATCGAAAGTAAGAATCATTTTCATTATAGAAATTGTAAGTAATAAAACAATCGAATATCGATAGAAAGTATATAAGTCTCTATTGGCTCAAATATCGCACATAGTCTCCATAGAAACGATGACTCGAAAATGAAGTCTTAATAAATTAATGTCTTTGCATTCCAATCTTCCACTAATTCTAGAAACTAACAGAAAATACTACGAAATATAGTTACCGATAAATCGTCATCGTTAGGAGTTCATCGATAAACATTGAGTTGGGCAATTTCTTATGTTTCGGAAGCCTCCCGCTTCTCGTTTAGTTACGCATTTTTCTCTTAACTTTTTCAAGTTGTAATTTAACGGGTAATCTTCGGTCGTTTAGAGCTTGACTTCATAGAAATTGTAGGGAATTTTCTTCGGTTTTCTTGTTTTGTCATGCTTGCGAGACTTTAGCTAATCTCAGCCAGTTGCATTTTCCACTTCCACATGGCATTTTTCCATTATTGTGTTTTACATTTTTCACATTGCATAACATTTCGCCTCCAAATGATATTGAACTAGTTAAGTGTTAACTAATTTAGTCATTGTCTTTTGTGTTTTTCCTATTACCTGCTAGATAATTGAGTGTAAAGCAGCCCAACTCAGATCTTAGTGCATAATTATGATTTGGTATTGACGTTGACTAACTAATTTACACGCTTTTTCAGCAAATTGGAAAAGAAGGCCATTGACTTGGCTTACCGAAAAAGCAATTTAGCAACCATCTTTAAATGAACTAATTATAATCAACACTTGTAAAAATTAATTGAGTGGAAAAGATAAAAAAAAAAGAAAATTTAATTTGATTTAATGGAAGTTTTCGTTAAGTTGAGGGAAAATTTGTAAAAGGCAAAGTCTCGATTAATGTAAAATAATTGCAGATTATATGCTAATGTTAAATAGGTCAAAGTATTTGGGTTGATTGCCCAATGGTCTCACAAGAAAATAGTGTAATAAGATGTGTTTTTCGGAGTTATTAATGGGTTTCATTTGGTCTTTGTCCTACTCCGTTTCGACTCGAAGTAGGCAAAAGTTATGAAAAATAATATATTTTTGAAATTTTCAACATCTTGTGCACAGGTAATTTCAAAAAAGAGATTAATCTAAATATCGATAAATGATCACAACCACGATGATTAAATCTTTATATATACAATATACAATTCTCGTGTCACAATGTTAGTTAGCGTACTTCTCCAAAAAGGCTTTATCCGATTTTTAATAGAAAACAAAAAGGCGCTAAGAAGAGCCGTAATTCAAGTAGATCAAACAAAACCTAAAATATAGCAGATCCCAAAGGTCCCAGGAACAAATTCAGAGAAAAAATACTGATGCATGTGGCGTCAATAACAAACTGAAAAACATATTCAAGACACACGAGCTGTACCCAATGAAGTTATTAGATTAGAATGACAATCATGTCGTTTCACAGTCAATAGACAAAAAAATAAGCAATAACATCAACAGGTACATTGAGCATTTACATCCAATTCATTGCTGCATCTAGCATTTCAGTATGAGCCAGATTTTGAATATTATACTCATTCAAAAGTGGTAATTGGTGGCAAGGACAAGTAATACCCACATTATCATTCTCCCAAATTTAAAAATGAGCCAACTGGAATGTGCTTAAAATGAAATGAAATTAAAATACCACCTGAACCATTTACCTATCGCCACGGATTCAAAAACAAACTAACTTCTAACTTGGTCCTGAAGTCCATTTGAACCCTCGATTAATGGTTTTAAATGACATCGTTCTAGACGGAACGAACATTTTGAAACAAGTAGAAAAACTACTTTAACTTTATTCAATAAATAGAAAATGCGTTGCTTAAAGCTTAAATAAATAAACTATCTATAAAAGTTTCAAAATTTCAGTTATAATGAAAGAGACAATCACTAATTTGGAATTTGGTAAGCTTGGACTTAATTAGGTAAGTTAATTTTATTTAGGAGAATTCATATTAAGAACCTCAAATTGATGGTTAAGTGTAATTACTCAACAATTTTTCATTATATGATATAATATACATAAATTCATACATTTTTTTCCATCTTAACTTTTTTTTTTAGCATTTTTCTCTCTCTTATCTTAGATAACCTTTGGCCTGGGGCAATTCCTTACATTTCCTCTCGTGATGCCTGACTGTCCCGTAGAAATTCAGAATTTACTTAAGGTTTGGTACATTTGAATTTAGCGGCTTGTTTAATGCTTCATGCTGGCTGTCAATTGCTTGTGGCTATACTAATATTGCGTTGCTGCGTTACGTTATACATATGTACGTAAGAGGCGCCATCTGTGGGTGAAACTTCTGTCGAAGAATTTTAAATAGTTGTCGGGTACACAATTTTAAACATCGTCATTATTGAAACTAATTAAAATTAATTAAAACTGTATTTCGAACATAAATATTAATAAAAGATGCAGATTTTTTATTTTTTATTATTTATTAATTGAGTTAAAGTAAAGTGGTATAGTCTTTGATTTGAGCTTTTTCGTTTAAAAACAAGCAAAATTTCAAACCGACATATTTTAATCTTTTTGTAATTTTTTAATTAAAACCAATTCGTGGTTTAGGAAAGAATGTTGAATGTCCTGCTGGCTGTCCAAATTATCCATACAAGGCATTTCCCCTGAAAATTATTGCTGAGATGACAATTAAATTAAAGCCTAAATAATCTATCCAGAAAGAGCAATTTTTTTCGACAAAAAAATACAAAATAGTAAAACGTGAAATGACTTTTCCGGAAAAACAATTTGGCCGTTTGAGAAAAAAAGCCAATTTCAATTTCATTTGCAAACAATTGAGCCTAAAAATGGGCAAAGGAAATGAAGAAAAAACTCTCATTACTTATGCAAGTTTCAATCAATTTTCAATTTGTTGACTTCAACAAGGAGAAAAAGAGAGAAAAAAATACGAAATAGCAAATAATCAACGAAAGTCTTAGCTTAGCTTAGCTACTTAGTCAAGTTCACAAAGGAAATTTACCCGAAAGAAGGAGGTGGGGTAGGAATTTTCACTCTCTCTTCCTTAATCAAAAAAAAAAAAGAAAAGAAGAGGCAAAACTTTAACTTTTACTAATTAATTGCGCACTTGAGAATTTTTGAGCAAACTCTAAAACTTGGCTCGGCTAGGAAACCGAAAAATTTCTATGTATATGTCTGTGTGTGTGTGTGTGGGGTGTGTCACTGTGTGTGTGAAAGCTTGATGAGTAAATAAACTAACAATTTTTCCTACTTAATTAACAAAATTGTTTTAATGCGCTTTCTTCACCCACACCTCCGTGTTGCTTCTATTTGCCCCCTTTGACTTTCTCTCATTGCCTCTCTATTTGTGCTTCTCTTTACCTTCATTGTCAACATGACAGAATGACAGACAGCCAGACAAACTGACTAAATGACTGAGCAAACATTGAAGGGAGCAACAACTCAATAATTAAACTTGGCATGGGTAAAGGAAAAATGGATGAGAGCAGGAAGAGAAAAACTATCGGAGAGACACAAAAACAAAAGCCAGAGTTCTTTTCGTATTTTTCAATTTTTCTTTTAGTTTCTTCTTTTTATAATTTCGCCTTTTTGTTATCTAGTTTTACATAAAATATAGCCCTTCGATCAAAAGCATAAAAGAAATTAAGACCAAAAAGTTTTGATTTGTAACTTTTTAAGGACTTGATCACTGCTCTTCTCTCGTTATGTCCTTTCAGTTTTTTTCTCTCGATCATCCATACAGACACAATATGAATATATTTTTATTCTTAATGATAAAACTTCTGACTACTTTTAATCTAGGTAAAATTTACCTAAGCTTCGCCAATAAAAATTATATGCAAACAATTTAAAACTTTGTAAGTTTTTTTTTTTTTAAGTTAGAAGCAATTAAATTAGTGTAAGACCACTTAAAAAATTTGATTAGTTCTTTTTGGGGAACTGGTGGGTATTGAACCAAATGCCGAGTGTACGAGGAGGATGAGTGTTCTTACTCAAATCTTTTCCATCTGATCGTACAAAAAGTCGAGCATCGGTCGATCCCATAACAATTAGAAAAATTGTTAAAAAATGTCAAGACACCAATCATGGTTCCTGTAGAGTTTTACAGCCCGTTTGTTGTTTGAATATTGAAACTAAATCTGACTCAAAATATTTATATTTATATTTATATTTATATTACAAAAACGGTATATTTATTTTCGGTTAGGAAAATGTGAGAAAAAAAACTTGCAAGAGTATACAAACTTTGGCAAGGGCAAAGTTAGCACAGACTTCTGTTTTTTTTTTTTTAATTTCATGTTTGCGTTAATTTTTCTGGATTCCGCAGAAATGCTGATATACTGTTCGTAGACTTTGGAAATTATTTCAACAAATTTGTAGAATTTAGTCAGAAATAGAGCGGACTTTTGGACTTGGGAATATCAATTATTTATGTGCTTTCTCTTCCTAATCAATTTACATCTCACATTTACCTACTCTTTGCCAAGTGTCATTCTCAGATTGTAATTGTCGATTATTTTCCATAAAACATTTCAAAGAGCCAATAAATTTAGATACCCGGTAAATCGTAACAATGCATTTCCATTCGCCGTTAGCCCATTAAAAGTCAATAGTAGGAAAAATGCTGGTAACGGAAAAGCGAGCTTGTCAAACCATCCGCATAATTCTTCAGAGACATTCCCCAACAAGTCACCCCCCTCCCCGCCCCACAATGCTTCTCCCATGGCTATAATTCTCGCGATTTCTGACTTGCATTTTTCTTTCTGGCTATGATGAATGCATTCCAAGTGCAAAGTTGGTTTGCGATTTGTTACGCATTGCGAAAATGTTAACGAAAAATTTATGCGACTTTGTAATGCCAATAAGCTGAATGGAAATGGTCCTTGGCAAACAGAGAGAGAGTTTGCAATTTATTGTTTGTGGCTTTGGAATTCGTAATCGATGGGATATAATCGTAATAAATTTCATATTGTCTATGGATAAAAATTTTGCTTTATATGCTAATCAACAGACTATTTCCTCAAGCGACAAAATCACAAAAAATGCATCTGAACTGATGGTGAGATAAATCAAAGTCAGAAAGGCAAAAGATTTTCTATGCCAATGATGAATAAATTTAGCTTAAGTCACTTTTCTGTAGTTTACAAAGCTATTTTGGAATTCCCATGGAAGTCACTTGTTGGTTACCACATAGCGATGGCTCTTGGGTACGTCTTACAGCAAGCAAATTTAGAAGCGATGTCTTGGCCACAGGACAATGTCCGATCGGTACCAACACTTCTCAAAAAGAAGTTGTGAACTGAAGGAAGAGACAGATTAAATACAGGATGAACTTCCTTATGGGAATACTGCCCTTCGGTACGTGTAGCTGTCCCTGTAAATGATGCTAGACAGGTCAAGGACAATCGCGGCGATCAAGCGCCACTCTTGAGTGGATGTCTTAGAGACAAACAAGCTACGTTTAAGGGACACTGTCGCCAGAATACCATTTGATCGTCCCACTTGAACGTCCCTAACTCTCCCGGCTTTGCGTTGCTGCGTCATCGTCATGTCTTATGAGTTCGAGTCCTTTAACTCGTTTTAAATGTATTAATTTGTTCCTTAATAATAAAATTAACATGACTTACAAGTAAGAAACAAGAAGCCTAAAAGTATGCACTTAAATTCAATTTAAAAAATGTTTTTTTGTTTTATTTGGAGACATTTAATAAACATAACCATTTCCATGGGCTTTGACCAATAATTATGAACGTTTTAGCCTACCCTCGCACTTGCTAGCCCTCGATTAAATGTTGCTAATTTATATTAGCAACTTGCTTACTAACTGATAAGTATAAGAAGCAAACTTCTTATAAAAAATTCTTATCAATTATTTGAGAGAAGTTTGTTTGACATTATCTGATAACCAAATTGATAGCTTAAACCTTTTATCAATTAAAATAATTTTTAACAAAAAACATTTCGCAATATGTGACTTTAATTTGCATAATAAATATTTTATTGATTCTTTAATTTCTTATTGGCACTTTTCTTATAGAAAATTTTTCGAATGATCCAAGTAAGGGTAATTTTGAGTAACCACAATGAAAATATAAATACAGCTAATAAAATAGCGTAAATATCGAAATTATTTGACTGTATGGAATTCATATGGATCACCGGACTTTGAAGATGAGGTGCTCCATGATGTCTGAGCACATAGTTGACCCAATAGAGAACACTTTGACGTGGTGTCAATGGGCGATCACGATAAAGTTGTGAGAATTCCTTAACATTTGCAGCATACTTTGGATTGTTGAGAACCTCTAAGAGATTTGTTCGAAATTTCTCCTCCTCCAATTCGAGAAGCGGCAAACTTAAGCCAAAACCTGCCTTGGCCACGGCAAGGCCATTTTGCGGTTGATCAGCCAAAACGGGAAGTGCCAACATCGGTTTGCCATGGTACTGAGCCTCCGAGATGCCGCCCTTTCCGGCATGAGTGATGAATACTTTGATATTCGGATGGGCCAGAACATCATCTTGGGGCAACCATTTCGAGTAGAGTATATTGGCTGATTCTCCTGGTGTATTGTCAAGATTTTCCCATTTCCAAACCACACGTTCCTTCAATTGCGAAAGCACTTTAAACATATCCTTGACGGTATTCGGTTTCAAGTGAGCTCCCTTCAGATTGGAGCCCAGACTAAGTAAGATGGCCCCGTGTGTGGCATTTCCGATGAAGTCCTTCAAGTTTTGCGGCAACTCGGCTGGCTGCTCCTTAACTTGTATGCCACCTATCTCGATTATGCCAGGCAAATTGGCTCGAATCGGTCCCTCACTCAAGCCATGCGAATTGCAGAAAACTAGGGAAATATTTTTACGTAGATCCCCATAATTTGGCATAGTTGGATCATTGCCATAGAGGTTTCTAGAAGAGAGAGAGAGAGAGGGAGATATAAGGTAAATTATAATAAATTCATAGATTATTTGAATACTTACTTGTAGTGCTCTATATTTCTTGAATCTTGAATCCAATTGAAAATCTGAAAAGCTTTACTCATAGCCAAAGTTTTGAAACGCTCCTTGAATCCTTTGCCAGCAATTGAATTATCTCTGGGATTGCCTATAATACTGCCCAGACTATCAGATGGCGGCATTGTGGCTGATAGGATGACAGGAACTTTCAGTTTGTGTGTCAAACCCAATTGATAATCTGTTAGCATATAGCCAACTATTGCCAGATCAAATTTATTATCCTTATTCTCGTACAAATCAATCACTCTCGGATCCTTCAAAGCTGCCGCTCCAATATCAAACACAATTCTCATTTGTCCCAACATATCGAGTAGCGTTTTGATCATGTTACTACTTTTGCCAGCCATATTGGCCATGGCCGTGTTGAGTTCCTTCTCCTGTTCTTGTTCTAGGGGAACTTGGATAATATTAAAGTCTTTATGTTTCACTGGCGGCTTCAACACTGTCACAATTGTCACATTGTGTCCATTCTCGGCCAGAACTTTTGCCACCGAAAGGTGTACAATCAAATGTGAGGGACTCGTACTTGTGAAAATGCCGAGTATATTTGCACTCTGACCCCCGCCGGTCATTAGCGTTAGGCTCAGAGCGACCACGAGAAATTGAGCAATACCACGACCCATTATTGCTGATTTGCTACTGTTTACCAAATGTTTACCAAAACTGTTTTGTTTGGCCCCACAGCAATCTCTATATATATATGGCCCGGCAGAGAGAGCTTTTTCTTATCTGAAGTATTTGGTACTCAACTGGCTAGATTATAGAGTTTTTTTTTTGTTTTGTTTAAAGGTAAGAGTCTTTGTTTATGGTGAAATTTAAACACAATCGAACATGATCGGCTGGAACATGTTTGTGGACAAGCAAAATATGCCTAGATAGCAAATGGAGCGAACGGAAATTCCCTACTTATGTATGCTATCCAAAATTTATGGAAATATCTAGAACCTGGATTCTTGATTCTAAATTATTGCATCATTCATCATACGAAATTATTTAAATTCAATTTGAAATCAATAAATATGGATTTACAGTGTTGGAAGAAGTGTTACAGTGTTTCGAAATCATTTTTTCCAGTGTTGGTGAAATTATTCGGCCTGAAGATCAGTGTTTAAGAATGTGGGATAGTAGTACTGTTATTTTCATTCCTTTTTACACCGATTTTCGCGAAACTTTTTCTTCTATACGCTTTTTAGTAGAACTAAGACATGTTGGAAAAAATAATAGAAACGCTCAGTATTTTTCGCGTCAAAAACATTTTAGATCTCATTAAACTTAGCAAAATATGCCTAGATAGCAAATGGAGCGAACGGAAATTCCCTACTTATGTATGCTATCCAAAGTTTATGGAAATATCTAGAACCTGGATTCTTGATTCTAAATTATTGCATCATTCATCATACGAAATTATTTAAATTCAATTTGAAATCAATAAATATGGATTTACAGTGTTGGAAGAAATAATAGAAACGGCAAAGAAACGGATTTTTTTCTTTCGAAATCATTTTTTCCAGTGTTGGTGAAATTATTCGGCCTGAAAATCAGTGTTTAAGAATGTGGGATAGTAGTACTGTTATTTTCATTTCTTTTTACACCGATTTTCGCGAAACTTTTTCTTCTATACGCTTTTTGGTAGAACTAAGACATGTTGGAAAAAATAATAGAAACGCTCAGTATTTTTCGCGTCAAAAACATTTTACATCTCATTAAACTTAGTTTTTGGTTTTATTTTAATATTCTACATTAAAGGTATTTAATATCCATTAAAATTGGTTGTGATTTGACTGAAAAAAATTATTTCGAAAGAAAAAAGATTGCCATTTCTATTATTTTTTTCAACACTGTAAATGTCGAAGAATGAATAATTAGAGTGTAATAAATGTGTTGCACTGATACGGCAAGTGCAGATTAATACTTGAGATGTTGAATTTACAGAATGATTTGCATTTTTGCCTAAACAACATGTTCCTAGAACTACGAGAACTGTCATTAAGTGAGGTCCTATATAAGGTGAAGCATTGGGCCCAGAAAAAAGAGTATCTAATGTTTCCCTAGTTGATATAATAAATTAAAATAAAAAGCAAACGATGGACAAAATTACAGCCGATATATTTGATTGATCAGCATCTACAATGAAATTGACCTATAAACCAATTGCTCTTACAGTCTCCAACAAAGAAACAGGCTAACTTCCGCTATGTCGATGCTTTTACGTATACCCTTTGCAATTTCTTTTGTTTTATGCAAACTTACAACTTACAACTTACAAGTTGCTCGTTCAGAATATTGTCGATACCTAAAACTGGACAGAATAGATTAATACAAATAGATTTCGCTACGAGGGTAAAGTTGCTATCCAAGTACTTAAATTTTATTTAAAATAAATGGTCTATAAATAAAACTGTTTTTAGTCAATTCTTCTGATCGATCGATCATGTGTTTTTTTACTGTTAAGTGAACCTTTAAATTTCAGTTATTTTCCTGCCTCTCAATTAAAACTCTAACCACTACGACCCTTGCCACGCCCAGTAGTCTATCATCTGCTGATTTATACAAGTTAATTAACACTTTCTATTCTTTGTGTGAAAGGGAACTTCCCTTCAAGCCTATGTCAACACACACACACACACACACACACACTCACACGAATACACACAAAAGCACAATTAAACCCTTTTTCGCAAAAACACAACAACAAACAAGGCAAAAAATATTTCTTTTGTCAAAGGGTTGTTAAAGGTCAAAAAAGTGAGCAAGGGGAGGAGCAGGGACAACGACGAGTTGGTAGAATCAGCTCAAAGATTTATTGGATATTGTCGCATAAAGTCACTTGGATTTTCATCACATTTTATCGTTGTCTGGAGCTTGAAGATAAAATGCAATAAACTCCAAGTGGATGGGGGAGGGGTGGAGGTAGTGGAGGGTGATAAGCAATAGATTGAGTGTGAGATACATACATATGTATATATGTATTTAGTAGTATTTCTTAAGTAAATTATTGCACAGAAAATCGACAGACAACAGGAAGCTCAAATGGGCGCAAAAATGTCATTAAAAGGCCGGGACAATCTCTACCAGAAGAACACAAGGACAAGGCCAGGACAATTGGCATTGAGTTGCCTGCCTGGCAGCCTGCCGGTCTGCTTGACTGGCAAAAGTTGTTGTTTCCGTTTCCTTTCGCCAGATCCCCTCCCCTCTGCCCCACACAAGGACTTGCTCTCTGTTTATTTTCTCTTCTCTGATGTTTTTGGAAGCTCATTTGTGAAAGGTTTGCCGCTATGGCAAATATTTGTTTAGCCCTTTTGACATAGCTATTGAGAGAGAGAGAGAGAGAGAGAGAGAGAGAGAGAGAGAGGAATAAATGGGGAGTGAGAATATAAGACGGGGGGGTTGCATCTACCGACGATTACCAAAATGAGTGCACCCAAAGGGCCCAGGCTGCTGCTCAAAAGGGAGTTCAACTTGACACTGGAGTTACCCTTTGGCTCCTTCCTTTTGTTTTATTTTCATTTGCCTGGTTTAAGTATTTGCTTTCACAATGCAAAAGATGAAAGTCACGTCATTCTAAGAAGAATTTCAACAATTTCAAGATAAATTTAACATTTTTACTCACTAATTCTGAGTGTAGTAGGATCAAGTTTTGGGAAAGGTGGGTACCTAATCCTATTTTAAAGGTGTAAGACGCATGACTTTTTCTAAGAAAGAAATGAAAGCATTTCTCAAAAGCATTTTATTCAAGAGTTTTACCAAAAGAAGGTTGTCTGTCTCCTGCGAAACTTGGTGTTTAAACAATTCTCCAGTAATCCATCTGATTACTGATTCTTTTGATATTTGTAGAACTCCAAAATCTAGCTTCGATATTTATGTCTTCAAAATTAATTGAGAAAGCTAAAAAATGTTCTCACAATTTTTGTATAATTTGTTAGTGTTACTTTTGTACCTAATCAAATCGATCGATTGCGATGAAATGGTAGATAATTCTGAGGAAATTCCACTAACAAACGTATCGCAGATAACAATGCAGAATATAAACTCAACTTTGAACGAGAATGAAGTAGTTCTTCTCAATTTTTATGCGGATTGGTGCCATTTCAGTGTTTTATTAACACCAATATATGAACAGGCGGCCAGTCAATTGGTCGGGGAAATGAATGGAGAGACTGGTCGAATTCTACTTGGACGTGTGGATTGTGTTAAGGAAAGGGATTTGGCCGATCTCTATGATATACGTAAATTTCCCACTTTGCGTCTCTTTTATCGTGGCCAGGATCTGCGCCAAGAGTATCGTGGCAAGAGATCGAGTGATGCCATTGTCGAGTATGTCAAGTCCCAGTTACGTTCAGCTATAATGGAAATTTATCACCCAGATGATTTGGCCAAATTGGATACGAAACGTAGAGCCATTATAGGATATTTTAATAGTCGTGAGCAGGCTGCCTATTCGATATTTGAGACGATGGCAGAACGTTTCAAAAACGACTGTGATTTCTATATGCGTGTGGGCGGTGATATTGAGAATCCCATGTTTCCTCGCCCTCTCCCCGCCTTGGTGTTTCGTCCCGATTTCGAACGCACTCATGGCCAGGATGAGATCTATGAGGCTAGCGCTTCGATTCCACATTTAGTTGAGGCTTGGGTATATGAGAAATGTGTGCCTTTGGTGCGTGAAATAGATTTCAATAATGTGGAAGAGTTAATCGAACAGAATTTACCTCTTCTGCTGCTGTTCCATTTGCCCAACGATTTGTCCTCAATGAAAGATTTCAAGGCCATTGTTGAAATGCAATTGTCCGAGTTTCGTGGACGTTTCAATTTCATTACCGTTGATGGGCTCAAATTCGAACATTCCGTTGAGCATATGGGCAAATCAAGAAATGACTTACCCCTTATAGCAATCGATTCTTTAGAATTTATGTATCCATTTTCACAATTCAAGGATATGTATATACCGGGAAAGTTGAAATATTTTCTAGAAGAATTCAGTGCTCAGCATTTGCCAAAGAAATTGCAAATAAACAATGACAACGAGTTGGTTAATCAAGCCACTGGGAAATCAACTACATTGCCGCCTCCTTTATCCACCTTCAAAAATTTGGGACCCTCGAAGCATCGGTATACATTGCTCCATCATGATGAGCTCTAAACTGAGAGCGATGCGAGCACACAGAGACGAAATGTTTTTACTCTGCTGTTAATAAACTTCATTTTTGTTGGCAACTTAATCTAATTCGGGATTCTTTTTTTTTCACTTTTCACAAAAACATTTACACTGCACAGCATAAAAATTCTATTCTAATTATAGTTAAGGAAAATCCTGATTCTAAAAATTGATTTCTAGTAAAGAAATTAAAAATTAAAAGACAAACTACATACAGGGACAAGACAAACTGTTACATTGTCACTTGTTATAACTTGATTGTGCTTTTTTTTGGCCATAAGCTAGTCTTTATATTAAAATAATAATGCGGTCATTCATTTAGAGTCAAAATTTCGGCGCTTTTTTTTTTAATTGCAGATAAGTCAACGATTCCTGGTAGATCTTCTATAAACTGTATAACAAAAATTTACCCAGAATTGCTTTTGGAGCAAATTAAGAATGTTATTTTTTCCCCAATTTTTATTTGGCGGCATTTTACGACACTAAACATTTCAAAAGTCTTTTTTTGCTAAGCCACACAAGAAAGTCAATCGAATTCCTTGTGGAATGAGATATTGATTAAAATCGTATAAGAATTCCATATTAATAGTTGCATTGAAAAGTGAAATATAGCTTTAAGTGAACCTTATGTTGATTACTTTAAATTGTTATTCGAAAAACTATTTGAAGAAAAACTTTGTAGGACACTGCATTGCCATTTTACAGAGAAGGAGATGTCTACGTATGAAGAGAGAGAAAAAAAAGGATAAAGCTAGAGTTTCCTTGGGCACAAAAGGAACAAATTGCCAGCAACTAAACATAACGGTTAAGCAGACACCTGCTCAAGGCTCAGAGGGAACAGCAGCAGGAACACCACTCAGCAAAATCACTTGAGCTGATGCGGTCGGCTTGCCTCTAACCACTAACTTACTCCCTCCTTCTGCTTCTCCTCTCCCTCTTTCGCCTCCTCTGAGGTCTTCTGCGTTTTTCACCATCTCAACATAATTTGCTGTGGTTTTGCATTTACTTTGCATCTGAAGGATGCTTGAGGGTTTGCATTAGCTGCTTCTGCTGTTTGGTCCTTGTACGCCTTGACTTCTAGGCACAAGCACAGGCGGCAGCAGCAGCAGCAGCACCTCGAAGTCTTCTTCTTCTTCTTTTTCGTTGTATTCTTCTTCTTGGGCAACTACTTGGCAGCGTGTCTTGTGCAGCTTCTTGCACTTCCGTTTCCGGCTAGAAGCGTTTCAGTTTGTTGGTTTTCAGTTTAGTTTTAGTCCTTGGAGCACAAGGCAAGGCAAAGATGTTGCCTTGTTTCCTTTTAGGTTATTTCGTTTTATTCCACTTATCCATCCTTTCGCTCCTCCTTTTTTTCCTTTTTTTTTGTATTTTGTTTTCTGCTTTTGGCTTAAACATATGCGCATATCTAATTTAGCAATTGTTTTTGTTTTTTCTTTTTTTTTGGTTTTACTACAGAGATTTGCATGCATACGACGAGTGAATAGGTAAAGTGCAAGCACAAAGTTTCTTCCAGTGTAAGCAGCTCCTCAACTTTTACGCCTTCTCTCCGTTCGGTTCTTGTTTGTTTAACAAATTTGAGCTCATTTACACCGAAAAAGGCAGCAAAACATGAGAGGAATTTGTTCTCCAAAAACAAACTATTTTTACTTTTTGCATTTTTCATACCCTGTAATTCTACTGGTTAAGCGCGCTTACTATTAGCTATAAGTCTAGTTTCTTAAATATTTATAATTTGGAATGGTTAGGACAATTTCAGAGCAGTTGGTGTTTTTTTTTTTCCGTAAAATAATTATCAATTATATAGGGAACTCCTGCATTAAGTTGATGACTATATGCCGAGGTGGGAGTTGGTCTCAAAATCTGAACCCTCTTATCAGTTTTTAAAAGGTAAACGGAACTATTCTCGCCTTCTCATTGTTCATAATTCAGTTTCACTTCCGAAACATTTTAGATAGCAAAATAAAAAAAAAATGTTAATATTTATAAGGAAATAAACTGACTAAAAGGCAAACGATATGAATGCCAATCAAGTGAACAAATAGCACTAGTTAAAGGTCTAAAGTTTTGGTACAAAGATTGAATAACAATTGCTCAAGTTTCTTTTTTTAAAAGTAGTTGAAAAATATATTATAGAAAATAAAGTCAAATGTTAGTCAAAAGCTACAGTGCTTATCATATTTCTAACCCACTTTTAAACGAAAAAAACACATTGGATGAACATTTTTACCAAACGATATATTCCCTCAAAATATTGAACAATTAGTAGCTCAATATTTGAATTGTGAGTGAAAAACAACTTTTGCACTCAAAATTAACGAAATAATGAAAAAAAGCACCCATTCGCTGTATCAAAGTTATAGGACCAAAATTTAAGCTGCTGGTTGGCTTATAAATATGATAAGCACTGAATTTCAAATCCGTAAGAAAAATCCTAAAATTAAACAACCTTTTCTAGCACCTCATAGAGGCAATTTTGAAAGAATTCTCCCCTCTTCTCTGACCGTGTAACTCATCTGTACACCTCGCTCCGTTTAAAGTCCAAAAAAAACTTCGTTTTCCGTTTCATATAATGTTAATTTGAAATGATTCTTAAGAAGTTTCACCTCAAAAAAAAAAAAACAACAATGATATAAAACTTAGGACCCTCGGTTAGAACGGTCCCTGAACTTGATGAAAAATTCATTTCATATTTGAAATGACTTTTCTATATCTTGATACATGGTATTCCCAAGTCGAGGCTATTAAATAAAGTGTGAATATTTTATTTTGTTTTTTCATTTTTGTAATTTAATTAGCTTCAAAAACTTTTAGTATTTCCCCTTCAACTCAGTTTAATTAAAGCCATTAAAATTGTTTGCATTTTCACATGTGTGAAAGAAGCAGCAGAAAGCTTTTCCCTTTGGACTTTGCATTTTGATTGATTGTCCCCGACTGAAGTTCCTTATCGTCGTTGTTGTTGTTTTTTGTAGGCACGCAAGTCCTTCGGGGTTTTCGATGAGGCCCACGCCATTTTTCTGACAGGTCTTAGTTGGCGTTTTTATTATAATTAAGAAAAATTCTATTTCTTTATTAACATTTCTTTTTTTGTGCAAAAACTATTTGCTCCAATACTCTTAACTCTCGTTAATTCTCATAAATCTCATTTAAAAAAAAACTTGGCTTTTGGTTTGTTGGCACAAACATTATTCTACTTGTTTCGGAAAGTATTTTTGTGTTTGAAAGGTGGTAAAAAAAATGAAATTGTGGAATGCAGCTTATATAATATTTGAATGAACGTTGACTTCAATAAAGTTATTTTTTGTTTTGATCTCAGTTATCTTAATGGCATTTCCAAGGAGATTTTTTTTTTATCGTCAAAGCAATACAAATTAGTTTTCGCCTATAGAACAATGTGTTCCAAGCAGTCGCTATATTTACAGCTGTGTGTTTAGAAAAATGTGAATGCATACTAGTATGACACTTATAGCACTTTTTTAACAAAGAGTGACTGACCATTTACTTGATCATCCGCTTACACATTTTAAGGAATAAGGTGTTAACGACAAAATAGCGAACAAATTTTGACATTTTGGCGTTTTCTTTTTTTTTCAATGATTTTTAACACGAGCATCAAAATTGGCCGGTTAAGTAAAATAGAAACGCAAAGTTTGAACCTTCATAAAAGTTAAAAAAATCTGAATTCAAATTTAAAAAAATTATCATTAGTTGATTTCATTTATTGATAATGGCGTAGACAATCAAATTTATTAAAAACCCTGCCCGGTCGAGATGACGTATCTAATAATTCGCCTTAAAAATCAGAGTAAAACCTACAAGGAAATTAAAAATATTGTACATATAACAGATATGTGAAGGAAACAAAAATGAAGGGTTAGAAAAAACATACAAACGGATTAGCATTATAGATGGAAACAATATAAGGTCAAGGTAAACTTGCAATGGGAAAAAATGTTATTTATTTATAATCTGAATTGTATTGTAATTGCAAATTACAAACATTTTTAAAGTTAACTATAGCTTTCTGACCTTAAGTTAAAAAGAAAAAAATATTTTTTATTTTATCGCGCATAATTCATTCTTTCTTTTAGATACAATTAAATGCAAACCAATTTGAATGTCTGCTTAAGTTATTTATAATTTTGCTATGACCTTTTTGACGAAAATATTTTTATAAAATATTTTTTTATAGAGTTACAAAACACTCATATAAAGTAACGCTTAAATAAAACCCACTAAAAAGTCAAAAATCATCTTGACTTTGATTTAGCTTCAGAGCCGTAAGCATTAGGTCATCTGTCATTACGGTCACAAATTTTTACACTTTCTCTATTACATTCAAACAAAATGTCTTCAAATATTTTATTTATTTATATTATTTATTCGATTTAAATAGACACGTACTCTGATGGTTTGGCGTCCGATGAGGTCTCTACATATTAATTTTTAAGGCAAGGTGTTCTCTTTCGTTCTTGTCGTTGTAAGAATTTGAAAATCTATATACAACTGAATCCAAATTTTGTTAAATCAGATAAATAATCATTGATCCTTTGGTTTGTTTATTTGCTTACATTATCTGGTAATGTTTTTGTAAAATTCTCAATACAAAAATTTAGTATTGTGTATAAGTGACAAAAGTAAAACAAGTGTCTGCTGAACTTCAGTTCTCGATTTATCCCACAATTATCGCTTTCGCGAGGGAGTAAGTCCCGAGTTTTTAGCGAAGCTCGTACAGTGGAACATCGATCTTATGTACTATTTATTGCTACAATATATAGACACATTTCGATGTTCGTCTAGAGTAAAGCCAACGTTTGTCTTAGTATTAAGTTTGCATTTTAGTCACAGTTGTTGCTTGAATCATTATGAGGAAGTAAGATCATAGTTAAAGGAGAGGCAAATTAATTCCCCACACTCAACTGCGTTTCGACAAACATTTCTTTCTTTAAGCACAAATAATCCTCAGTTGCCACAGGTCTCGTTTCACACACAAATGGAAAACTATATAGATCACATTCTATATTATGATATCCAAAGGTTCCATTGATTTTTGCATAGCCAACACAATTGAAACCAGCGACATCTTTTGGTTCATTTGGACACCAATTGGCATAGTACAATGCTTCGCCGTTGTAATGCAAAACGAATGACGTTTGACTTGTGGTACCCAACGAAGTGATGCCAGTCCATATAGAATCCAAAGAGCCTTGATTAAAGGGTATGCCCAATATTTGCAGGTTACCAGTTAACAAATTTTGATCTCCCTCATTATCGAAGGCAAACAAAACGGCATTCAAATCGCGACACTTGCGTTCGGCATTAAACCAGTTTTCCTGAAGGAAAGGGAGTTACTTTTGGCTTTCTTTAAATTAGTTTAACCCCTTGGTTTTTACCTTATTTCGTGACACATAATAACACTTGTCATCTAGGCGCGAAAAGCCCGAGGGGCAACCATTTTTGGCTAAAACCAATTCACTAAGGCAAAATAGAGCTAAAACAATGAGCACTTTCGCATGGTCCATGATTTCCAGACTTTTTGCTAATTGAGACTAAAAAAAGTCGGACAAAGTGTGTTTCATTTTATACTCATAATTATCTTATCTACTGCAATGATATTTTGTGAATTGTCATAAAGTTAGTCACATCGCTGATAAGCTAAAAAGCACAAAAATTAATTTATAATGCCATATATAATAATAGCAGCAGCAGGTTAAGAACGTTCAATGACTTCCATGAAACTACTTTCAAGTACTTCCCATTCATGAAATTTCCAATGAGGAAGTCAGTCACTCAGTCAGTCTGCTCTACGTCAGTTTTACGTAATCAATAAATAAAGCCAATTAAAATACTTGAATTGTTCTACAACGAATCATAACAAAGTTTAAGTTGGTTTTATGAATGAAACTCATAATAATAATAACAACAACGATGATGATGATGATGATGATGATGATAATGAAGGGAAAAAGTTGGTCCGGTCAGGGATTATGAAAGCAATTAAATCGTTTTTTTTTTGTGTTTTTCAAAATAAAGATTAAAAGCATAATATACTTTTAGTTTGTAGTTTTTATGAAGCTTTGAGGTGAATGAAATAAAATTTTATAAAATGTGCGGAAATTCACAAATTAAGCAAAAGTGGTTAATTTTTGTGATTTTCTATCTCTACATGAAATGGGCTTACTTTTTCAGTCAAGAATCATGTCTTTTACTAAACGACTCTCAAAATTGGATAGCCAAAAAAGTGTTGGTAAAAAAACTGACTAAAAATTTAAATTATTTATGTGTACAATAAAAATTGTTGACGAAAATATTGAAAATTATATTGACTTAAAGCCAAATCATTTAGTAACATAATCTCTCATTACCTTCAGTCTCTCAGTCACCAGATAAGTTTAATAATTAAAATTTTTATTCGCATAGTTTACTTTAACCTAATTTAAAGTTAAGTGAAGTAGTTAGTTAGTTAGTTAGTTGGAGAACTTTTGCACCACTAGCAACCCGCTGCCCCCTCTCCATGGTTAGCAGAACAACATGTATGTATGTACTTGCCTGGTGTAGCGTGACTTGGAATTTATGAACTGCATATCACCATGTACTCGTGGCTCCATTGTAAAGATTAATTGCCACAGCTCTCTCGCTCAGCTCTTCTTGTCTCTTCACCTCTGGTCTCCTCTTTTCTTTTCTGTTCTGTTTTGTTCTGTTCAACTCATTCATTCGTTCGGTTTTTAGCTCTTGGCTTGTTGTTATCATTCAACAGCCAGGCCATGTTAAGAGGACCAACCGCCCACTCAATGGCGCCACCCACAGATTTGCTCTCCATTATATTTTTTTCTTCTTTTGGTTTTGTGTTTTAGAAATGACATCGACATACGGAAGAGTTATGAGTCAACTACAGGAACATACACACACACACACACACACACACACACACACATGCAAAGCTTAAAGCCCGAAGGAAGGAAAGAAAACAAGAGAAAAAAAATCGACACAGAAAGTGTAATTGATAAGAGCAGAAAGTGAAGGAGAGAAAAATGGACTAATATTTTATCCCGACTTTATAGCTTTCATTACGTTTTTCCCATAGACAAAGGAGAACTGGTGACAAATCTAATATAGTTTCTAATTATCTAAAACAGTTTTTAACAATTTTAAGTACTCTTATGAATTTAAAAATATTTTACAATTAAATTATTTGCTACATGTTTGGGGCAAAAATTTAATGAAAAAGATTAATTAATATTAATTAAGTACGCCAACATTCTAATAATTTCATTTTGCCTTTCTTAAATTGAGGTTTGGCTTTTTTTCTGCTGAGACAGTTAAAATCATTTTTTTCCACTAAATTTTTTAATAAGTGTTTCTAATTTCTAAGCTCTTTGACAAATATTTGCAACAAAGGCCCTCAAAGTTGTTAAAAACGAAATTTTTCTTTTGTCTATGGTACACTTATGGGGTTTCTATAATTTTATTTTTAAATGTAACAGAAATTTAAGAAATTTCGCCTTTGTTTTATTTAACATGAAAAATTCAATTCCAATCGAAATCAAACATATATTTTTGATCCAATCAACAGTCATGAGTTTTAATCAAACCATTTAAATTCACTTCATGAATTCGGGTTCAGCTGCCACTTGGCCAAGGGATTCCAAAAAAAAAAAAACAAGAACCAATTATAGAAAATCTCATATCGAAAAGGATAAAACACAAAAATATAAGCACATTTAACACCTAGAGGCAGGGAGGTTGTTGGGGCCAACTGATGACCAAGACCCTTCATCAATTCAACCGCAAAAGTTCAAATATCTTAACCCCAAATAAGGTTTATGTCGAGCTGCTTGTGGGGGCGGGTGACGGGCAAGAAATTTGCTTCTTTCATCGGGGCATAAAAACAAGACAAATGAGCTAATTTTGCTATAAAATTTATATGCATTTCTATACAGAGACATAAGCGCAAACAAACGAGGCAAACACGAACGAGTGTCTGTTGGTTGGTCTTTGGCTTTGGATTTAGATTTGCCATGGCATGGGTTGGTTTAGGGTCTTCCTTTTCAGCCATTTACCATAAATCTATTGACGCATTATTACTCATACGCACTGTAGACCGGTGCTCTCTGACTCGCCCCCTCTATAATATATCAAGGCATTAGACATGGCAGCATATTTTCTCTCCTTCTGTACTTATTTTCTGTGCCTTTTCGTATAAATAAACATTTATCAAGACAGCGACAAGCAGATAAAAGAAAAGCAAAGCAAAGTCCAAGATTAAGGCGAAAGTTTAAAGAGATTTAGAATAGAATATCTTTAATTTACATTTTTTAAAATACAAAACCAAATTTATATAGTTTCTTAGTTGGCTCAAGACATTTTTAGAAAAAGTACCAAAAAATTTGATGAAAAGACATTAAACATTGATGCTCTACTTCTTCGGAGTGAATCGCTTATACAAGATAAGACGATTGAAACTTGCCTCGTTTATACGAGAAGTTCGCTTACATGCAGCACTCATACGAGAGGCATGCAAACTGGAGAGCGGACCATCCATTGGGAGCATTTTAACATTTGTTTTCCGATTCATCAAGGAATCCTGTTGGGGCAAAGCAAGGCTCACTGAAGGTGGTAAATCAACTTTTTGACCTCTTCTAGTAGTTGTCTGAATTGCTCCGTCCATAAAGGAGCATGATCCCATACCTGGGCTTCTGTGTGGGGCAAACAAACCCGGTTGAGTCAAATTATCAGGCAGAATTTCCTCTATGGGTTTGAAATTCTTCAATTTGATGCCAGTAACTTCATTTTTTTTGGTGGAGGGTGAAAAAAATGTCGGCTTCAAAGAAACCGGCTTCACCTGTCGACAAATTTTCAGTTGGAGCTAACTCACTTAGAATCAAAGGCTTACCCATTCCAATAGCTTACTGGAGGTTCCATTACGCTTTAGTCTACGGCCAAGCGTGGAGATATGTTGAAACCATTGACGTAATCCTTTTTTGGCCATGGTTTCAAGTGCTTATTTGGTTGATATAAAACTAAAAATTTTGTTTCACTTTTTATATAATAAAATATAAAAGAATTTTGTTTGTTAACGCGCTTTAACGATGTGATAAAATGGAAATGTATCGTGTAAAACATAAATCAGAGACTACTTGATAAAAAGATAACTAAGCAAATAAATTTTGGTGACCCCGACGATATAGTGTTACTATCTTAAATACAGAAATGGAGGCACGAGAATAACTAGAGCGCTAATCGGGATCATTAACGTATTATTACTTTACGAGCTGAGATAGAGTAAGGCGCATCAGTGTTTGATGATGGTGACCCCGATGAAATCTTTTAGGGTTAAGAATCCAGGAAAACCTATGCTGTGCAGTCTTTAAGACCAAGAGTCGCATGCTTAGCAATCTTTTACGCTTCGAATGCTTTTAGCAAATTAACAAAATTAACCAAAATTGGAACTTTTCAAGCCTTCATTAACAATTAACATAAGAAGGGGAAAGCTAAAACTTAATCAACATTTCGAGAAGATATGTTTTCGTACCACAAAAATACAACTTAATGCAACCCGTTCCGCTTCGCCTTCACTCCCAAAAAAAAAAAAAAAAATATATGCATAAGTATGCGTCTGAATGGGCAAACAACTGGAAGTTTTCATCGGTAAAAGTTAATTTCCAACAAAACGTCTGCTTCTAGGCTTGGTTCTGGGTATGTATGTGTAGATCCTTAAACAGGAACTTGTGTTTGTCGTCAGCAACAAAAACTGTCGCCAACGACGACAGCAACGACGACGACGGCT
The DNA here is from genome assembly GCA_024703675.1 of Drosophila nebulosa. Classification (NCBI taxonomy): domain Eukaryota; kingdom Metazoa; phylum Arthropoda; class Insecta; order Diptera; family Drosophilidae; genus Drosophila; species Drosophila nebulosa. The sequence continues at coordinate 7,249,135 of CM045724.1, read as the reverse complement.
GCAATGACGATGACGATGACGATGTCTAGGACTTTTTAAGTTTCCGCACTTGCAGCTGCTGGCCTCGAACCTTGCAACTTGGGCCTGCTTCCTTCCTTCTTGAAGTCCTTCGTCCGTTTCGTGTAGCATAGTTTTTAGCACATTTTTAGCATTGCATACTTTACAGACTTCTTAACTCGATTTGCCGCAGGATAAAGTTTATATTTCAACAAAAAAAAAAAGAGAAAACAATTTTTTATTTTTATTTTTAACACGGAACTTGTTAATTTTCCGCTGCAAAAATCTGTCAACTTTTTCTTGCTAGGCAAGAAAAACATTTTTCAATAATCCAACTAACTTTTTGCATACATATGTTGGATAGGCTTGCTCTCTCTCCCCCTCCCTCCCTCTCTCTCTCTCTCTCTCTTTCTCCCTCTTTCTATTCTCTTTTTTGTGTATTCTAGTTTAGTTGTCTCTAATTAAAAGTCGTCTAGACTTTTGCTGGATGGAACAAAGTTTTATGTGATTTTTGCATCTGATCTGACCAACCGGCCATTAACCGCAATTTCCAATTAATCAACTTGACTTGCATTACACACACGAACAACAACAACAACAACAACAACATCATCAACGACGACAACAATAACAAGAGGAACAATCAAAAAGGGGACTAGCAGCATGACTCTGGCATAAGGACAATTGTCACATGGGCCATGCAAATGTTATAAAGTTAATTGCCATTCCCAGGCCATTTGACTGTCAATGACAGGGTTTTATGTATGTCTCACTCTATCTGTATCGCAATGTTTGTCACCTCCCTCTCTCTCTCTCTCTCTCTCTCTCTCTTAGCCGAAGAGAATGCATCTATAGGCCACAAGGAACAAAGTGTTGGCTTGTTTGTTAGATAAAAGTTGATAATGTTTACATATATTGCGGCCAGCCACTGTTTGCAGTCTAAAGTTTAAAGAATTCGGAGTCGTTTTTACTCGTTTAACTGTGTGTCGTATTAAGGACTTGACTTTATAAGAGTCCATTTTACAGAGACGAAGGAAAATCCCCCTAGAAAAAACAAGTTACTAGTTCTAGTCTGCTATATGTATTTAACTCATAGATCGCTGGAAACATGTGGTTTACTGCACATATAACATCTCTAGGCCTTGCTAATATCAGAGAGATTTGTAGTATCCTTATTTTCCATAATATAATCTAAATGCTAAACCTTTAATTAATAATGCATTATTTAGAATACTTTTTACCATACAATTTATTTCTCTGAATACATTGTCTCTACATTCCCTTCATGCATACTATTTCTGTATATAAGTAAAATACCAATTCCCCTTTAGGTCTCACTCTCATAAAAAGAGCAATGGGCTCAAGCCTGCGCACACACACACACACACAGGTACCCTCTGAATTACTGTAAATCAATGGACTTAATTTTTGGAGTTAAGACGCTTAAAGTTGAAAACGCGACTGCCTCTAGTTTTGCTCATCTGCGGCGAAAGCTGTCTCAGATTTTTAGTTGCCATTTCAGCTTTCGATTTCACTTGAGTCTTGCTTAAGATAATTGGCTCTCCAACATTATTTTCCATTTTCTCTGTAGTCGGTGGAGTAGGAGCCACTTTGATCAGAGCAGATGGCGTCTCTTTTACCTAAAAACGCAATTTTATTCAAAACATTTAAAATTCGTTACTTAAATTGTTATTTACCCAAGTGAGGGCCTTGCATGCTGTGTCCTTAAAGCCAGCATTACGCTTAGTAGCGCGACCAATCATAGAAATCTGTTGCAACCATTGACGCACACCTCCTTTGCCCATGGCTTTAGGTTAAATCTTTAAACGGGTGCACACAGGGATACAGAAAAAAATTTTGCTTATGTCGAGTTTTGTTTCTTTAAAATTAACCAAATCAATAGAAAATATCGAAATATTCTAGCACGAGCAACTGAAAAACTGTTATTAAGCAAATATTGGAAAATAAACAATTTGCTTTTCGACCAGGCCTACTTATAAGCACTCGAACACGGAGATTAAAACTAAACAAATCATGTCACTGAATACTTGAAATTCTCTTAGTCTTGCTGATAGAGATTGAATTTCTAATTGATGTATGATGAGTTTACTGAACTATAACTTAAGTAGGTGGGTATACCCTCAGGTATAAGTGGAGCTTCAGATTATTATTATTAATAATCGTAGCTAAGTATGCGTGAAATTATTTAAAAAAAAACAAGCAAAATTATCTTATTAGTCTTTCCTAATTTTCTACTATCGAAATGTGGGTAAAAACGATTGAATATCGATTGTTTGAAAAATTGTTTTAGTAGATCGGTTATGCTTTGACGGGCGCTGAGACAAAAAAATACTATAAAAAGTATTCTAGATTTCTAGAATTCCTTGCAAAATCGCTCTTCTTGCACATTCTTAGATTGATATTTATAAATTAATGGCAATATTTGAACAAAGGTTTAAGTTTCTATTAAAAAGTTCTCTATAGCATTATATTATTTAGCATTATATTATTTATTTATTGAAAGTAGTTCGGATTCTTTTTTCTTCTTCACTTTTTTGCGAGACAATCTGAAGTATTTTATTTCTTTAATGAATGAGAACTATTTTCCTTGGGCTTTAAGAAGATAGTCGAAAGGTTTTTTAGAAGTAGGTCTGTTTTTCACTTGAAAGGGTAAATTTCAGATTTTGTTGTATATAGTCTCGACAGAAAATGATAGTTAGGAAAAAAAATAATTTAAATCCCACCAATAAGGAAATTAGTACTTTGTGGAAACGCTTTTAAGCTTTTATATCACATTGTAGCAACTTACGATAGTTTCATCTCTAACCACGAATTGGATTACTTGGTTCGTGCCAAGCTAAAGAAGCTTAATTGATGGTTATCATATCATAGCATGGAATCAAAATAATATCAATATAAAACCGCATTTACGAGCTCCGTTCGATTTGCATTAAAAGCCCCAAAAATTAATTGCATGTCATTAGCAGCAAATACATTGGGCAACAGCAAAAAAAAACGACTTAAATACCTGGGTAACAAACATAAAACGGAATGGAAAACGCACACACACACACATACACACACACACGCACACATGCACACACGCATAGGTGTACGTACACAGGTGCAAAAGCAAAGCTAAAATCAAGCATTTATCCATGCGATACGAGTGCCATTTACATGCCTGAAAGTATGCAATAGCAATGGGACCGCCACCACGGCCTTAACCCTTACCCCGGCATCACTCAGGGCAACCAGCAACACACAGATTTAGCTTCTGTGCGTGTGTGTGTGTGTAAATGTGTGAGTGAGTGTCCTGGTGTGAGTATGTAGACTAATGTCCAATGATTAAATTTTAATTACCATGAACAAATCGAGTTTGAGTTACTGCTCCTGCTCCTGCTGCAAGTCTCATGAAAATTTATCTCATGTGCTCGTTTTTCATTTCGTTTACCATTGATCAATGAATTGAATTGAATGCAATGACGGGCCTGGGGGGGAGGAGGCTGGGGCAGCGTACAGGGTTAGGGACATTGATACAGCTTTGACTAACTTCATTAACAGTTGCCATATTATTTTTCAATGGCAGTCCTTTTATCTCAACAACAAAAAGGACATAAGAGTTGTGAATGCAAAAGGGTTGTGATTAAGCGAAAGGACTGGGGCAAGAGCTAAAAGAGCAAGGATCTAACTTTTACATTGATGAGCCACGAAAGACGGAAGCTTTAACGTTGTTTTGTTGGTTTTAAAGAATTTTTAGAGACCAAATGGTTTCAAATTAATTATTGTTTATAATTATATATATTTGATCGATAAGGGTTTCCTTTTTTCTATTCAAAAACCGATGACTGTACTCATTTACCACAAAATGCCGAGTTCTTTAAAGGAATTCAAGAAACTTTTCAATTTTTTTGTATAAAAGTGTATAAAAAAGTTCATTTGCTCTACTCTAATTAATTGCCGTTTCCACCATTCGTTGTGGAAAAAACATATTGAACCTATATGGCCACAACAATTTGCATTTCTTTATGGTCCTTACATATGGCTCTGGCCCTGTTTCACAAAACCTCCTGCTCCTCCTGCGTCCAACTGCTTCTCCATTTCCATTTCCATCTCCAGCCACCAGTTAGCAGTTACCAGCTTCAGGTCCGAGTCGGATTGCCCTTCCACCTTCGTTTTTCTGCTTTACACATTTTGCAAAACATTCAAGCAACTTTGCTCTCTCGGTTGCCTGCTTTATGTCTCTTCCATTATTGATGACTTAATTCCAGTTGATTTATTGAGGCCACAAACAGCCAACCAACCAACCCAATGGAGGGGGGTGGTGTGGGCGTATGGTTGGTTGTATTCAGTCAGCCATGTGCCCCAGACTGTGGCCAGAAGCTGACCAAGAGCACATCCTAACGGCAGCAAAAAAAAAAAAAAAAAAAAAAAAACCAACGCAGAAAAAACCAAACAAGAAAATGAAGAGAAAAAACCAAACGCAAACGTGTTTAATAAATAAGCCAAGTTAATATGTGCAAACATGCTGGCTAATCAAAGGACTCTAAGCAGCAAGTACACTTGAAAAAATCAGCAAACAATTTTCGTACAAAAATTATCAGACTTTAACAAGAAAGTTGCAAACAATTTGACGTTCATCACTTAAGCTAAACATTAAAAAAACACAAAAAATTATGAGAGAAACTTTACTTTTTGAGCCATTAAGGCTAAAAGGGAGTGGTCTACAGCTACTTGCCAACCTCCTAAGAAACAGTGGGACAAAATTGGGCAAGTTCTTTAGAAACTTTAGCCGCGTGGCCTGAAGAAATTAATAAAACCCAAGCCAAACTTTAGAAAAAATCTTAACAATGAAAATACAGTTTTTCGGTAGGTTCCTTTAAAAAGTATCTTAAAGTAGAATAGGTAAGTCATAGAAATAATTGATACTTATTGAAAAATTGAGGCAAGAGTATAGTATATCAGAAAATTTAAGAGAAAGCTTCCTATAATTGAGCTAGAGTTACTCCAACAGTTAACACACAAAAATTTGCTCTTATTCTTGATAAATGTTCTTTGTCTTCTTTGAGGTATCCAGAGGAATACAATCTAAACACAAAGTAAAACGATTTATTCATCTCTAAGACTCAGTAGTATCTTTGATCTTTTGAGTAGGATTGTATACATAATGTTGCGTCTTTTTATTAAAAAAAACCCTTTGAATGAAGATCTTAACCAAATTGATTGCCTAGGAAAATAAACTTTTCATCTTCTAAGATCATAAAGAGCTGCTTTGTATTTAGTAGAAACCATATTTAGGTTAAGGTCATTATGGTGTTTCTAAAACCAAGAGGCGACGGGGACGAAGTACATCATCCGAATTCTAGGGTCAAGGCGCCGTAGCCCAGCGCTAGACTGAAGCTAGGAATAAGATAAACCCATTTGTTAGTTTAAAAAGTTAACTTGACTTTGACAAACAATTCTTATAACTACTCCAAAGACTACTACTTTGAATTTTAAGCTAAAAATCGTTTAATAGATTTCAAACTAGTTAATTTACCAAATTGCCCCACTGTGCAGCAAGGTGAAGCTGTCGAAAGGTTGTCGAATTATGTTCGCCTTTTAAATAAACACAACGCAAGCGGAATATACTTTTGCCTAGCGAAATTAAAGGCAACTATGGACAAGAATTCTTATTCAACAAGGGCAAAGTTTTCACATTTTTGTTTAACATTTTCCAAATGCTGCTTGTTTTTTTTTTTTTTTTTTTGGTATTCTTCATCCTGTTTTGCCTGCATAATGGAATTAGTTAAATTTCTCTCAAACTTTCGCTGAACTCAAGCCAAAAAGTTTGTTTTCTACTCTCTTCTACCCCGTGTTTTTTTTTTTTTTTTTTTTGTTGTGATGCGTTTCTGATGACGTTGTCGGTGGAAAAATGGCAACGAAAAACGTTCGGCAATGGCAAACTTTTCACTTAGAACAACACAAAAAGTCGAATTTTTAATTAAAATATTTATGAGCGTGCTAGAAAATGAAAATTTATCTTGCCAAAAAAACAATCGAATCAGTCCAAGAGCAATGATAATAATGAAGATGACACGACAGACGACGACTGTCCATAAAAAGTCGGCATACATATATGTACATATATATGTATGTAGTACTCGAAATAGACAAATAAAAAGTCAAGTTAGATAATCTTGGTAATTAAAAACACATAAAGGCAACTCACACGCGCTTGGCATTAGTAATAACTTTAATCATAATCACATTTTTAATTACTTATATTTCACATTTTGCTATTTTTTATTTCTTTGAGATGAGAACTTTTCTGCAACTTACAAAAGGCATTGGGAGAGATTTCATTATGATATCATTTCTGTTGATGGATTTTGAAATTGAAGTCACATACAGAGCCGAATTGACAGTCGATGGCGCCCAAAGAGAATACAAAAAATTAAAGCTTTTTTGCATCTGTTGAATTATAATCATCAATTAGCTAAGGGTTTTCCATTGAGTCTACAATTTTTAGATCCCAACCGACATTCCTTTAGATAGTCAACATCGAGAAGGTGATCTTTAAGTCCTTGAAATTTCAAGTTCTTACAGAGAAAGCTTAAAATCGGTTCAAGGCAAAGACATTTTTGCAACCAGTTCACAACAAAGGCATCTTGGGGTACCTCAATTACGGGCCTGGATCACATCAATTATTGTATTGTATTGTATTGTAAACTTCAGTTTATTTCCACACAATGTACACATATATTTTTAGAACCGCCCAATAATTTGCATATTTATCGCAAAAGTCCAACTGGAAATAATTAATAACAACACCTTTTTTGTTTTATTTTATTAGTACTTGGCAAGTTACTAAAAAAAATTGTTGCCAATCCGGGTTCCGTAACCAGAATTGTCGATAACAAGAGAGTGAAAGCGAGAAAGAGAGGGAGCTAAAAGACGTTAGTGTAATAATTTGAATAGGTAAATTAAATAAGTTATAGATAAAATAATCAATTGGTTTGTAATGATTTCAACAATTGGAAAACTGGTTTCAATATCGTGTTGAAATGTGTAAAGCACTAAATGTCCACTTGATTAAATTTTGTAAAGAAAATTTACATATTTAAAATGTTCCGGACGAAAACGGGAATTCACCTAAAGGTTTATTTTTTATTATTTTGCATTTAGATTCTTGCAAACCGACTAAACAATTTCATGTAAAACATTTTGTGGCTTCTCGTTTTGCAACCAAATCGTAGACATCAAATAAAAGCCTTCTCTAAATACTTTTCCATTCTAATGACACATTTTACGATGCGCTTCACTGACAATGTATTTATTCTTATTTTTTTTATTTGGTGTTTTACTTTATATATGTATGTATTATTTTTTTATATTTTTCGTTTATGCCATAACCGATAAAACCACAAAAATATCAACAATAAAAAAAAAAGGTTGCCGATGCTAAACGTCTGATAGAGCAAAAATCATTACGTCAAGTAAATAAATACCATTGAGAAGTAAACAAAAAAAAACAGGGAAAGAGAAAGAAAACAATGCAAACATAAGAAATAATATTGAAAATAATAATGAAAATGATGGCAAAAGGCAAAGCAAAAGACAAAGTCAATCACGGGAAATTGTCGAAAATAATAATAGATAATAAAAAAAGAAAAAACAAAAAACATTTTAACAAGTTTAGCGTCACAGAACGAAGTATTTATGCCCTTTTTTGACAATTGGGTATAAAATATTTGGAGGCTTAACGTAATGGTGGATAATTTATATACATACTTAGTTGGATATAGTCAATTATATCGGGTGGACAGATGCGTTTTTTCAGGGCTTATTTTGACAAAAGTTTTGGAAAACTCTTTAACTCTTTTTAGGTCTCATCATGAAGAAAGTATTGGAAATCTCCTGCCAGTAATTCTTGTAAGTTTTATTTTTGATGACATAATTTCAATATTTTGACGCTCAAATTTTAGTAATACAATCAAACTTGTTTTAGTTACTTTTGGCTTTTCCTAAAACAACAAGTTTAATATAATATATTTTCTGTTAGTTTTTGAATGCAATTAGATCTTAAAGTAATTTAAGTTTTTTTTTTATTTTGACAAACATTTTGTTATTTTAGGACTTTAAAGAGATTTCACGATGCTTTTGGGTTGTTAGACTTCGCTGTCATTCTCTTGTAAAGATGATTTGAAATCAATATCTCTTTCGCTTTATTCGACAATACTCAACATTTTGCAAGGGTATTACAAAAAGGGAGCAGAAAAATCAAGTGCACAGAAATTGTGAGACCCAAAGACACTTTGTGTTATTAAATGACAGACAGACAAATCAAAATGTGACAATGACAATAGCAAAAGCACGTTGACGATGACGGGAACGAGAACGAGAACGAGGACTCGCAGGACTCGAAGGACTCGACTTGCAGAGCAGTTTGAGAAATTTCCATTGTGGTGGCAGGTGGCATAAAAATGCAAACAAAACCGCACACGAAATCAATGTAATTGACGAACTGAATGAATGAGTGCTCGCTCACTCGCTCGATGGGTGAGTGAATCGTGCACGCTTTTCTTCATTTTCACATTTTCTTTACCTTCTTCCCCCCTCCCTTGGCCATCATACGGTTTTCCCTTTTGTTTACTTTTGTCTTTCAAAGTCAATTGCACGGCAAGTTGGTTTATTTTTTTTTTTTCGGGGTGTTCTTCATGTTCAGGACGAGTGAAATGTTTGCGTGCCATTTATGTTGACAGTAAATGCCGCTTAATGATTTCATTTTTTGGTTAGAAATGACATTTGAATTGTTGTTGTCTTTCTTCTTCTATTTTTTTGCTGTTACTCAAATGACAGGGATTACTTAATTTAAGAACCTTAGAAGTCTTAGTGGCTTGATGTCAGTATTTTTGGTTATTTAGGAGCTTATAAAATGAATTTTTTCAACTTATTTTAGATAAATGTGAGCAAGTCAAACGAAATACAATAAAGTTGTAGAAGATGATCACTTAATTTCGGAAATATTTATTTCCGATCATTTATTTCTCGGACAAAAGAAGAAACATCCTTTCCTGTTTCTTTAATTTTTTCGCGGCTTTCAACTAACGAAATCAGAAGAAATTTCGCACCATTTAAAAACATTTTCAAACTAGAATTAAATTGTAAATCAAATAGCTGCTAAAACATAAATACTTGTAACAACTGTTCATTTTTTTCATTTTTTATTTTTTTTTTTGTTATTTGCCATGTTCAAACTGTTGTTGTCTGGTGAATATTTTTCATAAATACATAAATGAATGTGGACAAAAAGAAAACCGCAATGAAAACGAATTTCCATTTTTGTCTCTGTAATAAAAAGTAAATTGTTTAATTGCAGCTTTATTAAATTTAATAAAAATGCATATGCATGCCGACATGACACGCCCCCTCAGCACCATTTGCCAACACACAGACAGACACGCACACTACGACACAGCCCACTCAATTCGTATGTGTGAATAGGCAGAGGCGAATAAATACTTGAGTTGGGCCTGGAATTAAAGATATTTGGGGCTCTAATAGATTAACCAGAGACAACCAAATATTTTCAGAAGGGAAAAACACATTTAACTTTTTTGTCAGTGAAACCGATTTTATTATTCATATTAATCAAATTTTTGTTTAAGAATGATGATCAAGGTGTTTTCCTATCTGCGTTTTTGGTCTCAAAACTTTTCAAAGGTTTTCATTTTAAATAAAATTTATTTTTGAACAAAAACCCTATGTATTGAGAACATTTTCAATGGTAAAAAAAAGAAAAGATAGATCTGACTTTTTAAAAAAAGGGTAATGAAATCTTCTTATCAATTTTTCAGGGCGAAAAAGAAGTAGAAAACCCCAAGACAAACTGAATTTCAGAGTTGGAATTTATTGTCTATGATCCATACATTTTCTTCCACTTCTCTAGAGAAGTCATCTATCAGAAGTCGATAGGCTTATCTAGGCTTCCCTCGGCCATTTTTCAAGTTTACATTCCTAGAACCGGTCCTGTGCCTAGGTAAGGAGGCTTGGGATTCGTCTCGCCTTTCTCACCCACTTCCCTTTTCACTTTTTTTTTTTTGTTGTCCGCCGCTTCCGTTAATCGACTGCACTTTTGCATACTGTTGACTGCACAGCACACACGCACACTTCGATAGGAAGAGAGAGAAAGGAAGGAGGAGATACTGCAGGGCAGTTGTCCTGGACAGGACATATGCTCTATGTATGCGTTACTGTCCTTTGTTGTTGCCGCAGACCATTCCAACAACAAGAAAATTCCTTTTCAATTTTTATTTTGGCATTCCCCCATTTAATTTGGACTTTTGCTTTTGGCGCCAGCTTCTGCTGCTTCCTTTCATTTTAATAAAGTTCGCCAGGATTTTTTTTGGTTGTTGTTGTTGTGGGTTTGGTATATATGTAGCTGTATATATGTATGTATGTACATTTACGTTCCAACTGTTCCCCAGCTGAGTCAATTGTTATCTCCGCACCGAACGATAAGTAAATATGCAATTGGTTTGAATTTGGGCAGGGGGAAATGGGAAAGTGGACTCTGGGTGGTAAGTGCATCTCCGGCCAGACTTTTGAATTGCACTTGGTTTTCGTTTCGTCCGGTACGTGCTATATGAATATTACTTCCAACAGCGATATGATATCAGAGTTATTTAATTTTAATCCATTTCATTGTAAAGCTTTATTTAATTGTGTTAATGTGAAAATGGTAGGAGGCAGTTGCGCCAGACTTTGGGCCGTTAAGCCAACGGCCTTTTAAAGGTAAAAGAGATGCGCTTTAAAATGCCATCACTGGGAACTAGTTCTGGAAAATTCAACTTTTCATGTGAATTGTTGGTGAATATATCATAAAAGATAAGAAACAATGTTCTGTATTGGTAGTGTTACACCATAATGATTATACACAAGACCAATCGCTATTAGGAGCGTTATTTGATATCTGATTCTACACATCAAAAATAGTCGTACGATTCGTATTAAGGTTTGCCAAATTTATTTTAGGTATACGTTACCCGTGGAAGAGTTGTTCAAAGTCTTTGTTTTTGAAATATAAACTTTATGTGTTTCAGCAAGTGAAATAAAGTTTATATGTATTACAGGCGGGTCGAATTGTGTGAAACAGAAAAAAAAATGTGGTAAGCGTCTACCATCATTGCATTCTACGATAAATTTTAAGAAATATTTCACAAAGAAAAACTTGTGTCAAAAAACAATTCCTATCCCCTATTGAGAAAAAATACGAGTTGTTTTTTTTTAACCGATCGCCATTAAACTGCGGAATATATTTGATAACTTTAAAAGTTATCTAAATAGCAAAGACAATTTTTTCCTTTAATAAGCCGTAACAGATCTTTACATGCATTTTTGCATTTCACTTACCTTGCCATTTGTTTTGATATTCTTTTTATTCATCTTTTGTTCTGGGCTGCACACTGACACTTTTTTTACACTGAACACAAAAGAAAAACAAGAAAAAACATCCACACAACACTTTTTCTTTCTCTCTCTCTCTCTTTCTTTCGGTGTAAGGCAACTGCATCGTCGCCATGGCGTCTTCGGCCGCTTTTCAACTTTTGATGTGACTATTTTAATTGATTATCATTGAAAAACAAAACAAAAAACACTCGTGCACCTTGACCTTCACATACATTTTCTTTTTTCACTCTTTTTTTTAAGAAAATTGGGCCGGCGTTGTCGTCAGTGCCAAAGGTGTCTCATTATTTTGGACTTTCCTCCTTTGCAACAATTAAGAAGCTGTGCACATATTTTAATGCGTATACGAATATTTAAACACTTATGGCCAAAACTTAATACCAATATGATTTATTTTTACTTTTTCTTCGATTTAAATGCAAATAAACAAAACGAAAACACAATTCGCAAACTAAAGCACGCGACGGCAAAATAAAAGTGACAGTGTTGCCGGATGTCGAAAATCAGTGCTGAACACGTGAGTAAATTCCGCAGCACTGAGCAAAACTAGAAAGCGCTTAATTAGCAGAGCTCAAAAAACCCCTATTAACAGAAATCTGCTAAATTTATGTCATCTGGCAACACCGCCACTCTTCGCGTAGCGTGCTTTTGCTTTCCATTTTGTGTTTTTCTTTGTATTTGCATATAAATCTGTAAGTCGTTTCTCTTATTGTTGCTAGAAACTCTTTTAAGCAATTGAAATACTAAAATACTTCTTCTTAATTGTTGCAAAATTCTGACCTCTCCTAACATTTGCCTACAAAAATTACAGAAAACTAAATGGCTACACAAGCTTTCTATCTAAATCTAATAAAATTGACTAATTGAGCTCAACATTTTTGGTATGTGCTGGAAGCAATTGAAGCATAAAGATGAAGATCGGCAATGGAATAAAAACATTGAATCATTTGTTGGATGACCAGTTGAATACAGTAAAATGAGTGTGTTAGGTGGCATAATCATTGCCATTGTCATTGCCATGGCTCAGGGCAACAGCAAATGGAACACAGTAGGTATCCCCTTTACCCTGGCTCTCACTTTCGTTAACTACTCTCAACTACATTCTACTAGTTGGACTGGCTGGAGGCGCATAATGTTAGCTATGAGTTGCACAATGTGACCACTAGCGATGGCTATCAGTTGCAAGTGCAGCGTTTGCCTCGTTTAGGTGCAAGACCAGTGCTTCTAGTGCACGGTCTACTGGGCTCTTCACTTAGCTGGTTATGCCAGGGGCCTGGCAAAAGTTTGGGTAAGTAGTTGGGAGAAGGAAGAAAGGGAGTCATCGAGAACCTTGCTTATAGCTCTCACAGCCTTTCAGTTGTATCATCAACATTACGATGTCTGGTTGGCAAATCTACGCGGCTCTTCACCATATGGACGACATCACCTAGAGCTAACCGATGTCATGGCTGAATTTTGGCATTATAGTTTTCATGAGTTTGGCTCGTATGATTTAGCCGCCATAATTGACCACATGACAGAGATAACTAGCCAAAGCTCCAAGCACACAACAGAGAAGCAGCAAAAGGAGGAAAAGGCAAATGCAGAGTTGCTCGAACCGCGCCAAGTCATACTAATTGGACACTCACAGGTGGGCAAACGCCGTCCGTAAGCCTTTCGTTGGAGTGTATAAATAACGCAAAATTCATTCCAGGCCTTTAATGCATTTTTGGTTCTGTGCGCCATGCAACCGCGTTTCAATCAACGCATCCTCCTAATGCAGGCATTGGCCCCATTGGCCCGTTTGCATCGTCAGGTGCGTTTTGATTCCGCACAGGTGCGAGCCATTATGAAGTTTGTCAAGGTAATTAATCACACACAAACTGAAGTATATTTATTATTACTTTGGCTTGCTATAATAATTGGCCCGAACAAATGGCATTTTTGTGATCTCTGCCTCATATAACTTATCGCGCACTTTTAATTGAACTCGTGTGCCAGCTACCTTTAATTTCTCCTCTATGTAACCCATGGCAATGTTTGAAACAATGCTAGGACTTGGGCAACCGCTGGTAATCTGTCCCACAAGCTGTTTACCATCGTTGCTAAATATTTGTATGCCCGAACGAGCTGGCGGTGGTTTTGTGCCCAACATTTTGATGCCCACACGGCGTCTTGAGACACCTTCTTTCAACTGTCTTAGAACAGTTTCGGCTCCAGGGAAATCCTTTGTAGCCCGACGTCGTTTAGCCACCAACCAGGCGAGAGCTGCCTCAATGGGCGTTGTCTGGGCATCTATATCGCTGCCATAGAGACACAATCCAGCCTCCAGTCGCAACGAATCTCTAGCTCCTAGGCCAGCAAGTTTTAGTTTACCATTTGCCAGCAAGGCTTCGGTTAGAGCTGCCACTTGAGTTGAGGGCACTGAAACCTCAACCCCGTCCTCTCCTGTATAACCACAACGGGTAATACGTATATCACTTAAACCATTTACATTAAATGTGGAGGAATTCATGAAATACAGCTTATCCAATGATTGAGTTTGAGGAGTCAATAGTTTTGCCAATTCAGCCACTGCTTGGGGTCCCTGTATGGCTATAAGAGATTGATCCAAGGGCGTCAGGAACTCAATTGATACATCTTTTCCCTGAGATTTGAAGTGGGACTGAAATAGGAGATTAGGCATTGAGGAACATCCTTTTTTCCTGAACTATTTTCACTTACCACAGCTGAGCTCATAATATTCATATCTTGTTGCTTCATGGCAGCATTGGAGACCACATAGAGCTCCTTGTCATTGACCTTATTCACTATCAGATCATCCAATATGCCACCATTCTCATTGGTGAATACAGTTAAAGTGCCAGAACCATTTGGTGTACTCAAAATATCCGCTGTACATATCGATTCCATGCAAGCAACAGCATCTTTACCTCTCACATAGGTCTGCAACATGTGCGAAACATCGAATATGGAGCCCACTTGGCGGGTATACAAATGCGAGGCTATAATACTCTGATCCGCATATTGTACGGGCAATGAATAGCCTCCAAAATTGACTAATTTTCCACCATTTCTCACATGAAAATCATACAAAGCTGTGCGCTCAGGAGTCGTTGCCGAGGTGGAGGAGAAGGAGGAGGAGGCCAGACGTTGACTCCAGCTTAAAGTTGGCAGCAATCGTTTGCTTAGTTTGAACATTTTGTGGTGACTGACAAAGTGGAACAAACATCAGAGCTCAAACCCCGATAAGAATTGTGACTTGGCCTGACATTAGCTCACAGATAGAGAGCGAGAGTATAGGAAAAGAGATGAAGCTGCTTGGTGATAACCCCCCAAAGAGAGATGTTTTTTTTAAGACTCTGATAAGGAACAGATGTGAGATCTTCCAGACTCTAGGCAAGTGTGGAAAAGTACAAAAAAGTGTTTGAGGATAAGCTTTAAGTTTTTCCAAAAAGAACCAGCTTATAAAGCTTTATAAAGTAAAAACTGAACAACCAGTTCTCTAATATTCTTCATTAGAAAAAGTGTTAAATATTTAAAACGGAAAATGATTGGTTGGAATAGAAAATTAAGACAAAATTAAGAACGTAAATCAAAAGTATGCAACTTCTTTACGACTAACTTCTTCGGCTGACATTGGACATTGGAAACATTGCTCAAAACTTAACAAAATGTATCTATAAAAAGGAAAATAGTTCATTTAAGAAACGAGAATAACATCATTTAAACAAGTAACAACAATTTTGTAATCCTTCTATTATAAAAGTATCAAAGGAAATTACTTAAAACATTATCAGAGATGATTTTCTTACAGTCTGAATTTATTATTAACTTCAGCTTATAACATAAAAAAAACACATTTATAATAGTAATTTTTTTATTTCTTTATAGCAACGTCAAAAATCTAATAAATATGAACTTTTTCCATCCGGGGAATTGCGTAAAATTTGCCAAAAGAAGCGGGAACAATGTGAATATTATACCAAGCAATTAGTGGGTAGTTCTCAGAATAATAAAAAGGTAATCCCAAAATCAGTTTACACTATCAATTTGCTATAATTGCATGCGAATCTCTGTCTACCCCTGCTCCTCTAGCTCCTCGATGCCTTCAACTATGATAATTTGCTGCAAGGTGGTTCGATTCGGGAGATAAAACATTTGCAACAGATATGGAAATCGGGTGATTTTATAGCCTATGATTATGGGCCCGTTGAGAATTTGCAGGTCTATCACAATATCGAAGCTTTGGGCTATAATCTAAGTGATATAAGTGTTCCGATTATATTGTATTTTGGACAAACCGATGCATTGGCCACGCCCGAAGGCGTTCATGCCATCTATGCCAAAATGTTAAATTCGGTGAGGAGTGTCAGACGAATTGCGTCAAATAAATTTAATCATTTGGATTTTTTACTCTCGTCCGATGTGAAAACTTTGGTCAATGACAAGTTAATTGAGCTAATGGAAAAATTTCTTCAGGGCAAATTGCCATACATAATTGAATGAATAAAAAAAAAAAATGTGTATATAAAAACAATTTTATGTTTTTTATAAGTCGGTATTATTATTATTATTTGCCCGGGCAACTGGCCAAATGGCCAATTATGTAATGCGGTAGCCAAACCATAATAAAATAAAAAAAAAAAACCAACCACAAACAACACAAAACAAACTGAAAGAGAGAAAGAAGAGAAAAAAAATGTGAGGCGACACTTTTACTTTCTTGTGAACAAAACGTTTATTTGTCTTCTTTTTTTCCGATTTTGACCCACCAAAACCAAAAAAAAAGACGGCAAAAGGCGACAAAGCTTAGTCGAAAAAGGTTAGGTTATTAAGCCATTTCTATGGAAATTAAGCGTTTGAGCCAAATAAAAGAAAGACATAAGAAACGAGAGAGATACCAAAAAAAAGTGGGAGAAAAGTAATAAAATACAAGATTTTCTGCTTCCTCGTTTTCAATTTGTTGTCAATTAATTAAAATGTTGCAGAAAACAAAAAAAACTAAGATGATGGATTTTTAAATTGGTCCAAAGCAACTTTTCAAATGTGAGAAAGTTCAGTCATCAATTGGCGAGAAATTTGATTTCAATTAATTGTTAAACTAGTTAATTCATTCGATTAGCAAACAAAATTAGAAGATAATAAATTCTTACGTTTTCTAAAGTATTTTCATTAATTTTTACAACATTTCTTGAGTTTTATAACTTTAACTTTGCTTTATAAGTTACTCAATCTCAACCAAATAGAAAAATTCTTATCAAAACTTAAAAAATTTTGAGCACAAGGTCAATTATCTGATTGTCATTTAATCATCAGTCCATAGCAAAGCTTCACTGTAGTTGTACGCACTTTTCACTGCACTTGTCCAAATGTAGTTCACAATTTTTGATTGTTGGTTACGCCCAACGAATTCCCAAATATCAGGTAATTTACTTGTCGCCGCTGATGAAAACTGAGGAAAGAAAAAACGCAATCAAAAGGTAAACAAAACGCAACTGAAATATGCTAAGGGAAAGTCGACTACCGAATACCGTATACCTGCTCTTAGAAGATTCATTGGAAGACCTGTCATTGTTTTCAAAGAAAAAATCGTTTTAAGTTGGTTTTTTTGAAGAACTTTCACTGGATAAAGATTTGGCATAGATGATCTCGCACGACAAGATTCTCGACTGTATATAGTCTCTTTTCAGTTTTTCGGATTTTATATACCCATTTTCACTGCATGTCTACAGGGTATGCAAACATCGCATATGACAATAAAACGTTGTTGTTAATCGAAAGTTTTGTATTTCGGCATTCTCATTTTATGTATTTTTTTTTTTTTTTGGGCCGCGGAAGTTCGAAAATTTTTTAAAGCCGGCTGGGCTGGCCAGTTGAGTTTGCGACGCGTAGGGCAGAGGTTCAAAAAACGAATCATAAATTGTGGTGAAGCAAAGCAAAGTGACACCGACACCAAGAAGTCGAAACGAAAATTTCACTTTTAAGCGACAAAAATGCGTTTCAAATTGCATTTAATTTTACTTTTGGCAATGTTAATTTTCATACAAAGGTCCCAGTCGCAGTTTAATATTGTCGCAGACGAGGAAGATGAAGAGGAGGAAGAAGAGGAGGAGGAGGAGGAAGAAAGTAGCGTAGAAGATGAAACGTATGAAGAGAAATTGCAGCGAAAGAATATTAAAGAGGATGCTACTTTAAGTGTGGTAGGTACAAAAGTAGAAAGGGGGCAGTCTAGTAATCTTAAGTGACAAAACCCTTTCGCATTATCCCATTTATACTTAGGATAAACTAATAGCCAAATATGGCTACGAATCGGAAATGCATCATGTGACAACAGAAGATGGTTATATTCTAACTCTGCACCGTTTGAAGCAAAAAGGAGCTCAACCATTTCTACTTCAACATGGTTTGGTAGACAGTTCGGCGGGTTTTGTAGTCATGGGACCAAACATAAGTCTGGGTGAGTATAAATCGAATCGATTCGTTGGATTTATGTCATAATCATTTGGATTTTTTTCATAGCTTATTTGCTGGCCGATCATAACTATGATGTGTGGTTGGGTAATGCTCGTGGTAATCGTTATTCTCGTAATCACACCACTTTGGATCCCGATGAAAAGAAATTCTGGGACTTTAGTTGGCATGAAATTGGCATGTACGATCTGCCAGCCATGATTGATTATATTCTCGATAATACTGGCTATAAGAAATTGCAATATATTGGCCACTCGCAGGGTTGCACTTCGTTTTTTGTCATGTGCTCCATGAAACCGGAATATAATGATAAAGTCCTAACAATGCATGCCCTGGCACCAGCTGTCTATGCCAAGGAAACGGAAGATCATCCCTATATAAGGGCCATCAGTCTATATTTTAATGTAAGTCGACAAAATTTGTGCGTGAGTAACGTTTTTGAGTACTTCAACTTTTTGAGACTTCAAAAGACTCAAATGATTAGTTTAAAGGGTCGCACAAGCAGATGGGCGCCGCACAAGCAAAACACGACTCAATGAAATGGTCGAGAATCTTAAGTCTGAGAAACGCTTTGAGATCTCGGGTTGCAATCGTCATCTTGATTTTACTTTTATGAAACCTTCTTGCTTGTGCGCTACTTTTTCTGCCTTAAAACGACTATAATTCACGCTCAGCTCTTTAATATGTGTAGAGAATTTCTCGAGTAAGAGTAAATTTAAAAACAAATATATATATATTTATATTTTCAGAGTCTGGTGGGTAGTTCAATTACCGAAATGTTTAATGGCGAGTTTCGTTTCCTTTGCCGCATGACAGAAGAAACTGAAAGACTGTGCATTGAAGCTGTCTTTGGCATAGTTGGAAGAAACTGGAATGAATTCAATAGGGTAAATATATGCCAAGATATCTTTTGGTTTCATTATGAACTGTAATCTTGGTTGTTTTTAGAAAATGTTCCCCGTTGTCCTGGGACATTATCCGGCGGGTGTGGCTGCCAAGCAAGTGAAACATTTCATACAAATTATAAAGAGCGGACGATTTGCTCCTTATAGCTATAGTTCCAATAGGAATATGCTATTGTATCGTGAGCATTTGCCTCCAAGATATAATCTCAGTATGGTAACTGTGCCCACATATGTGTATTACTCGTCAAACGATTTGCTTTGTCATCCACATGATGTTGAATCCATGTGCAATGATTTGGGTAATATGATGGAAAAGTATTTGGTACCCTTGAAGGAATTCAATCATATGGATTTCCTTTGGGCCATCGATGTTAGGAAATTGCTCTATCAGCCCATTTTGCAAGCCATCGAGGGATCCGAGAAGAATACTCTACAACGTAGAAGACGTCGAGGGAACAGAAGTCAGGCAACATTTGGCCTGCATGAGCTTGTTTGACCTCTTTTTGTTGCTACATTTAGAATTTAATATTTATTTATTTATTTGAATTTAAATATGAAAAAGATATTTTGCATAAAAATTGAAGTTCCTCCTGCTGCTGCTACTTCTGTTGTTGTTATTTTCGTGTGGGAGAAAAAAAACGGAAGTCAAGTGTTTTGTGCTCGTTCGCTCGCTTGCTCGCTTGCTTGCTCATGCTGGCTGAGCAGATTTCCTTGAGGTAACATTTTCCCATTTTCCTATTTTCTTATGCACATGTTGCCATTTCTTGACTTGAGCTGCTTATGCTCTCAACTCTCAACTTCACATTGACGTGACATTTGCATTTGCAGTTTCCTGCCAAAAATAAAAAAAGCAAGCAAGAAATAAATATCAAAATGCTAAACTAAAGTGAAAAACTATGTTTTTGTTGAGATGTATAGAGAATTTGCTTAGCAAACCCAAAAATATAAATTCAATACATATTTTATTTCAAAAACTAATATTTTAAGCCATCATTTTCTTTGCTTGTTATTTCTTTGAGCTCTGAAATTTGTATTTTTTCTTTGCTCTTTATAAGATCCAATACAAATATTTCAAAGATAATATAAACCAAAGCTCACTCTTTAACCTACATACATATATCGCTTTATCTTTTTAAGCAAGACCTCAGATCAACAAGGACCTCAAAATCAAAGGTGGCCTTAACTTGCAAATAGATCCATAAGTAATCTCAAAGCTTTAAAATGGAACTTTTATAAGCACAGATAGTGATTTGATTTATTTCTCAAAAATTAAGACAGTGTCCTCGAGACTCAAAAGGGCGGCCCCAAGTCGCAACAGATTGCTAAACGGAACTATAAAGCTTCTAGTAGGTGCATAAAAGCAGCCACAAGCCATGGAGACTCAAAAACAAAGTCTCGAGACGGCGGCCTCAAATCAGCAGTTAGCTAATCGGAAGCAGGGGGCATAAAGGGCAGCCATAGGCCAAAATCGACCGCCTAATTTTCTGAATAATTCCTTTAAATCTATCTTAACTTCATTTCGTTCCAATATGACCACTATCTCGCGTCTAAATCTGGATCTTTATGATCTAAAATTGAATATTTGAAAATATGAAACTCAAAAGCCCTAGAAGAACTAACTTAAAGTATGTGAAATGCATGGAAGGTCCCAGGTACCGCAGGTAACCTGGTAAAATTTAAATTGATTTTCCACAATCAAATACAATTTGAATCTTTTTAAGGTATTACAATTAAAGAGTCGTTGGCTGAGAAGGAAACTTGGTAGTTCTCGAGATAAGACACTTATCGACAGTCTGCTTACCTTTGCTATATTCCTCGGTCTCTTGTTTGATGAAAAAAATGAGGATAAAAATCTGTTCTATTATTCAGAATTTTCTTTCACAAGGACTAAACCTTCTCTCATTTATTATTATAGATTGGATTGCTAAAAAACTCAATGCTGAAGTTTTTGTTCCCTTTGGCATATGGCGAAGGGTTCCTTACATTCACATAGAACATCATCAGCACCAGTGAAATTCTTTCCAAATACAAATTTAATGCAATCTTCAATACCATTTCTATTATCCGGCTGATGGGGTAACCACTTCATATAGTCAATAGTATAGCCATTATGTAGCCACTTGAATACCCTTGTCGAGGGTAGGGCACGTATGCCTAGCCAAATCGCTTGATCTTCGGTTATATTTAATTTTGGCAGAATCCCAACTAGATTAACTAATTCATTTTCATTGGCAAACACAGGAAGAGAGGAACCCAAATATTGACAACGATTTTTGGCCACACGGAAATTCATCTAAATTGGAAGTTTGTCTGAATTATTCAGAGACATTGTATTTCAAAACTTTACCTGACCAATATTTCTATAGCATTTTCCATTAAATGCTTGAAAATTCGCTAGGCAATTCTCATGCAACCAGACAACGTCTATAATTAGGCTTAGAACTATGAAATGTAAGAGCATTTTGATTGGTTTTGAACTGGGGAATGTGTTTCATTGACTTAATATTAAAGGTTACTACGATGTTTGATGATGATCTCTCTATAATCGAGGTGTACGCCTTCATTTTAATCTCTTAACTGCATTGACCCCTTGGACTAATCAAACACTGTGGCAATTATCATTCCCAATCAGCCAAGCCAAGTTGAGGCAACGTAGAAGTATAGCTATTTCCGATTACTTAATGACGTCTGGATTTGTTTATATAAACAAATTGAATGTTTAAATAATGAAAATATATAGCAAAACTTGACTATTACTTTACAATGTCTTTTAAATTTTAAATTGACTGATGCGGCAATACTCTATCAAATTTCCGGGTTGGTAAATGATTCTGTGAGCTATTCCTAAATTTTTGAAGGGTCTTTGAAAATTAAAGCTAGTTTTTAAAATTGTTTCTCAGGCTAACTTTAAGTGAAAATTGGCGAAAACTTCATGAGTTTGGTATCAACCGAACGAGCATATAAAATATTATGATTTTTTAGGGAATTACTTTACAAGGAAATTGGTGAACAAAAATCGATAGAAGACTTAATCCAGCTTTTTACAGTTTGACGTAGTGTTGTAAAACTGCAAATTAATGTTGGAAATGACGTTATCATTGGGTTGCCAAAAGCTACCATGAGCTGATGGCTTATCAATAATTTTGTCGATTTGCTTTTCAGGTCAAAGAATATCATTTTATTCCGCTAAATCAACACTTTTGGTTTTGGCAAACGTTTTTTTTTTGTCTAGATAGGTCATTGCCACTGCATAGAGTTCAAGTCAGACCTTCTGGCAACAATGTTTTCTAATATCAACCGCTTACCAACACTAAATCATATCTAAACCCAGACTTTCCTATACATATCTAAGTTTTTTAACAACAATTTGAATGAGAAATGGTGAACATTCAAACAAGCTGACTAGAAAGACTAGTGAAGGATTATTTTGTTTTCCTCACTATTATTTGCTTTCCAGTATTGAAAAATTTTTCAAAAACGAGATGCATTCATTTTAGGAAATTAGTTTTAAAACTCACTCTTTATATATGTACATATATCCCGGAGTAATTGCTTTGTTCACCATTTAAGAGAGTTTTAAGAACATTTTTAGCTAGTCAAAAGTCTTCATTCTAAATTGAACTTATAGCAATTTGGTTACTATTGTGATGGATTGCTTTTAATTTTGCGATTCTTTATTTTTTTCGGATTTGAGTTTCTTTTTTCATTTGAGCTCCGATCAAGATTATCTGTGGCACGGGCACCCGCTGTGCATAACCATTAGCAATTTACGCAACGAACGATTGATTGGTGGATCGGCTTGTTGTTAGAGTATTCCGCGAATTCTCGTGAATTTCTAGACAAACACAATATTCAAATGATGATAAATGTACCCACTAGATGGTGTCTCTCCTCCGCCCTCTCTCACTTGGGTTCTCACAATCTCTTTTCTCGCTCTCTCTCTTTCCCTTGTTGGCTTAATTATTATGAAAGTGTTTTTGTTTTTGTTTTTTTTTTTCGCGACCCTAAAAAACCGGGTTTTTTTTTTTTTTTTGCTAGAATGTCGTGACTATGAGTGCTCTCTGGGATCATTATAAAAGCTCGCCAATTCATTGGGAGCCAGTTCAGTTGCTGCAATGAGACTGATAATTGTGTTTAGTGTGTGTGTGGCTCTGGCATCGGCCGGCGGTTATGGTTCGGGTGGAGGCGGAAGTAGTGCCTTAGCATCGTCCTCGGCATCGGCATCAGCAGGCTCCTATGGTGGAGGCGGAGGCGGGGGCTATGGCGGTGGAGGCGCCGGCGGTGGCGGCTATGGCGGAGGTAGCCATGGCGGCGGCGGAGCAGGTCTGGGAGGTGGCTTAGGCGTTGGACTGGGAGAAGCATCTTCGTCTGCTGGAAGCGGCTCCTTTGGCGGCGGCGGCGGCCATAAAGGCTCTGGTGGTCTAATTGGAGGCGGCGGCAAAGATGGATCTGGAGGTCTGGGCGGAGGAATTGGAATTGGAGGCGGCCTAGGTGGAGGAATTGGGGGCGGCCTAGGCGGAGGTATTGGAGGAGGCGATTTTGGTGGTGGTGGATCATCATCTTCAGCTGATTCTCATGCCGGTGCTGGTGGATTTGATGGCGGTATTGGTGGAGCTGGCGGCAAAGGTGGTTATGGAGCCGGCGGAGGACTTGTAGGCGGTGGTGCAGGTGGATCTGGTATTGGCGGAGGAATTGGAGGAGCCGGTGGTCATGGAGGCGGCGGAGGACTTGGCGGTGGCGGTGGACTCGGAGGTGGCGGAGGATATGGAGGCGGTGGATTTGAAGGCGGATCCGGTGGCAAGGGTGGCCATGGAGGCGGCGGAGGACTTGTAGGCGGTGGTGCAGGAGGATCTGGCATAGGCGGAGGAATCGGAGGAGCCGGTGGCCACAGTAGCAGCGGAATTGGAGGTGGAAATGCTGGAGGAGGATTCGGGAATGGAATTGGCCATGGAGGCGGTGGTGGCGGCGGAGGAGGCTATGGAGCTGGTGGAGCATCGTCATCAGCTGGTTCTTCTGCCGGTGCCGGTGGATTTGGTGGATCTGGTGGCAAAGGTGGTCACGGAGGCGGCGGTGGATTGGGAGGCGGCGGTGGATATGGACCCGTCGGAGGATTCGGACCCGGTGGTGGCGGCCACGCAGGCGGCGGATCCCATGCCCATGGAGGTGGCGGATCACATGGAGGTGGCGGCCTACTTTTCGGCCCAGGTCCAGGAATCGGTGGTCCCTTTGGAGGTGGTAAAGGTGGCGGACTAGGTTTGGGTGGCCATGGCCACTTGGGCGGTGGCTTACCGGGTCTCGGCGGTGGCTTCTCTGGCGGCATCGGCCTTGGCGG